>CM062237.1:0-1200000 GCA_031216185.1 Syzygium aqueum
TAATATTGAGGTAGATTCATTAAACTTGCATGTTTAATTCCATGATGCCTCGGTCAATCGGACGTTCAGGATTTTTCTTGTGCTTAATCTTGCTATTAGCCGAGCATGTATTAGCTACCTTTAAAAGACCCGTGTCGCTTCCCACTTTCGCATAGCCTCTTTCTCTCTCAGTTTCTCTCTCGGTGTCGCTCGTCACTCAACTTCCTCTATCCTCGACCGTGCTTGACAGAATTGTGCTTGACCATGCCCGTCGCCTCTCAGCGCCTCGCCTTGGTTTGTATGATTTCCCCTTTTCCCTAATCTCGATTCGAGGGTGGGTTTTCATAAATAAATAAATAGCTACCGAATTGTAAACTTATAAAATTACCTTGAATTCTTTTATTTCCTACTCGCCCTTGTTTTTCTTTTTGCTAAAATATTTCCTACTCACCTTTATATGCATAATTACTTAATTACGGTGTTGTCCCCTATTATTTGATTTAAGTGTATGAATGATGAAAATTGATATATGTTATCAGCTCCCACCTCCATAGGCACCAATACCAATCGGTGGGTTTTTCCTCCCCTGTTTTCTTCTCGTATCCGTCTAGGGTTTCCTGCCTCAATCGATCTTCTTCTTCTTCTCTCTTCTTCCCTCCGCCGCAGCAGCCAGTCCACTCTCTCGTCCGCCCCCTCGCATCACCGCTAAACCCGACGGGCCACGGAGGTGAAGCTCCCGCGTCCCACCCGGGTCAAGAACAAGACCTCCGGCCCCGATCCAGATCACCGCGGAGCAGAACCTCCGGGAGGCCCGCGAGCGTCAGGAGGTGGAAATCCGGCCCCCGAAGCAGAAGATCACTGATCACACCGAGCTCGGCAATTACCGCCTCCGGAAGCGCAAGGAGTTCGAGGACCTCATCCGCCACGTCCGATGGAACGTCAACCGCACGCTGTGGTTCAAGTACGTGGACATGGAGATGAAGAACAAGTTCATAAATCACGCCCGGAACGTGTGGGACCGCGCGGTATCCCGCTTGCCGACGGTCGATCGGCTGTGGTATAAATATATACACTTGCAAGGCAGATTTTCTAGAGGTGGATGAATTGGATGCCTGACCAGCAAGGTTGGTTGTCGAGCTCAGGTACAATGAGGTTCAGCGCGCGCGAGGGGAATTTACGAGAGATTCGTGCCGTGCCATCCTAAGGTCGGTGCTTGGATTAAGTATGCGAAATTCGAAATGAAGAATGGCGAGGTTGCTAGAGCTAGGCACGTGTACGAGAGAGCGGTGGAGAAATTCGCTGATGATGACGAAGCAGAGATGTTGTTTGTGGCATTTGCAGAATTTGAGGAGCGCTGTAAGGAGAGCGAGAGGTCGAGGTGCATATATAAGTTTGCGCTAGATGATATTCCGAAAGGAAGGGCAGAGGATTTGTATAGAAAGTTTGTAGCTTTTGAAATGCAGTATGGAGATAGGGAAGGGATTGAGGATGCTATCGTGGGTAAGAGGAGATTTCAGTATGAGGACCAGGTCAGAAAGAATCCGTCGAATTAGGATTCATGGTTCGATTACATTCGCTTGGAAGAAAGCGTGGGCAATAAAGAGAGGGTTAGGGAGGCTTATGAGCGTGCAATTGCCAATGTGCCACCTGCTGAGGAGAAGCAGTGCTGGCAACGCTATATCTATTTGTGGTAGCTATGTATTTGTGAAATGTATACGCTCATATTGTGTTTCTATTGGTGTTTCAGGATTAACGATGCATTGTATGAAGAGCTTGATGCTGAAGATATGGAGCCTACATGGGATGTATACAGGTATGTATGTCCTTGTGCTGTGGAAGTTGCATTTTTTCGCCTTTTTGACAAGGATGGGATCTATCTCACTTCCTCCCTGTTTTTGTTTCCAAGAGAATCGGATTGGACAATTTGTTGGTTTATACCAACTTTCCTATTTATGCTAAGGAGTCGTAAAAAAATGGTTCATTGATCGTGCTGCGCTATAGATGATTGCTATATCTGTTTCTGAACTCATGTATATCTGATGTCTTGGGAGAGTTGATGCTACATAGGACTTGCACTAGCTAAACTGATGACATGTGATTTTCTCTTGTCCGAAGCTTCACGACTCGCAAGAAGGTGTATGAGAGTGTACAATGGAGTCAGTGGCTTGTCTATCTGAGCAATTATTTATTTTATCTGAAAAAGGGGGTTGTTGACCTTAGGTTGTTATGGGTCCCTAATGGTTGGAGATTGTGCTTGTGAAGGTTTTAGT
Organism: Syzygium aqueum; assembly: GCA_031216185.1. Lineage (NCBI taxonomy): Eukaryota > Viridiplantae > Streptophyta > Magnoliopsida > Myrtales > Myrtaceae > Syzygium > Syzygium aqueum. The sequence continues at coordinate 2,250 of CM062237.1, forward strand.
GGTTTTGCTGCAGGGTTGAAAGTTTTGGTGGCGGGATTAATGTTCGAGCAGATTCGAGAGCTATTATGCTTTGGATTTTTTCCTTTCTTTTCTTTTCTTGTGGGTCCCAATTTCCTTCATCCTCTTCCTTCTATGTTTTTTGCAGGCAATTCTCCTTTTACACATTTTGTAAAACGTGGTATCCTTGGGTAAAGTTGATGAGGATGCAAAGGGTAATATCATCGGAATTGTGAGGCCACAACAAGCCTAAGTCGGCAAGGCTCCACTCTGGAGATCTTCGTCTGAGACACGCCGTTGAAGACCTCCCTCTGCGGCGTCTGCTTCGGCCTCTCGGACGTGCCAGTCCACGATCCACTATGGTACCACCTTGAGGGCAGCGATGCGGCAAACAATAGTCGCATCTCCGGCGACGACGTCCAGCTCTTCGTTTGGATTGGCATCCAAGGCGTGGAGCCCGAAGGCGTTGTACGTGGCTCGCATGCGCTGTATGGTCTACCATTCTCCAAAGCTGTAATACCTACATGTGATGGTGATCGAAGCTCAGGACCTCCGCATCACTCTGAATCTGCCGCCATTGATGGTGCCAGTGGTGATGGTCGATGCACAATCCGTGTGGAGTGGCGAGGGTCAAGGAGTACGGGTTCTTTACATCTCGGTCTAATTGCTTGTTGCCCTTAAGTAGTTGATTTTCATTCCGTAGTTGGATGTGATTAATATGGTAAATAAGCGAGAAGGGAAGGGAAAAAGCTCCAGTTCCGTACTGAATTCCTTCAAATCTGCAATTAATTGTGATATTAACATTTAGCAAGGATTTCTGGTTTGTGACTTTTGGATGAAAGCTCTAGCAGTCTCTACAGTAGGTGTGAATAGTAACTTTAGTAGTCTCTATGTGCTGTGGTGTTCCCATGACTATCCTCTTGACCATTTCATATTTTTCTTGAGTAGGGGTTAATTGAGTAGGATGTTCTTTTTTGAACAGGTAAAATGTGAATTTGTCAATGTTACAAGGTGGAAAGTCGCCATCTGTGGGGATTATATGAAGTCAAGGTTCAAGGTATGGCAATTATTGGTTTTTTGTTGCTGTCGTGTTTTTCCATATATTGTATTTTCTCTGGGATGTCAATGATTATTATTAATTACCAATTATTAATTAGGTTCCTATCTTTGATACTTGACAGACATGTTCCCATGGAACTGCTTGCAATTTCGTTCACTGTTTCCGCAATCCGGCTGGCGATTATGAGTGGGCTGACTGGGATAAATCACCTCCTAAGTACTGGGTCAATAAGATGACTGCTTTATTTGGTTATTCTCTGGAAAACTATCAAGGGGAGGAGAAAATACCAGTAAATGTGGATCGACAGAGAAACTCTAGCAATAACAGCAGCTTTGATTCAAAGAGGTTTGTTTTCTCTTGGCTGTATGTGCAGTATACTTTGGAAAAGCCCTTACCCAGAAAAGTGGTTTTTTAGTAACCCAAAAAAAAAAAAATTCAAAACCTTTTACCATCTATTATTTTCATCAACAAAATTAGACTGTAGACTCTCAAACACCTCAAATTTCTCTCACTCTAAATAAGCCACTTTTTAACCATACACAAAGTCACAAGAATACTAAAATCTCAAGGGGTGTAACTTGCTGCAATTACAATTCCTGTGATAAAATGTTTGTGTGCACATCTTCAGGTCATGTAAATCTGTATTGATGCCTGTGCTAAATCCCTCATGAGTTCATAATGGACGGAGGAAAATGGGGGGTCTTTAGTTCTTTTGTGGAGTTTACATATTATTCTCCCAAATCGTGGGTGCTGATAATTTGGGTGAGTGACGAACCTTTTAGATAAAGGCTAGCACACGAGTATGATGGCTGAGATTTCCATGGTTTTGCAATACTACGTGTTATAGACACTATCGGTCATTAAACCTTTAGGATTTAAGAAATTGAGACACGAGTCAGTGGAGGAGGACGACGTGAATTTGGTAGTTCAGGCAAACAAGAGCAATCTCAACACCTCAGTGGTATAACAGATGTTCATTACAGAGTTATAGTAATTCAGCTGTTTGGTGAAACAAATATATTTGAGCAACTGAAATCCAACAAAATGTCATTTGTCACTCCGTGTCCGCTATTATTAGGAATCTGGGACACGTGTACTTTTTCTCCAACCAATTCCATGTTGTCTAGTTGCCAGATATCCATCGACATCTTGGGAATTTTCTTTTTTAATTCACAGCTGCTTAAGAAATTAATTTGATCGTACATACTTTTTGTAAAGCTGCCAAAGCTTGTATGAAGATACATCAAGGTTATAACTGATAATCATATACGAAGATTTCGGGGAAGAGCTTCAAAACAGATGTGATTTCAAAACAGATGTGATGTCCTTTATTATTATGATCGAAATTAATGGACCCATATTGTTCCTTGTGCTAGCTAGCTTCGGTTTAGTAGTCAATCTCGCTGCGATTTCTTATCTTCATCTTGTGATGAATAGTTGGTGGTTTTTTCATTTTTTGACTTTATGGCATCTATTGTCTATAAAGTTGCATCTCCATCTGATTTTCCTTATCGTTGGTAGGGGTCGCACAAGGAGATCTAGATGAAGGGAAAAGGATTACTTGAGTTCAGGAAGATCCAAAAGCCTCTCGCATCAGACGCCATAACTTGGCCGGACCCAAAAGCCTCCGTCGTCTGCCTTTCAGTTTTTGGGCGAGCTTTCCGACTAGAGGAAGGGAAGCCAAATGAGCGATCCGACTAGAGGAAGGGAAGCCAAATGAGCGATCCCTGCCAGTTTCCTGAGCTAGAGCTTCCTTGCTCAGCTATGGCCTCGGCTGCGGATGTGGCTTCTGCTCTGCCTCAGGCTCTTCACGTAACTCTTTCTCTATCTCTCTCTCTCTCTCTCTCTCTGAAAAATACGCGCTTTGCTTGAAAAGACGCTTGTGGAATTCGGGGGAGCAAATGTCGAGTTTCGGTCTAGAGAAATGCATTGTTAATGCGCTGGGTAAATGCTGCTAAATCTGTTTGGTTGAATAACACGAGATGAGAAAGTTTTGACGGAAAAGGAAACGCTAAATAAATACTAGCTTCCTTAGATGACTGGTTTTATTCGGAGTCCTTTTTTTCTGATGAACATCGGTCCATAATGAAGATTGATTAGCTTCTGCATTTCCTTTAGTGGGTTCTGATCAGGTTATGTGAGAAGTTGGCGTTGAAAAATTGATTGGCCAATTTCTTTAGGCAAAGGTGCTTACAAGTTGGCTTGCCTCTATTCTGGAATCTCAAATGCTGTTGAGGTATATGTTTAAGACCGGGTATCTAAGTTGACTATGACATTAGCAGGAACAAGGCGGAGTGGACTTCTCAGTTTTTTCTGATAATAGCTGTTGGTTGAAGGTGCGGAGTGTTTTTTGGTAAATATTTTTAAATTACCATTCCAACAATAGACAAGACAAAATGAGTTTTATTATGGAGATGAATTTGAGACTTCATACGGTTACTACAGTTCCTCAGTTCATCCCCCATCCGTTCCACACATGCTATGATTCCTTTGTCACGTGATCTGAAATAAATAGCTTAAAGTATCGTTTTTCAATTTGGCAGTCACCCATTTCGTTTTTTCAGTGGTGGCTGTCAGAAAGGACAATCTCGACTATGAATGAGACCTATTTCCTAAAAATAAGAATCAATTGTAGTCTCTAGTATAGTTTAAGTCACACGTCCGACAATGAATAAGAGAAATGTGGACCATTATGGGCTTTGAGGCTACTCGGAGTGAATTAACTACGCACTTTGTGCCCAATGATCGGAATTGATGACCCGACTTTCGTCAAGTGAAAACATAGAGCAACTTGTGGCCTCCACCATGAATGGGACATATTTCCTAAAAATAAGAACCAATTTTAGTCTCTAGTATAGTTTAAGTTAGTATAGTTTAAGTCACACGTCCGACAATAAATAAGAGAAATGTGGACCATTATGGGCTTTGAGGCTACTCGGAGTGAATTAACTACGCACTTTGTGCCCAATGATCGGAATTGATGATCCGACTTTGGTCAAGTGAAAACATAGAGCAACTTGTGGCCTCGACCATGGGACATATTTCCTAAAAATAAGAATCAATTGTAGTCTCTAGTATAGTTTAAGTCACACGTCCGAATGAATAAGAGAAATGTGGACCATTATGGACCTTGAGGCTACTCGGAGTGAATTAACTACGCACTTTGTGCCCAATGATCGGAATTGATGACCCGACTTTGGTCAAGTGAAAACATAGAGCAACTTGTGGCCTCCACCATGAATGGGACATATTTCCTAAAAATAAGAATCAATTGTAGTCTCTAGTATAGTTTAAGTCACACGTCCGATAATGAATAAGAGAAATGTGGACCATTATGGGCTTTGAGGCTACTCGGAGTGAATTAACTACGCACTTTGTGCCCAATGATCGGAATTGATGATCCGACTTTGGTCAAGTGAAAACATAGAGCAACTTGTGGCCTCGACCATGGGACATATTTCCTAAAAATAAGAATCAATTGTAGTCTCTAATATAGTTTAAGTCACACGTCCGACAATGAATAAGAGAAATGTGGACCATTATGGGCCTTGAGGCTACTCGGAGTGAATTAACTACGCACTTTGTGCCCAATGATCGGAATTGATGATCCGACTTTGGTCAAGTGAAAACATAGAGCAACTTGTGGCCTCGACCATGAATTGCAAATATTTCCAAAAAATAAGAATCAATTGTAGTTTCTAGTATAGTTTAAGTCACACGCGGACAATGAATAAGAGAAATGTGGATCATTGTGGCCTTGAGGCTAATCGGAGTGAATTAACTACGCCCTTTGTATCCAATGATTGGAATTGATGAAACGCTTAACTATATTGGTTTTCAAGGAACAGGTTTTGTAATTGGGAGGATTCTCTTTGGAATGGTTAGAATCTGGATAATTAACATTGTATAGTTGTTGCTTGAACAGAGATGGACAAAAATTTGGCTGGACAATTAGAAGAATAAAAGGGAAGTTCGAGTGTACTGGAAATGAGAATGAAGGAGTCTTGTCGAAATGGTCAATACATGCTCGAATCTTGCTGAGATTTGTTAAAAACATGCTGGAATTGAACCGAATGCATGCTCGCCGTGATTGTATTTCTCAGCCTAGTGAAATTCTCGTTCTATTTGTCTTTAGTTTGACGACACAAGTTCATATATGTACGTGTGTAGACAGTACATCAATTTAATGTCAATTCTTTACAAAATAATAGGAAATTTTGCTCTCGATTAATCTATAATAATTCAGAATGTTGCTGCACGGCACTAATTGGATTTGATTTTTTTAGATTCAAACTTGGCTTTGCTCTTGCATGATGCAGATGAGTTTGTCTAGCGTGTTGATTGTTTGAGGTGACTGCTAGCTTATTCCATTATCGGCTGTGACCTTCTCTCACTTAGAGCTTGCTCGATTTTCGTCCTTTCATGATGTGTGCTCACCACCCCTTTGCTGATATGCCTCTTAGACATAACTATGAAATATATCATGATTTTTATTCAATTTGAGGATGGTTGATGTAAGCAATTGGTTTGCTAGCATTCGAATTTGATTCTATGTTAAGCTTAAATGTTATTGTGACCAAATTTGACGCTATTCTTCCATTTCTTTGTTTATGTATATCTCGGTGATTTGCCATGGCAAACCGCGTTGAGCATGTGGTGTGGATTTATCTTTCTCAACTTTTATTTCTGGAGGAGGCCAATCCCTCAAGGTAAGACATACTCATGCTTTGTCAATTATTAACCAGAACTCTGTTGGGATCATGTTCAGTAGAGGATTTAGTCCTACAAGTTTGCTTGCTGCTGTCCATTGTCTACAACTTGTTTCCTGTTAGGAATTGTTAAAAATCTGCTTGAAGTTCATTGGAACTTGCTAGAATTCTTGGAAGCTGTTAAGGTCTTGGTTAATAGAGATATTTGAAACTGATTTTAAGTGAGTCTAGGCTGGGAGAATGGCTTGGGGAGCTAATTGATCAATAGAATGATATTCACAGAACTTGCGTTTCTTGACCATTTTTCAATGAGGAGCTAATTCTTAGGAGCACTGGGTTTTTAGTTTCTCTCGTTAACTTAAGTTGATAGTATTCATTACCATGAAATTTCTAATTGATTTGATTGTTGAATGTATATGAAATGATCTCGGTGGTAATGGTGGTGGCCAAGGATTAGAATAGATTAGTTCTTTTTATGATACCAACGCGATTCTGTGATCAAACAAGAAACAAGAGACTAATGAGCCCAGTGTTCTTAGGAGCACTTGGATTTTAGTTTCTTAGTTTCTGTTGATAATAATCTTTCGTTGGTTAGCCTAGAATAGCCTTCAAGCCTAAATATAAATTGGTTAATTTCCACGGTGGCCTCGTCAATTTTGCATTTAATACTTAAAACATACAACATGCATGCTAAAGTGGGTAAAGTGAAGTGCCTAAAATTTGGTACCATTTTCTGGGCATTTTTTGACCATTTTTCAAGTGAACCGGTCTAAATTGGTTTTTGATTCATGAAATTTATTTTATTGTTTGAATGAATGAATGTGTGTGGTTAACCCATGAATGTTGAATGTTGGATGAAATCCATGATCTAGGGTCCCCAGATTCCAAGAAGTGCTCTGTAGAATTATTTTAGTGTCTAGTTTCACTCTTACATTCAACCTTACCGGATCTACATGTCCCCACCATTATAACCAGGCCATGTATTTTTTTTTCCCCAATTTTTTCTTTTGGAGATTGTGTTTACTTTATCTCCCACAACAATAATACATTGCTTAGATAATCAATAAAACAAACTGAGTTACTCGAAGCCTAGTGTTCTTAGGAGCACTCGGATTTTAGTTTTCTTCTAAGCTAATTGATTAACTTAATTGAATCAAAGCATAACTTATTAGTCTCGATAATAATCATCAATTAGCCATCAATTATTTTTTGTCAAAGGGCTTTTAAATACATTGGATAATTAGAAGAGACTAAAAAGTCTAGTGTTCTTAGAGAGCGCTAGGATTTTAGTTTCTCTGGTTAACTTAAGTTGATAATATTCATTACCATCAAATTTCTAATTGATTTGATTGTTGAATGTATATGAAATGATCTGGGTGGTAATGGTGGTGGCCAAGGATTAGAATAGATCAGTTGTTTTTATGATACCAACGAGATTCTGTGATCAAACAAGAAACAAGAGACTAATGAGCCCAGTGTTCTTAGGAGCACTTGGATTTTAGTTTCTTAGTTTCTGTTGATAATAATCTTTCGTTGGTTAGCCTAGAATAGCCTTCAAGCCTAAATATAAATTGGTTAATTTCCACAGTGGCCTCGTCAATTTTGCATTTAATACTTAAAACATACAACATGCATGCTAAAGTGGGTAAAGTGAAGAGCCTAAAATTTGGTACCATTTTCGGGGAATTTTTTGACCATTTTTCAAGTGAACCGGTCTTGGTTTTTGATTCATGAAATTTATTGTTTGAATGAATGAATGTGTGTGGTTAACCCATGAATGTTGAATGTTGGATGAAATCCATGATCTAGGGTCCCCAGATTCCAAGAAGTGCTCTGTAGAATTATTTTAGTGTCTAGTTTCACTCTTACATTCAACCTTACCGGATCTACATGTCCCCACCATTATAACCAGGCCATGTATTATTTTTTGCCCAATTTTATCTTTTCGAGATTGTGTTTACTTTATCTCCCACAACAATAATACATTGCTTAGATAATCAATAAAACAAACTGAGTTACTCGAAGCCTAGTGTTCTTAGGAGCACTCGGATTTTAGTTTTCTTCTAAGCTAATTGATTAACTTAATTGAATCAAAGCATCACTTATTAGTCTCGATAATAATCATCAATTAGCCATCAATTATTTTTTGCCAAAGGGCTTTTAAATACATTGGATAATTAGAAGAGACTAAAAAGCCTAGTGTTCTTAGAGAGCGCTAGGATTTTAGTTTCTCTGGTTAACTTAAGTTGATAATATTCATTACCATCAAATTTCTAATTGATTTGATTGTTGAATGTATATGAAATGATCTGGGTGGTAATGGTGGTGGCCAAGGATTAGAATAGATTAGTTCTTTTTATGATACCAACGAGATTCTGTGATCAAACAAGAAACAAGAGACTAATGAGCCCAGTGTTCTTAGGAGCACTTGGATTTTAGTTTCTTAGTTTCTGTTGATAATAATCTTTCGTTGGTTAGCCTAGAATAGCCTTCAAGCCTAAATATAAATTGGTTAATTTCCAGGGTGGCCTCGTCAATTTTGCATTTAATGCTTAAAACATACAACATGCATGCTAAAGTGGGTAAAGTGAAGTGCCTAAAATTTGGTACCATTTTCTGGGCATTTTTTGACCATTTTTCAAGTGAACCGGTCTAAATTGGTTTTTGATTCATGAAATTTATTTTATTGTTTGAATGAATGAATGTGTGTGGTTAACCCATGAATGTTGAATGTTGGATGAAATCCATGATCTAGGGTCCCCAGATTCCAAGAAGTGCTCTGTAGAATTATTTTAGTGTCTAGTTTCACTCTTACATTCAACCTTACCGGATCTACATGTCCCCACCATTATAACCAGGCCATGTATTATTTTTTGCCCAATTTTTTCTTTTCGAGATTGTGTTTACTTTATCTCCCACAACAATAATACATTGCTTAGATAATCAATAAAACAAACTGAGTTACTCGAAGCCTAGTGTTCTTAGGAGCACTCGGATTTTAGTTTTCTTCTAAGCTAATTGATTAACTTAATTGAATCAAAGCATCACTTATTAGTCTCGATAATAATCATCAATTAGCCATCAATTATTTTTTGCCAAAGGGCTTTTAAATACATTGGATAATTAGAAGAGACTAAAAAGCCTAGTGTTCTTAGAGAGCGCTAGGATTTTAGTTTCTCTGGTTAACTTAAGTTGATAATATTCATTACCATCAAATTTCTAATTGATTTGATTGTTGAATGTATATGAAATGATCTGGGTGGTAATGGTGGTGGCCAAGGATTAGAATAGATTAGTTCTTTTTATGATACCAACGAGATTCTGTGATCAAACAAGAAACAAGAGACTAATGAGCCCAGTGTTCTTAGGAGCACTTGGATTTTAGTTTCTTAGTTTCTGTTGATAATAATCTTTCGTTGGTTAGCCTAGAATAGCCTTCAAGCCTAAATATAAATTGGTTAATTTCCAGGGTGGCCTCGTCAATTTTGCATTTAATGCTTAAAACATACAACATGCATGCTAAAGTGGGTAAAGTGAAGTGCCTAAAATTTGGTACCATTTTCTGGGCATTTTTTGACCATTTTTCAAGTGAACCGGTCTAAATTGGTTTTTGATTCATGAAATTTATTTTATTGTTTGAATGAATGAATGTGTGTGGTTAACCCATGAATGTTGAATGTTGGATGAAATCCATGATCTAGGGTCCCCAGATTCCAAGAAGTGCTCTGTAGAATTATTTTAGTGTCTAGTTTCACTCTTACATTCAACCTTACCGGATCTACATGTCCCCACCATTATAACCAGGCCATGTATTATTTTTTGCCCAATTTTTTCTTTTCGAGATTGTGTTTACTTTATCTCCCACAACAATAATACATTGCTTAGATAATCAATAAAACAAACTGAGTTACTCGAAGCCTAGTGTTCTTAGGAGCACTCGGATTTTAGTTTTCTTCTAAGCTAATTGATTAACTTAATTGAATCAAAGCATCACTTATTAGTCTCGATAATAATCATCAATTAGCCATCAATTATTTTTTGCCAAAGGGCTTTTAAATACATTGGATAATTAGAAGAGACTAAAAAGCCTAGTGTTCTTAGAGAGCGCTAGGATTTTAGTTTCTCTGGTTAACTTAAGTTGATAATATTCATTACCATCAAATTTCTAATTGATTTGATTGTTGAATGTATATGAAATGATCTGGGTGGTAATGGTGGTGGCCAAGGATTAGAATAGATTAGTTCTTTTTATGATACCAACGAGATTCTGTGATCAAACAAGAAACAAGAGACTAATGAGCCCAGTGTTCTTAGGAGCACTTGGATTTTAGTTTCTTAGTTTCTGTTGATAATAATCTTTCGTTGGTTAGCCTAGAATAGCCTTCAAGCCTAAATATAAATTGGTTAATTTCCAGGGTGGCCTCGTCAATTTTGCATTTAATGCTTAAAACATACAACATGCATGCTAAAGTGGGTAAAGTGAAGTGCCTAAAATTTGGTACCATTTTCTGGGCATTTTTTGACCATTTTTCAAGTGAACCGGTCTAAATTGGTTTTTGATTCATGAAATTTATTTTATTGTTTGAATGAATGAATGTGTGTGGTTAACCCATGAATGTTGAATGTTGGATGAAATCCATGATCTAGGGTCCCCAGATTCCAAGAAGTGCTCTGTAGAATTATTTTAGTGTCTAGTTTCACTCTTACATTCAACCTTACCGGATCTACATGTCCCCACCATTATAACCAGGCCATGTATTATTTTTTGCCCAATTTTTTCTTTTCGAGATTGTGTTTACTTTATCTCCCACAACAATAATACATTGCTTAGATAATCAATAAAACAAACTGAGTTACTCGAAGCCTAGTGTTCTTAGGAGCACTCGGATTTTAGTTTTCTTCTAAGCTAATTGATTAACTTAATTGAATCAAAGCATCACTTATTAGTCTCGATAATAATCATCAATTAGCCATCAATTATTTTTTGCCAAAGGGCTTTTAAATACATTGGATAATTAGAAGAGACTAAAAAGCCTAGTGTTCTTAGAGAGCGCTAGGATTTTAGTTTCTCTGGTTAACTTAAGTTGATAATATTCATTACCATCAAATTTCTAATTGATTTGATTGTTGAATGTATATGAAATGATCTGGGTGGTAATGGTGGTGGCCAAGGATTAGAATAGATTAGTTCTTTTTATGATACCAACGAGATTCTGTGATCAAACAAGAAACAAGAGACTAATGAGCCCAGTGTTCTTAGGAGCACTTGGATTTTAGTTTCTTAGTTTCTGTTGATAATAATCTTTCGTTGGTTAGCCTAGAATAGCCTTCAAGCCTAAATATAAATTGGTTAATTTCCACGGTGGCCTCGTCAATTTTGCATTTAATGCTTAAAACATACAACATGCATGCTAAAGTGGGTAAAGTGAAGTGCCTAAAATTTGGTACCATTTTCTGGGCATTTTTTGACCATTTTTCAAGTGAACCGGTCTAAATTGGTTTTTGATTCATGAAATTTATTTTATTGTTTGAATGAATGAATGTGTGTGGTTAACCCATGAATGTTGAATGTTGGATGAAATCCATGATCTAGGGTCCCCAGATTCCAAGAAGTGCTCTGTAGAATTATTTTAGTGTCTAGTTTCACTCTTACATTCAACCTTACCGGATCTACATGTCCCCACCATTATAACCAGGCCATGTATTATTTTTTGCCCAATTTTTTCTTTTCGAGATTGTGTTTACTTTATCTCCCACAACAATAATACATTGCTTAGATAATCAATAAAACAAACTGAGTTACTCGAAGCCTAGTGTTCTTAGGAGCACTCGGATTTTAGTTTTCTTCTAAGCTAATTGATTAACTTAATTGAATCAAAGCATCACTTATTAGTCTCGATAATAATCATCAATTAGCCATCAATTATTTTTTGCCAAAGGGCTTTTAAATACATTGGATAATTAGAAGAGACTAAAAAGCCTAGTGTTCTTAGAGAGCGCTAGGATTTTAGTTTCTCTGGTTAACTTAAGTTGATAATATTCATTACCATCAAATTTCTAATTGATTTGATTGTTGAATGTATATGAAATGATCTGGGTGGTAATGGTGGTGGCCAAGGATTAGAATAGATTAGTTCTTTTTATGATACCAACGAGATTCTGTGATCAAACAAGAAACAAGAGACTAATGAGCCCAGTGTTCTTAGGAGCACTTGGATTTTAGTTTCTTAGTTTCTGTTGATAATAATCTTTCGTTGGTTAGCCTAGAATAGCCTTCAAGCCTAAATATAAATTGGTTAATTTCCAGGGTGGCCTCGTCAATTTTGCATTTAATGCTTAAAACATACAACATGCATGCTAAAGTGGGTAAAGTGAAGTGCCTAAAATTTGGTACCATTTTCTGGGCATTTTTTGACCATTTTTCAAGTGAACCGGTCTAAATTGGTTTTTGATTCATGAAATTTATTTTATTGTTTGAATGAATGAATGTGTGTGGTTAACCCATGAATGTTGAATGTTGGATGAAATCCATGATCTAGGGTCCCCAGATTCCAAGAAGTGCTCTGTAGAATTATTTTAGTGTCTAGTTTCACTCTTACATTCAACCTTACCGGATCTACATGTCCCCACCATTATAACCAGGCCATGTATTATTTTTTGCCCAATTTTTTCTTTTCGAGATTGTGTTTACTTTATCTCCCACAACAATAATACATTGCTTAGATAATCAATAAAACAAACTGAGTTACTCGAAGCCTAGTGTTCTTAGGAGCACTCGGATTTTAGTTTTCTTCTAAGCTAATTGATTAACTTAATTGAATCAAAGCATCACTTATTAGTCTCGATAATAATCATCAATTAGCCATCAATTATTTTTTGCCAAAGGGCTTTTAAATACATTGGATAATTAGAAGAGACTAAAAAGCCTAGTGTTCTTAGAGAGCGCTAGGATTTTAGTTTCTCTGGTTAACTTAAGTTGATAATATTCATTACCATCAAATTTCTAATTGATTTGATTGTTGAATGTATATGAAATGATCTGGGTGGTAATGGTGGTGGCCAAGGATTAGAATAGATTAGTTCTTTTTATGATACCAACGAGATTCTGTGATCAAACAAGAAACAAGAGACTAATGAGCCCAGTGTTCTTAGGAGCACTTGGATTTTAGTTTCTTAGTTTCTGTTGATAATAATCTTTCGTTGGTTAGCCTAGAATAGCCTTCAAGCCTAAATATAAATTGGTTAATTTCCAGGGTGGCCTCGTCAATTTTGCATTTAATGCTTAAAACATACAACATGCATGCTAAAGTGGGTAAAGTGAAGTGCCTAAAATTTGGTACCATTTTCTGGGCATTTTTTGACCATTTTTCAAGTGAACCGGTCTAAATTGGTTTTTGATTCATGAAATTTATTTTATTGTTTGAATGAATGAATGTGTGTGGTTAACCCATGAATGTTGAATGTTGGATGAAATCCATGATCTAGGGTCCCCAGATTCCAAGAAGTGCTCTGTAGAATTATTTTAGTGTCTAGTTTCACTCTTACATTCAACCTTACCGGATCTACATGTCCCCACCATTATAACCAGGCCATGTATTATTTTTTGCCCAATTTTTTCTTTTCGAGATTGTGTTTACTTTATCTCCCACAACAATAATACATTGCTTAGATAATCAATAAAACAAACTGAGTTACTCGAAGCCTAGTGTTCTTAGGAGCACTCGGATTTTAGTTTTCTTCTAAGCTAATTGATTAACTTAATTGAATCAAAGCATCACTTATTAGTCTCGATAATAATCATCAATTAGCCATCAATTATTTTTTGTCAAAGGGCTTTTAAATACATTGGATAATTAGAAGAGACTAAAAAGCCTAGTGTTCTTAGAGAGCGCTAGGATTTTAGTTTCTCTGGTTAACTTAAGTTGATAATATTCATTACCATCAAATTTCTAATTGATTTGATTGTTGAATGTATATGAAATGATCTGGGTGGTAATGGTGGTGGCCAAGGATTAGAATAGATTAGTTCTTTTTATGATACCAACGAGATTCTGTGATCAAACAAGAAACAAGAGACTAATGAGCCCAGTGTTCTTAGGAGCACTTGGATTTTAGTTTCTTAGTTTCTGTTGATAATAATCTTTCGTTGGTTAGCCTAGAATAGCCTTCAAGCCTAAATATAAATTGGTTAATTTCCACGGTGGCCTCGTCAATTTTGCATTTAATACTTAAAACATACAACATGCATGCTAAAGTGGGTAAAGTGAAGTGCCTAAAATTTGGTACCATTTTCTGGGCATTTTTTGACCATTTTTCAAGTGAACCGGTCTTGGTTTTTGATTCATGAAATTTATTGTTTGAATGAATGAATGTGTGTGGTTAACCCATGAATGTTGAATGTTGGATGAAATCCATGATCTAGGGTCCCCAGATTCCAAGAAGTGCTCTGTAGAATTATTTTAGTGTCTAGTTTCACTCTTACATTCAACCTTACCGGATCTACATGTCCCCACCATTATAACCAGGCCATGTATTATTTTTTGCCCAATTTTTTCTTTTCGAGATTGTGTTTACTTTATCTCCCACAACAATAATACATTGCTTAGATAATCAATAAAACAAACTGAGTTACTCGAAGCCTAGTGTTCTTAGGAGCACTCGGATTTTAGTTTTCTTCTAAGCTAATTGATTAACTTAATTGAATCAAAGCATAACTTATTAGTCTCGATAATAATCATCAATTAGCCATCAATTATTTTTTGTCAAAGGGCTTTTAAATACATTGGATAATTAGAAGAGACTAAAAAGTCTAGTGTTCTTAGAGAGCGCTAGGATTTTAGTTTCTCTGGTTAACTTAAGTTGATAATATTCATTACCATCAAATTTCTAATTGATTTGATTGTTGAATGTATATGAAATGATCTGGGTGGTAATGGTGGTGGCCAAGGATTAGAATAGATTAGTTCTTTTTATGATACCAACGAGATTCTGTGATCAAACAAGAAACAAGAGACTAATGAGCCCAGTGTTCTTAGGAGCACTTGGATTTTAGTTTCTTAGTTTCTGTTGATAATAATCTTTCGTTGGTTAGCCTAGAATAGCCTTCAAGCCTAAATATAAATTGGTTAATTTCCACAGTGGCCTCGTCAATTTTGCATTTAATACTTAAAACATACAACATGCATGCTAAAGTGGGTAAAGTGAAGTGCCTAAAATTTGGTACCATTTTCTGGGCATTTTTTGACCATTTTTCAAGTGAACCGGTCTAAATTGGTTTTTGATTCATGAAATTTATTTTATTGTTTGAATGAATGAATGTGTGTGGTTAACCCATGAATGTTGAATGTTGGATGAAATCCATGATCTAGGGTCCCCAGATTCCAAGAAGTGCTCTGTAGAATTATTTTAGTGTCTAGTTTCACTCTTACATTCAACCTTACCGGATCTACATGTCCCCACCATTATAACCAGGCCATGTATTATTTTTTGCCCAATTTTTTCTTTTCGAGATTGTGTTTACTTTATCTCCCACAACAATAATACATTGCTTAGATAATCAATAAAACAAACTGAGTTACTCGAAGCCTAGTGTTCTTAGGAGCACTCGGATTTTAGTTTTCTTCTAAGCTAATTGATTAACTTAATTGAATCAAAGCATCACTTATTAGTCTCGATAATAATCATCAATTAGCCATCAATTATTTTTTGCCAAAGGGCTTTTAAATACATTGGATAATTAGAAGAGACTAAAAAGCCTAGTGTTCTTAGAGAGCGCTAGGATTTTAGTTTCTCTGGTTAACTTAAGTTGATAATATTCATTACCATCAAATTTCTAATTGATTTGATTGTTGAATGTATATGAAATGATCTGGGTGGTAATGGTGGTGGCCAAGGATTAGAATAGATTAGTTCTTTTTATGATACCAACGAGATTCTGTGATCAAACAAGAAACAAGAGACTAATGAGCCCAGTGTTCTTAGGAGCACTTGGATTTTAGTTTCTTAGTTTCTGTTGATAATAATCTTTCGTTGGTTAGCCTAGAATAGCCTTCAAGCCTAAATATAAATTGGTTAATTTCCAGGGTGGCCTCGTCAATTTTGCATTTAATGCTTAAAACATACAACATGCATGCTAAAGTGGGTAAAGTGAAGTGCCTAAAATTTGGTACCATTTTCTGGGCATTTTTTGACCATTTTTCAAGTGAACCGGTCTAAATTGGTTTTTGATTCATGAAATTTATTTTATTGTTTGAATGAATGAATGTGTGTGGTTAACCCATGAATGTTGAATGTTGGATGAAATCCATGATCTAGGGTCCCCAGATTCCAAGAAGTGCTCTGTAGAATTATTTTAGTGTCTAGTTTCACTCTTACATTCAACCTTACCGGATCTACATGTCCCCACCATTATAACCAGGCCATGTATTATTTTTTGCCCAATTTTTTCTTTTCGAGATTGTGTTTACTTTATCTCCCACAACAATAATACATTGCTTAGATAATCAATAAAACAAACTGAGTTACTCGAAGCCTAGTGTTCTTAGGAGCACTCGGATTTTAGTTTTCTTCTAAGCTAATTGATTAACTTAATTGAATCAAAGCATCACTTATTAGTCTCGATAATAATCATCAATTAGCCATCAATTATTTTTTGCCAAAGGGCTTTTAAATACATTGGATAATTAGAAGAGACTAAAAAGCCTAGTGTTCTTAGAGAGCGCTAGGATTTTAGTTTCTCTGGTTAACTTAAGTTGATAATATTCATTACCATCAAATTTCTAATTGATTTGATTGTTGAATGTATATGAAATGATCTGGGTGGTAATGGTGGTGGCCAAGGATTAGAATAGATTAGTTCTTTTTATGATACCAACGAGATTCTGTGATCAAACAAGAAACAAGAGACTAATGAGCCCAGTGTTCTTAGGAGCACTTGGATTTTAGTTTCTTAGTTTCTGTTGATAATAATCTTTCGTTGGTTAGCCTAGAATAGCCTTCAAGCCTAAATATAAATTGGTTAATTTCCAGGGTGGCCTCGTCAATTTTGCATTTAATGCTTAAAACATACAACATGCATGCTAAAGTGGGTAAAGTGAAGTGCCTAAAATTTGGTACCATTTTCTGGGCATTTTTTGACCATTTTTCAAGTGAACCGGTCTAAATTGGTTTTTGATTCATGAAATTTATTTTATTGTTTGAATGAATGAATGTGTGTGGTTAACCCATGAATGTTGAATGTTGGATGAAATCCATGATCTAGGGTCCCCAGATTCCAAGAAGTGCTCTGTAGAATTATTTTAGTGTCTAGTTTCACTCTTACATTCAACCTTACCGGATCTACATGTCCCCACCATTATAACCAGGCCATGTATTATTTTTTGCCCAATTTTTTCTTTTCGAGATTGTGTTTACTTTATCTCCCACAACAATAATACATTGCTTAGATAATCAATAAAACAAACTGAGTTACTCGAAGCCTAGTGTTCTTAGGAGCACTCGGATTTTAGTTTTCTTCTAAGCTAATTGATTAACTTAATTGAATCAAAGCATCACTTATTAGTCTGGATAATAATCATCAATTAGCCATCAATTATTTTTTGCCAAAGGGCTTTTAAATACATTGGATAATTAGAAGAGACTAAAAAGCCTAGTGTTCTTAGAGAGCGCTAGGATTTTAGTTTCTCTGGTTAACTTAAGTTGATAATATTCATTACCATCAAATTTCTAATTGATTTGATTGTTGAATGTATATGAAATGATCTGGGTGGTAATGGTGGTGGCCAAGGATTAGAATAGATTAGTTCTTTTTATGATACCAACGAGATTCTGTGATCAAACAAGAAACAAGAGACTAATGAGCCCAGTGTTCTTAGGAGCACTTGGATTTTAGTTTCTTAGTTTCTGTTGATAATAATCTTTCGTTGGTTAGCCTAGAATAGCCTTCAAGCCTAAATATAAATTGGTTAATTTCCAGGGTGGCCTCGTCAATTTTGCATTTAATGCTTAAAACATACAACATGCATGCTAAAGTGGGTAAAGTGAAGTGCCTAAAATTTGGTACCATTTTCTGGGCATTTTTTGACCATTTTTCAAGTGAACCGGTCTAAATTGGTTTTTGATTCATGAAATTTATTTTATTGTTTGAATGAATGAATGTGTGTGGTTAACCCATGAATGTTGAATGTTGGATGAAATCCATGATCTAGGGTCCCCAGATTCCAAGAAGTGCTCTGTAGAATTATTTTAGTGTCTAGTTTCACTCTTACATTCAACCTTACCGGATCTACATGTCCCCACCATTATAACCAGGCCATGTATTATTTTTTGCCCAATTTTTTCTTTTCGAGATTGTGTTTACTTTATCTCCCACAACAATAATACATTGCTTAGATAATCAATAAAACAAACTGAGTTACTCGAAGCCTAGTGTTCTTAGGAGCACTCGGATTTTAGTTTTCTTCTAAGCTAATTGATTAACTTAATTGAATCAAAGCATCACTTATTAGTCTCGATAATAATCATCAATTAGCCATCAATTATTTTTTGCCAAAGGGCTTTTAAATACATTGGATAATTAGAAGAGACTAAAAAGCCTAGTGTTCTTAGAGAGCGCTAGGATTTTAGTTTCTCTGGTTAACTTAAGTTGATAATATTCATTACCATCAAATTTCTAATTGATTTGATTGTTGAATGTATATGAAATGATCTGGGTGGTAATGGTGGTGGCCAAGGATTAGAATAGATTAGTTCTTTTTATGATACCAACGAGATTCTGTGATCAAACAAGAAACAAGAGACTAATGAGCCCAGTGTTCTTAGGAGCACTTGGATTTTAGTTTCTTAGTTTCTGTTGATAATAATCTTTCGTTGGTTAGCCTAGAATAGCCTTCAAGCCTAAATATAAATTGGTTAATTTCCAGGGTGGCCTCGTCAATTTTGCATTTAATGCTTAAAACATACAACATGCATGCTAAAGTGGGTAAAGTGAAGTGCCTAAAATTTGGTACCATTTTCTGGGCATTTTTTGACCATTTTTCAAGTGAACCGGTCTAAATTGGTTTTTGATTCATGAAATTTATTTTATTGTTTGAATGAATGAATGTGTGTGGTTAACCCATGAATGTTGAATGTTGGATGAAATCCATGATCTAGGGTCCCCAGATTCCAAGAAGTGCTCTGTAGAATTATTTTAGTGTCTAGTTTCACTCTTACATTCAACCTTACCGGATCTACATGTCCCCACCATTATAACCAGGCCATGTATTATTTTTTGCCCAATTTTTTCTTTTCGAGATTGTGTTTACTTTATCTCCCACAACAATAATACATTGCTTAGATAATCAATAAAACAAACTGAGTTACTCGAAGCCTAGTGTTCTTAGGAGCACTCGGATTTTAGTTTTCTTCTAAGCTAATTGATTAACTTAATTGAATCAAAGCATCACTTATTAGTCTCGATAATAATCATCAATTAGCCATCAATTATTTTTTGCCAAAGGGCTTTTAAATACATTGGATAATTAGAAGAGACTAAAAAGCCTAGTGTTCTTAGAGAGCGCTAGGATTTTAGTTTCTCTGGTTAACTTAAGTTGATAATATTCATTACCATCAAATTTCTAATTGATTTGATTGTTGAATGTATATGAAATGATCTGGGTGGTAATGGTGGTGGCCAAGGATTAGAATAGATTAGTTCTTTTTATGATACCAACGAGATTCTGTGATCAAACAAGAAACAAGAGACTAATGAGCCCAGTGTTCTTAGGAGCACTTGGATTTTAGTTTCTTAGTTTCTGTTGATAATAATCTTTCGTTGGTTAGCCTAGAATAGCCTTCAAGCCTAAATATAAATTGGTTAATTTCCAGGGTGGCCTCGTCAATTTTGCATTTAATGCTTAAAACATACAACATGCATGCTAAAGTGGGTAAAGTGAAGTGCCTAAAATTTGGTACCATTTTCTGGGCATTTTTTGACCATTTTTCAAGTGAACCGGTCTAAATTGGTTTTTGATTCATGAAATTTATTTTATTGTTTGAATGAATGAATGTGTGTGGTTAACCCATGAATGTTGAATGTTGGATGAAATCCATGATCTAGGGTCCCCAGATTCCAAGAAGTGCTCTGTAGAATTATTTTAGTGTCTAGTTTCACTCTTACATTCAACCTTACCGGATCTACATGTCCCCACCATTATAACCAGGCCATGTATTATTTTTTGCCCAATTTTTTCTTTTCGAGATTGTGTTTACTTTATCTCCCACAACAATAATACATTGCTTAGATAATCAATAAAACAAACTGAGTTACTCGAAGCCTAGTGTTCTTAGGAGCACTCGGATTTTAGTTTTCTTCTAAGCTAATTGATTAACTTAATTGAATCAAAGCATCACTTATTAGTCTCGATAATAATCATCAATTAGCCATCAATTATTTTTTGCCAAAGGGCTTTTAAATACATTGGATAATTAGAAGAGACTAAAAAGCCTAGTGTTCTTAGAGAGCGCTAGGATTTTAGTTTCTCTGGTTAACTTAAGTTGATAATATTCATTACCATCAAATTTCTAATTGATTTGATTGTTGAATGTATATGAAATGATCTGGGTGGTAATGGTGGTGGCCAAGGATTAGAATAGATTAGTTCTTTTTATGATACCAACGAGATTCTGTGATCAAACAAGAAACAAGAGACTAATGAGCCCAGTGTTCTTAGGAGCACTTGGATTTTAGTTTCTTAGTTTCTGTTGATAATAATCTTTCGTTGGTTAGCCTAGAATAGCCTTCAAGCCTAAATATAAATTGGTTAATTTCCAGGGTGGCCTCGTCAATTTTGCATTTAATGCTTAAAACATACAACATGCATGCTAAAGTGGGTAAAGTGAAGTGCCTAAAATTTGGTACCATTTTCTGGGCATTTTTTGACCATTTTTCAAGTGAACCGGTCTAAATTGGTTTTTGATTCATGAAATTTATTTTATTGTTTGAATGAATGAATGTGTGTGGTTAACCCATGAATGTTGAATGTTGGATGAAATCCATGATCTAGGGTCCCCAGATTCCAAGAAGTGCTCTGTAGAATTATTTTAGTGTCTAGTTTCACTCTTACATTCAACCTTACCGGATCTACATGTCCCCACCATTATAACCAGGCCATGTATTATTTTTTGCCCAATTTTTTCTTTTCGAGATTGTGTTTACTTTATCTCCCACAACAATAATACATTGCTTAGATAATCAATAAAACAAACTGAGTTACTCGAAGCCTAGTGTTCTTAGGAGCACTCGGATTTTAGTTTTCTTCTAAGCTAATTGATTAACTTAATTGAATCAAAGCATCACTTATTAGTCTCGATAATAATCATCAATTAGCCATCAATTATTTTTTGCCAAAGGGCTTTTAAATACATTGGATAATTAGAAGAGACTAAAAAGCCTAGTGTTCTTAGAGAGCGCTAGGATTTTAGTTTCTCTGGTTAACTTAAGTTGATAATATTCATTACCATCAAATTTCTAATTGATTTGATTGTTGAATGTATATGAAATGATCTGGGTGGTAATGGTGGTGGCCAAGGATTAGAATAGATTAGTTCTTTTTATGATACCAACGAGATTCTGTGATCAAACAAGAAACAAGAGACTAATGAGCCCAGTGTTCTTAGGAGCACTTGGATTTTAGTTTCTTAGTTTCTGTTGATAATAATCTTTCGTTGGTTAGCCTAGAATAGCCTTCAAGCCTAAATATAAATTGGTTAATTTCCAGGGTGGCCTCGTCAATTTTGCATTTAATGCTTAAAACATACAACATGCATGCTAAAGTGGGTAAAGTGAAGTGCCTAAAATTTGGTACCATTTTCTGGGCATTTTTTGACCATTTTTCAAGTGAACCGGTCTAAATTGGTTTTTGATTCATGAAATTTATTTTATTGTTTGAATGAATGAATGTGTGTGGTTAACCCATGAATGTTGAATGTTGGATGAAATCCATGATCTAGGGTCCCCAGATTCCAAGAAGTGCTCTGTAGAATTATTTTAGTGTCTAGTTTCACTCTTACATTCAACCTTACCGGATCTACATGTCCCCACCATTATAACCAGGCCATGTATTATTTTTTGCCCAATTTTTTCTTTTCGAGATTGTGTTTACTTTATCTCCCACAACAATAATACATTGCTTAGATAATCAATAAAACAAACTGAGTTACTCGAAGCCTAGTGTTCTTAGGAGCACTCGGATTTTAGTTTTCTTCTAAGCTAATTGATTAACTTAATTGAATCAAAGCATCACTTATTAGTCTCGATAATAATCATCAATTAGCCATCAATTATTTTTTGCCAAAGGGCTTTTAAATACATTGGATAATTAGAAGAGACTAAAAAGCCTAGTGTTCTTAGAGAGCGCTAGGATTTTAGTTTCTCTGGTTAACTTAAGTTGATAATATTCATTACCATCAAATTTCTAATTGATTTGATTGTTGAATGTATATGAAATGATCTGGGTGGTAATGGTGGTGGCCAAGGATTAGAATAGATTAGTTCTTTTTATGATACCAACGAGATTCTGTGATCAAACAAGAAACAAGAGACTAATGAGCCCAGTGTTCTTAGGAGCACTTGGATTTTAGTTTCTTAGTTTCTGTTGATAATAATCTTTCGTTGGTTAGCCTAGAATAGCCTTCAAGCCTAAATATAAATTGGTTAATTTCCAGGGTGGCCTCGTCAATTTTGCATTTAATGCTTAAAACATACAACATGCATGCTAAAGTGGGTAAAGTGAAGTGCCTAAAATTTGGTACCATTTTCTGGGCATTTTTTGACCATTTTTCAAGTGAACCGGTCTAAATTGGTTTTTGATTCATGAAATTTATTTTATTGTTTGAATGAATGAATGTGTGTGGTTAACCCATGAATGTTGAATGTTGGATGAAATCCATGATCTAGGGTCCCCAGATTCCAAGAAGTGCTCTGTAGAATTATTTTAGTGTCTAGTTTCACTCTTACATTCAACCTTACCGGATCTACATGTCCCCACCATTATAACCAGGCCATGTATTATTTTTTGCCCAATTTTTTCTTTTCGAGATTGTGTTTACTTTATCTCCCACAACAATAATACATTGCTTAGATAATCAATAAAACAAACTGAGTTACTCGAAGCCTAGTGTTCTTAGGAGCACTCGGATTTTAGTTTTCTTCTAAGCTAATTGATTAACTTAATTGAATCAAAGCATCACTTATTAGTCTGGATAATAATCATCAATTAGCCATCAATTATTTTTTGCCAAAGGGCTTTTAAATACATTGGATAATTAGAAGAGACTAAAAAGCCTAGTGTTCTTAGAGAGCGCTAGGATTTTAGTTTCTCTGGTTAACTTAAGTTGATAATATTCATTACCATCAAATTTCTAATTGATTTGATTGTTGAATGTATATGAAATGATCTGGGTGGTAATGGTGGTGGCCAAGGATTAGAATAGATTAGTTCTTTTTATGATACCAACGAGATTCTGTGATCAAACAAGAAACAAGAGACTAATGAGCCCAGTGTTCTTAGGAGCACTCGGATTTTAGTTTCTTAGTTTCTGTTGATAATAATCTTTCGTTGGTTAGCCTAGAATAGCCTGCAAGCCTAAATATAAATTGGTTAATTTCCAGGGTGGCCTCGTCAATTTTGCATTTAATGCTTAAAACATACAACATGCATGCTAAAGTGGGTAAAGTGAAGTGCCTAAAATTTGGTACCATTTTGGGGGCATTTTTTGACCATTTTTCAGTGAACCGGTCTTGGTTTTTGATTCATGAAATTTATTGTTTGAATGAATGAATGTGTGTGGTTAACCCATGAATGTTGAATGTTGGATGAAATCCATGATCTAGGTTCCCCGGATTCCAAGAAGTGCTATGTAGAATTATTTTAGTCTCTAGTTTCACTCTTACATTCAACCTTACCGAGTCTACATGTCCCCCGTATTATAACCAAGCCATGTATTATTTTTTGCCCAACTTTTTCTTTTCCAGGTTGTGTTTACTTTATCTGGCACAGCAATAATACATTGCTTAGATAATCAATAAAACAAACTGAGTTACTCGAAGAGACTAATAAGCCTAGCCTCGACCATGAATGGGATATATTTCCTAAAAATAAGAACCAAATGTAGTCTCTAGTATAGTTTAAGTGACACGGCGGGCAATGCAATGAATGAGAGAAATGTGGACCATTATGGGCTTTGAGGCTACTCGGAGTGAATTAACTATGCACTTTGTGCCCAATGATCGGAATTGACGAGCCGACTTTGGTCAAGTGAAAACATAGAGGAACTTGTGGCCTCGACCATGAATAGTCTCTAGAATAGTTTAAATCACACATGACAATCAATAAGATAAATGTGGACCATGGCTTTGAGGCTACTCGGAGTGAATTAACTATGCACTTTTTGCCGAATGATCAGAATTGATGACCGGACTTTGGTCAAGTGAAAACATAGGCCTCGACCATAAAAGAGAGAAATGGCAATGAATGAGAGAAATGTGGACCATTATGGGCTTTGAGGCTACTCTACGCGCTTTGTGCCCAATGATCGGAATTGATGACCCATGACCCGGCTTTGAGGCTACTCGGAGAGAAATCAAGGGATTTTTAGCTAAATGTTAAAACTTGAAAGTTGTTCAGCACACGTTTTCCTAACTCGCTATAAAATTTGACGCATTTTTTATGTGGTGTGATATTTTTCTCGCATTTTTTCAAGTTACGGGCTGAAACGGAGTCGAGTATTGGGTATCCGGGTTAAGTCAATTTTTTTCGGATAAATGGGGTTTTTAGAAACGGTCCAAATGGTCTTCAAGAACTTTGAACTAGGTATCATAAGCTTTCTAATGACACTTGAACCGTGTCAATAGGACTTTGTTTGATAAGCCAATTGGGTCTAAACAGAATTATAAACTTTAATTGAATAAGTGATCTTCAAGAGGCTCACTTCCCCTTGTGTGATTAATTTAGAAACAAGGGCCTAATTGCATGCTTAATTTGTTACGTACTCGTGTTTGTTAGATGAATGATTAGGCGGGATGGATGTTCGGCAGGTAGTTATGGGGAACATTAGAATCAAATTTAGGGGTTAAGCTATATCGATGTGAATGCAAATGGTGGCCAAATATCATTAACCATCAATCAATTAATATGGAAGGCAAAGGCCGACTCGATGAACTTTGTTGCTTGATTGTTTTGAATGATTGCATGTGATTTAATGAATGAATGTGAATGAATGCAAACCGATACCATGGATGTTGGCCATGACCTCTTGTAATAGCTAGCTTAGTTTAATTAATAAACAAGATTAGCTTAGGTTATAATAAAATTGGTTATTTAGAAGATGACCACACACCTAAAAAGAACCAATTTTAGTCTTTAGCATAGGTGTCCAATAATGAATATAAGGGAAATGTGGATCATTGGTAGTGAATTAACTAGGCACTTTGTATCCAATGATGAAAACATATGGTTGCCTAGGATATGTTTAGACTTCTAGGCTCACTTTGAGCTTCTTAGTAAGTCCTTGAGAATTTTGTAGATGGAGATTAAAGACTGATGTCCAATCCGGTCTTAATTTGTACAATTCATTTGTTACTCGACCACGTCTCGAGTTTTAAATTCGTTTTGTAATAATTACCCGACGAGAGTTGCGGGTTTTTCTTTATCGCAATTAGAATAGCTCTTCTTTCAACACCGAATACATTGGGTATTTACTCTTTGTACCGTTTTTAAATACATTATTTGTTGATTTTCTTTATTAGACTAAGATAGGTTTAGTTTAGAATCTTAAATGGAAAAATACAAAAACAAGATGCATGGACATTATTGGTTTAAGACTTTTGGCATGTAAATGATAAAAACAAATGCATGGCCATGTAAGTAAGTACCGAAAGGGCGTCGGTGGAAACAGTAATGTAAGTCCCTGTATATGGTTATGTATATGGTTATCTCTGGTTCCATTGTCATTTCGATTTCAATGAAATTCTCACATTTCGATTGGATATTCTAGTCGGCACCCGGCAAAACCCTAGAGGCAACTACAAAATGGCCATTGAGAACAAAATTCTGCACTACCACATTAAGGACGCCACTAGATCACCATAATATTATTTTCTTTTCCCCTTTCTTCTTTCATTCTTTGGGTGAGATTAGGGCTTCTCTCACGACGTATTGACTTTAAAGTGATAAAAAGACATCTGAATGGAACTTCACACCATGGAAAATTACTATGCGGTAAAAACATAGTAAACCGGACCGTAGAGCACACGACATTATGAGAAAAATGATCATTGGTTGGTTAGCCTAGAATAGCCTTCAAGCTTAAGTATAAATAGGTTAATTTCCACACTAGCTTGGTCAATTTTGCATTTAATACTTATGCTAAAGTGGGTAAAGTGAACTGCCTAAAATTTGGTATCACTTTGAGTCGATTTACATGGGGGCATTGTTTTGACCGGTCTAGATTGGTTTTTGATTCATGAAATTTATTGTTTGAATGAATGAATGTATGTGGTTACATTCATGGTTGGATGAAATTCTGGGGTCCCCGGATTTCAAGAAGTGTTATGTAGAATTATTTTAGTCTCTAGTTTGACTCTTACATTCAATTCTTTTTGCCCAACTTTTTCTTTTCGAGATTCTGTTTACTTTATCTCGCACAGTATTAATACATTGCTTAGATAATCAATAAAACAAACCGAGTTACTCGAAGAGACTAATAAGCCTAGTGTTAGCACTCCGATCTTAATTGAATCAAATCATAACTTATTAGCCTAGATAATAATCATCAATTAGCCAAGAATTATTTTTGGCCAAAGGGCTTTTAAATACAGAAACAAGAACAAGAGCACTAGAAGAAACTAAAATGCCTAGTGTTCTTAGGAGCACCAACTTAACTCGATAATATTCATTGAAATTTCTAATTGATTTGATTGTTGAATGTATATGAAATGATCTCGGGTCCTGGTGGTGGCCAAGGATTAGAATAGGTTAGTTCTTTTTATGATAACAAGAAACAAGAGACTAATAAGCCGACTGATCTTAGGAGCACTTGGATTTTAATTTCTCTTCTAAGCTTGGATAATAATCATTGGTTAGCCTAGAATAGCCTTCAAGCCTAAATATAAATAGGTTGGTCAAATTTGCATTTAATACTTAAAACATACGACGTGCATGCTAAAGATAAAGTGGGTAAAGTGAAGTGCCTAAAATTTGGTACCATTTTGAATCGATTTACTATTTTTCCGCATTTTTTTGACCATTTTTCAATGAACCGGTCTAAATTGGTTTTTGATTCATGAAATTTATTGTTTCAATGGCCATTTTTCAATGAATCATTGGTTTTTTGCCAACAATGTTATGTCAACCGGAACGTTGATTTTGGTCTATGAATCTCATTCCGGTCAGAATTTCCAAAAGAACCACGCCAAAACCGTAGACATTACTCTCTAGTATGGAACGCCCTGAAAAGAGTATATGTGTAGGCACTAGACAGGAATACATAAAATAAGTACCAATTGATCCTATGTAGATATAAATACAATCCATGGAGTTCCCGCCAAGTATCTCAACCACAGCAATCAAAAACAGGTACTAATTGACCTAAAAGGCTGAAACAATAACTTGGTTCCGTTTTTTTCTTTTTATGGTTTGCGGTTCTGATATGGCTTTTAGATGAACCATCTGCCCCTATTTTGCACTTTTATTTATTGCCCATCTCCTTCTAATTTTCTATGGCATTTTATAAATGGTTTCAAGATTAGAGTATTTTATTATTTTGAGAAGAAATTCAAGATGGACGCTGTGGTCTTTTGCACGTCTTGATTTGGCTTTGTAATGAATCAAACGTTTTCTATCTTTTAAATATATATTTCACATCCTACTCTGTGTTTTTTTCTTTTCCTTTTTTTTTATTATTTAGGTAATATAACTGCATAATCTAATTGACGATTGGCAAACTTCAGTATGTGACGCGAGTGTTCGAATATGAGAGAAGGGAAGGGAGACGAAATATTAAAGTGTTTAATAAATCCGGGCAATTATCCCTTTTTTGCTCGACTTTTTTGACTTCAAATT
Source organism: Syzygium aqueum (assembly GCA_031216185.1). Classification (NCBI taxonomy): domain Eukaryota; kingdom Viridiplantae; phylum Streptophyta; class Magnoliopsida; order Myrtales; family Myrtaceae; genus Syzygium; species Syzygium aqueum. The sequence continues at coordinate 30,116 of CM062237.1, forward strand.
TACGTCCACTTTGCTAAAATATATTTCGAGGCCAAATAAAATGCAAAGCAAGTTTTCGACGTTCCTACCTAATAATCTCTTTTTTGTTTTCCTTTTTTTTATTAATTCTTCAAACAATCTCTGATTTACGATAAGCTTAAAATGACATTCGCATTTAATCATTTTTTAATTTTTAACATTTATCAGTTCCATTCAAATTCATAACTATTTGATAATGCTTTGTGAAGTATACAATTGAAACCGTATGGATACGATGTTTCGAAAGTATCCAAATATGGACATATCGATGGGTCCAAATTGATTCAACCCGTTTTAGTATAATAATTACGCATATCGTTCTCCCAAGCTCCCAATATTTTAAATGCTTTTAGCAAAATGGGTGTCGGAAAAAACAAAATAAAAAAGGCAGAAAAAAAAAGCTTGAAGGATTGATGTACCATAGGAAAAGTTTAGGATTTCTTGTGAAATTACCTATTTATAATAGTTTTCTTTACAGGCTTCCTTTTCTGTTTTCTTGATAAGTATGGCGACGAAAGGGCAAAACTCTACCACGCCTGGGTGGCGTGCGCGCACTCTTCCTCTCAAAAGGTTGAGTGTCGGGTGACTTACCCGGAGTGGCTAGCACGTGTCTGTCGTTCCGCAGGGTTTTATCTTTTATCTCCCGGCTGCCTGCGGGTTCCTGGTTACCAAAAAAATTATTTTTTAATTAATAGCCTAATTTTTTTATATCATTTTTTTCTGTTGTAAATCCTTAGAAAATAAATTATTTTTTAATTAATAGCCTAATTTTGTACGTGCTTGATCTTAGCCAAAAGGCCGAGCACGGTCTAATCTTGCTCATGCTAAAAAATAAACTGCTTTTTTTTTCCAATCAAGTGGCAATCAAAAGAGAATCAATCAACTTTTAATTCCATAGTAATTCAAGTCTAAAGAATATAAATACGCCACATGCGTGTTGACAATAGGACTCTGATTAGTTTAGGCGCCCATTACGAGCTAGCTGATACGATTGCGTTTCTATTTTTGAAAATACCAAATAGATATTTGAATTTTACCTTTAGGCTTACTTTGTACCTTGCCATTAATTATCTTTATGTCTTTATTTACGACTTTCTTTAAAGTCCCAAATATCCAATTTCTCACAAGCACTCAAAACCAAGTAGAAACTAGGTCACCAAATTCCAAGCAAGACGATAAAATGATTATTCAAGGAGGGGCAATTTGATCCTTTTAAGGTGGGATTTCACTAAAAGGTATGTGAAGGGTATTTGCAAAGATAGATGTATGTAAGTGGTCATTAGATCATAGCCGAGCTACCTTAGTTTTTTTTCCTGAGGTTTGTTTATGTTCCAAGAAATGTAGGAGGGAAAAAAAAACTTGGTTGCACTCGGCTTCATATCCCCATTTGCAAATAAGCTCTTTATATTTCTATTCTATCGGTCTTCTTTTCAGCACATGCTTGATATTTAACATAAAAATCATTTCGGATTGCCATTTTTCCACCATAACCAAATAAAGAAATGATAAGTAAATCCCCTTTGCTAAATTTCATTTGTTCTTTATTCCATGTATCCTATCAAATAGTGGAGCAAATGGGTCACCCCTTGTCAATCTATTTCTGCCAATTGACTTAAAATTGTTTGTGCACTGGATTCGATTGGAATGATGCAGTCAAAACGAAAATAAGAAAAAGCAAATAAGAAAGAGCGACAGAAAAATCAAGAGAGAATTCAAAAAAACAAAAACAAAAGAAGAGAGGAACAATAATAAACGGTATTGCAATCTGCAAATTTGAGAAGAGGGGTGGTGTGTAAGCGATGAACATAATCCTTTTATGCGGAAAAATTTTGAAATCCAGGATCTTAGATTTTCATGATTTTCACAATAAAAAGGATAAAGACATGTTATCCTTAAAGATCAGAAATAGAAGAAACATAGAAATCTGATTTCTCTCCTATAACCCACTTTTCTTTTAACGTAATTTTTTTTTTGGTCGGTTTCTCTTAACGTAATTTATCTGATGATCATACTCTATTTATACATGCTATTAACAGGTGCCTTGCCTTCCATCAGAGCACATTCCATTTTGTAAGAATTGTACTTCTTCGGTTATTATAGCATTTAAATAATTATTAAGCCATTAATTTAATAACACCATGTGGGCCACAATTATTCTTACACGGCGATGACTGATGAGCCCCGAATTAATGGGTCATTCCCATGCTTTGATGGGACGAGCACCTCATTTTGGACTCGACAGACACCTTTGATCATCTCCGTTCTTGGAGAGGAAAAGTCAGATTACAGTAGCTAGTTTGGTTGCAACGTCCACTTGCCTAATGTTACCTACCTACATACACACGTTTATCAGCTGAATTTTGCTTAGTCATTTACGGTTTAAGTGCATAGAAAATTAGGAGTTTATTTGTAACCCCTAAACAAAAATATTTTCATTGAATTACACGGTTGGCGCATTTGCATTAATAGAATTTAGTATAACATATTTTCCTTTTTATTTTATTAAAAAATCATTATAAAAAAGTTTTAAAAAAAGGAAAAAAAAAGTAAAGTAAAAGACAAAAGAGGAGATTTTCCCCATGGACAGCTCACCCACCTCTGCACGCGCACTGAAGAGAGGTAAATGGAAGGAAAAGAGCTCTTGCATGGATTGTGAGGGAGGCCTTTCTTTCTCTCTCTTTGGTCTCTATCTACGGACACACACGAAAAAAGGCATTTCGTGTGAGTTACATATTATTGTGCTTATTGTGCTTAATGCCTCGCCATCGCTTGCATGATCTAATAATGTACATATTTGAGATCGAGAAGTGATAATATGCAATTGCTCATTATAATATATAACCATGAATTAAATATGGATAGAAATATATTATGTTCCAAAAGATTCATTGTAAATCGGGAATATTCGGAGATTTTAAGTTTATTTAAATTGATATAGAAATATAGTGAATTGATAAACTGAGTAGGTTCGCTATACCTAAAGATAGGATAGTAAATAGACTAAGAAATTCCGCTATCACATGTTTGATATTGTTCTTGTATGCATAATGATATGAAATCCACGTCTAGTCAAATATTTTGAAGGATCGCCTTCGGCCTTTCGTTGTAGGTCAAACAGAAGAGTTTGTGAAATGGGCAAAATCAGAAGCAACACGCCTCTCTAAAGCAGGTAACTCTTCTTCTTCTTGGGCGTGCTTATATATCGAATTACCTCTCACGAGGGACGTTTTGGTTGCACAGATCACTTTCTCCAATATTTGAACAAAATGCATAGACCAACTGTTGAGCTATAACTGTCGAGGATAGAGGAGCTTGAGTGACAAGCGACAGTGAGAGAGAAACTGAGAGAGAAAGAGGCTATGCGAAAGTCGCAAGCGACGCGTCTTTTATTTTTACTAATCTTTATTAATAATTCATGCCGTTGGTGGCTTTGACACCTTGAAATTACAATTGGTAGTCAAGATTACGTGACCGCTTTGATAATATTGTTTAAGTTAGTGGTACCGAAATAGAGCTTATATAAATGTTAGCGTAAACAACTTCGGTCTTTCTCTTTTTTTCTCTCTCTTTTCTATTTTTGAGAGAGAGAGATTTTTTTTTGAGAGATTTTTCTCCCTCTTTTTTTTTTGAGAACTTCGATTCATTAAAGTCCCTTTGCATCCTTTTTGATAAATTTTCTTTCGAGCTCTCATTTGCTTCAAGTCACCTTGAACTTGGTTCGAGATGATTTCATTTGTTTATTACAAGAATGATCACCAATTGGGTTGAAACGAATTCACCGCTCAAATTGGGTATATGCAAAGGGTATAATGTATAGGGATATAGAAAGAAATGCTCTTCATCATGTTTAAGGCACTCGAGCTAACACAGAACTTACATGCAATAAATATACTTGAAGATTGATGCAAGTGAAAGCAAGAAAATTCTAACTATTTTTAACTTTCTAAAGAATTGCCCAGTATGGGGTTATTCCCCGTAGGGGTAAGAAATGAAATTCCGTTTAAAGAGGTTAAGTAAACGATAACCTGTAGTGTTTAGATAGAGAAAATGAATGCCTCTCGTCATTTTGATCGTCATACTTTTCATGAGATAATCTTTTATCTCGTGAGCACGGAATTTTCACTCAACTCGCACTAGGGATTTAGGACGTGTATGGAAATATCTTGCCTTTCGTCATCTTGAAGTCTCTCGTACAATATGATCGCTTTATTAGGACAAAAATAAATTGTCAAATCAAAAACCTTCCTCAAACAAAGCTTAGTAATATCAATTCATTCGTGAAATTCAATTTGAAACTTGATTGAAACGAAGTAAAATGAGTACAAATCAAGTGTAATACTTCTTCACATAATCAGAATTAACTGGACTAGAAAAAATACGACCATCCGTCTCGGCCAAAGTCAAAGCATCAAAATCAAAGCACCTCTTGAAAGGACTTTCTTCACAATGTATGGACGGCCATAGCTTGGGGCAAATTTTCCTTCTGCAAGAGGAAATGTTGGAAATGTTGGCGATAACTTCCGCCGTAACATAGAGCTCTCAGTCTTATCTCATCAATCATGTTCAACTGGTCCAACATCTGCTGGATCCAATTGCTTCTTACAATTGTACCTCTGAAAGAATACATAGCGAAGGAATTTAAATCTCAATAGGTAGAACTACTTCTATACCGTACATAAGAGAATATAGAGTTGCCCTCTAGATGTCCGAGTAGAAGTCCGATATGCCATAAGTGTAAAAGGTAATCTCTCGTGTCAATCACGATAGTTTTCGGCTGTTTTAGCCAAAATCTTCTTTGATTACCTCTTCGCGGCCTTTGTTTCACAAGCTCAATCGAAGGATCAGTTCGACAATCGAAGGATCAGTTCGACAATCGATCGATCGAGACCCGACATGTGAGCATAAGACCAGACAAAGATATCTTGATAATCCTTCAACAATTGGGTCAAGCGTTTGACCACGTCTTCAGGAAGACATGCCCCAATCTTCACCTCTCTAGGATTCTCCGTGTCGCCAAGATTGATTACCGAGATTTCTCATGGATTTCCAAGTTCCGTCGTATCTCTTCATCATTCAGGTCACAATGGTCCGAGTCATCGGATTGACTTGCATCACATATATGAGGATTCATGATTCCCGTCCCTTCGTATGCCTCGAGATTAGTCCTCAAACATGAAAGAAAGGGATCAAAAAGACAAGAGAGGGCTTAACTACTTCAATTTTCGAAAATCGTTCTTTGCCTTTTGAAATTCATTCTGCTTTTGAAGATCTCGAAACGAGAATTCTTGAGAAGCCTTCTTACCATAGATGACAAATTTTTCAATCGTAGGTTATCGTCATCGGATTGGCCTGGGGCACTTCAACAAGATTCTCAAAATGAAAACAATTTGTAATTTCATTGATTATCACCAAATGAATTACATTTATTAAATGGAAATTGCAACGATGAGTCCTAGAAATGAAAAATCATGATGCAGCTCACGAGACGGGGCAAGTCCTAGAAAGTAGTAAAATTTTTCACGCACCGGGTTGTGCGAAAAAGTAAAGGTTTTACTCTTGTGGGGCAATGCCCACTCGTTCCAACAGTCCTTCCTCTCGATAGCTCCGATGAGCATGTTATTGAAGAGAGCAGCGATTCCCTCCATCGCATCATCAGGATCTTCTATCATTGGAGGTGTTAGATCATCCATACCTCCCTATCCATCGGGGACGATATTGAACAGAGCAGCGATTCCCTCCATCGCATCATCAAGATCTTCTATCATCGGAGGTGTTAGATCATCCGTACCTCCCCATCCATCGGGGACGATATCACGCAGGTCAATATAGAAGCTCGGAGGAGCCGAATATTTCACGTAGTAGTCGAACTTGCCGCTCGGTTGCCCTAGGGTGTCGATCACCTCGTTCTCTTCATGTATCATTCTTGCAGAACCCACTGGAACAACCTACAAAACAGCAACAGCTCGATGGATGGCCAGACCAAACAGTCCAACCGAGCAACACCGTCGAATCAACAAGAACAAGCAGTAGCAACGTTGTCACAGCCGGTCTTTTGATGCAAGGCGGAATGGATGGGTCAACTCTCCCTGCAGCCACAGCAAGCACCGCTCGGGAAAGCAGCAACACAGGTCTTCGTTTGGGACAGAGGCAACGGCAGCAGCTCGCCGGGATAGGGACAGCACCAGCAGTGAACAAACTCAGAGCAAACCGAAAGGGAGCAGGACCACCTTGTCACTTCTCCCCTTTATGGACGCGTGTTCTGTGTATTCTGCATGGGCTTCCTCTGTTGACCGTTTCTTTCCTTCTTTTTCTTTGACTCGTGAAAAACAAAAACCCCCTCCCCTCTGACTTCTCCTTCTCACGTTCTCCTCCGAAAGACCAGGCCCCTCTCACGATATTTTTTCTTTATTCTATGTGGCCGTGTGTCCCCTATTGTGAAGAGTTAAAGGTCTATTTATAGTGCAAATTAGATTTTTTTTATTCTCTAAGGCTTTTCCAATGAAAGGCTTAATCCTCGTGGCTTAGCTAAGAATTTTCTTGAACGCGGGCTTAGTCGTGTTTCATTAAGTTATCAATAGATTTGTGACCAAGCTATTATAATTTAAGATAATTTATACGCAATACATTCGCACGAGATCTACTTCGGTGGGGGTGGGTGAAAATATTTAAAAGCTAGTTGGTTTTTTTGATTAGTGGTGAGAGACGGTTGATGGTCTTAAATTTTTTTTGTTTTGAGTTTGGAAAATCAAATCTTATCTTATTTAAATATTAATTTTTTTAAATTAAATTTTAAAAATCAGTTAAAATTAAAAGTTAGAAAGAAAAGGGGATAAGGAGGTCTTCCCTTTTTTTTTTTAGCTTTTTTTTAGTCAGTATCTTTTTTTTTTGTACCCGCCCATGTCCTAGCTAATATTTTCTGAGGGGTGGTCTTTCGCATGACCTACGTGCCCTATGCCCTAATATGGATCGTTCCTGAGGATGAAATTATTTACACGAGTGGATGGTGGTGGAGTGATTGTTGAGACTGATATGGTGCCACAACATCTTCGTATAAATGTGGTAGATAGGTGGAAGTAAAAAGATATAATCTACCAAAGTTATTTACACGAGTGGGTGGTGGTGGAGTGATTGTTGGGGCTGATACAGGCTTTTAACGTCACAACATCTTCATATAAATGAGGTAGATAGGCGGAAGTAAAAACATATCATCTACCAAAGTTATTTACACGAGTGGGTGGCGGTGGAGTGATTGTCGGGGCTGATACGGGCTTTTAATGCCACAACATCTTGGTATAAACGAGGTAGATAGACGGAAGTAAAAACATATCATCTACCAAAGTTCGTACATTTACTTCTTACCCGAAATAATTTGACCTACAAGACTTTTTTTCACGAACAGGTCGAAAAAGCATCGATCTGTTGGTTGGCAATATTTTTCGCGAACAGGTGGATGCTTCATTGATTACTATAGGAGTTCATGAAGACGGTCAGCAATATTTTTCACGAATTTACTTGGCCAGGGACACACGGTGACCACCCTGACTTGAGTCGATCAACATACACAGTGGTCAATAGCGCATTTATGCTTTTTCGAGAGAACAGTCATTCTGTCTTTCAAAGAGCTCGTGGGTCTCCGAACGAGTGTTTTCCTTTTACTTGCATCCATAAAAGAACAGTGAACTATCTTAAGGATGAATGGATGGTTCGTACTCGCACAAACGCATTTCACAAAGCTAGAAGGAGAGAAGAGAATAGTCGACTGTTTACAGCATGCGCGTTTGCGCGTGTCCATCAAGGTTTAAATGCTTGTTCAACTACCAAAGTGAGAACAAAGTACTCTCTCGCTCTCACCCTCTCTCTGCTCTGCTCTATACATGCATGCAAGAGGCTCAGTAGTAACCGTGACTCTGCGTGTACAACATCGCAGTTTTTGAGCTTTGTACAGGTATAGCTTTGAAGTTGCGGAAATGGAGGGGCTGGCTTAGCGATCAGAACAATATCAAAACGAGATTCAAAACCACTTTAGTGTAATTCACTTGGTCAGGAGAGACAAGGACAGTCATCATTTCATGCAGGGTTTATATCCCCGCTTAGACTCAAATGAATGCCCCTGGCATAGCTTTTTCAATCGCGCTCATGGTATTACTAGTTGTTGTCCCGTGCCTAATTAGCCACGAAGATAAACTCTCGCTGGACTTACCCGACTTTTTTTATTTTCGTGGCTAAATCCGTGGCTAATTTAGCCACGGATTTATCGCGTTAGTTTTTCTTTCAATGAGTAATTTTATACATAGTCATCATATGACACTCTCATGTTTAAGTAAAAATAGGCAATTATTATGTAACCAAATGGCCCCTAAACTTTCGTATTCAACATCTATTTTTGGCTTTCGAAGACGTGAAAAAATTGCTGATTTTGAATTGATACTAGAAAAGATTGCTTTTTTTTTTTTGCGTTTGGATAAGATTTTGTCATGCAACCTTCAATTTAAATTGAAATAGTAGCAAACTGACTACGTGTAGATTTGGAATTCTAAGTTTAAATTCAGAACTAGCATATAAATGCATCTATAGGCAATGAAATGATTGTAAATAAAACTAATATATACTTTGAAGATTATAGAATGTAATACTAACTAACTTCATAAGCAAAGAAACTATCATATGCAAAGTAAATTCCACTTAGCAGGAAATTCTCATTCTTAAAATTTCTTTATGGGTAACATTTCTTATATATATTGAACATATAGAATAAGAATATGAAATAATAAATTTTTTATTCCCTGCAATTCTCTTGAATTTCTACACATATCTTCCTAATCCAACATACAATTCCAACGAGCGTATAGATGCTGGTTGAAGAAAATTTTCAAGTTTTCTTGGTTGATATTGTTGATCAATGTCTAATTTAGATTGTTTTCTTTTGAATAATCGAAGAAGGAAGTTATGATCCATAAACTATTGTTTAACTTGTGCAACATCTCCCTGTTTCCCCTCGGATTTGATTTATTCGTAAATAACGACCTAGCAAATATGCTTTTATGATAATATATTGTGTTAGCTTCTTCTTCTTTTTTATAATCCATTTTACCCATAGTCATTGATATGATGTTTTTTGTTCCAAAGTATTTAATAAAAGAAGAAATTATTTACTTAACTAAACGGCTCCTAAACTTTCGTATTCAAAATTTATTTATGAGTTTTCAAAACGTAAAGAAAGGTTTTGTTCTTATGCACAAACTAAGCAGTGAGCATCTCATCCATGGAAAAGTGATAGTTTAAGACAAAATATGGAAGACAAAAAAAATTAGCACAGAGGAAGTCTCGTTCTCATAGATTTATACATTAATCGCTATCAAATTCTTTTAGAAAACCATAAGAAAGACGCACAAAGAATATAAATTCGTGGCTAATTAGCCAAGAACTAAAAATTAGGCACGGATTTAGCCACGAAAATAAAGAGTTTTTTTTAATTTTCGTGGCTAAATCCGCGGCTAATTAGCCACGAAAATAAACTCTCGCTTGACTTGCCCGACTTTTTTTTATTTTCGCCGCTAAATCCGTGGCTAAATTCTGGCTAATTAGCCACGGATTTAGCCACCAAAATAAACTCTCGCTTGACTTGCCCGACATGCCGACATTTTTTTTTTATTTTCGTGGCTAAATTCTAGCTAATTAGCCACGGATTTAGCCACGAAAATAAACTCTCGCTCGACTTGCCCGACTTTTTTTTTTATTTTCGTGGCTAAATCTGTGGCTAATTAGCGACGGACTTAGCCATGAAAATAAACTCTGGCTTGACTTTCCGGACTTTTGTTATTTTCATCGCTAAATCCGTGGCTAATTAGCCACGGATTTTTTTTCGTTGCAAATTTGCGACGAAAAAAAAAATTCGTCTCTACTTCCGTGGCAAATTAACCACTGAAAACTTTTCATCGCAAATTAGCGACGAATTTTTTTTTCGTCTCAAATTCTGTCGCAACTAGCGATGAATTTAGTTTTCGTCGCAAATTAGCGACGAATAATTTTTCGCTGCTAATTTTCCGTGGCTAAATCCTTATTTTTTTGTAGTGATTTCATCGTTCGTTTGCCGCTCCAAATGCTGAGTACCAGCATGGGACGGGCTCTACTTGCATGAATCATGATTGTTCGATTTCTCGGGTGATGAAGCAGAACTTGATGTTTGAGGTTCTCTGCAGGGAGCAACTCGTTAGGTGGTGTCTGGTACATCTTAACTCAAATATTATTTCTCACTCAGATAATTGTCATAGGGCTCTTCATGTATGGACATGCTTTGGCACTGTTCACATGCTTGTGATTCAGCCAGGACCTCACTCTTATTGCTGTTGAATCCTCGAAACAGAAGAAATTAAGATTACCGTGAGGAATTTAAGGTTTCTATTCCTTAAATTGGACAATAAAATGCCACAAGTTTGCCCTTGGCAGCCGTGAACTATACCGTTTTAAACCATTCGTGCTCCTGCGTATGTTCAAGACCTTTTTGCGTTTCGATATTACTCGCTCTTATTCATATATCGAATTATTTCCATAAAATAATTATCTTTCAATCGTCGATATGTTTCATTAAATTTATTAAGTCGATTTTTCAAATTTTCCCATCTATCTCTCTCTCTCTCTCTCTCCGTTTCTTTTCTTTCTTTATTTGCTAGTAAAATTTGTAGATTAGCAATATAGTGGTAAATCGAAACCAAAAAAAAATCCTTTACTTAAAATGGGTTAAAAAAAAATCCTTTACTTAGAAGAACGTGAGGAGCAAGTCCGGCAAGGCAGCGCCGATTCTGGTGACTTATTTCCACTCCGCAGCTCCGTCTGCTTCGTGAAAAAGCTAAGAAAGGACGAAATGTTTAACCCCGTGTTTTTGGAGTTCTTAGACCTATCATCGTTCCCTTCTTCTTCATCTTGGCTTCCAGTGACAATCTCCAACCCCACTTTATCAAGATGCCGTTTTCGCAAAATTAAAAAAATCGTGCCTAGGTCAAATTGTTTCGGGTGAGAAGTAAATGTACGAACTTTGGTAGATGATATGTTTTTACTTCCACCTATCTTATCTACCCGGTTTATACGAAGATGTTGTGGCATTAAAAGCTCATGTCAGCGCCAACAATCACTCCACCACCACCCACTCTTGTAAATAACTTTGGTAGATGATATGTTTTTACTTCCACCTATCTACCCCGTTACGAAGATGTTGTGGCATTAAAAGCCCGTATCGGCCCCAACAATCACTCCACCACCACCCACTCGTATAAATAACTTTGGTAGATCATATCTTTTTACTTCCACCTATCTACCCCATTTATATGAAGATGTTATGGCGTTAAAAGCCCATATCAGCCCCAACAATTACTCCACCACCACCCACTCATGTAAATAATTTCATCCTCGTGAGGGATCCATATTAGGGCATAGGGCACGTAGGTCATGCCAAAGACCACCCCTCAGAAAATATTAGCTAGGACATGGGGCGGGTACAAAAAAAAAGATACTGACTAAAAAAAAGCTAAAAAAAAGGGGATGAGTCTCCTCGAGTGTCCTCCTTATCCCCTTTTCTTTCTAATTTTTAATTTTAACTGATTTTTAAAATTTAATTTAAATAAAATTAATATTTAAATAAGATAAGATTTGATTTTCCAAACTCAAAACAAAAAAAATTTAAGACCATCAATCGTCTCTCACCACTAATAAAAAAAACCAACTAGCTTTTAAATATTTTCACCCACCCCACCGAAGTAGATCTCTTGCCAACGTATTGCCTATAAATTATGTTAAATTATAATAGCTTGATCACAAGTCCTCTCTTAATCCGGTAAAAAAGGCAAATACATATCTTGAACCGTGTTAGTATAGATTGATCTGATCGTAATCGCGTATTATATATGAAATTCAGGTGTTGGAATCCTTACAAGGATGATGGGAGGGGATGACCTCGAGAACACCGGCAAAGCATCGAATTCATTCGTGGTGCTAAAATAACACTCTCAACAAAAATACATTTATTGTTTTTGATTAATTTTCTGATGTATTCGTAGAATTTTTTATTTTTTTAAACAATTTTATTAGCTTAGCCTTAGTGCATTTATTTAATGCTAGAAAAACGAATGATATAAAATTTTTTTTAAAAGATATCTCTAATTTTTGTTTTTGTAAAATATATACAAAATCTTGCACTTTAAGAACAAGCGGGCCCACTCAACCATTTCCTCGTGCGAATCTCCGTCCCCATTAAGAGTGAAATCTGTCATTTTATTTTACAAAAACAAAAATTAGAGATTCGTACGAGGAAATGGCCTTTGTTTTTCACCCACCTCTTCATCTCTATTTAAACGACCTCTCCCACATCCCCATCTCACATCCCATCTATAATCACCATCTCACATCCCATCTATAATCACAAAGTTGAGATATGGCCAAGGCATTCGCCGTTCTAATATTCTTATTCGTGATGGCTGCAGGTATCGCGGCAGCCATGGCAAGTCGCGCTTTGATCGAAGCCGGGCCGAAGTCTCCTCCAGCGAAGTTCGGCGGCGTCGTTGAACAGGGGCCTGTATTCTACTATTACGGGCGCTCATCGCCTCATCCACCCCCCAGGGGCTAGGGGCTAGGTGCTGTTGCATTTGAGGAGGTAGTGGCATGATTAAATAATAAGACCTCCTCGTCAAGGTTTGGATTTAGGTGGGTGATGTTTTTTTTTTGTTTTGGTCAGAATGGGTTTGGGTGATGTTGAGAAGTTTGTCTTTTGATTATCCTTAAAGCCGCAGTGTGGGTCATTATTTGTCATTATCATTTGCTCGCATTCAGAACGGCAGTGACTTGACTCGAGCCAATTTGGTCTCGATATGGTTTTTTACTATAGTAAGATGTAATTAAAGTGAGTCAAGTCTCAATCTTAATTCTAAAGTAAATTGGCCACCCATTCCGTATTTGAATCAATCGCATAGCACCTACACATTCAAGAAGATATGAGTTTGTTGTCTGTAATAGAAGTTCTACAGGAAGTGAAGGACCTTAAGGCCCGGAGATCATATCATCATGCATCATTTTCTCAAGATTGAGAGAGAAAAAAGCCTGAAGCTGCCAACACTTACGATTTTTATCCGGTGCCCCTCGTCTCGAACCCATTCTGCTAGAAAAAGGACCCTTCGTATATCGTCTATCCTTTTCAAGTTCTCTGTAAACATAACCAATAATACGAAGCATGGCTTCGCCAAAAGCTGTGGATGACAACGGTCAATTTCAATGCAAATATCATCAGTGAATCAAAAATAAAGTGAGACTTTAATTGGGCAGAATAATTTCTCTTGATTCCATCGTAAAAAAAAGAATGTAGAGATATAGAGAGAGAACTAGTGCGACAACAAATTTCTCAAAATAGTTTAGCCAAACAGAAGTGAAAGGAGAATTGTCAATCAACACCCAACCACTTTAGACTGATTCTTTTATTGTTTTGCTTGGCTCGTGATCATCCCCATTCTTCAACTAGCTGTTAATTTACATAGGAATATTGAGGAGAGATGTGTTCTGTCCTATGAAAATAAACAAAGCAATATGCATCCTACAGGAGCTGCATCAGGAAAAAAATACTGAGGTATGTTGCCGTTTGGAATCATATCAAGTTCGTCCTCTAGCTATTTACACGTGTAAAAGATACAATCCAGTGGAACCTTCAGGAGTCTTCACTTTATTATCGACTTATTCTAGTTCCAGTAACAGGAGAAAACATCGCTGCTCCTCACAAGTAAAACTCGAATTACATGAAGAAATTCAGATGACACTGAACCTGATTACTCCTTGACCTTCTCACTAAACAACATAGATCTATATTTGAGTATCTGAGAACTTTCGTGGTTAAACACATGAACTCGAACTATCACATATTTACATCTGCCAGCTTGACACCATTTCCAGCAAATCCAATTTGAAGAGCAAATACATACGTGCATATATTAGCCGGCCGATGTTGGAAGGGTAATCCTTAATTAAAAGCATTTATTTTACACATATGGCATTTGCAGTAGCCAGATGTTGGCTAAACAGAGAGGCAAAGGGAGAAAGTTTAACAGGTACAACATTAATAGCTATTACAAAATCTTCCTAGAAAGGTAATTCCAGTGCTTGATCTAGTCTACTTTATTTGCTTTACGATGTATAAGAGATGATTTTGAAAAGGTAGATGGTATCTGATGTCTTAAATTTTATGAATGACATTTCAGTGTTGCCCAATGTATTGACTCTTCCGCACGCGACCATTATCAGATAATTACATTTTAATTTATTGGTTATAGCTCAACATTTGGTCTATGCATTTTGTTCAAATATTGGATAAAGTGATCCGTGCAACCAAAACGTCCCTCGTGAGAGGTAATTCGATATATAAGCACGCCCAAGAAGAAGAAGAGTTACCTGCTTTAGAGAGGCGTGTTGCTTCTGATTTTGCCCATTTCACAAACTCTTCTGTTTGACCTACAACGAAAGGCCGAAGGCGATCCTTCAAAATATTTGACTAGACGTGGATTTCGGATCATTATGCATACAAGAACAATATCAAACATGTGATAGCGGAATTTCTTAGTCTATTCGAACCTACTCAGTTTATCAATTCACTATATTTCTATGTCAATTTAAATAAACATAAGAACATTAAAATCTCTTAATATTCCCAATTTACGACGAATGTTTTGGATCACCTTATATATCACCGAAGGCTACACAAATAACATAATATATTTCTATCCATATTTAATTCATGGTTATATATTATAATGAGCAATTACATATTATCATTTCTCGATCTCAAATATGCACATTAGATCATGCAAGCCAAGGCGAGGCATTAAGCACAATAATACGTAACTCACACGAACAAAATTACTTGCAAAGCATGAAATTCATATCATCATGATTAGGCTACATCGTAGCTTTAACAGAGGATGGTCAGGAAACATGCAATTTGGGTAGAGTAGATTTGCGCCCATCTTATCCGGCTTTCAAGAAATTTAAAGGTACACTTCCGCGCATAGGCGCGCACATGCTATCGTATAGAGCTATTACACGCCGCACCAATGTTTTAATTGGAGTCACAGATGACGTCAATCCTCTATCTTAAATGAATACAACAGGAAGTGCACATATATAGAGGTCAAGAGTAATTTAAAAAAAAGTGACATTACTTTATGAGCCATAAGATCCCCACGTCGGAACGCTTGGTTCCCTTCTTCTTCCTACCTCCGAAGCAAGAGCATCCCATGATACTTCAAGTCATACCAAAACGCCACAACTTGCAAGTTGCGACCCTGGCCCAAAAAATTACTCTCGCCTCTTTTTGCGTTTTGATGCGAGTTTCTCCAAAGCTTCCTCTCTAATGGCATTTATATACAATTGGACCATGGCTCTCATTCCTAGGCGTCTCCTCGAGGTTGCATTGGCCGGCGTTGCTCGAGAATTTTCGAAGAGAAGCCGATCATCCTCAATCGTGCACCAGAGAACTAATATTGAGGTAGATTCATTAAACTTGCATGTTTAATTCCATGATGCCTCGGTCAATCGGACGTTCAGGATTTTTCTTGTGCTTAATCTTGCTATTAGCCGAGCATGTATTAGCTACCTTTAAAAGACCCGTGTCGCTTCCCACTTTCGCATAGCCTCTTTCTCTCTCAGTTTCTCTCTCGGTGTCGCTCGTCACTCAACTTCCTCTATCCTCGACCGTGCTTGACAGAATTGTGCTTGACCATGCCCGTCGCCTCTCAGCGCCTCGCCTTGGTTTGTATGATTTCCCCTTTTCCCTAATCTCGATTCGAGGGTGGGTTTTCATAAATAAATAAATAGCTACCGAATTGTAAACTTATAAAATTACCTTGAATTCTTTTATTTCCTACTCGCCCTTGTTTTTCTTTTTGCTAAAATATTTCCTACTCACCTTTATATGCATAATTACTTAATTACGGTGTTGTCCCCTATTATTTGATTTAAGTGTATGAATGATGAAAATTGATATATGTTATCAGCTCCCACCTCCATAGGCACCAATACCAATCGGTGGGTTTTTCCTCCCCTGTTTTCTTCTCGTATCCGTCTAGGGTTTCCTGCCTCAATCGATCTTCTTCTTCTTCTCTCTTCTTCCCTCCGCCGCAGCAGCCAGTCCACTCTCTCGTCCGCCCCCTCGCATCACCGCTAAACCCGACGGGCCACGGAGGTGAAGCTCCCGCGTCCCACCCGGGTCAAGAACAAGACCTCCGGCCCCGATCCAGATCACCGCGGAGCAGAACCTCCGGGAGGCCCGCGAGCGTCAGGAGGTGGAAATCCGGCCCCCGAAGCAGAAGATCACTGATCACACCGAGCTCGGCAATTACCGCCTCCGGAAGCGCAAGGAGTTCGAGGACCTCATCCGCCACGTCCGATGGAACGTCAACCGCACGCTGTGGTTCAAGTACGTGGACATGGAGATGAAGAACAAGTTCATAAATCACGCCCGGAACGTGTGGGACCGCGCGGTATCCCGCTTGCCGACGGTCGATCGGCTGTGGTATAAATATATACACTTGCAAGGCAGATTTTCTAGAGGTGGATGAATTGGATGCCTGACCAGCAAGGTTGGTTGTCGAGCTCAGGTACAATGAGGTTCAGCGCGCGCGAGGGGAATTTACGAGAGATTCGTGCCGTGCCATCCTAAGGTCGGTGCTTGGATTAAGTATGCGAAATTCGAAATGAAGAATGGCGAGGTTGCTAGAGCTAGGCACGTGTACGAGAGAGCGGTGGAGAAATTCGCTGATGATGACGAAGCAGAGATGTTGTTTGTGGCATTTGCAGAATTTGAGGAGCGCTGTAAGGAGAGCGAGAGGTCGAGGTGCATATATAAGTTTGCGCTAGATGATATTCCGAAAGGAAGGGCAGAGGATTTGTATAGAAAGTTTGTAGCTTTTGAAATGCAGTATGGAGATAGGGAAGGGATTGAGGATGCTATCGTGGGTAAGAGGAGATTTCAGTATGAGGACCAGGTCAGAAAGAATCCGTCGAATTAGGATTCATGGTTCGATTACATTCGCTTGGAAGAAAGCGTGGGCAATAAAGAGAGGGTTAGGGAGGCTTATGAGCGTGCAATTGCCAATGTGCCACCTGCTGAGGAGAAGCAGTGCTGGCAACGCTATATCTATTTGTGGTAGCTATGTATTTGTGAAATGTATACGCTCATATTGTGTTTCTATTGGTGTTTCAGGATTAACGATGCATTGTATGAAGAGCTTGATGCTGAAGATATGGAGCCTACATGGGATGTATACAGGTATGTATGTCCTTGTGCTGTGGAAGTTGCATTTTTTCGCCTTTTTGACAAGGATGGGATCTATCTCACTTCCTCCCTGTTTTTGTTTCCAAGAGAATCGGATTGGACAATTTGTTGGTTTATACCAACTTTCCTATTTATGCTAAGGAGTCGTAAAAAAATGGTTCATTGATCGTGCTGCGCTATAGATGATTGCTATATCTGTTTCTGAACTCATGTATATCTGATGTCTTGGGAGAGTTGATGCTACATAGGACTTGCACTAGCTAAACTGATGACATGTGATTTTCTCTTGTCCGAAGCTTCACGACTCGCAAGAAGGTGTATGAGAGTGTACAATGGAGTCAGTGGCTTGTCTATCTGGGATGTCAATGATTATTATTAATTACCAATTATTAATTAGGTTCCTATCTTTGATACTTGACAGACATGTTCCCATGGAACTGCTTGCAATTTCGTTCACTGTTTCCGCAATCCGGGTGGCGATTATGAGTGGGCTGACTGGGATAAATCACCTCCTAAGTACTGGGTCAATAAGATGACTGCTTTATTTGGTTATTCTCTGGAAAACTATCAAGGGGAGGAGAAAATACCAGTAAATGTGGATCGACGGAGAAACTCTAGCAATAACAGCAGCTTTGATTCAAAGAGGTTTGTTTTCTCTTGGCTGTATGTGCAGTATACTTTGGAAAAGCCCTTACCAAGAAAAGTGGTTTTTTAGTAACCCAAAAAATAAAAATTCAAAACCTTTTACCATCTATTATTTTCATCAACAAAATTAGACTGTAGACTCTCAAACACCTCAAATTTCTCTCACTCTAAATAAGCCACTTTTTAACCATACTCAAAGTCACAAGAATACTAAAATCTCAAGGGGTGTAACTTGCTGCAATTACAATTCCTGTGATAAAATGTTTGTGTGCACATCTTCAGGTCATGTAAATCTGTATTGATGTCTGTGCTAAATCCCTCATAAGTTCATAATGGACGGAGGAAAATAGGGGGTCCTTAGTTCTTTTGTGGAGTTCACATATTATTCTCACAAATCGTGGGTGCTGATAATTTGGGTGAGTGACGAACCTTTTAGATAAAGGCTAGCACACGAGTATGATGGCTGAGATTTCCATGGTTTTGCAATACTACTAGACACTATTGGTCATTAAACCTTTAGGATTTAAGAAATTGAGACACGACTCAGTGGAGGAGGACGACGACTTGAATTTGGTAGTTCAGGCAAACAAGAGCAATCTCAACACCTCAGTGGTATAACAGATGTTCATTACAGAGTTATAGTAATTCAGCTGTTTGGTGAAACAAATATATTTGAGCAACTGAAATCCAACAAAATGTCATTTGTCACTCCGTGTCCGCTATTATTAGGAATCTGGGACACGTGTACTTTTTCTCCAACCAATTCCATGTTGTCTAGTTGCCAGATATCCATCGACATCTTGGGAATTTTCTTTTTTAATTCACAGCTGCTTAAGAAATTAATTTGATCGTACATACTTTTTGTAAAGCTGCCAAAGCTTGTATGAAGATACATCAAGGTTATAACTGATAATCATATACGAAGATTTCGGGGAAGAGCTTCAAAACAGATGTGATTTCAAAACAGATGTGATGCCCTTTATTATTATGATCGAAATTAATGGACCCATATTGTTCCTTGTGCTAGCTAGCTTCGGTTTAGTAGTCAATCTGGCTGCGATTTCTTATCTTCATCTTGTGATGAATAGTTGGTGGTTTTTTCATTTTTTGACTTTATGGCATCTATTGTCTATAAAGTTGCATCTCCATCTGATTTTCCTTATCGTTGGTAGGGGTCGCACAAGGAGATCTAGATCAAGGGAAAAGGATTACTTGAGTTCAGGAAGATCCAAAAGCCTCTCGCATCAAACGCCATAACTTGGCCGGACCCAAAAGCCTCCGTCGTCTGCCTTTCAGTTTTTCAGCGAGCTTTCGGACTAGAGGAAGGGAAGCGAAATGAGCGATCCCTGCCAGTTTCCTGAGCTAGAGCTTCCTTGCTCAGCTATGGCCTCGGCTGCGGATGTGGCTTCTGCTCTGCCTCAGGCTCTTCACGTAACTCTTTCTCTATCTCTCTCTCTCTCTGAAAAATACCTGCTTTGCTTGAAAAGATGCTTGTGGAATTCGGGGGAGCAAATGTCGAGTTTCGGTCTAGAGAAATGCATTGTTAATGCGCTGGGTAAATGCTGCGAAATCTGTTTGGTTGAATAACACGAGATGAGAAAGTTTGGACGGAAAAGGAAACGCTAAATAAATACTAGCTTCCTTAGATGACTGGTTTTATTCCGAGTCCTTTTTTTCTGATGAACATCGGTCCATAATGAAGATTGATTAGCTTCTGCATTTCCTTTAGTGGGTTCTGATCAGGTTATGTGAGAAGTTGGCGTTGAAAAATTGATTGGCCAATTTCTTTAGGCAAAGGTGCTTACAAGTTGGCTTGCCTCTATTCTGGAATCTCAAATGCTGTTGAGGTATATGTTTAAGACCGGGTATCTAAGTTGACTATGACATTAGCACGAACAAGGCGGAGTGGACTTCTCAGTTTTTTCTGATAATAGCTGTTGGTTGAAGGTGCGGAGTGTTTTTTGGTAAATATTTTTAAATTACCATTCCAACAATAGACAAGACAAAATGAGTTTTATTATGGAGATGAATTTGAGACTGCATACAGTGACTACAGTTCCTCAGTTCATCCCCCATCCGTTCCACACATGCTATGATTCCTTTGTCCCGTGATCTGAAATAAATAGCTTAAAGTATCGTTTGTCAAGAACATTATGGGCTTTGAGGCTACTCGGAGTGAACTACGCACTTTGTGCCCAATGATCGGAATTGATGACCCGACTTTGGTCAAGTGAAAACATAGAGCAACTTGTGGCCTCGACCATGAATGGGACATATTTCCTAAAAATAAGAACCAATTTTAGTCTCTAGTATAGTTTAAGTCACACGTCCGACAATAAATAAGAGAAATGTGGACCATTATGGGCTTTGAGGCTACTCGGAGTGAATTAACTACGCACTTTGTGCCCAATGATTGGAATTGATGATCCGACTTTGGTCAAGTGAAAACATAGAGCAACTTGTGGCCTCGACCATGAATGGGACATATTTCCTAAAAATAAGAATCAATTGTAGTCTCTAGTATAGTTTAAGTCACACGTGCGACAATGAATAAGAGAAATGTGGACCATTATGGGCTTTGAGGCTACTCGGAGTGAATTAACTGCGCACTTTGTATCCAATGATCGGAATTGATGACCCGACTTTGGTCAAGTGAAAACATAGAGCAACTTGTGGCCTCGACCGTGAATGGGACATATTTCCTAAAAATAAGAACCAATTGTAGTCTCTAGTATAGTTTAAGTCACACGTGCGACAATGAATAAGAGAAATGTGGACCATTATGGGCTTTGAGGCTACTCGGAGTGAATTAACTACGCACTTTGTGCCCAATGATCGGAATTGATGATCCGACTTTGGTCAAGTGATAACATAGAGCAACTTGTGGCCTCGATCATGAATGGGACATATTTCCTAAAAATAAGAACCAATTGTAGTCTCTAGTATAGTTTAAGTCACACGTCCGACAATGAATAAGAGAAATATGGACATTATGGGCCTTGAGGCTACTCGGAGTGAATTAACTACGCCCTTTGTATCCAATGATCGGAATTGATGAAACGCTTAGCTATATTGGTTTTCAAGGAACATGTTTTGTAATTGGGAGGATTCTCTTTGGAATGGTTCGATAGATTCTGGATAATTAACATTGTGTAGTTGTTGCTTGAATAGAGATGGACAAAAATTTGGCTGGACAATTAGAAGAATAAAAGGGAAGTTCGAGTGTACTGGAAACGAGAATGAAGGAGTCTTGTCGAAATGGTCAATACATGCTCGAATCTTGCTGAGATTTGTTAAGAACATGCTGGAATTGAGCCGAATGCATGCTCGCCGTGATTGTATTTCTCAGCCTAGTGAAATTCTCGTTCTATTTGTCTTTAGTTTCACCACACAAGTTCATATATATACGTGTGTAGACAGTACATCAATTTAATGTCAATTCTTTACAAAATAATAGGAAATTTTGATCTCGATTAATCTATAATAATTCAGAATGTTGCTGCACGGCACTAATTGGGTATGATTTTTTTAGATTCAAACTTGGCTTTGCTCTTGCATGATGCAGATGAGTTTGTCTAGCGTGTTGATTGTTTGAGGTGACTGCTAGCTTATTCCATTATCGGCTGTGACCTTCTCTCACTTAGAGCTTGCTCGATTTTCGTCCTTTCATGATGTGTGCTCACCACCCGTTTGCTGATATGCCTCTTAGACATAGCTATGAAATATATCATGATTTTTATTCAATTTGAGGATGGGTTGATGTAAGCAATTGGTTTGGTGGCATTCGAATTTGATTCTATGTTAAGCTTAAATGTTATTGTGACCAAATTTGACGCTATTCTTCCATTTCTTTGTTTATGTATATCTCGGTGATTTGCCATGGCAAACCGCGTTGAGCATGTGGTGTGGATTTATCTTTCTCAACTTTTATTTCTGGAGGAGGCCAATCCCTCAAGGTAAGACATACTCATGCTTTGTCAATTATTAACCAGAACTCTGTTGGGATCATGTTCAGTAGAGGATTTAGTCCTACAAGTTTGCATGCTGCTGTCCATTGTCTACGACTTGTTTCCTGTTAGGAATTGTTAAAAATCTGCTTGAAGTTCATTGGAACTTGCTAGAATTCTTGGAAGTTGTTAAGGTCTTGGTTAATAGAGATATTTGAAACTGATTTTAAGTGAGTCTAGGCTGGGAGAATGGCTTGGGGAGCTAATTGATCAATAGAATGATATTCACAGAACTTGCGTTTCTTGACCATTTTTCAATGAGGAGCTAATTCTTAGGAGCACTGGGTTTTTAGTTTCTCTCGTTAACTCAAGTTGCTAATATTCATGAAATTTCTAATTGATTTGATTGTTTAATGTATATGAAATGATCTCGGTGGTCATGGTGGTGGCCAAGGATTAGAATAGATTAGTTCTTTTTATGATACCAACGAGATTCTGTGATCAAACAAGAAACAAGAGACTAATGAGCCCAGTGTTCTTAGGAGCACTTGGATTTTAGTTTCTGTTCTAAGCTTGGATAATAATCATTGGTTGGTTAGCCTAGAATAGCCTTCAAGCCTAAATATAAATTGGTTAATTTCCACGGTGGCCTCCTCAATTTTGCATTTAATACTTGGTACCATTTTCGGGGCATTTTTTTACCATTTTTCAAGTGAAGGGGTCTAAATTGGTTTTTTATTCATGAAATTTATTGTTTGAATGAATGAATGTGTGTGGTTAACCCATGAATGTTGAATGTTGGATGAAATCCATGATCTAGGGTCCCCAGATTCCAAGAAGTGCTCTGTAGAATTATTTTAGTCTCTAGTTTCACTCTTACATTCAGCCTTACGGGGTCTACATGTCCCCGGTATTATAACCAGGCCATGTATTATTTTTTGTCCAATTTTTTCTTTTCGAGATTGTGTTTACTTTATCTCCCACAACAATAATACATTGCTTAGATAATCAATAAAACAAACTGAGTTACTCGAAGAGACTAATAAGCCAGTGTTCTTAGGAGCACTCGGATTTTAGTTCTCTTCTAAGCTAATTTATTAACTTAATTGATTCAAAGCATAACTTATTAGTCTGGATAATAATCATCAATTAGCCATGAATTATTTTTTGCCAAAGGGCTTTTAAATACATTGGATAATTAGAAGAGACTATTTTAGTCTCTCTTTAACTTAAGTTGATAATATTCATTACCATGAAATTTCTAATTGATTTGATTATTGAATGTATATGAAATGATCTCAGTGGTCATGGTGGTGGCCAAGGATTGGAATAGATTAGTTCTTTTTATGATTAGTTCTTTTTATGATGCGAACGAGATTCTGTGATCAAACAAGATTTATGATACCAACGAGATTCTGTTATCAAGCAAGAAACAAGAGACTAATGAGCCTAGTGTTCTTAGGAGCTCTTGGATTTTAGTTTCTGTTCTAAGCTTGGATAATAATCATTGGTTGGTTAGCCTAGAATAGCCTTCAAGCCTAAATATAAATTGGTTAATTTCCACAGTGGCCTCGTCAATTTTGCATTTAATACTTAAAACATACAACATGCATGCTAAAGTGGGTAAAGTGAAGTGCCTAAAATTTGGTACCATTTTCGGGGCATTTTTTTACCATTTTTCAAGTGAAGGGGTCTAAATTGGTTTTTTATTCATGAAATTTATTGTTTGAAAGAATGAATGTGTGTGGTTAACCCATGAATGTTGAATGTTGGATGAAATCCATGATCTAGGGTCCCCCAGATTGTGCTCTGTAGAATTATTTTAGTCTCTAGTTTCACTCTTACATTCAGCCTTACACGGTCTACATGTCCCCGGTATTATAACCAGGCCAAGGCCATGTATTATTTTTTGTCCAATTTTTTCTTTTCGAGATTGTGTTTACTTTATCTCCCACAACAATAATACATTGCTTAGATAATCAATAAAACAAACTGAGTTACTCGAAGAGACTAATAAGCCAGTGTTCTTAGGAGCACTCGGATTTTAGTTCTCTTCTAAGCTAATTTATTAACTTAATTGATTCAAAGCATAACTTATTAGTCTGGATAATAATCATCAATTAGCCATGAATTATTTTTTGCTAAAGGGCTTTTAAATACATTGGATAATTAGAAGAGACTAAAAAGCCTAGTGTTCTTAGGAGCGCTAGGATTTTAGTCTCTCTCTTTAACTTAAGTTGATAATATTCATTACCATGAAATTTCTAATTGATTTGATTGTTGAATGTATATGAAATGATCTCAGTGGTCATGGTGGTGGCCAAGGATTGGAATAGATTAGTTCTTTTTATGATGCCAACGAGATTCCGTGATCAAACAAGATTTATGATACCAACGAGATTCTGTTATCAAGCAAGAAACAAGAGACTAATGAGCCTAGTGTTCTTAGGAGCTCTTGGATTTTAGTTTCTGTTCTAAGCTTGGATAATTATCATTGGTTGGTTAGCCTAGAATAGCCTTCAAGCCTAAATATAAATTGGTTAATTTCCACGGTGGTCTGGTCAATTTTGCATTTAATACTTAAAACATACAACATGCATGCTAAAGTGGGTAAAGTGAAGTGCCTAAAATTTGGTACCATTTTCGGGGCATTTTTTTTTACCATTTTTCAAGTGAAGGGGTCTAAATTGGTTTTTTATTCATGAAATTTATTGTTTGAACGAATGAATGTGTGTGGTTAACCCATGAATGTTGAATGTTGGATGAAATCCATGATCTAGGGTCCCCAGATTCCAAGAAGTGCTCTGTAGAATTATTTTAGTCTCTAGTTTCACTCTTACATTCAGCTTTACAGGGTCTACATGTCCCCGGTATTATAACCAGGCCATGTATTATTTTTTGTCCAATTTTTTCTTTTCGAGATTGTGTTTACTTTTATCTCCCACAACAATAATACATTGCTTAGATAATCAATAAAACAAACTGAGTTACTCGAAGAGACTAATAAACCTAGTGTTCTTAGGAGCACTCGGATTTTAGTTCTCTTCTAAGCTAATTTATTAACTTAATTGATTCAAAGCATAACTTATTAGTCTGGATAATAATCATCAATTAGCCATGAATTATTTTTTGCCAAAGGGCTTTTAAATACATTGGATAATTAGAAGAGACTATTTTAGTCTCTCTTTAACTTAAGTTGATAATATTCATTACCATGAAATTTCTAATTGATTTGATTATTGAATGTATATGAAATGATCTCAGTGGTCATGGTGGTGGCCAAGGATTGGAATAGATTAGTTCTTTTTATGATTAGTTCTTTTTATGATGCGAACGAGATTCTGTGATCAAACAAGATTTATGATACCAACGAGATTCTGTTATCAAGCAAGAAACAAGAGACTAATGAGCCTAGTGTTCTTAGGAGCTCTTGGATTTTAGTTTCTGTTCTAAGCTTGGATAATAATCATTGGTTGGTTAGCCTAGAATAGCCTTCAAGCCTAAATATAAATTGGTTAATTTCCACAGTGGCCTCGTCAATTTTGCATTTAATACTTAAAACATACAACATGCATGCTAAAGTGGGTAAAGTGAAGTGCCTAAAATTTGGTACCATTTTCGGGGCATTTTTTTACCATTTTTCAAGTGAAGGGGGTCTAAATTGGTTTTTTATTCATGAAATTTATTGTTTGAAAGAATGAATGTGTGTGGTTAACCCATGAATGTTGAATGTTGGATGAAATCCATGATCTAGGGTCCCCAGATTCCAAGAAGTGCTCTGTAGAATTATTTTAGTCTCTAGTTTCACTCTTACATTCAGCTTTACAGGGTCTACATGTCCCCGGTATTATAACCAGGCCATGTATTATTTTTTGTCCAATTTTTTCTTTTCGAGATTGTGTTTACTTTTATCTCCCACAACAATAATACATTGCTTAGATAATCAATAAAACAAACTGAGTTACTCGAAGAGACTAATAAACCTAGTGTTCTTAGGAGCACTCGGATTTTAGTTCTCTTCTAAGCTAATTTATTAACTTAATTGATTCAAAGCATAACTTATTAGTCTGGATAATAATCATCAATTAGCCATGAATTATTTTTTGCCAAAGGGCTTTTAAATACATTGGATAATTAGAAGAGACTAAAAAGCCTAGTGTTCTTAGGAGCGCTAGGATTTTAGTCTCTCTCTTTAACTTAAGTTGATAATATTCATTACCATGAAATTTCTAATTGATTTGATTGTTGAATGTATATGAAATGATCTCAGTGGTCATGGTGGTGGCCAAGGATTGGAATAGATTAGTTCTTTTTATGATGCCAACGAGATTCTGTGATCAAACAAGATTTATGATACCAACGAGATTCTGTTATCAAGCAAGAAACAAGAGACTAATGAGCCTAGTGTTCTTAGGAGCACTTGGATTGTAGTTTCTGTTCTAAGCTTTGATGATAATCATTGGTTAGTTTCTCTCTTTAACTTAAGTTGATAATATTCATTACTATGAAATTTCTAATTGATTTGATTGTTGAATGTATATGAAATGATCTTAGTGGTTATGGTGGTGGCCATTATTCTGTGATCAAACAAGAAACAAGAGACTAATGAGCCAAGTCTTCTTAGGAACCAATTGTAGTCTCTAGTATAGTTTAAGTCACACGCGCGACAATGAATAAGAGAAATGTGGACCATTATGGGCTTTGAGGCTACTCGGAGTGAATTAACTGCGCACTTTGTATCCAATGATCGGAATTGATGACCCGACTTCGGTCAAGTGAAAACATAGAGCAACTTGTGGCCTCGACCATGAATGGGACATATTTCCTAAAAATAAGAATCAATTGTAGTCTCTAGTATAGTTTAAGTCACACGTCCGACAATGAATAAGAGAAATGTGGACCATTATGGGCTTTGAGGCTACTCAGAGTGAATTAATTACGCATTTTGTGCCCAATGATCGGAATTGATGATCTGACTTTGGTCAAGTGAAAACATAGAGCAACTTGTGGCCTCGACCATGAATGGGACATATTTCCTAAAAATATGAACCAATTGTAGTCTCTAGTATAGTTTAAGTCACACGTCCGACAATGAATAAGAGAAATGTGGACCATTATGGGCTTTGAGGCTACTCGGAGTGAATTAACTACGTGCTTTGTATCCAATGATTGGAATTGATGAAACGTTTAGCTATATTGGTTTTCAAGGAACATGTTTTGTAATTGGGAGGATTCTCTTTGGAATGGTTCGATAGATTCTGGATAATTAACATTGTATAGTTGTTGCTTAAATAGAGATGGACAAAAATTTGGCGGACAATTAGAAGAATAAAAGGGAAGTTCGAGTGTACTGGAAATGAGAACGAAGGAGTCTTGTCGAAATGAATTGCGTCTTGTCAGTACATGCTCGAATCTTGCTGAGATTTGTTAAAAACATGCTGGAATTGAACCGAATGCATGCTCGCCGTGATTGTATTTCTCAGCCTAGTGAAATTCTCGTTCTAATTTTCTTTAGTTTGACGACACAAGTTCATATATGTATGTGTGTAGACAGTACATCAATTTAATGTCAATTCTTTACAAATAATAGGAAATTTTGATCTCGATTAATCTATAATAATTCTGAATGTTGCTGCACGGCACTAATTGGATATGATTTTTTTAGATTCAAACTTGGCTTTGCTCTAGCATGATGCAGATGAGTTTGTCTAGCGTGTTGATTGTTTGGCTGTGACCTTCTCTCACTTAGAGCTTGCTCGATTTTCGTCCTTTCATGATGTGTGCTCACCACCCGTTTGCTGATATGCCTCTTAGACATAGCTATGAAATATATATCATGATTTTTATTCAATTTGAGGATGGGTTGATGTAAGCAATTGGTTTGCTAGCATTCGAATTTGATTCTATGTTAAGCTTAAATGTTATTGTGACCAAATTTGACGCATTTCCTCCATTTCTTTGTTTATGTATATCTCGATGATTTGCCATGGCAAACCGCGTTGAGCATGTGGTGTGGATTTATCTTTCTCAACTTTTATTTCTGGAGGAGGCCAATCCCTCAAGGTAAGACATACTCATGCTTTGTCAATTATTAACCAGAACTCTGTTGGGATCATGTTCAGTAGAGGATTTAGTCCTACAAGTTTGCTTGCTGCTGTCCATTGTCTACGACTTGTTTCCTGTTAGGAATTGTTAAAAATCTGCTTGAAGTTCATCGGAACTTGCTAGAATTCTTGGAAGTTTTTAAGGTCTTGGTTAATAGAGATACTTGAAACTGATTTTAAGTCAGTCTAGGCTGGGAGAATGACTTGGGGAGCTAATTGATCAATAGAATGATATTAACAGAACTTGCGTTTTCTAAGTCCAGTGAGTCACTGAGTTTAGATGGGTGATTAGGCTTAGTAAACCTCAAAATCTTGCAAAGCCGTTAATTAATGAAATGATCCTGACATCCTGAGCTTTGTACAATTCATTTGTTACTCGACCATGTCTCGAGTTTTCAATTCGTTTTGTAATAATTACCCGACGAGTTGCGGGTTTTTCTTTATCGCAATTAGAATAGCTCTTCTTTCAACACCGGATACATTGGGTATTTACTTTTTGTACCGTTTTTAAATACATTATTTGTTGATTTTCTTTATTAGACTAAGATAGGTTTAGTTTAGAATCTTAAATGGAAAAATACAAAAACAAGATGCATGGACATTATTGGTTCAAGACTTTTGGCATGTAAATGATAAAAACAAATGCATGGCCATGTAAGTAAGTACCGAAAGGGCGTTAGTGGAAACAGTAATGTAAGTCCCTGTATATGTATATGGTTATCTCTGGTTCCATTGAAATCGAAATGAAATTCTCACATTTGGATTGGATATTCTAGTCGGCACCCGGCAAAACCCTAGAGGCAACTACAAAATGGCCGTTGAGAACAAAATTCTGCACTACCACATTAAGGACGCCACTAGCTCACCATAATATTATTTTGTTTTCCTCTTTCTTCTTTCATTCTTTGGGTGAGATTAGGGTTTCTCTCACGACCTCGAATGTATTGACTTTAAAGTGATAAAAAGACATCTGAATGGAACTTCACACCATGGAAAATGACTTTCGGTTGATGTTGAAACAATGCTGAGATGAATACAAGAAAAAAGTAGAGCGACGCATTTTCATGATCGAATGGAGATTTGTCCATTTAATCGCTCGTCACAAAATTTTAATTAGATGGTAAATAGCTTCTAGGAGCGGAACACTAGCTTCCTCTGCAAAAGTTTCAGGCAATAAATGTAAGGAACAGTGAGTATTGTAGTGCACTTAGAAACCAAACCGCCTTTCTTGCATAGTGGTGTCCAATTAAAAACTGCATCAACTCCAACAGTGAGTATTAAAAACTGCACAGTGAGTATTGTAGTGCACTTAGACCATGTTTATATCTCTGCCTTTTTAATTGAATTAAAAATAGGGGGAATTACTGGTAGAGGGAGAAATTGACAATTTCGGCCAAATTTGGGTCACCCAGCACTCAGCTTTGAACCAGTACGGTTGCACTGCCATGGGCTAGAAAAGCCCTAAGTTAATTCGCCATTATGGTGATTTCGGAACGCTAATTGTGCGGTGGTGGTTAGGGTTTCGCGTTTAGCAGAATTTTGCTTGATTCGTGTTAATTTCTTGGCCGTTTTTCATCGATTCTTGTACTTGTGTGGTCACGCTGGCTTGGTCTTCAAAACCCATCACTCAATTTGGTCGAGGTGGGTTGTCGGAGGAGACCCAGCGGGCGAGGCAGTTGAGCGGTCTGAATTCGTGCGATAAGGAAGGTATTGAACATTGTGAGTTCGGAGATATTGAACATCACCCTGGGTGGAGCTTGACCGTGTAGAGGCTGCTGGATGACACCATTGAAGCTCGGTTTTTGAATCGCCTTTCAAAAGAACAAAAAATCTCTCTGTACGAAATGGTGACTGTTCCCCCTTCATGTATCCAAATCTCGAGTCAGTTGCCTTGAGTTTTTACAATTAATATTTGGATAAAATTTTGATTTGGTTGAAAAATTCTAGAAGGATTTTGTTTACTAGGCGAGAGAGGGAGAGAGAGAGAGAGGGAGAGAGATTTTGGGGTTAGCAACGGCTATCGAGAGAGGTCCAAATGGACCACGTTCATGGTCTCTACAAAATTGTAACTTGGGTAGCCACAATAGGAAATTTTGATAGAATGCTTGATCTTTGTACCCAATTTCTTGCTTACACAACATATTTGATTTTTTGAATCCGATTTTCTTTTATCATACTGATCTTTTTCCAGTCCACAAACCCTTTTAGTGTATCGCAGATTTATGTAGGATTGGGCTCAAAGGAAGTGTTGAACTGCCTTATCAAGATAGCTACCTTTACTAGAAAATTGTAACTTAACAGACCCAAAAACAATAGATGATTTTCCATTCAAATGCTCAGGGATACAACAGATTCACTATTTGCCCTTGTCCTGTTGCTAAAATTTCTGTCGTTATCTTTTTTGTTTTTCTCTCTTTATCCCTATTTTGCTATAAAATTAGAGCTCTTTGGGAAGCCCTCAAGCTCCTTCACCACCCGGACCATCTTCCCCCTCATTAGTCTTCGTGGCAAAGTCAAGTTACCACCATCCTCTTTGAGCTGCTGAACACGTTGAGAAAGCAAATTCACTAATATATTCAGATTATTGTTATTTTAACTTTCAGTGTATAAGAAACTTATGAATACCGAAAATAGTTACATCAACATTTTTGAATGACTATTTTATCATTGTTAACTAATATATAGGATTATCATTAGTAGCACGCATGAGTTCCCCAAAATTCTCATTTAAAAGTCTTGCTTTAAAAAAACTAATCATTGTTTTCTCTCGACTATTTGTGAGTTGTGCGAAACTTTTCCTTTAATTTATAATTAATGGGAACTGATCGAAATTTTTTTAAAATATTAAACATAAAAATTTTAAAACCAAAAATTCTTGAATGCCGATAACTAGAGATTAATATATTCACATAATCGGGATTTAACGCAAGCAAAATGACTGTACCATGATTTTTTAAATCTCAAGCCATTATAACCCTTCGCTACTGGGTGAAAGATGCCTCTTCTTTGCATTTATTACGTTTCTTTCTCCACGAGTATTGGAATAGTCTTATTACTCCAAAGAAACATATTACCCTTTTTTCAAAAGGTAATCCAAGATTATTCTTGTTCCTATATAATTCTCATATATGTGAATACGAATCCATCTTTCTTTTTCTCCGTAATCAATCTTCTCATTTACGGTCAACATCTTCTGGAATCTTTTTTGAGCGAATCTATTTCTATGTAAAAATAGAACATTTTGATGTTTTGCTCGGTGAAAATATTTCTTTCCTTACCTTATTTGAGTTGCCTGGCTTTTTAGTATCATAAAAGGAAATGGCTCGGTTAAGTGCTATACTATAGCCGAGCCAGAAAAAAAATAGATTAGATAGAAATAAAAAGAAAGGAAAAGGAATACTTTTTATTTGAAGTATGACCCCATCCTACCAATATGTAGGGTAGTGGAATCAAATTGATTCTTACTTCAAACATTGGACCCGGAAAAATATGTGGCCATGAAATAGGGATTAAGTGGAACAGAATTGACTGAGTGGTAGAGTCGTGGAAACACCTCTTTCTTCCCTATTTTGGACCTTAGCTCCACGGAACAATATGCTACTGCTGAAACACGGAAGAATTGAAATCTTAGATCAAAACACTATATGTTCAGTTCAGGCCAATATCGAATTATTTTTCGAAATCCTAAATAAAATTCTTTACAGGACGAAAAACCAACCTAAGGGTTAATACAAAGTTCTACAAATTACAAATAGTTAAATAAAAAAATTTGGAATGTCACACTGTACAACGCTTCACACTAGTTTTCCACACATGTATTACATGTTGGATAATATCTATTTCTTCCACACAAAAAATCTCTCTTACTTTTAGCATGTGCAACGTCCAGGTGTTTCTCTTAATACTATATGAAGAAATAAAAATTAAAAAAATACTTTAACAGTAATGGTGGTTATCCAATCACAAATTGACATGTGTGACATGTTCACCAGCTCCGAAAATCTATCGCCATTTGAATGTATTTAAGATTCAAGATAAGACGTGAGCCAAGTTTCTCTCATGGGTCCATGGAATTAGGTGTAAATATGCATCTTTATAGATATATGGAATAATTACCGATTGTACTTTTTCCATTGGCGAGTCTTAATTCCAAATCTGCTTTCCGACGTTGACTTCGTCCATTTTATTCAATTACATATGGGCTATTTACATCGAAAATTAGGAGACTAAGAAGAAATTACTTTCAATTGACATATCTAAAAAAGCTTACACAAAATTTATTTGAAAATTCACTAGCACGTGAATTATTTCGAAATTGGTTCTACACCGATTCAGGAATTGACAATTCTAGAACCGACCGGTTCGATTCCAATATTTTGTAACCGGGGTCATAGAGTCGGTAATCCGTTCTAGTAATATGCCTCGTCGCCCTTTAGCGATGTTCGAGCTCGCCTGTGGCCGGTCGCTGGGCTTTGCTGTGGTGGCCAACCGGCTGGAGAAGAAAGTAAATAAAAAAAAAGAAAAGGAAAAAAAAGAAAAGGAAATGATAATTAAAAATCGTTTTAAAAAATAAAAAATTATTAAAAGTAGTTTTATTTGACGTATTTTAGTTTTATTTTAATTTGAGACAAGTGTCAAATTGTAAGTTGATTTATTAAAAATTACACGTCACCTCAGCTAGTGACACGACGCTCACAAACTTCTGAATATTTTCTTTATTGTATATATTATTTGCCTCTAATTATCAAAAGCTTAGCAAAGATTCATTAGGTACTTTCTTTGACAATTCTGCATTATTTTTCCTCCACAAAAGAAAAATCACGTGAGAAAATAACATAGAGTTTTCTGCCTCCGCATGTTTTGTTCTGTCGCATGATTCGACCCTATCAAAAGTGAAGAGGCAAATGCTCAAAATGGATAGTGTGGTCCACGACAGTGATTTACGAGTTGGCCTTATATGATGAGGTTCATTCTTTATGTACATATTCAAACAGAGCTTTAAATCTTTTAATTAATTTGATTGGATGTTGCACTTTTATAAAAAAAAATTACAATTAAGCATTAAACATTTTAATCGGTTAGATTGTGTCCTAAAGTTTATGTTGAAAAAGTACATTTTAAAGACATAGCGTAGCAGCAATTTTTAAGTGACACTCATACAATTTAAGTTAACGGTTTTGAGCGACACTCCGGCAATTTTTTTTTTTTTTTGGTTTGCGGTTCTGATATGGCTTTTAGATGAACCATCTGCCCCTATTTTGCACTTTTATTTATTGCCCATCTCCTTCTAATTTTCTATGGCATTTTATAAATGGTTTCAAGATTAGAGTATTTTATTATTTTGAGAAGAAATTCAAGATGGACGCTGTGGTCTTTTGCACGCCTTGATTTGGCTTTGAAATGAATCAAACGTTTTCTATCTTTTAAATATATATTTCACATCCTACTCTCTGTTTTTTTCTTTTCCTTTTTTTTGATTATTTAGGTAATATAACTGCATAATCTAATTGACGATTGGCAAACTTCAGTATGTGACGCAAGTGTTCGAATATGAGAGAAGCGAAGGGAGATGAAATATTAAAGTGTTTAATAAATCCGGGCAATTATCCCTTTTTTGCTTGACTTTTTTGACTTCAAATTTACGTCCACTTTGCTAAAATATATTTCGAGGCCAAATAAAATGCAAAGCAAGTTTTCCACGTTCCTACCTAATAATCTCTGTTTTTTTTTCCTTTTTTTTTATTAATTCTTCAAATTTTAGGATAAAATTTTACAGGATTTACGATAAGTTTAAAATGACATTCGCATTTAATCTTTTTTTTAATTTTTAACATTTATCAGTTCCATTCAAATTCATAACTATTTGATAATGCTTTGTGAAGTATACAATTGAAACCGTATCCATACGATGTTTCGAAAGTATCCAAATATGGACATATCGATGGGTCCAAATTGATTCAACCCATGGTTTTAGTATAATAATTACGCATATCGTTCTCCCAAGCTCCCAATATTTTAAATGCTTTTAGCAAATTGGGTGTCGGAAAAAACAAAATAAAAAAGGCAGACAAAAAAGCTTGAAGTATTGATGTACCATAGGAAAAGTTTAGGATTTCTTGTGAAATTACCTATTTATAATAGTTTTCTTTATAGGCTTCCTTTTCTATTTTCTTGATAAGTATGGCAACGAAAGGGCAAATCTCTAGGCGTTGACGGTACGGGCACTCTTACTCTCGTAAAAGGTTGAGTGTTCGAATCCCGGGTGCCGCAGGGTGACGCCGCAGGGTGACTTACCCGGTGGCACATGTGTGGTGGCTAGCACGTGTCGTCCCCAGGGTTTAGTCGGTCGGGTAAGTAACCGGTGGCACGTGTGTGGTGGCTAACATATAAATTCTTTTTTTTATTTAAGTATATTTAATAGGATTAATATCACCAAAAACCCCAAACTAGTACACGTGTGACAATTTTAGCCTGAACTTTTTTTTTTACTATCAAAAATCCCAAACTCGTACACATGTGACAATTTTACCCCGAACATATCCTAAAAAACCCCAAACTGTTACACTTGTGACAATTTTACCATGAACTCAAATTTTAATATTATTATTTTTTATTTTTTTCGAATTTTTATTATTTTTTTGTTTTTTCTTCTTTTTTTGTTAATCTTTAACCTCTGGCTGGTCGCCGAACCGGCGACCGGCCAGAGGCGAAAGCTCGCGAGGTCGGCCCCGTCGGCTACTGGCGAGGGCCGCCCTCGTCAGCGTTGGGCGAGGGCGATCCTCGCCTATGTCGGACAAGGGCACCCTCGCTAGATCCGACGAGAGCGGTCCTCGCCTAAGTCGGGCGAGGGCGGCCCTCGTCGACGTCGGGCGAGGGCCAACCTCGCCTGGGCGAGCGAGGACAGCCCTCGCCCGATGCTGACGAGGGCAGCCCTGGCCTCAGTCGGGCGAGGGCCGACCTCGCCAGCAGCCGGTGGGGCCAACCTTGCCGGCTTCCGCCTCTGGCCAATCGCCGATCCGGCGACCGGCCAGAAATTGAAGATGAAGAAAAAGAAAAGAAAAAATAAAAAAAAATTGAAAAAATAATATTAAAAAATTATTAATTCGGGGTAAAATTGTGACAGATATACCAATTTGAGGTTTTTCGTGGTTAAAAAAAATAGTTTAGGATAAATTTGTCACAGGTTTACCAGTTTGGAGTAAAATTATCATAGGTGTACTAGTTTAGGATTTTTGACAGTAAAAAAAGAGTTTGGGATAAAATTGTCACATGTGTATCAATTTGGAGTTTTTTATGATAAAAAAAAGTTATGGGTAAAATTATCATATATATGTACCAGTTTAAGATTTTTGATGGTATTAACCCTATTTAATATGCTCACAACTTTGAGATAGTTCGACTTTGAGATATGTCAGTTATATCTCGTACCGGTTCCGATGCCAACCTTACTCCACCCATCCATGAGCATCACCAATTTCTTGAAAGTGAATCTTTTTGTACTCGAAATTCATAAAGACACTCTCGTCGTTGAAACCGACAAATTCAAGTATCAACTACTTTTGAAGAATTAAAGAAACATAAAATTGGGTGGATTAGTTTGTACCACTTCTAAAGCGCAAAAGGATTTTTTGTAATTTATCTTTTTTTTTTAGTAACCCAAGGGTTCCCTGCACGGCCAACAGCCGGGAAGTAAACCCTGGGGGCAACACGTGCTAGCCACCACACACATGCCACCGGTTAAGTCACCTGCGGCGTCCGGGATTCGAACGCTCAACCTTTTGTGAGAGGAAGAGCGCCCGCTCCAGCACCGCCACCCCCACCACCCAGGCGGGTGGTAATTTATCTTTTTCGATGAAAATAATGAAAAAAAAAATAGCTTTCCTTTGACATGAAGGCATCCGTTCAGGTACCTCGTCCTTCTAATGATATCTCATACTTATATGTAATTTGAAGGGTTGGATGCGAGTGCCTTACGCAAATTCAGTGTATGCATACATATATTGCAGAGATACCCATTTTCTCAAAGCTTAACCGCACTTATTTATTCATTACTCTCTTCAGAAGCGACAAGGGCAATCGAATCCCAGGAGTGCCAATGAGAAACCAGGAAGAACGACCCAGAACAATTTCACTCTATCCGGACAATCAGCACATCCCAGTCGTGAAGGATCAACACAAATTGGAAATGCAAATGAGGGCGAGGCTTGATTGTGCCAGACCGAGAACTCCTCGATTCTTCAAGCGGTGGTGCCGAGTTGACAAGGCAGAGATCTTTCGTGTATTGAATGTCTTTGCTTGTATAGTTTTAAGAGGTCAATCGAAAGTAGCTGAAGAATCATAAAAAATTTGTTTTGGAGAATAATTTTCATGGTAGTTTCACGTCAAATGTCAAAGAACGACATCAACTAATTGTGAAATATAGATGAGGACACTCCATTTTTTTCTCTTGCCTTCGGTGTGGTATGATCTGAAAAGCTGATCATCTTCTCTTGCTTGTGATTGCAGAGTTATTCTCCCAACAAGAGCCGAATCAACTATTCTAGACCTTTGCTTCCCTCGGAAAGCAACCTCGATGAAATGCTCAAGGAGCACGAGCGGCAAATACAAAATGCCATCTTGAAAGCTTGCCTCGATAAGTTCAAGACGATGCATAGACGGAGTCGCTTATTTATTGGGTAGACCTGTTAAATGGATCTTAAAATTCATATATGACCCATTTAAAAAATAAATTGATTATAAATGGATTATATAATTTTGAAGAGCCTATATTAAATGGTCTTAAAGTTTTAAACATATCATAAATGGTGTTAATGGGTTGAGTGTGGAACCCATTTCAAACCCACTCATTAAGCCCACCGCCTTTTTATAAAAATACATTGTTTAAAAAATAGAATTATTTTTATTTTTATTTTATTTTCTCTTTCTCTTTTCGACCAATGGTCGGCCACCGGCCACCAGCCACAGCCACGGGGGAGGAACGACCTCGCCATAGGTCGGCGAGGCCTCGGGCTCGGTCGACCTGTGGCAAGGCTCCAGCCTCGCCAATCTGGCGAGACTCGAGGTCATTGGCCTCGGGTGAGCTCGAGGTCATCGATCTGGCGAGGTTGATTTTGGTAAAATCAGGTGGCGGTCTTGTAGGGCGCTCCAACAATGGAGAGGGCTGTCTAATGTCAACGTTTGCTCTGATTGTCGGAAGCATTCTGTGTACAGTGATGACCCATCTCTATCTCTTCATCGATTGTCCCTATCTCTTCATTGATTGTCCCTTGATCATGCAAAGGTTACTACATTATTCAAATAAAATGGCTGAAATCTGGTAATTTGATATAGAGTATTCTGTGAGTTTGAATGGGCTCTCATCCGTGGTTCTTCGTTAGGAAAATGACATTATTGGTGCTTATGATATTGTAATTTTCCTTGTTCTTGGGAGAGAAATTGCTAAATACACCAAGAATCTGGATCGATCAAGAGATGTTCGTTATAAACTGTAAGAGACAATTATGACACGAAACTACCTGGCGCAATTGTGAATTCATGTCTGTTGTTGAAGTGAGGTTACCGAGTTAAGTTTAAATTCGATGTCCATTCTTAAAATTTTGATTTTAGCCCATGACATGTGCTTCTCATCGACAGTTACTCTAAACCGGTAGAAAACACCAGTGCTCTTTTCATCAAGCTTTTTTGTCGGCAAATAAAAGTTGACTTTCATTCGTGATTCCATAGTGCTTGGAGAAAGAACCACCCAACTCATGATGTCTTTAATGTCAAGAAATCTCAATTGCAAAAGAGAGGATGGGATGTAAACAGCCAATGCAACCCAATTTGCACACGCAGTAACATTTCAACTAATCAGAGGTGCATTCTTTAAGCCATTTCTGCTAATAGACTCCTAATACCAGCTACCACAGGGTCAGATCTCCAGGAAAAGTCACTTGCTCCTGCTCCTTCGTAGCTTCAAAGACCACAGTTGATTCAGTCTCCAATGCAACATGCTCTTGTATTATTATTATTCTCCTAATCACATACCATGCGAAGGTATTAGAACACACCCTCTACATGAATACTTCAATTTTTATGACAAAAAAAATGAACATTAATGTTCCAGATATTCTTTTTATAAGGCAAACGAGTGTACTCTAGAACTAAAGGCCTTGTGATAACATTAAACCATTTCAAAATCCTGCTTTTCAAGATAGCCAAAATCCAGTTCTATATTCAATATTTTGCAATTTTTTGGTCGACGAACTCTTTCATTGTTTCCGAATCAGACCAAAAGACAAATTACCAGGGACAATAAACTTAAGTAACTGCAAAGTCCTGCCAACTGAAAGTCTCAGTTCCTTGGTCCCTAAAAGTACAGCAGTGCCGGAAAAGCCTCTGTGCCCTTTCCTACTGCACTGAGGCACTCCTTTATTAAATCATCGAAGCTTTCCCAAACTAGAAAATTACAATATTTTCACCTCCACACAACATCCGAGCCAGTAAGATAATCGGACAATCCCATCGAGCTAAGCAAGGAAGATAACTAAAGCGGCAATCATTCAGAATACCCAAAATTGAGCGTCACAACGCAGGGAGCCACACAATTACAGTTCAAATCACTTCCAATGCGGCACGCTCAGACATGGGTACCCAACCCATCAAGGTTAAATCGCATCGTCTACCTACCTTTCAGACAAATTGAACTCACGAAATGATCTGCCAACGAATCAAAACTCAACAACGTAACACACAAAACCATAAGGAAATGCAGAGCAGCTCAGAAGAGAGAAATTCACATGGAATTGGAGGTCGGTATCGCTGGAACAAAGCTCTGCATCCTCAGAACCCAATTACCCAATTACCATGTCGAGCACCCCACTTACTCCGTCCGTTCCATACCAAACCTCAACTCACTTCACAGCGCTTCCAGCCAATCCTCAAGCGACTGAGCCCCGGGTTCACCGAATTTTTACCAGTCGAGGAAGCACTCAATATCAGAAAGGGGAATTCGAGAGCTGACCGACAATCGACAAAGGGAAACAAAAACCCTAACCGGCGAAGTGGAACGCTGGAGCTTTGTTGACTCCTTCACCAGCTCATATTATGTAGCTAGGCATGACAAGCAACCACTATTTTTCTCATTACGTGGCTGAGTTAACTGCTGTGTGTGTGTGTGTGTGTGTGTGTGTGTGTGTGTGTGTGTATACACACATTAGTAGAAATTCATTGACAAAAGGATAAAAATTCAATCTTGACAAAAGAGAAACCATAGTCACAAATGAACTCAATTTCTGATACTAGAAAATCGACGTGTGTACTCAAAGCACCTAACAAAAATTCACATTGATTTGAAGCCCTAGGAAAGCTCATTTAGGAGTTGCAGCAATTTCCTGGAAGTTGCATATTACATGGAAATTTGTGAATAATTTCTCCAGAACTCCAACGGTCCTAAGTAGAATCCTTATACCTCAGGGTGCTCTATCACTCATTTCGAATTTTGATCACCTTAAGTGTACATAGAAAACACTGAGGCGCAGGGTCGAATATTGCCCCATCAACAGTTTTGAAGTCCGTATAAATGCCCTGATTCATCACATTTGCATTGTTGATTCCAAAATTCGTTTGGAAACGACCATGGGACAATTAGTTACCCGTGTGAAACACCTGTGAAGCATCCCGACAAGAAATCTATTTTCTTATAGCAAATCTTCAAATGGTATTAATTCCGGTGAAAGTTCACTAATTTTTAGAGAAGACCGGGAGAGACTTGAGAAGATCCGGTCTCTCGTGTAGAAACTAAATAAGAAAGTCAAAAGACATAAGGATGTTAAGATTTATACCTGCTGCTGAAATTCTATAGCTTAAACCATCTCTCCGCTTTTGCATAAAGCCCTGTGAAAAATCTTCGATAGTTCAAAGCTTCCAGATATGTATACTGACATGAAAGGATGGCTCAAACCCAAGCACGAGATGAGTAGCTGCAACAACCTCGTTAATCCCTAAAATCTCTGCTTTGCGGAACTTCTGGCCATGGCTCATGCAGTTGCCTGGAATTTGCTATCAAGGCATGGTTCCTCAAATGCTTCACCTAACACGGTTATTGATCTGGTCTTGCCAGCACCCAACATATTGTGCATTATTGACCATCACCCTTCTTACCTTTTGTCCTAGGTAACTTACAAGCCGGAAAGTGCAGCCTGGCCATCAATGGACGGGGTGCCCGTGTTTTCCTGTCAAATCCCCTCACACAAACAAATCCTGCATATTGCAACTCCCTTGTCAGCACAGTCAGTAATTGCTCTTCTAGCATTTTCTTCCGATGCACATGATTGCATGGAAGATGCTAATAGAACAAGATGTCTATACCTACGAAGTATTTTGTCAGTATGCACTATATGTCCTGGGATACATTACGAAGTAAAGAATCACTGGTCTAGACAGCTCCAACCCCTTAGGATTTATTAATTCGTTTGGAATGGAGGAACTTTGTTCTTTAGTCAATTTGTTTGAGGACACGAGAGCTCTTGTCATTCTTGATATATCCATTTTTAAAGACGTATTTATTGCCGGAGATGCTTGGCATTCCAGAGTTGATTGAGCATCTTCTCGACTTTTTCCACTTATAGAAATGAACACTTTGTCAGCCATTGGGAATTATCATGACTCTGTATCGCATCATGTCTCAATGTTGACTTTCTTCTTGTATGTCCTTTATTGGCAGCGTAAGAAACATTAAGCAGATAGTAAATCTCTGTATACCTAGATTCTCTGGAAGAGAGACATTTGGGAATAAAGGACTTAGAAAGATTTTGACAGACTGAATGCTTCACGAATCCTAGCCCTTGGTGAAGATACTGCTAATCTCAAATGGACCAGCTGATCTTGTATATGACTCCATTTCATAGATAACACATGATTAGGATGAGAACTCAAGTTGTCACATGTACTAACTATTATATAGACAATGATGACAATTTTTTCTTAGAGTTGCCACGAGTTGTTTATTGGATGTCTTAAGGATCTAAAGTTGAAGCTGGGAATAAGTTCCAAAGCAGCTTACTAAGTGAAGGTATCCCATAATGGAGGCGCAAGTAGATATGACTGCAGAAATGGAGATGTAGGATGTGTGTGGAATTGGAGGTTTAGTGGATGGCATTCCTAACCCTAATCAGGATCAGGTATTCAAATCCCTTGAAGTGATAATTTACGGTGTGGATGTAGACTCATCTATGATAATGATCGAATAATTCTTCTAATTAGAGACCATAGAATAATTCTTTAATTAGAGACCATAGAGACGAAGATGCATATTGTTGTCTTTCACCTATTATAGTAGAAGTAGAAAATATTGTGAGCTAGCCCTAAGAAACCACAGCTAGTGATGCTTTAGCTTAGTTAGTCACGATTGGTAACCATTCTTTTATGCTTGGAAATGATTTTTTTTTATCAGCATTTAAACGCGTTTGGTAATTGCTCAAAATTTCTATTCCTAGAATAGAAAAAGAAAAAAAAATTAATATTATTTTGGATATTTTAATATTTATTTATTTCTTTTTTCCTTTTTCTCTTTTCTTGTTTTCTTCTTCTTGTTCCTTGGCCTGTGGCCGGCCACAGGCCAGGGCGGCAAGGGCCGCCCTCGCCGGATGTGGTGAGGGCTGGACCCTCACCGCCAAGGTGAGGAGGAAGATTCTGCAAATCTAGGCTTCAACTCTGTGAGTTGCT
Source organism: Syzygium aqueum (assembly GCA_031216185.1). Lineage (NCBI taxonomy): Eukaryota > Viridiplantae > Streptophyta > Magnoliopsida > Myrtales > Myrtaceae > Syzygium > Syzygium aqueum. The sequence goes on from CM062237.1 coordinate 71,836, forward strand.
TGTGTTGATGACAGACGTTTTGGTATGCACTGGTGACTGACATAATTACAGGGAAATAATGGATCGCCTCATTGTTGAATTTGAACAAAGGGGTAAATTAGGAGGCTCACACATACATCCCAACTTATGTGCAACAAAGCATATTGCAATAGCAAATAGTCAGTGTTTATTGAGAAAAACAAGAACCAATCCAATTACATAACAAGTTAAAATGCAGTAGAGAAATTCTATTGGAAATTCGCTGAAACTAAAGATCTCATCACTCTGTGTCCAAACTTCAAGTTTAACGAACAAAGAAACCAAGTGCAGAAAACAGAGGTATGAGATGCAAAGAAAATCTTAATAATTGAGCCTCACCTTCTCTCGGTAACAATTAAACTCAAATTACGATCTCAAAATTTCAAGTCCGATACCAAAAGAATGCACGGGGAAAGAAGGAACTGGACTCAATTTCGTTGCATAGCTCACTGCATCAAAAACTTGTCTATTATTGGCATGAGAGGGGCTGGTTTAGAAAGAGGGAGAGAACAAAGAGAAATAAATGAGAAGGAAAGTGGCATGGCGAGAAAAGAGAAAGAAGAAAAGCAATTGAAGATTGCTTAAGAAAAAGGTGGTCGCACAAAGGTTAATATTGTAAAAACATTGTGATAGGGAGTGTTTTAGCCATAGTGGGAGTGGAAAAGTGCCACCCTTTTATTATTAGCAATAATTGTAACAAAGAGAAGTCGTCATTACATACCTCTCCAGAAGCAGTGCTGAATGTCTTCTGCTGACATACCTATAACACAAAGATTAGCTTTTAGAAGCCATCAAGACACCGCGGTAGTCAGCAATTGTTTTTCATTGTTTACCCTTGAATATTGTTGGTATAGAGGTTCCAAAGTACACAGTCCTCCTTTGAAGTTTCCACAACAAACTCCTAGGAACATCTATAGGATTTATACTGGTCTCATGGTCAGCAAATAACTGCATTATAGCAGTCACTGTTAGCATGATCTAAAGGGAGGGTGTTCAAGTTATGTAGATAATCAGAGCATAATCAACCTCGTTAACTTGAAAATATGTGCCATTTAGCGGAAAACTCCCCCTCATTGCTGTACGGCATGGAATCTGCTTAATCATGTGTACTCCAATCAGATGGATTTTATTACTTGAGACACTGCTACAGACAGTATAGATACTGAGATTATGGATATTCTAACCAGAAATGTCCCACGAACAGTCTGTGAATTTGCTTCTCTTATACTGTTACACGAGACACAAGTTATTTCGTTGCAGAGTGTGCCAAATTCTTGGGAATTGCACCTATGTTCAGGTGGTTGAACAGAAGAAGCGGTTTCACCTGATGATGAAACCATTTCAAACACCCAAAGAACTACACTGGAGTCAACTTGGCCCAAAATTTTCCATTTCTTATTGCTGATATCACTGCAAACAGAACTTGGACTCTTTAAGCTTGTTTATGTTCTTTACTCACCTGGTGTCCATATTGCGAGGAGGTATTTTGATGGATCACCTGCTTCTAGCTTGTCCAGCTGCATATGGAAAACGGCATTAACACAAAGTGAATGTACATTGTCATAGTTCCAAGAAGATACAATGTTAACCGACCCCATTCATAAGAGGGTGTCCCTCTGGTATTTCATACCTGCAAGATAGTAAACAAAAACTGTAAGATTGGAGAGAACCATTTGACTCCTATGTACATTTTCTAGATATCATGATAAATTGAGACATTTCTTTCATTTGGATCTAACGCTATTCTCATCAAACTCTTGTTTTCTCTTATTGTTTGGTGTCCTTGGCTGGTCTAGGTCTCATGGAATAGTATATCTGACAATTATTTGAAATAAGTTGAATTAAATTGGAAAGGTTATAAGGCAGAAATAGAAAATGCAAGTATCATTGTCTGCTAAATTGTCTCGCCACCAGGAAAAGCATTATTACATTCAAAGAATGAGAATGATATGTGAGTAACTTGAGTGCTCAAGAATGTTAGACTTACGCTAGGTGATCCGTCCGTAGCCGGCTCACATTTCTTAGCTTAGGCACAGGAATGGAGGCAGCTTCTGGGGTTAAAGCAACCAAAGCTTTTGACATGTCATCTTCTTGAAGGTCCGTGTTGTGCTGCATATACTTCTGTAAATTCTGAGTAAACCCTTCCATGTTAAGTTTGATTGTAGGTATTTCGTTGAAATCATCTGAAAACATATCCTCCATGTCATTTTCTGCTATCTGAGTGCAGTCTGGTTCTGGGGTTGCAGGTTCCTCTATAATAGGTTGACAGTTACTTGCTCTGGCCCTTGCTTCGTGTTGTTGTTCTTCTAAGTTCTCCTTTGCCAGTGGTAAAGACAGAGGCAATGTCTCACCAATGTTTTGGCCGGCTATGTTTCTCCCCATTGCATTCACTATGCTCTTTTCCTCTGGCCCAGGCAGAGCAAGCCTTGCACTGCACAAAATATGAGAGCTGAATATATGGAAAAACATGTGCTCCTGTCTGGTTATATTTGCAGTACTGCAATAATGATATTCACACTACCTATGGCTATTGAAGTGTCAATATCACAATGAAAAGAAAACAATGATTGGTCATCAACTAATTAGAATTGGATGTAGAAAGTCCAAGTTCCATTTTCTAGATTTAATATCTTCCTTACAGACGAACTAAGCAGGAGCATCTATTGCTGGTACTGTTTGCCTAGGCCATACTTTTCAGCTTTAATTTTTATGCATCTAAAACTCAGTTGTTTTGGAAGTAGTGGTCCTGCTTGTGTGGAACTTCAATGTGGTTGTGTTCACACAGGACAGGAACATAATGGTTGGAGAGGACAATACCTTGCAAAAGCACTTGCAAAGTGTCTGCATTCTCCTCTCATAGGACAGGCATTGCAATTCGGTTTGCTTTTTGTACAGAAGACCTGCATTAATTTCACACTGTTGATCACTCTCAACTGCAATGAGTACCGTAAGTGAATACTTCATCTGTAGTGGCCAAAAAGGGTGGAAAAAAGAACATCTGGAACTGAATAATATCATACCTTTCCAAATGTTATCATCTGGTAATGCAGCTCATACCTGCATGCAAAGATTTTGTTACTTAACTAATTGTCATAAATTCAATCTAGAGTAGGTACTGTGCACCATATTGGAAAATAGCATCCATACAATGTTCTCTGATCGAGCTTGCACAATCTTGGCCATAGATATTGTTGAATAGAATCTAAGACAGGATAGCTGTACAAACCCAAAGATTAGTTCGTCGAATCAGTTTATAAGTGGCTGGATGATACTTACAGCTCCAACAGATCGAGCTTGCACAATCTTGGCCATAAATATTGATGAATAGATTCTAAGACAGGATAGCCGTACAAACCCAAAGATTATTTTGTTGAATCAGTTAATAAGTGGCTGGATGATACTTACAGTTCCAAAAGATGCAATTGAAGTGACTCGGGCAATGGTTGTAGTGGTACCCATCCAAGCCTTACAGCTATACGTCCAACATTTGTGTCTACCTGTTCACAATGGCAGCTAGCTGACATTATCTGTCAAAACAATGACGATGTATCTGGTTATGCCTTCAACTTACTGGAAAAGCAAGGTGGTGGAGTGTTAGAAGCCGCACACACTCCACGCTCTTCAACCCCAAGCCTCTAATGCTTAGCAGATATTCTCTATAAAACCCAAGCCACACGTGAGGATTGAGTGAAGATTGACGACAGTTCCATCTAAATCAGGGGAACTGACATTGCCTTACCTCAGAATACTCTATAATAGCAATTATTGAGTACATCGCGTGAAACTTACTTTTGAGAGAAAAATATATAAGCATTTGACTTTTATAGAACAACACTTGTCAACGAATGCAATTTGCCATAATGTGCAAATGATATCAGAAGTGTTTTAGACCATACTTTGCTTTGTCGGGTGGAACTTCCCTAAGCCATTCTAGATTAACCCTTCCGTGTTCTCTCACAAGCTGATTGAGGAAATCCTGCACATTGCCAGGCTCATAATATTATATGAAGCCTCCTTCATGTAACCAATGGTAATTTCACTAATGGGTTGTGTATTACCTTGATTCTTCCTGCAAGTACGTTATTCATTCCTCGTTCCTTGATGGCATCAGCAATTTCATTGACATCTGCACATCTGACAGCTTCCCAGTCCGCAGAGTCCATTGTGATTGGCGTTCTTACTCTTTTCCTTCCATTGGATTCTGCCTGTCTTCTTAAGCTATCCCAGTCAAAATCATCTTTTTTCTTCTTACCAACACCTCTACTCTTTCCTTTCGAATTTGTTATATTCATCTTGTTCGAGTCATCAGTTAGCGAAAGACCATGCTTAGAAGGGTATGTATCAGTAGATTCTTGATCAGCGCCTTTTGAAATGTCCCTCGTGCCCGTGCTTTCTTTTTCCCCTGAAAGTTCTGAGACATACACATCTGTCTGTATTTTACTGGTTTCCCCTTGACACGCTGCTTCAGGTACAATGCCACGGTCCACAGCAGGCCCGTCTTCAGAGTTTTCACCTCCTAGACAGCTGTTGCGTGGTTGATTATTCTTGATTGAATGCTCACGCAATTCTTCACAAATCTGTGTCATCTTACTGTCTGTTATAGAGAAAGTTATTGCATCCTTGATAATTTGCTCATTCTCATTCTTGGAACTCTCAGAAAAGTTGGTTTCTCGTAAGAACCTTTTTGGGCATTCAACTTCTGGAAGTCCCAGACAGCAGGTGACACTTGAGGTAGATCTTGCACATGAAGTGTCTGTTTGCAGTGTTTCCTCACCATCCTCCATCTCACTGGATTTGTTTATTACGTTATCTTCAATTTCACGGACAGAAACGTCTAATGGAACATTTGAGCCAGCCATATCCAGTAGCTGCATAAATGACTGTAAACCATCCAAGCTGTCAGTTTTGGAAAAAGTATTCATCAAAACATTTGAACTTGATCCTGTCCTTTCGGCAGCCTGAGCCGGTGGCGAGTCCACAGAACTTTGAGATGATATTATCGAATTTGGAGATGAACTTCCTGCTTTCCCATCTCCTTTGATATGACCCTCATCTATTTGGGTTACTGCAGCAGTTGAAATATCTACAATGAAAGGAGATAACCTCTCTGAAACACTTGCCCTTGAAATGGACATCTGGCATTTTGGCTGATCTGCTAAGCTAATGCAACAAGCTTTACTTCCGACAGAATTATTGCTGTTGACAACCTCTTTTGTTTCATTCATCTCATATTCATTGTTGGCGATCGAGCTCTGTCCACACACTGTTTCATTTGGAGTTTTTTCGCTCAGGGGGTACTCCATCTCCAAAATTTGCAAGTCTGGTCCATTGATAATTATTGCAGTTCCTTCATCAGAGCACATTTCAGGGATTGGTTTTTGAGGAAAACGCGATGCCAGTGACATGAATGCCGAACTGCAAAAGCAAGAAAATGAGAAGAGAGAATCTTTTTCAGTGAAAGATAGGAAGGTGTCTAGAATATTGTATCAGAAACGCCAATTTACCTAGACTGATGATCTGATACATTTTGAGTTAGAAAAACTCCTACAACTGAATCAACCACTGATCCTTTCCATGGAGAAAAGTGCCTGTCACCTGCAGAAATACATCGTGGTTAATGGCTGCGACCTGTCACATAAGTGCGGTGAAGTTCTTGAATGACATGTTGTATAGTATCAGCACTTTGAATTTTGTATGGATTTGGTGAATTATTTTTACAATTGCTCCTATTCCTTGACAGGTACCTGTGATTTCTACAGTCAGCACTCGTGCTATAACAGCTTTATAAAAGGTGTTACATTCTCTGATATCCTCTCGAATTCTCCCACTTAGTGTCATTTAGCAAAGGGTAGGTAAGGTATTGTCATCAGTTAATCTGAAAGGTCATTAAAGATATCTTAGCAAGTCATAGTCCTTGTCCATGTTAATGGCATGGCTTAGGTCAGCATGCAATGAGGGGGTCCAGTAGGGTTATAAGTTCCATTTGTGCTCTAACATGAATAGTGTTCTCTCTGTCTCTCTCTCAAGAGGCAGTTGGGGAAATAGATTAGTCCAGCTGCCATGAGGAAAAACTTAATCTGCTTCTCTTAATTTGGTAGTAGGTGGACTAGATCATTTTCCGCCTAGTGGGCAGATTGATTTTGTGAGTCGCATGGAGCCTTTGAATATAGATAACATACCCTGTACAAGATGCATAAGTGTGATAAATAAGTTTGCGCGCCCCTGGAAGACTCTCCGTTCTTCCTCCCACCATCTTGCCTTTTCTTCATCTGTTCCATCAATACCTTCACTATTTATATTTTCCGAAAGAAGCTTCCACACTCGGCTGGTTTCTTCATCAAGGTCAACTTTTGGTCGTCGGCATCCTTTCTTCATTGGACCAAATGAATTGTTGAAAGGCACGGTGGTTCTGTCCCTCTTACAAAGAGCAAGAGCACTGTGCTCATGACTCGTCATTTCATAAGATGCTAATGCATTTTGAATTAAATCATTCTCTCTGTTGATATCTAGGTGCTCCGATTGTTGGACAATCGCATTTACAGAGGTCATCTGTCTCCACAATGACTCTGTTTGAGCTCCTGCGAGAAAAGAAGAATTCAATAAGTTTATAGATTAGGGTTTCTCCAACACGGTTGGACCAGCCAACCCAAAGGATTGGCCACTTTTTGCTTAGGTACCTGATAATCTGTTGAAAGTGCTTTGGTTATTGTGCATGATAAGTGGACCATGCAACTGCAATGCACCGCCATAAGCCGAAGTAACAAGAGAAAGTCTCTTCTCAGTCTGTTTCTTTCTCGGGTGGTCTTTGATGTCAAAGTTCAAGGCCTTCCTGCAGGACCTTCTGGGCAGTTGGCGTACTTTTAGATCAATGGAGGAGTCAACAGCCCCTTCTCTGGGTGAAGCTGGTGGTTTCTCAACTCCTTTTCTCCTCACATATTTTCTCTCAACCGTGGTCTTCCCCCCATCAGCAGGCTTTGAAGCTGTGGACCTCAGAGTCCGTTTCGGCTTTCCCTCTTTCACCACCTTCGGCCTGTAATTTTTCCTTCTTGTCTTTTCCTGCGGAGTTTTGTTCAAGCTCATGATCTGGGGGCCTCCCTTCTGAGGGTCGTGATTCTCCACCAATATGGAAACAGCTGAAGATGGCAACCCCATCAAAGGCTCTTGGAGTTCTTTATCTCGTCGACCGATCTTAGGTCCGAGCCTCTTGGCCGCATCTCTGTCCACCTCTGGCACGTTATGCTCCAGTCCCTGCCTTTCATATGTGCATATGTTGGGCATTTGAGAAGCAATTTTCTTTTCTGCTCCGGGAGCCTTTTCTGGGGTAATTGGAGCGAAATGAAGAGAACCTTTCAACAATGCATCTTCAGCCTTTGAGGGTGGCAAATTCAGGTCATATGCGCGTATCTGAGCATTCACAAGCCCACCTGCACGACATGCCATTGCATAAGTTTCAGATTGAGCAGCCAATGTAGATGATGCAATCTGACTAATATTCAAGCGCATGGAGTCAAATGGCGTATCTGAGCATTCGGACATGCCATTGCATATGTTTTGGGAAGGTTCGACACTAATCCTCTGTGACGATATATCCCGAATTTGCATAGGCATCCTTCCTGTGTTGATATCGATACCCAATTTAACATCACCTTCGGCCACCAACAACTCTGACAGAGGACTTGCTTCGTTGATCTGCCTATTTACCCTGACACTGTTGCTGTTTGAGTCCTCATAACACATATTCTTCTCAGTTTTGGCCTCTTTTTGCTTCCTCTGCCTCCTCCTCCTTTCCTTGTCCTTTGCCTTTCGCTGAATGGTCCGGCAGTATGTCCCCTCAGCTTTTGCCTCTTTTATCTTTCTCTTCTTCCGCATTTTCTTCTCCCTTCTCTTCTCCTTTCTCTTCTGCTGCAATGTCAAGGAGTTTGTTTCACCGGTTGATTGGATATGATGGGGAGCCAATGACTGAGTGAGAGTTTCCGCAGGAAATGAAGTAATGAGGCCTGCGTTTTGATTGAAGAGTGGACATTGTCTTGGACTAGGCTGCTGAGGCTGCGAATTCATTGGGCTCCAGTATGTAGTGGGGGGAGGAGGAAGTGAGGGAGTTGGAAAGTGGTGGGACTGTTGGCTTCCATGCAAAGGATAACGTGGGTTAAATTGATAATCGAGATGTAGGACACTACGCTGCTGCTGAGGCTGCGAATTCATTGGGCTCCAGTATGTAGTGGGGGGAGGAGGAAGTGAGGCATGCAAAGGATAATGTGGGTTAAATTGATAATTGAGATGTGGGACACTACGCTGCTGAGGCTGCGAATTCATTGGGCTCCAGTATGTAGTGGGGGGAGGAGGAAGTGAGGGAGTTGGAAAGTGGTGGGACTGTTGGGCTCCATGCAAAGGATAATGTGGGTTAAATTGATAATTGAGATGTGGGACACCACAAGGAGTCAGAGGTGGTCCCCGCAGCAGGTTGGAAGTTGGAGGAGGGAAGGCAGCTGGCGCCTCAGGACCTTCACGGGTCCAATTACCGTAGTTCCTCTGAGAATACATACCGGGCTTTCAATTTGGGTAATTTCTCTGGTCCAGAAAATATGAACCTTCAAACATCAAATCATAAAGTTAAAATCAAAGGGCCAAAAACGAAATGCTTAATTGCGTTAATAGAGCAAGTTCAGAAAGCAAAGGTGAACTCATGTAATAAACACTACTGGCAGTAGGGGTGTCACAAAAAGCCCGCGCCGGCCGGGCCCGACCCGCGCCAGCTCAGCCCGGCCCTAAAATTTGGGGTATTTTGAAGTTGGACCTCAGTCTTCTACGGGTAGGGCTTTTAGGTATAGGTATTATTAAGGTTAGGGTTGGGTCAGGCCCAACCCCTCAGGACCACCCACACATCTCCTCCTCTCTCTCTCCCCTTCTCTCTAGTCTCTTTCTCTACGTGACGATCTAAGCCAAATGATGGGCGACGCAACCGATCGCCCCCTTCAATTGCCATAGACTTCAGGCGTCTGGTATCCCTTGCCTCCCTCACCGTTCACTTCCTTCAACTCCACACCGTATGGTGATGTTGATGTTGGTCCCGATCTGGTGGTTCTCCATTCTCAGCTGAGCGACCTGGGCCCTCAGGTGCTTCTGCTTCCTCATCGAGGACCATCGCGTCGACTCGCAGCTCGAGATCATCTTCTTCCGCTTCCTCTGGTCGATGACAACCTGCAATTCCTCCGCGGGGCCGATTTCTGAACCAGGGACGACCCTGAAGATGTCCCATGCCATTGATGCAGATACAAACTACAGTGTTTTGTGAGAGCCAGTAGAGGAAGACAACCGAGAAGGATTGAACAAAGTGGGTCCTGCTAAGAGGAGATTATCTACCCACAGAGAAGGATCCCACTGAGAATTGGAGACATGGGTCTCAAACATCAAGATGTGGGTGATGAGCATGAAGATAGATTTCTTGATAAAAAACACTTGATTTGTTGGGGGAGGTGAACGGTTTGGCATGCGAACCAGAGGCTCCCCAAAGCCACGTTCGGGACAGAGAGGACTTTGCAAGAGAAACAGAGCAGAGGAGGAATTAAAGCAGACCCGATTCGACCCGACCCGGCACATCTCTTTGGAGTGTATACTGAATAGGGTCTCGGGTCGGGTCAAGCACGACTATTTAGGTTTCGGGTCGAGTAGGATATTACGAAAGGCTGACCTAACCCGACCCACACCCATCAACACCTCTAACTGGCAGAACAAGTCGACCACATGTTTTGCCGTATTACATTTCAGAGCAAGAAATAACTCTCAAAATCCAAACCTAGCTTCCGCACTCCCAGAGAAAACCTCTGCAAGCGCAAGATTTTACCTCAGCCAGCCTGCCCCTTTTATAGTTGAGAAGCAGAAACGGTGGAACACCTCCGCCTCCTTCTGTTATGCCGTTGGACGAACGCGATTTGGAAACACCCCGAAGTAAACGTGCAGATCTAGGGTTTCGGTGTCCGTCGCTACGAGTCAGGAGCTTTGCTAGACGGATTCGCCAAAAAGATCGCTGCTTCTTCGGTGCTTCAGACGGAATGCTCTAAAGAGAAGCTCTGTCTACTCTGAAGCAATGTGAAGCGAGTATCACGTGACGTGAGGGAGTGAACGTACGTGACGTGAGGGAGTGAACGTGCTTATGGCGGAAGCCCCAATCCGATGGCCCATTATGACAAGATTTCCTTGGCCCACATTGTAAAAGGAAACGCTAACAGAGAGATTAGGTAAATTTTCGAGCGAGAGAGTACTTGTTCTCATTTCGGTAGTTGAACAAGCATTTAAACATGGGACACGTGCATTAAACAGAGAGAGTGCTTGTTCTCACTTTGGTAGTTGAACAAGCATTTAAAGGGACGCGCAAAGTATTTAAACAAGCATTTCGGTAGTTGAACAAGCATTTAAACATGGGACACGTGCTGTAAACAGAGACAGTGCTTGTTCTCACTTTGGTAGTTGAACAAGCATTGGACACGCACAGTCGAGTATTCTCTATTTCTAACTTTGTGAGTGCGAATACGAACCATCCATTCATCTTTTATGGAAGCAAGTAAATGAAAACACTCGTTCGGATACCCATAAACTCTTTGTACACAAACTTGTACTCGCTGAAAAGTCATTCTCTCGAAAAAGCATAAATGCACTATTGAACACTCTGTACCTTCCTCGACTCAAGTCAGGTGCCAAGTTCATGTAGTAATCAATGAAGCATCGACCTGTTGGTTGGCTTTATTTCCTTCGAAATCTCGCAGCTTGAAAATTCTCCATCTGTATTTGAAATAAAAGTAAAAAGAGGATTGATTAAAACGAGACGAGAAGAGCGGGTTATTGAAAATGAAATGAACTTGCGAAACAATACTCAATAAGCAATTCACCGACGGATGGATAAACTTTACGGTCTCGCTTCCTATTCTTTGAGTTCGTGGTCCTTCATCCAAACGACTCTGAAAACTTGCACAGCAAGATTCTTTTTGCTAACAAGGTGGGCGTAAGTCTTTGCTCGGCAGCACGGCAATTGGGAATATCGTCAAGTCCAAATCCGCCAGCAAATTCAATTAATCTCACTTTAATACGAGAAATTTTTGTAATCTCGCACACCTAAATTTTAAAAGTTTTCACCTAAAGACCCTTGTTTAAGGTAATTTAGTCAATTTATGGTTGATGTTTTTTTGTGGGGTATTAACGTGTTCTTTTCTATTTTCTTGTCAGCCAAAGGAAAGGGGTGGTGGTTCTGAACTTTGAAGTATGAAGTAAAAGCTTGGGCAGACTGCAAGAGCCTACAACAACCTGTATACTCTGCATCCGCAACAGCTCACTGATACAACAACAAAGCGCGCTGCTAAATGGGTCCACATGAAGGCTAAGCATTCCACTCTTCCCGGGATTTGCACGATGTTAACCAGTCGATGCAGAGAACAGGATTAGGACGGATGAAGATGGAGGCACTGGAGAGAGAGAGAGAGAGAGGGGAGATGTGCCTGAGTGTGTCCACGTGCGTAGACCCTGACGTGGGCTTTCAAAGCTATGCAGCGCAGGCCTCTCTCCCTCCCCTCTCTCTCTCTCTCTACCGTCCACTTAGTAGGATTAACAAAGCGATTTCGCGAATACGTATCGATACACTATATTTTTATGTCAATTTAAATAAACATAAGTGTTTTAAAATCTCTTAATATTCCCGATTTACTTGAATCTTTTGAATCACCTTATATATCACCGAAGGCTACACAAATAACATGGTATATCTCTATCCATATTTAATTCATGGTTATATATTATAATGAGCAATTGCATATTACGAGTCTCAAACGTGCACATTAGATCATTCGGCGAGTCATTTAAAGGCATTAAGCACAATAATATATAACTCACACGAACAAAATTACTTGTAAAGCATGAAATTTATATCATCATGATTTTAGGCTACATTATAGCTTTAACAAAGAAAATTAAAACACGATAGAAGAAGAAACTAAAATATAAATTAAATCAAATATCTTCAATCAAAGAACAAGAATTCTATCGCCACTTTTATCTTCTCTTCAAATTACTTGAAAAACTCTCAAAACACTTAAAATAAAAACAATCTAAAAAAAAAAACTCGCTATTTCCCCAAGTTATCCTATTTATATTATAACATGCAAGACTCCTCTCTCGCAAGGCAATTACTTCTTTTTCGCATAAAATTAGGGAATAAATCATAGAATTCCCGATCTAATATCCACATTTTAACTCTTCTCTGGGTAGCATATTCCTTTGGTTCTTTTTGTGATATTTTCCTTATTTTCTCCATATATGGATATTCTATATAAATAAGGAAAAATTAATTAAATAAAAGGAAATCCAAATATATTCTAACAAATATTGCATTACTTATTGCGGAGAGTAGATAAAATAATTCTATTTTTATAGAGTTATCACTCGCTCTTGGAGAGGATCTTTCGAGCTCTCTCTCTCTCCCCTTCCTTCCTCTTTTTCTCGGGTTTACTCCAAGCACCCTAGATATCTCTCATTCGGTTGAACCTGCATCGAATGGAAATCGGGATTGCTATCTGTCCACACGTATCAGGAAACATGCAATTTGGGTATAGTAGATTTGCGCCCATCTGATCCGGCTTTCAAAAAATTTAAAGGTACACTTCCGCGCATCGGCGCGCACATGCTGTCGTATAGGGCTATTACACGCCGTACCAATGTTTTAATTGGAATCACAGATGACGTCAATCCTCCTCTATCTTAAATGAATACAACAGGAAGTGCACATATTATATAGAGGTCAAGAGTAATTTAAATCGGACAAGGTCAGTTTTGGCCTAAAAAACAGAGTATACAATTGAGTCCCCGGAAAAGATTGCAGTGTTAGCATAGTTCAAGGACTTATTTGAAAAAAAATTAAAACTTGAAAGTTGTTAAGGACAGAGCTAACTTCCAGTAAAATTTCAGGCAGTTCTGACCAAGTTGATATTTTTTGCGTATTTTCAAAGTTCCGCGTGAGAACCGAGTCTAAATAAGGAGCAGTGTCGGCTCCGGGTCAATTTCAAGTCAATTGAGTTCGAACCAGGTCAAGTAGTATAAACTATATAATGACAGTTAAACTTAAACTACACGCTTCAATCTTTCCAATGATGCTTGAATGGGTAGATCATTAAGGCACTCAAATAAGTCGAGACAAAATTGTCCAGAGAATCAGTTAATAATTGGAGAAGTGATCCAATTTGGCTCACTCAATTGATTGATGTTTGTTCGAGTTCATCGCTTCAGAATTGTGCTTGACACCTCTCCAGTTCTTACCGAATTTCTTAGTCTTCTCACTTGCAAACTTAAAAAATTACCTTTGAATTCTTTTATTTCCTACTCGCCCTTTTTTGTCTTTTTGCTAAAATATTTCCTACTCACCTTTATATGCATAATTACTTAATTACGGTGTTGTCCCCTATTATTTGATTAAGTGTATGAATGATGAAAATTGATATATGTTATCAGCTCCGACCTCCATAGGCACCAATCGGTGGGTTTTTCCTCCCCTGTTTTCTTCTCGTACCGTTGCCCATCCTCCGTCTAGGGTTTCCTGCCTCAATCGATCTTCTTCTTCTTCTCTCTTCTTCCCTCCGCCGCAGCAGCCAGTCCCACTCTCTCGTCCGCCCCCTCGCATCACCGCTAAACCCGACGGGCCACGGAGGTGAAGCTCCCGCGTCCCACCCGGGTCAAGAACAAGACCTCCGGCCCCGATCCAGATCACCGCGGAGCAGAACCTCCGGGAGGCCCGCGAGCGTCAGGAGGTGGAAATCCGACCCAGATTCGTGCCGTGCCATCCTAAGGTCAGTGCTTGGATTAAGTATGCGAAATTCGAAATGAAGAATGGCGAGGTTGCTAGAGCTAGGCACGTGTATGAGAGAGATTCGCTGATGATGACGAAGCAGAGATGTTGTTTGTGGCATTTGCAGGATTTGAGGAGCGCTGTAAGGAGAGCGAGAGGTCGAGGTGCATATATAAGTTTGCGCTAGATGATATTCCGAAAGGAAGGGCAGAGGATTTGTATAGAAAGTTTGTAGCTTTTGAAATGCAGTATGGAGATAGGGAAGGGATTGAGGATGCTATCGTGGGTAAGAGGAGATTTCAGTATGAGGACCAGGTCAGAAAGAATCCGTCGAATTACGATTCATGGTTCGATTACATTCGCTTGGAAGAAAGCGTGGGCAATAAAGAGAGGGTTAGGGAGGTTTATGAGCGTGCAATTGCCAATGTGCCACCTGCTGAGGAGAAGCAGTGCTGGCAACGTTATATCTATTTGTGGTAGGTATGTATTTGTGAAATGTATACGCTCATATATTTACTCTCTAGATGAAATATGCCTCATGGTGTTTCTATTGGTGTTTCAGGATTAATGATGCATTGTATGAAGAGCTTGATGCTCAAGATATGGAGCGTACATGGGATGTATACAGGTATGTATGTCCTTGTGCTGTGGAAGTTGCATTTTTTCGCCTTTTTGACAAGGATGGGATCTATCTCACATCCTCCCTGTTTTTGTTTTCAAGAGAATCGGATTGGATAATTTGTCGGTTTATACCAACTTTCCTATTTATGCTAAGGAGTCGTAAAAAAATGGTTCATCGATCCTGCTACGCTATAGATGATTGCTATATTTGTTTCTAAACTCATGTATATATGATGTCTTGGGGGAGTTGATGCTACATAGGACTTGCACTAGCTAAACTGATGACATGTGATTTACTCTTGTCCGAATCTTCACGACTCGCGAGAAGGTGTATGAGAGTGTACAATGGAGTCAGTGGCTTGTCTATCTGGGATGTCAATGATTATTATTAATTACCAATTATTAATTAGGTTCCTATCTTTGATACTTGACAGACATGTTCCCATGGAACTGCTTGCAATTTCGTTCACTGTTTCCGCAATCCGGGTGGCGATTATGAGTGGGCTGACTGGGATAAATCACCTCCTAAGTACTGGGTCAATAAGATGACTGCTTTATTTGGTTATTCTCTGGAAAACTATCAAGGGGAGGAGAAAATACCAGTAAATGTGGATCGACGGAGAAACTCTAGCAATAACAGCAGCTTTGATTCAAAGAGGTTTGTTTTCTCTTGGCTGTATGTGCAGTATACTTTGGAAAAGCCCTTACCAAGAAAAGTGGTTTTTTAGTAACCCAAAAAATAAAAATTCAAAACCTTTTACCATCTATTATTTTCATCAACAAAATTAGACTGTAGACTCTCAAACACCTCAAATTTCTCTCACTCTAAATAAGCCACTTTTTAACCATACTCAAAGTCACAAGAATACTAAAATCTCAAGGGGTGTAACTTGCTGCAATTACAATTCCTGTGATAAAATGTTTGTGTGCACATCTTCAGGTCATGTAAATCTGTATTGATGTCTGTGCTAAATCCCTCATAAGTTCATAATGGACGGAGGAAAATAGGGGGTCCTTAGTTCTTTTGTGGAGTTCACATATTATTCTCACAAATCGTGGGTGCTGATAATTTGGGTGAGTGACGAACCTTTTAGATAAAGGCTAGCACACGAGTATGATGGCTGAGATTTCCATGGTTTTGCAATACTACTAGACACTATTGGTCATTAAACCTTTAGGATTTAAGAAATTGAGACACGACTCAGTGGAGGAGGACGACGACTTGAATTTGGTAGTTCAGGCAAACAAGAGCAATCTCAACACCTCAGTGGTATAACAGATGTTCATTACAGAGTTATAGTAATTCAGCTGTTTGGTGAAACAAATATATTTGAGCAACTGAAATCCAACAAAATGTCATTTGTCACTCCGTGTCCGCTATTATTAGGAATCTGGGACACGTGTACTTTTTCTCCAACCAATTCCATGTTGTCTAGTTGCCAGATATCCATCGACATCTTGGGAATTTTCTTTTTTAATTCACAGCTGCTTAAGAAATTAATTTGATCGTACATACTTTTTGTAAAGCTGCCAAAGCTTGTATGAAGATACATCAAGGTTATAACTGATAATCATATACGAAGATTTCGGGGAAGAGCTTCAAAACAGATGTGATTTCAAAACAGATGTGATGCCCTTTATTATTATGATCGAAATTAATGGACCCATATTGTTCCTTGTGCTAGCTAGCTTCGGTTTAGTAGTCAATCTGGCTGCGATTTCTTATCTTCATCTTGTGATGAATAGTTGGTGGTTTTTTCATTTTTTGACTTTATGGCATCTATTGTCTATAAAGTTGCATCTCCATCTGATTTTCCTTATCGTTGGTAGGGGTCGCACAAGGAGATCTAGATCAAGGGAAAAGGATTACTTGAGTTCAGGAAGATCCAAAAGCCTCTCGCATCAAACGCCATAACTTGGCCGGACCCAAAAGCCTCCGTCGTCTGCCTTTCAGTTTTTCAGCGAGCTTTCGGACTAGAGGAAGGGAAGCGAAATGAGCGATCCCTGCAAGTTTCCTGAGCTAGAGCTTCCTTGCTCAGCTATGGCCTCGGCTGCGGATGTGGCTTCTGCTCTGCCTCAGGCTCTTCACGTAACTCTTTCTCTATCTCTCTCTCTCTCTGAAAAATACCTGCTTTGCTTGAAAAGATGCTTGTGGAATTCGGGGGAGCAAATGTCGAGTTTCGGTCTAGAGAAATGCATTGTTAATGCGCTGGGTAAATGCTGCGAAATCTGTTTGGTTGAATAACACGAGATGAGAAAGTTTGGACGGAAAAGGAAACGCTAAATAAATACTAGCTTCCTTAGATGACTGGTTTTATTCCGAGTCCTTTTTTTCTGATGAACATCGGTCCATAATGAAGATTGATTAGCTTCTGCATTTCCTTTAGTGGGTTCTGATCAGGTTATGTGAGAAGTTGGCGTTGAAAAATTGATTGGTCAATTTCTTTAGGCAAAGGTGCTTACAAGTTGGCTTGCCTCTATTCTGGAATCTCAAATGCTGTTGAGGTATATGTTTAAGACCGGGTATCTAAGTTGACTATGACATTAGCACGAACAAGGCGGAGTGGACTTCTCAGTTTTTTCTGATAATAGCTGTTGGTTGAAGGTGCGGAGTGTTTTTTGGTAAATATTTTTAAATTACCATTCCAACAATAGACAAGACAAAATGAGTTTTATTATGGAGATGAATTTGAGACTGCATACAGTGACTACAGTTCCTCAGTTCATCCCCCATCCGTTCCACACATGCTATGATTCCTTTGTCCCGTGATCTGAAATAAATAGCTTAAAGTATCGTTTGTCAAGAACATTATGGGCTTTGAGGCTACTCGGAGTGAACTACGCACTTTGTGCCCAATGATCGGAATTGATGACCCGACTTTGGTCAAGTGAAAACATAGAGCAACTTGTGGCCTCGACCATGAATGGGACATATTTCCTAAAAATAAGAACCAATTTTAGTCTCTAGTATAGTTTAAGTCACACGTCCGACAATAAATAAGAGAAATGTGGACCATTATGGGCTTTGAGGCTACTCGGAGTGAATTAACTACGCACTTTGTGCCCAATGATTGGAATTGATGATCCGACTTTGGTCAAGTGAAAACATAGAGCAACTTGTGGCCTCGACCATGAATGGGACATATTTCCTAAAAATAAGAATCAATTGTAGTCTCTAGTATAGTTTAAGTCACACGTGCGACAATGAATAAGAGAAATGTGGACCATTATGGGCTTTGAGGCTACTCGGAGTGAATTAACTGCGCACTTTGTATCCAATGATCGGAATTGATGACCCGACTTTGGTCAAGTGAAAACATAGAGCAACTTGTGGCCTCGACCGTGAATGGGACATATTTCCTAAAAATAAGAACCAATTGTAGTCTCTAGTATAGTTTAAGTCACACGTGCGACAATGAATAAGAGAAATGTGGACCATTATGGGCTTTGAGGCTACTCGGAGTGAATTAACTACGCACTTTGTGCCCAATGATCGGAATTGATGATCCGACTTTGGTCAAGTGATAACATAGAGCAACTTGTGGCCTCGACCATGAATGGGACATATTTCCTAAAAATAAGAACCAATTGTAGTCTCTAGTATAGTTTAAGTCACACGTCCGACAATGAATAAGAGAAATATGGACATTATGGGCCTTGAGGCTACTCGGAGTGAATTAACTACGCCCTTTGTATCCAATGATCGGAATTGATGAAACGCTTAGCTATATTGGTTTTCAAGGAACATGTTTTGTAATTGGGAGGATTCTCTTTGGAATGGTTCGATAGATTCTGGATAATTAACATTGTGTAGTTGTTGCTTGAATAGAGATGGACAAAAATTTGGCTGGACAATTAGAAGAATAAAAGGGAAGTTCGAGTGTACTGGAAACGAGAATGAAGGAGTCTTGTCGAAATGGTCAATACATGCTCGAATCTTGCTGAGATTTGTTAAGAACATGCTGGAATTGAGCCGAATGCATGCTCGCCGTGATTGTATTTCTCAGCCTAGTGAAATTCTCGTTCTATTTGTCTTTAGTTTCACCACACAAGTTCATATATATACGTGTGTAGACAGTACATCAATTTAATGTCAATTCTTTACAAAATAATAGGAAATTTTGATCTCGATTAATCTATTGGGTATGATTTTTTTAGATTCAAACTTGGCTTTGCTCTTGCATGATGCAGATGAGTTTGTCTAGCGTGTTGATTGTTTGAGGTGACTGCTAGCTTATTCCATTATCGGCTGTGACCTTCTCTCACTTAGAGCTTGCTCGATTTTCGTCCTTTCATGATGTGTGCTCACCACCCCTTTGCTGATATGCCTCTTAGACATAGCTATGAAATATATCATGATTTTTATTCAATTTGAGGATGGGTTGATGTAAGCAATTGGTTTGGTGGCATTCGAATTTGATTCTATGTTAAGCTTAAATGTTATTGTGACCAAATTTGACGCTATTCTTCCATTTCTTTGTTTATGTATATCTCGGTGATTTGCCATGGCAAACCGCGTTGAGCATGTGGTGTGGATTTATCTTTCTCAACTTTTATTTCTGGAGGAGGCCAGTCCCTCAAGGTAAGACATACTCATGCTTTGTCAATTATTAACCAGAACTCTGTTGGGATCATGTTCAGTAGAGGATTTAGTCCTACAAGTTTGCATGCTGCTGTCCATTGTCTACGACTTGTTTCCTGTTAGGAATTGTTAAAAATCTGCTTGAAGTTCATTGGAACTTGCTAGAATTCTTGGAAGTTGTTAAGGTCTTGGTTAATAGAGATATTTGAAACTGATTTTAAGTGAGTCTAGGCTGGGAGAATGGCTTGGGGAGCTAATTGATCAATAGAATGATATTCACAGAACTTGCGTTTCTTGACCATTTTTCAATGAGGAGCTAATTCTTAGGAGCACTGGGTTTTTAGTTTCTCTCGTTAACTCAAGTTGCTAATATTCATGAAATTTCTAATTGATTTGATTGTTTAATGTATATGAAATGATCTCGGTGGTCATGGTGGTGGCCAAGGATTAGAATAGATTAGTTCTTTTTATGATACCAACGAGATTCTGTGATCAAACAAGAAACAAGAGACTAATGAGCCCAGTGTTCTTAGGAGCACTTGGATTTTAGTTTCTGTTCTAAGCTTGGATAATAATCATTGGTTGGTTAGCCTAGAATAGCCTTCAAGCCTAAATATAAATTGGTTAATTTCCACGGTGGCCTCCTCAATTTTGCATTTAATACTTGGTACCATTTTCGGGGCATTTTTTTACCATTTTTCAAGTGAAGGGGTCTAAATTGGTTTTTTATTCATGAAATTTATTGTTTGAATGAATGAATGTGTGTGGTTAACCCATGAATGTTGAATGTTGGATGAAATCCATGATCTAGGGTCCCCAGATTCCAAGAAGTGCTCTGTAGAATTATTTTAGTCTCTAGTTTCACTCTTACATTCAGCCTTACGGGGTCTACATGTCCCCGGTATTATAACCAGGCCATGTATTATTTTTTGTCCAATTTTTTCTTTTCGAGATTGTGTTTACTTTATCTCCCACAACAATAATACATTGCTTAGATAATCAATAAAACAAACTGAGTTACTCGAAGAGACTAATAAGCCAGTGTTCTTAGGAGCACTCGGATTTTAGTTCTCTTCTAAGCTAATTGATTAACTTAATTGAATCAAAGCATAACTTATTAGTCTGGATAATAATCATCAATTTGCCATGAATTATTTTTTTCCAAAGGGCTTTTAAATACATTGGATAATTAGAAGAGACTATTTTAGTCTCTCTTTAACTTAAGTTGATAATATTCATTACCATGAAATTTCTAATTGATTTGATTATTGAATGTATATGAAATGATCTCAGTGGTCATGGTGGTGGCCAAGGATTGGAATAGATTAGTTCTTTTTATGATTAGTTCTTTTTATGATGCGAACGAGATTCTGTGATCAAACAAGATTTATGATACCAACGAGATTCTGTTATCAAGCAAGAAACAAGAGACTAATGAGCCTAGTGTTCTTAGGAGCTCTTGGATTTTAGTTTCTGTTCTAAGCTTGGATAATAATCATTGGTTGGTTAGCCTAGAATAGCCTTCAAGCCTAAATATAAATTGGTTAATTTCCACAGTGGCCTCGTCAATTTTGCATTTAATACTTAAAACATACAACATGCATGCTAAAGTGGGTAAAGTGAAGTGCCTAAAATTTGGTACCATTTTCGGGGCATTTTTTTACCATTTTTCAAGTGAAGGGGTCTAAATTGGTTTTTTATTTATGAAATTTATTGTTTGAAAGAATGAATGTGTGTGGTTAACCCATGAATGTTGAATGTTGGATGAAATCCATGATCTAGGGTCCCCCAGATTGTGCTCTGTAGAATTATTTTAGTCTCTAGTTTCACTCTTACATTCAGCCTTACACGGTCTACATGTCCCCGGTATTATAACCAGGCCAAGGCCATGTATTATTTTTTGTCCAATTTTTTCTTTTCGAGATTGTGTTTACTTTATCTCCCACAACAATAATACATTGCTTAGATAATCAATAAAACAAACTGAGTTACTCGAAGAGACTAATAAGCCAGTGTTCTTAGGAGCACTCGGATTTTAGTTCTCTTCTAAGCTAATTTATTAACTTAATTGATTCAAAGCATAACTTATTAGTCTGGATAATAATCATCAATTAGCCATGAATTATTTTTTGCTAAAGGGCTTTTAAATACATTGGATAATTAGAAGAGACTAAAAAGCCTAGTGTTCTTAGGAGCGCTAGGATTTTAGTTTCTCTTTAACTTAAGTTGATAATATTCATTACCATGAAATTTCTAATTGATTTGATTGTTGAATGTATATGAAATGATCTCAGTGGTCATGGTGGTGGCCAAGGATTGGAATAGATTAGTTCTTTTTATGATGCCAACGAGATTCCGTGATCAAACAAGATTTATGATACCAACGAGATTCTGTTATCAAGCAAGAAACAAGAGACTAATGAGCCTAGTGTTCTTAGGAGCTCTTGGATTTTAGTTTCTGTTCTAAGCTTGGATAATTATCATTGGTTGGTTAGCCTAGAATAGCCTTCAAGCCTAAATATAAATTGGTTAATTTCCACGGTGGTCTGGTCAATTTTGCATTTAATACTTAAAACATACAACATGCATGCTAAAGTGGGTAAAGTGAAGTGCCTAAAATTTGGTACCATTTTCGGGGCATTTTTTTTTACCATTTTTCAAGTGAAGGGGTCTAAATTGGTTTTTTATTCATGAAATTTATTGTTTGAACGAATGAATGTGTGTGGTTAACCCATGAATGTTGAATGTTGGATGAAATCCATGATCTAGGGTCCCCAGATTCCAAGAAGTGCTCTGTAGAATTATTTTAGTCTCTAGTTTCACTCTTACATTCAGCTTTACAGGGTCTACATGTCCCCGGTATTATAACCAGGCCATGTATTATTTTTTGTCCAATTTTTTCTTTTCGAGATTGTGTTTACTTTTATCTCCCACAACAATAATACATTGCTTAGATAATCAATAAAACAAACTGAGTTACTCGAAGAGACTAATAAACCTAGTGTTCTTAGGAGCACTCGGATTTTAGTTCTCTTCTAAGCTAATTTATTAACTTAATTGATTCAAAGCATAACTTATTAGTCTGGATAATAATCATCAATTAGCCATGAATTATTTTTTGCCAAAGGGCTTTTAAATACATTGGATAATTAGAAGAGACTATTTTAGTCTCTCTTTAACTTAAGTTGATAATATTCATTACCATGAAATTTCTAATTGATTTGATTATTGAATGTATATGAAATGATCTCAGTGGTCATGGTGGTGGCCAAGGATTGGAATAGATTAGTTCTTTTTATGATTAGTTCTTTTTATGATGCGAACGAGATTCTGTGATCAAACAAGATTTATGATACCAACGAGATTCTGTTATCAAGCAAGAAACAAGAGACTAATGAGCCTAGTGTTCTTAGGAGCTCTTGGATTTTAGTTTCTGTTCTAAGCTTGGATAATAATCATTGGTTGGTTAGCCTAGAATAGCCTTCAAGCCTAAATATAAATTGGTTAATTTCCACAGTGGCCTCGTCAATTTTGCATTTAATACTTAAAACATACAACATGCATGCTAAAGTGGGTAAAGTGAAGTGCCTAAAATTTGGTACCATTTTCGGGGCATTTTTTTACCATTTTTCAAGTGAAGGGGGTCTAAATTGGTTTTTTATTCATGAAATTTATTGTTTGAAAGAATGAATGTGTGTGGTTAACCCATGAATGTTGAATGTTGGATGAAATCCATGATCTAGGGTCCCCAGATTCCAAGAAGTGCTCTGTAGAATTATTTTAGTCTCTAGTTTCACTCTTACATTCAGCTTTACAGGGTCTACATGTCCCCGGTATTATAACCAGGCCATGTATTATTTTTTGTCCAATTTTTTCTTTTCGAGATTGTGTTTACTTTTATCTCCCACAACAATAATACATTGCTTAGATAATCAATAAAACAAACTGAGTTACTCGAAGAGACTAATAAACCTAGTGTTCTTAGGAGCACTCGGATTTTAGTTCTCTTCTAAGCTAATTTATTAACTTAATTGATTCAAAGCATAACTTATTAGTCTGGATAATAATCATCAATTAGCCATGAATTATTTTTTGCCAAAGGGCTTTTAAATACATTGGATAATTAGAAGAGACTAAAAAGCCTAGTGTTCTTAGGAGCGCTAGGATTTTAGTCTCTCTCTTTAACTTAAGTTGATAATATTCATTACCATGAAATTTCTAATTGATTTGATTGTTGAATGTATATGAAATGATCTCAGTGGTCATGGTGGTGGCCAAGGATTGGAATAGATTAGTTCTTTTTATGATGCCAACGAGATTCTGTGATCAAACAAGATTTATGATACCAACGAGATTCTGTTATCAAGCAAGAAACAAGAGACTAATGAGCCTAGTGTTCTTAGGAGCACTTGGATTGTAGTTTCTGTTCTAAGCTTTGATGATAATCATTGGTTAGTTTCTCTCTTTAACTTAAGTTGATAATATTCATTACTATGAAATTTCTAATTGATTTGATTGTTGAATGTATATGAAATGATCTTAGTGGTTATGGTGGTGGCCATTATTCTGTGATCAAACAAGAAACAAGAGACTAATGAGCCAAGTCTTCTTAGGAACCAATTGTAGTCTCTAGTATAGTTTAAGTCACACGCGCGACAATGAATAAGAGAAATGTGGACCATTATGGGCTTTGAGGCTACTCGGAGTGAATTAACTGCGCACTTTGTATCCAATGATCGGAATTGATGACCCGACTTCGGTCAAGTGAAAACATAGAGCAACTTGTGGCCTCGACCATGAATGGGACATATTTCCTAAAAATAAGAATCAATTGTAGTCTCTAGTATAGTTTAAGTCACACGTCCGACAATGAATAAGAGAAATGTGGACCATTATGGGCTTTGAGGCTACTCAGAGTGAATTAATTACGCATTTTGTGCCCAATGATCGGAATTGATGATCTGACTTTGGTCAAGTGAAAACATAGAGCAACTTGTGGCCTCGACCATGAATGGGACATATTTCCTAAAAATATGAACCAATTGTAGTCTCTAGTATAGTTTAAGTCACACGTCCGACAATGAATAAGAGAAATGTGGACCATTATGGGCTTTGAGGCTACTCGGAGTGAATTAACTACGTGCTTTGTATCCAATGATTGGAATTGATGAAACGTTTAGCTATATTGGTTTTCAAGGAACATGTTTTGTAATTGGGAGGATTCTCTTTGGAATGGTTCGATAGATTCTGGATAATTAACATTGTATAGTTGTTGCTTAAATAGAGATGGACAAAAATTTGGCGGACAATTAGAAGAATAAAAGGGAAGTTCGAGTGTACTGGAAATGAGAACGAAGGAGTCTTGTCGAAATGAATTGCGTCTTGTCAGTACATGCTCGAATCTTGCTGAGATTTGTTAAAAACATGCTGGAATTGAACCGAATGCATGCTCGCCGTGATTGTATTTCTCAGCCTAGTGAAATTCTCGTTCTAATTTTCTTTAGTTTGACGACACAAGTTCATATATGTATGTGTGTAGACAGTACATCAATTTAATGTCAATTCTTTACAAATAATAGGAAATTTTGATCTCGATTAATCTATAATAATTCTGAATGTTGCTGCACGGCACTAATTGGATATGATTTTTTTAGATTCAAACTTGGCTTTGCTCTAGCATGATGCAGATGAGTTTGTCTAGCGTGTTGATTGTTTGGCTGTGACCTTCTCTCACTTAGAGCTTGCTCGATTTTCGTCCTTTCATGATGTGTGCTCACCACCCGTTTGCTGATATGCCTCTTAGACATAGCTATGAAATATATATCATGATTTTTATTCAATTTGAGGATGGGTTGATGTAAGCAATTGGTTTGCTAGCATTCGAATTTGATTCTATGTTAAGCTTAAATGTTATTGTGACCAAATTTGACGCATTTCCTCCATTTCTTTGTTTATGTATATCTCGATGATTTGCCATGGCAAACCGCGTTGAGCATGTGGTGTGGATTTATCTTTCTCAACTTTTATTTCTGGAGGAGGCCAATCCCTCAAGGTAAGACATACTCATGCTTTGTCAATTATTAACCAGAACTCTGTTGGGATCATGTTCAGTAGAGGATTTAGTCCTACAAGTTTGCTTGCTGCTGTCCATTGTCTACGACTTGTTTCCTGTTAGGAATTGTTAAAAATCTGCTTGAAGTTCATCGGAACTTGCTAGAATTCTTGGAAGTTTTTAAGGTCTTGGTTAATAGAGATACTTGAAACTGATTTTAAGTCAGTCTAGGCTGGGAGAATGACTTGGGGAGCTAATTGATCAATAGAATGATATTAACAGAACTTGCGTTTTCTAAGTCCAGTGAGTCACTGAGTTTAGATGGGTGATTAGGCTTAGTAAACCTCAAAATCTTGCAAAGCCGTTAATTAATGAAATGATCCTGACATCCTGAGCTTTGTACAATTCATTTGTTACTCGACCATGTCTCGAGTTTTCAATTCGTTTTGTAATAATTACCCGACGAGTTGCGGGTTTTTCTTTATCGCAATTAGAATAGCTCTTCTTTCAACACCGGATACATTGGGTATTTACTTTTTGTACCGTTTTTAAATACATTATTTGTTGATTTTCTTTATTAGACTAAGATAGGTTTAGTTTAGAATCTTAAATGGAAAAATACAAAAACAAGATGCATGGACATTATTGGTTCAAGACTTTTGGCATGTAAATGATAAAAACAAATGCATGGCCATGTAAGTAAGTACCGAAAGGGCGTTAGTGGAAACAGTAATGTAAGTCCCTGTATATGTATATGGTTATCTCTGGTTCCATTGAAATCGAAATGAAATTCTCACATTTGGATTGGATATTCTAGTCGGCACCCGGCAAAACCCTAGAGGCAACTACAAAATGGCCGTTGAGAACAAAATTCTGCACTACCACATTAAGGACGCCACTAGCTCACCATAATATTATTTTGTTTTCCTCTTTCTTCTTTCATTCTTTGGGTGAGATTAGGGTTTCTCTCACGACCTCGAATGTATTGACTTTAAAGTGATAAAAAGACATCTGAATGGAACTTCACACCATGGAAAATGACTTTCGGTTGATGTTGAAACAATGCTGAGATGAATACAAGAAAAAAGTAGAGCGACGCATTTTCATGATCGAATGGAGATTTGTCCATTTAATCGCTCGTCACAAAATTTTAATTAGATGGTAAATAGCTTCTAGGAGCGGAACACTAGCTTCCTCTGCAAAAGTTTCAGGCAATAAATGTAAGGAACAGTGAGTATTGTAGTGCACTTAGAAACCAAACCGCCTTTCTTGCATAGTGGTGTCCAATTAAAAACTGCATCAACTCCAACAGTGAGTATTAAAAACTGCACAGTGAGTATTGTAGTGCACTTAGACCATGTTTATATCTCTGCCTTTTTAATTGAATTAAAAATAGGGGGAATTACTGGTAGAGGGAGAAATTGACAATTTCGGCCAAATTTGGGTCACCCAGCACTCAGCTTTGAACCAGTACGGTTGCACTGCCATGGGCTAGAAAAGCCCTAAGTTAATTCGCCATTATGGTGATTTCGGAACGCTAATTGTGCGGTGGTGGTTAGGGTTTCGCGTTTAGCAGAATTTTGCTTGATTCGTGTTAATTTCTTGGCCGTTTTTCATCGATTCTTGTACTTGTGTGGTCACGCTGGCTTGGTCTTCAAAACCCATCACTCAATTTGGTCGAGGTGGGTTGTCGGAGGAGACCCAGCGGGCGAGGCAGTTGAGCGGTCTGAATTCGTGCGATAAGGAAGGTATTGAACATTGTGAGTTCGGAGATATTGAACATCACCCTGGGTGGAGCTTGACCGTGTAGAGGCTGCTGGATGACACCATTGAAGCTCGGTTTTTGAATCGCCTTTCAAAAGAACAAAAAATCTCTCTGTACGAAATGGTGACTGTTCCCCCTTCATGTATCCAAATCTCGAGTCAGTTGCCTTGAGTTTTTACAATTAATATTTGGATAAAATTTTGATTTGGTTGAAAAATTCTAGAAGGATTTTGTTTACTAGGCGAGAGAGGGAGAGAGAGAGAGAGGGAGAGAGATTTTGGGGTTAGCAACGGCTATCGAGAGAGGTCCAAATGGACCACGTTCATGGTCTCTACAAAATTGTAACTTGGGTAGCCACAATAGGAAATTTTGATAGAATGCTTGATCTTTGTACCCAATTTCTTGCTTACACAACATATTTGATTTTTTGAATCCGATTTTCTTTTATCATACTGATCTTTTTCCAGTCCACAAACCCTTTTAGTGTATCGCAGATTTATGTAGGATTGGGCTCAAAGGAAGTGTTGAACTGCCTTATCAAGATAGCTACCTTTACTAGAAAATTGTAACTTAACAGACCCAAAAACAATAGATGATTTTCCATTCAAATGCTCAGGGATACAACAGATTCACTATTTGCCCTTGTCCTGTTGCTAAAATTTCTGTCGTTATCTTTTTTGTTTTTCTCTCTTTATCCCTATTTTGCTATAAAATTAGAGCTCTTTGGGAAGCCCTCAAGCTCCTTCACCACCCGGACCATCTTCCCCCTCATTAGTCTTCGTGGCAAAGTCAAGTTACCACCATCCTCTTTGAGCTGCTGAACACGTTGAGAAAGCAAATTCACTAATATATTCAGATTATTGTTATTTTAACTTTCAGTGTATAAGAAACTTATGAATACCGAAAATAGTTACATCAACATTTTTGAATGACTATTTTATCATTGTTAACTAATATATAGGATTATCATTAGTAGCACGCATGAGTTCCCCAAAATTCTCATTTAAAAGTCTTGCTTTAAAAAAACTAATCATTGTTTTCTCTCGACTATTTGTGAGTTGTGCGAAACTTTTCCTTTAATTTATAATTAATGGGAACTGATCGAAATTTTTTTAAAATATTAAACATAAAAATTTTAAAACCAAAAATTCTTGAATGCCGATAACTAGAGATTAATATATTCACATAATCGGGATTTAACGCAAGCAAAATGACTGTACCATGATTTTTTAAATCTCAAGCCATTACAAATCTGAATTTGTATCATCCGCCTGGGTGGCGCTGTTGGAGAGGGCGCTCTTCCTCTCGCAAAAGTTTGAGTGTTCGAATTTCGGGTGTCGGGTGCCGCAGGGTGACTTAACCGGTGTTTACGCTAGCACGTGTCGCCTTCGGAGTTTACGCTAGCACGTGTCGCTACACTAGCACGTGTCGCCCCCAGAGGGTTTACCTCCCGGCTGTCGGCCGTGCGGGGGGGTGTGGGGGTTCTTGGGTTATCAAAAAAAAAACCCTCTCCTGGCTTTCGGCCGTGCGGGGGTTCTTGGGTTATCAAAAAAAAAATAATAAATCTAAATTTGTCTTTACCAAAAAAAAATAAATCTGAATTTGAAATTTATACAACGCTTCACACTAGTTTTCCACACATGTATTACATGTTGGATAATATCTATTTCTTCCACACAAAAAATCTCTCTTACTTTTAGCATGTGCAACGTCCAGGTATTTCTCTTAATACTATATGAAGAAATAGAAATTAAAAAAATACTTTAACAGTAATGGTGGTTATCCAATCACAAATTGACATGTGTGACATGTTCACCAGCTCCGAAAATCTATCGCCATTTGAATGTATTTAAGATTCAAGATAAGACGTGAGCCAAGTTTCTCTCATGGGTCCATGGAATTAGGTGTAAATATGCATCTTTATAGATATATGGAATAATTACCGATTGTACTTTTTCCATTGGCGAGTCTTAATTCCAAATCTGCTTTCCGACCTTGACTTCGTCCATTTTATTCAATTACATATGGGCTATTTACATCGAAAATTAGGAGACTAAGAAGAAATTACTTTCAATTGACATATCTAAAAAAGCTTACACAAAATTTATTTGAAAATTCACTAGCACGTGAATTATTTCGAAATTGGTTCTACACCGATTCAGGAATTGACAATTCTAGAACCGACCGGTTCGATTCCAATATTTTGTAACCGGGGTCATAGAGTCGGTAATCCGTTCTAGTAATATGCCTCGTCGCCCTTTAGCGATGTTCGAGCTCGCCTGTGGCCGGTCGCTGGGCTTTGCTGTGGTGGCCAACCGGCTGGAGAAGAAAGTAAATAAAAAAAAAGAAAAGGAAAAAAAATAAAAGGAAATGATAATTAAAAATCGTTTTAAAAAATAAAAAATTATTAAAAGTAGTTTTATTTGACGTATTTTAGTTTTATTTTAATTTGAGACAAGTGTCAAATTGTAAGTTGATTTATTAAAAATTACACGTCACCTCAGCTAGTGACACGACGCTCACAAACTTCTGAATATTTTCTTTATTGTATATATTATTTGCCTCTAATTATCAAAAGCTTAGCAAAGATTCATTAGGTACTTTCTTTGAAAATTCTGCATTATTTTTCCTCCACAAAAGAAAAATCACGTGAGAAAATAACATAGAGTTTTCTGCCTCCGCATGTTTTGTTCTGTCGCATGATTCGACCCTATCAAAAGTGAAGAGGCAAATGCTCAAAATGGATAGTGTGGTCCACGACAGTGATTTACGAGTTGGCCTTATATGATGAGGTTCATTCTTTATGTACATATTCAAACAGAGCTTTAAATCTTTTAATTAATTTGATTGGATGTTGCACTTTTATAAAAAAAAATTACAATTAAGCATTAAACATTTTAATCGGTTAGATTGTGTCCTAAAGTTTATGTTGAAAAAGTACATTTTAAAGACATAGCGTAGCAGCAATTTTTAAGTGACACTCATACAATTTAAGTTAACGGTTTTGAGCGACACTCCGGCAATTTTTTTTTTTTTTTGGTTTGCGGTTCTGATATGGCTTTTAGATGAACCATCTGCCCCTATTTTGCACTTTTATTTATTGCCCATCTCCTTCTAATTTTCTATGGCATTTTATAAATGGTTTCAAGATTAGAGTATTTTATTATTTTGAGAAGAAATTCAAGATGGACGCTGTGGTCTTTTGCACGCCTTGATTTGGCTTTGAAATGAATCAAACGTTTTCTATCTTTTAAATATATATTTCACATCCTACTCTCTGTTTTTTTCTTTTCCTTTTTTTTTGATTATTTAGGTAATATAACTGCATAATCTAATTGACGATCGGCAAACTTCAGTATGTGACGCAAGTGTTCGAATATGAGAGAAGCGAAGGGAGATGAAATATTAAAGTGTTTAATAAATCCGGGCAATTATCCCTTTTTTGCTTGACTTTTTTGACTTCAAATTTACGTCCACTTTGCTAAAATATATTTCGAGGCCAAATAAAATGCAAAGCAAGTTTTCCACGTTCCTACCTAATAATCTCTGTTTTTTTTTCCTTTTTTTTTATTAATTCTTCAAATTTTAGGATAAAATTTTACAGGATTTACGATAAGTTTAAAATGACATTCGCATTTAATCTTTTTTTAATTTTTAACATTTATCAGTTCCATTCAAATTCATAACTATTTGATAATGCTTTGTGAAGTATACAATTGAAACCGTATCCATACGATGTTTCGAAAGTATCCAAATATGGACATATCGATGGGTCCAAATTGATTCAACCCATGGTTTTAGTATAATAATTACGCATATCGTTCTCCCAAGCTCCCAATATTTTAAATGCTTTTAGCAAATTGGGTGTCGGAAAAAACAAAATAAAAAAGGCAGACAAAAAAGCTTGAAGTATTGATGTACCATAGGAAAAGTTTAGGATTTCTTGTGAAATTACCTATTTATAATAGTTTTCTTTATAGGCTTCCTTTTCTATTTTCTTGATAAGTATGGCAACGAAAGGGCAAATCTCTACCACGCCTGGGTGGCGTCGACGGTACGGGCACTCTTACTCTCGTAAAAGGTTGAGTGTTCGAATCCCGTTTCTTTTATAAAAGGTTGAGTGTTCGAATCCCGGGTGCCGCAGGGTGACGCCGCAGGGTGACTTACCCGATGACACGTGTGTGGTATAGACGACAAAGGCACCCAATCTTTGATCTAAAGAGTTTTTTTTATATCATTTTTTTTCTGTTGTAAATCCTTAGAAAATAAATTATTTTTTAATTAATAGCCTAATTTTGTACGTGCTTGATCTTAGCCAAAAGGCCGAGCACGGTCTAATCTTGCTCATGCTAAAAAATGAACTGCTTTTTTTTTTCCAATCAAGTGGCAATCAAAAGAGAATCAATCAACTTTTAATTCCATAGTAATTCAAGTCTAAAGAATATAAATACGCCACATGCGTGTTGACAATAGGACTCTGATTAGTTTAGGCGCCCATTACGAGCTAGCTGATACGAGATTGTGTTTCTATTTTTGAAAATACCAAATAGATATTTGAATTTTACCTTTAGGCTTACTTTGTACCTTGCCATTAATTATCTTTATGTCTTTATTTACGACTTTCTTTAAAGTCCCAAATATCCAATTTCTCACAAACACTCAAAACCAAGTAGAAACTAGGTCACCAAATTCCAAGCAAGAGGATAAAATGATTATTCAAGGAGGGGCAATTTGATCCTTTTAAGGTGGGATTTCACTAAAAGGTATGTGAAGGGTATTTGCAAAGATAGATGTATGTAAGTGGTCATTAGATCATAGCCGAGCTACCTTAGTTTTTTTTCCTAAGATTTGTTTATGTTCCAAGAAATGTAGGAGGGAAAAAAAAACTTGGTTGCACTCGGCTTCATATCCCCATTTGCAAATAAGCTCTTTATATTTCTATTCTGTCAGTCTTCTTTTCAGCACATGCTTGATATTTAACATAAAAATCATTTCGGATTGCCATTTTTCCACCATAACCAAATAAAGAAACGATAAGTAAATCCCCTTTGCTAAATTTCATTTCTTCTTTATTCCATGTATCCTATCAAATAGTGGAGCAAATGGGTCACCCCTTGTCAATCTATTTCTGCCAATTGACTTCAAATTGTTTGTGCACTGGATTCGATTGGAATGATGCAGTCAAAACGAAAATAAGAAAAAGAAAATAAGAAAGAGCGACAGAAAAATCAAGAGAGAATTCAAAAAAACAAAAACAAAAGAAGAGAGGAACAATAATAAACGGTATTGCAATCTGCAAATTTGAGAAGAGGGGTGGTGTGTAAGCGATAAACATAATCCTTTTATGCGGAAAAATTTTGAAATCCAGGATCTTAGATTTTCATAATTTTCACAATAAAAGCGATAAAGACATACATTTATCCATAGCTAAAGATAATTATTTCAGAAATAGAAGAAACATAGAAATCTGATTTCTCTCCTATAACCCACTTTTCTCTTAACGTAATTTTTTTTTTGGTCGTGTAATTTATCTGATGGAGGATAGAATACAAGCGTTCATTCTCTTGTGCATGGAGAGAGGATCATACTCTATTTACACATGCTATTAACATGTGCCTTCCATCAGAGCACATTCCATTTTGTAAGAATTGTACTTCTTCGTGATACGGTTATTATAGCATTTAAATAATTATTAAGCCATTAATTTAATAACACCATGTGGGCCACAATTACTCTTACATGGTGATGACTGATGAGCCCCGAATTAATGGGTCATTCCCATGCTTTGATGGGACGAGCACCTCATTTTGGACTTGGGGAAATCTTTGGACACTTTGCATTTGGACATGAAGAAATTATAAAAACCGGAGGATTCACTCGACAGACACCTTTGATCATCTC
This sequence comes from Syzygium aqueum, assembly GCA_031216185.1. Taxonomy (NCBI): domain Eukaryota; kingdom Viridiplantae; phylum Streptophyta; class Magnoliopsida; order Myrtales; family Myrtaceae; genus Syzygium; species Syzygium aqueum. Next base: position 104,597 of record CM062237.1, read on the forward strand.
CGTTCTTGGAGAGGAAAAGTCAGATTACAGTAGCTAGTTTGGTTGCAACGTCCGCTTGCCTAATGTTACCTACCTACATACACACATTTATATGCGTTTTGTTTAAATCGGTTTGTCTCTCGTTGAATGTCTCTCCTTTTTGGGATTGTTGTTATATATTTTATCATGTGTTGATACCTAAATTTTGCTTAGTCATTTACGGTTTAAGTACATAGAAAATTAGGGGTTTATTTGTAACCCCTAAACAAAAATATTTTCATTGAATTACATGATAGGCGCATTTGCATTAATAGAATTCAGTATAACATATTTTCCTTTATATTTTATTAAAAAATCATTATAAAAAAGTTTAAAAAAAAGGAAAAAAAAAGTAAAGTAAAAGACAAAAGAGGAGTTTTTCCCCATGGACAGCTCACCCACCCTCTGCACGCGCACTGAAGAGAGGTAAATGGAAGGAAAAGAGCTCTTCCATGGATTGTGAGGGAGGCCATTCTTTCTCTCTCTTTGGTCTCCATCTACGGACACACACGAAAAAGGAAACACGACAGTCTGCACATGCAAAAGGGGGAGTTAAGAGAGAGTTTGACTGGAGAGAAAACGAGGGAGCTCTGAGACAGAGAGTTCCGAGAGAGAGCTCGAGGGAGCTAAAGGAGAGAGCATTCAGAAGGGAAATGACGGAAAAAAAAAACAGAGACAGGGAGGAGAGAAAAGGGAGAAAGAGAGGGGGTCTTTCTTCGACGAGAGCGTTCCGGTCGCTCACCCGTCACCTTGAATCATCCACTTAAACGAACGCCTCTTTTCGAGAGCGTTCGTTTCGGTATCAAATCATCAAAGAAATCGCGCTTAGATGCCGCAAATTGGATGATATATTTTCAAGATTGGATTTCATATTCGAATAACCCTCGTAATCGTAAGAAAATTGGCTTTTTAGCTATGGGCCTATAAAAAGAAAAATTGGGATAAGACCCTAGAGGATCTCCCCCTTTCAAAATCGGACGTCAAAGTTTCTTTTCATCCGGCTCAAGTAGTTATCTTCCTACAAAAGGTATGAAGGTTAAAAACTGCAAAATCACTAGCCAACTGCAAAATCGTGGCACTAACCTCCTCAATGATTTACGAGTGGATAAACACTAGCAAGCTTTTCCATTCTTGTTGCAAATCTGTTAACAAGTTCTTTTCCAATTCGAATTCTTTTCTTAAAGATTCTCTTATAGTATGTCAATAGGAGGTTAAGGAAACGAAGGAAGAAGAAAATGAGAGAAAACCATCAGTAATGGGGGCCAGGAAATAGATATGTACGACACATTCAGCGAGAATTATTGAGGAAGGCTACCATTATTAGGTAGAGCTCACTCTCATTTACTTGCCCAATCCATCCAGTCGACAGCACGATGGGGAATCGGAGGTTCACGCAATTCCCAACGAGAGATGACGAGGAGGATGAGCCTCATCCTAGGAAGCGAGTCTCTTGCTCCTCGAAGAATCCCATGGAGAGCGAGGCCGAGTTCAAGAGCAAGCGTCGGACATTGGTGAAGCTTGTGGACGAGGACAGAGATGGAGGTAAAACTGAGGCTGATCAGAAGGGTGGGCGAGAGGAGAAGAAGAAGGAAGAGGAAGAGGAAGAGGAGAAGGAGAAGGAGGAGGAGGAGGAGGAGGAGGAGGAAGCTGACGAGGTTGTGAAGCCGATGGGCAAGTCAATTAGGTCTTCTGGGAAGGGGAGGAAGTGGAGGAGCCATTACAAGTCGTTTGAATACGATGGAAATCAATACGAGTTGGTGAGTATTGCTCTTTTATTAGTATTCCCTCGGCGATTCACTTTTCTCTCTTGTGTTTTCATTTCAGGTTGGTTCTCGGGACATCAAATTTTACCTTACCATTTTTTTTAGCGGAAAATATTGCTTCACTACGATTTATTGGGTTCGTTTGGTCTATATGATCACTTAGGCTCTGTAATTCGCTGAAAGATATATGTTTTGCTGTTGTTAATTTAGTCAAATATTGTTCTCGTGTTTTTCGTTTTCACTTCGGAACACCCGGTGGCATTCATTTGCATGTTTGTTCAGTCTTGTTTGACATTGTAATGTCGACAAATGCATGCTTGGCTTTCCCCAAGAAAATATTCCCAATGAATTGGCAATTGAATTGCATCTCCTTTTCCATAGGATCTAATCCAGGATTAATGCTTAGACAACTTAATGTTACAATCCTCTTTGGAAAAATCTTCACCTCTCCCCTTTAAGCAAAGTTGGAATTCTTTATTTTCCTTCTTCTTCAAACTTTTGTTTAACTTTTCTTGTTATCATACCGTGGCTATCATTCAGGAGGATACTGTACTTCTGGTCCCTGAGGATATATATGAAAAACCGTATGTGGCTATCATCAAGGTAACTGTATGGTGCCTCCATTTTTGTTTAGTGCCTCTCTATCTTACTGTGTAGGCCGAGAAACTCGTTCCGAGTTATGTGAAATGTATTAGGGATCATGCTAATTCAATTTAAATTTTCACCACTTTCCTTCTGAATGGTTATCATTATGAGTTAGCATTGGAAGTTCTAATGAACGATACCTTGTTGAACAACAATACAAAATCTTGAACAATGTCAAACATTATCATGCAATAAGGATTCGTGATGCTTTGGATGTTAGGTGTGTATCAAGGAGTTCTACCGGTACTGAGTTAGGTTCCGCCTGCAGGTTTTTGTGGTTTTTGAAGAATCTGATTAATGGTAGTATAGAACATATTAGTTAAGGATTGGGTTTTGAATTCCCTGAGTTCAATCAGAAGAGTGGATGTCGGCTCTTTTGGTCATCCTTATGACTACGGTCTTGTTCAAGAACTTCATCCTCCGGGGATTGCTATATCATGAAGCATATATAGTGTGAATTTTTATGTTATGCTTGCTGCATTGGCGGTGTTCAAGTTTCTCCCACTTTCAACCATAACGAATGATGATATATATCTCTCCGTCTCCTTTATTTATTCGTCAGCTCCCTCCGTAGGGGCTTTTGTTCCGTGAACTTTGGTTTTCTTCCTAGGTAAATATTTATGCATTATGGTGGTTGATTTTTTTTTTGTTACTTGAATTTTACCTTTTTCTCTTTATTATATTGTAAAAACTTTGTTTCTTTGATAACTGTCGATCTAATTATGTAGGATATTGCACAAACCAAAACTAAATGCACAATGGTTACTGTGCAATGGTTCTACAGACCTGAAGAGGCAAAGAAAAAAGGAGGTGGGAGTTGGCAATCACTTGACATCAGAGAGCTCTTTTATAGTTTCCTTAAGGACGAGGTTCCTGCAGATTTGGTGATGCACAAGTGTGTGGTACACTACGTTCCAATTCACAAGCAACTCCCTCATCGAAAACAAAATCCCGGTTTCGTAGTGCAACAGGTTTATGACACTTTTAAAAAGAAGTTATGGAAGTTGACCGACAAGGATTATAAAGACAAAAAGCAACGTGAGATAGATCTTCTCCTTCAGAAAACCTTTCAACGGTTGGGAGATCTCCCAGATATCGATACGGAGGATGCTCACACTGATTAGGAAGATCAGTTGAATCGTATGTTCAAGTATGAAGTGGTCCCTAGTTCAGAGTTTACTTGGATACTTCGTCACCAGCAGACACTACTAAGAAATAAGGAAGATGCAAACGCTACTAAGAAATGGAAGATGCAGAGAGAAAGAGAAAGAGAGAGTATATGAAGAATCGAGTTCGGTCAAGATTCGATTATTGATCGCGACACTTATGAGAAACTTTAGAGAGCACTTAATATTGACTTCTACTCTTTTTGTTTTTCGATTCTTTTTAATAATACTATCTATGAGATGATAGAGATGCACACTTATTGCGTTTATCCAAGAAAGAGACATTCCAAAATTACGTAAAATCACCCTTATTAAGTGTCGCGACCTAAAAATTTTTCTTCTCAAGCTAATGGATTAGTAAGGCTAAACTTAACTCGGGCCCTCCCAAGCCCTACCAATTCGCAACTTAGGGTTTAAGTTCTTAACGTGCAAATATTTTCATGCTTGGAGTCGCCACTAATCTATTTGTGGTAGGTCGATTAGAAACCTAAATAAAATATACAGAGATATGTTTTATTCATACGAACCAGAGATTCTAAGATCCGAGACTTGATTACGTTAGATCTAATCTAACGCCCTTTCGGTACCTTTTCTTTTCAAAAAAATGTTTTGGCATGCAGTCTGGATCCATTTCAACTTAGTCACTAACATATGAGGTGATCATGCGGGTACGCAAATCACCAATTTAACATCCAAGAAAGCATTAAATAAATTGCAAGATCGGAAGAATTACTTACTTCAAAGCAACATAAGCATCTGCATTGTTAGCTGGAAAATCACATCAACAATCCTAATGTGATTTCTAATTAACAAGCGGTTCACTCAAATTTTTTGATTTTCACTTATTTAAATGAAAATTAACCTATATGCAATGACATGCAAAAATTGACATGCGATTAATGCAACGTAACATGCAATCTATATGTTATTCGATGACGTGACATATTTCTAATGACGGGCAAATGATTTATTTTTGGTATTTTCTAATGAAATTCGTAATAATAAAATGCCTAAATTAACATGCAAGTTATGATAATTTAATCTATCCTAAAATGACTTCTTTTTTGGATTTTTATGAAAATTCGAAATTATTAAAATGGCCTAAAAAATCCATTGAGATTAAAACAATCTTTAATTTAAACTAGGAAATATGCCGCCTTAAGTCCCAATTTAAATCAAATAATTATCTCATTCTCTAGGATGGCAAAGTCCTAGACTGTACAATCGCGCTAATGCTGGAGACAAACACAATCTGTACAATCCGTTGGACATATAACAGCACCCAACTTTATTTGAATTAAGAAACAAAGAAATAACATTGTTCTTGATTTCAAAAGAGTAGCCATACATGTCCAAACACGATACGGAAACTAAGTTCCATCTAAAAGAAGGTACATAAAAAGTGTCTTTCAATATTAATCTAAAACCAGAGTCTAGAATCAATATAACATCTCCCACAAACACAACATCGGCTTTCTCGTTGTTTCCCATAGTGAGTTTTGATTCATCCTGATTTGGCTTCCTCCGGTTTATGAATCCCTGTATGGTAAACGCAACATGATTAGTTGCACCGCTATCGAGCCACCAAGAACTGGATGGTGCTTCTGATAGGTTGGATTCACAAACAAGTGCCAAAGAATCATTACTTGTAGTAAGCTCACGTTTGGACAACCAAGCTTTAAACTTTCCACAGTCCTTCTTCATGTGACCTTTCTTCTTACAAAAGAAGCAGTGGTCACTATTCCTTTTGAAGGATGTTTTTCTTAGACCCATATTGTCAGATTGACCGGTAGTGTCATGAGTACCTTTATGAGTACGATTTCTGGACTTCTTATCCTTCCTTTTGTGGGAACCAGAAACATATAAGGCTAGATGCCCTTTTTCCTTCTTAAGTTTCTCTTCCTCTACCACCACCCTTGCTATCAAGTCATTAACTGACCAAGTCTCATCTTGGGAATTATAATTTGTTTTTATAATCCCAAAATCAGGTGGAAGGGTGTTCAAGGCTTGATGCACAATGCAAGCATCAGGAATGGAAACATTAAGAGCTTGAAGCTTTGTCTTTAGGTCTACCATCCTGAGGACGTAATCTCTAATCCCAGCAGTACCATCATACTTCATATTGAAGAGCTTTTGAAGAAGTGTACCAACCTCAGCATTAGATGAAATCTGGTTTCTAGTCTCTAAGGCTGTCATCATTTCCTTAGCAGTACAGTTAGCTGGCAAACCACTTTTCAAGTGTTCTTGAATGGATTTCCTCATGGTCAATAAGCAAATCCGATTGCTCTTTTCCTCGGCAGCATAATCCGTTTTCTCGGCCTCAGTACTGGTGGCCGTAATATCTGCCGGCTTATCCTTTGTAAGAGCAATGTGAATATCCGCCAGCTCCATTCCAAAAAGAAAATCCTCTTTCCATTTCTTAAAGTTCAACCCAGTAAGGACCTCAATGGAAATGGAATTCCTGTTTACAGAAAAGGTGACTGGAAAACAAACAAATAATATAATCAACATCATGTGAGTACTTATCTAAAGAGTTACATACATCATCACATAATCACCTTTGGGCAGAAAATATGATATGCGGTTGTATACTCTTCACATGACAGCGGCCATGAGAATATGTTCTAAACTTTCGTGAAATCACCACCTTTGGGTGTATGAACCACTAAGATCAGTCATTTCTCAAGCACATGCTATACATGTTTCCCTCCGTGAACCAATACAAGATCACCTCCTTTGGGAGTATGATCACGCAGTAGAACAGGAGACATCCCACTACAATATGAGACCGATATTTCTCAAACCCAGTCAAGTGTGCCGCTTTGGCGGTCACTACCCAGCTGAATCTTTGAAAATCTCTCATACTGCGGATATAAGCTTTATGTATCACATTCACTATATACATGTGATGCTAGACGTAAAGACAGGGCGTATGTCTCTGAAATTACATGTCATGCTAATTATATTATTCCATTCATTGATAGACAATGAATCACACTCTACATAGTCCTTATGTGGTGATATACATGTGAGCTACCATATGTATTTCCGAAACCATAGAGAAATACAAGAAAATACGCAAAAATACCCTAAAAATACGTGTACGTAGGGTTCTATACGTATTTTCATATCTGAAAAAGCTTCAAACATGTAAAATAAATACACCACAATGTAGAGGATCTCAATACGAGCGCGTCGGTACCAAGAACGTCCAAAACGGACGTCAGACGCGCCGTCACGCGCCGCCCGAAGGCGCGGCGCTTGCGAGCGTGTTCAGCCGGTCAAACCGGTCTGAACAGCAGGTCCGACCGGTTGACCGGTCCAACCGGTCAACGGTCAACAGACCGGTCCGACCGGTTGACCGGTCGGGTCAGAACCAGGTCGTGTCAAGTCAAAACCGGGTCGGGCCAAACCGGATCCGCGCCTCACTGACCTCATGATGACGTCAGCATGCGGTTATGGCGAAGGGACGCGCCGTTCCACACGGCCACGCGTGGCCGTCACGCGCCACCGCGCCCACAGCGCGTGTCGGTAGGTGAGGGCGCGTGCAGCAGTTCCCGGTGACGTGCCGCCCACCATTCTTCTCGTCTCGACGAGTAGAATACAAATATGTTATAAAATTTAACTTTTGTTGAACAAAAAATTTCGACAATGGGTAAAAACCTCTCGGACATAACGAAAACGGTCCTAATCCGCATATTTCGGTTCTAATCTATGGCAGGCTCTGATACCACATGTAAGTCACGAAAATGGCACGCCCAGGATCACCATAAACAGAAACCGAAAACACGGTAATGGAGAGATTATCGATTCGCGTACCTGGTTTAGAATCCATCGAACTTGAAGCGGAATTTGCGATGGTTTCCAAACACGAACTCGAGTGCTTCTCCTCTAGCCTAATGAGATTGCCACTCACGAGAAGAAAATTCTCTCTAAATCCTTATGTGAGTCAAATTGTGCATCATCAGGTTAGGGGAGGGACTTGAGCGCTATTTATAGAGTCTTCGACCACGGGCCCTCTCATTACGGGCCGAGCCGTATTCGGCCCACACTAGCCAGTCCCATATTAGACTTATTAAGAACCCATATATCTTACTTTTATTAGACCAAACTAATTGAGTTGATTTCAATTAATGAAGCCCACATTAGGAAATTCTTACGCATCAAACTCTGGACTTCTCATATATCCGCCAAAAATTTCCCCCAGCGACAGAGCCAGCGGGGACATGGATAACTGGGCAGTGGCGATTACGAAGAACAAGGAGCGGGCGTCGCACCTGGAAGAATGATTAAAGAGAAAGGTACTGAGTGGAGAACTTTAGCCATGATCATTTGGGGTCAAACACAGAGCCAAACTAAATTTGTGAAGTGAATTTTGAGGTGCATGTGTACTTTAAAATGTTTTGAGAGGAAAAAGATAATGAGATGGGACCAGAACTTCGACCGATAACAGGGACAGAGAGCAAAGCCAAAGAATGAAAGATGAATGATTTGGGTAACGGCACCGTCTCTTTTAAAAAAGAGACGGTGCCTTCCCTGCCTTTCACTTTCTCAAGAACCCGGTTAAATTGTTTAGCCGGTTTCTTGAAAATTTGGAAGGAAAATATCCCTTAATGGGATAACAGTGAGGTTCCTCATATACTAAAAAGAAAGTGAATAACATGAAGAAAATCAATAAAATTCTACAACAATGCTAAATTTATTATTGGTAACTATTCACATTATAACCAATTGAGTGGCCATGATCAAGAGTTCAAATCAAGCAATCATGGCCTCGAGCTTTGTAGGTCGAAAAGACTTATAGGACATGATGGCTACAAGCTTCGCGACTCGATCCCATGGCCATTGCGAGCTCAAATTTAGCGGCCATGGCTACGAGCTCGAGCGGCTGTAGGGTCCACAAACTTGAACTTGAACCTTTATGGTTGCCGGAAGCTAGAGCTTGAGCCTGTGATACGGTAGCTGCGATTCCGGAGGGATGCCAACAGCTGCCTTGATATTGTTAAATTGGAGTGTAGCTTCCTGTTCGGAGGCGTGGATCTTCATGAGGATGTGCCTCGCATCGATCAGGCGTCCTCGCATGACGAGCCACCGAGGGGATTCCGGCATGACGAGGATCATGATGGCAAGCAGGACCAAGGATATTGATCCCTCGCATAGCATGAGAACCCAATCGTGGAATTTGAACTTGGAGAAGAGATAATTGCAGACGCAGCCGAGAACGATGCCGGCATTGATGAACACCTAAACCACCGAACCATATAAAGATACATAAAAAGAAGACAGCACATTGATAACATTAAAAAAAAAAGCGGCAAAGATGCTCGCATTTAGAAAAAAGAAAAGAAAAGAAAATGAGTGGTACCTCAGGGAAGGAGGTGAACAACCCCCGATAATTTGGAGGGAGAGCTCTGCGATGTATATGGGGACGATCACAAGGGTGTAGCCGACGCCGATGTGAGCGATGATGCGGCCCAACAAGACAAAGAAGTAGGAAGCTATACCCATGAAGCAAGGGGCCAAGAAAAAGACGTATCCCACCAAGAGGATCGTTAACCGGCGGCCGATCGAATCGGCAGTCCGCCCTGCAATCACTGACCCGAAGAGTGCACACATGTGGAGGATCACAGTCACTTGGTCAACATGCTTGTCAGTTGGCTCCTGGTCCTTCTTTATGGTAGTGATAGTCTCGCTCCTATTTCTACCAAAATTAATAATAAAAAAAAACCCAAGAAAATGTCACAACGTTATCACATAAATTGTAACTATATTCACGAAATTGATGTTAGGGCCGAACATGCCACTTCATGCTTCTCGTGGCCTTATACTTTTCCTGGAGTCTAGTATCACCTAGTACCAGATGAATATTGCATAGTTTGCCAAGCTTTTCATTTGCTGCAATTGTTATAGTGGATATCATTGTGGCAGTTTCTGTAGAGCAGGTTTATAATTCCTAAACACCATGGGAAAGCCTTGAAATGATTGGTTTTTCCCGTCTGTTTCTTCAAAACGCCCCCAAAAAAAGATAGAAAAATCCGTGATTTCTGTCTGAACGTCTGTGCTCATTCATATCTAGGAAATCCGTAGCTTATCAGTCTGTTTAACTTTTTTCATTGCAGTTGAAATCTGTACGTGTCTGTGGCCCTCGATATTGGACTCAAATCATAAACATCGTACCTGAAGGTGGGCAAATACTGCTCTGTAATTTCTCTTGTTCATTTTCTCTAGTGAATTCTCGTGTCTCGCCATTTATTTTCTATTAACTTATAGAGAAACCATGGTGGACTCATGGTGCGAAGAATGACCCGTTCAATTCGGGGACCCTCTACATTAAACGAAAGGTTGGAGCTTGTTCATACGTGGATGATCCCATAGGGTGTCAGTCGCTGTTATCTCAAGCAATGCACAAGGTCATCGAATCATTTTCTGCCCTTCCTTTCCCTTCATGTGCATTGAGCTCTGTCTGGCATCAAGCTGCCTTTTTCTGATGTAGGTTTTTAGTATGACCAATTTGAGAGCAAGTAGCGGGAATACTGCTGGAAATTATATCTCGGTTGATCAGTTAGTCAGTACGTTCTCATCAGTGCCCAGTTTGCTTGCTTTTGCTCAGCTCTGCCGTGACCCATCTTGGAATAGCAGGTAAGTGTGTGGCTTTCCATTCAGATGATCCCAAATTTTAAAAACAAAAAAGCAAAAAGAGAAAAACAGTAATATGACTTTGGTGTTACGGTGGCAATAGTAAATTGGGGATCAGCATTGTTCGCCCAAAAGTCCATTCTGCATTTGATCCTTAAGCCTTGCATCATACTAGTCTTATCTATCCTCATCAGTTACAATGTCTTCTGCAGACCAGATGTTGATTTCCAAGAGTTTTGTCTGCAAGTTCTATTTGAATGTGTGAGCAAGGACAGACCATCCCTTTTGCAGGTAGTAACTTACCTTGGGAAATTCACCTTAAAAAGAGTTACCTCAGAAAGAAAAAGTTAATTGTGACTACATTCATAGATGGTTGATTTCGTGGCTGGGTTAAATGGAGTGCATCAGAGGGCAAATGTGATTTGCCTTTGATAGCCGTATTTTTTATTTTTTTTTGGTCTGATTCGATAGTTGTAGTTTCAAAGCAGTGTTTAGAGCTTATTGGAAATCATATGTACGATATTTGACGTGGAAATTAGGTTTTTTTCCTTCCCTCAGGTGGAACAGAGGTTGCTTTTGCATTATTCTTACAGTGTCAGAACTCTTGTTATGAGCGTCTCGGCTTTCAATGATTTTCATCGCTTTGTAATTGTCTTTCAACATTGTGCAGGTCTATTTGTCATTGTACACAACTATGGAATTAATGGCTGATCTGGTTATGAACAATAATGATGTTTCATGTGACTCAGTCTCTGTCTCAAGTTTAAAGGTATGGCACTTAATTCCTGGTTCATTGTTCTGGTTCATCTTGGGAAGGGCAAAAGGCAAATTAATCGGACAGGAAGCATATCTGATTTAAGAATTCACCAATGCTCATGTGCACATGTTAGCTCTAGGTATCATGTGATGCATAAACTGGCTTGCTTGTATCATTGTGAAAGTGGACTGCCCAATAGTAAATGAGAACAAATCAGGGGCTTGAAACATCCTCCATGTAACCCAAAACCGACGTACGTCAAGCTAAAATCCCTTTTCATGCTTATCTTGTGAAACAAAATTTTGATTTCTGGTACTGGCAGTAGGCCTATTGGTGTAATCTAGGCACTGTTCTCTCCTGCACAATCGTGATGTGCACTTCAAATGTTTCTCACTGGCCTTCTCCACACAGCTTGCTCTTGCCTACACTCAGGCAGTGTTAGGTGGAAAGCTCAACAACGCACGAGGCGGTGTGGTTCAGTCCATTTTTGTAGGTTCACTTCGGAAACGGTTGGCGACTAGAATAAGGATAATGTTTAAGAACACGTAGTATCAACTTGAAACATGTACGGAATTGATTCCAAATCCTAAAAGAACAATATCAAGTGTATCAATCCAACACATAGACAGGAAATGACTCATAAAATTCTTTAGAAAATTCTATTTCTGTTGGAACAAAAACGGAGGCTCCCGGAAAATCCCTCGAACCGAGCCATGGTTTGCGCCAAGACCCATTCAATGCAAGGGTTGATGTTCTCCTTGCCCCGACCCTTATGTATTCTTGCATAAAATTTTCCACGAGCATCTTATAGCTTGGACCCATTAAGGTTTCTCTAACCTTATCAAGCATTCTTCCCAACTCCTCAGGAATAGTGCATTTTAGGGCTCCGACCATCACATATTGCCGCATTATAAAACCGTTCCAAATGATATCCTGTATCATTTTGTTGACCTTGATGATGGGTATCATCATATCATCTTGACCGTCCCATCGATAAAGAGCTAGCTTAATTCTTAATTTCTCAAGCCTCTCCTCTTCGGCCACCGTTCTTGGGATTATCGAAGTACGTCTCTCACGTACCATTGTTCATGCAACGAATGCAGAACAAAGGGATTACTTATAATCCATGATACATCAAGATAAGGAATGCTTATTCATATACATATGGCTTAGCATTTGTATTTCAAAAACTATAGAGAAATACCAAAAAAATATACCTCTAAGTACGTGTACATAGGGTTTATCGTGCATTTTCACATTCATAAGTGCAGTAAACATGTCATATGAATATACCATAACTTAGAGCATTCCGATACGAGCACATCGATATCAAGAACGCCCAAATCGGAGTTCAAATGAGCTCACCCGAAACAATTTGACCTACAAGACGGCACAATTTTTTTAATTTTGCGAAAAACGGCATCTTCATAAAGTGGGGTTGCAGATTGTCACTAGAAACCAAGATGAAGAAGAAGGGAACGATGATAGGTCCAAGAACTCAAAAAACACAGCGGGTTAAACATTTTGTCCTTTCCTAGCTTTTTCACCAAGATGATAAGAAGGGAACGATGATAGGTGCAATACAGCGATGTTGCACACGCAGAGTCACTGAGCCTCTTGCATGCATGTATAGAGCAGAGAGAGAGAGAGGGAGAGAGGGAAGAGAGGGTGAGAGCGAGAGAGTACTTGTTCTCACTTTGGTAGTTGAACAAGCGTTCAAACCTTGATGGGACACGCGCAAACGCACATGCTATAAACAGTCGACTAGCTTCTAACTTTGTGAAGTGCGTTTGTGAGAGTACGAACCATCCATTCAACCTTAAGATAGTTCACTGTTCTTTTATGGATGCAAGTAAAAGGAAAACACTCATTCGAAGACCCACAACCGTACTCGCTGAAAGACAGAATGACTATTCTCTCGAAAAAGCATAAATGTGCTATTGAACACTGTGTACGTTCTTCGACTCAAGTCAGGGGTGATCACTGTGTGTCCCTGGCCAAGTAAATTCGTGAAAAATATTGCTGACCGTCCTGTTCATGAACTCCCGTAGTAATCAATGAAGCATGTTCGTGAAAAATATTGCCAACCAACAGATCGATGCTTCATTGATTAGTACAGGAGTTCATGAAGTCTGCAATATTTTTCGAGTTCTTGGACCTATCATCGTTTCCTTCTTCTTCATCTTGGCTTCTAGTGACAATCTGCAACCCCACTTTATGAAGATGCCGTTTTCACAAAATTAAAAAAATCGTGCCGTCTTGTAGGTCAAATTGTTTCGAGTGAGAAGTAAATGTACGAACTTTGGTAGATGATATATTTTTACTTCCACCTATCTACCCCATTTATATGAAGATGTTGTGGCATTAAAAGCCCATATCAGCCCCAACAATCACTCCACCACCACCCACTCTTGTAAATAACTTTGGTAGATGATATGTTTTTACTTCCACCTATCTACCCCATTTGTATGAAGATGTTGTGGCATTAAAAGCCCATATCAGCCCCAACAATCACTCCACGTAAATAACTTTGGTAGATCATATGTTTTTACTTCCACGTATCTACCCCATTTATATGAAGATGTTATGGCATTAAAAGCCCATATCAGCCCAACAATCACTCCTCGAGTGTCCTCCTTATCCCCTTTTCTTTCTAATTTTTAATTTTAACTGATTTTTAAAATTTAATTTAAATAAAATTAATATTTAAATAAGATAAGATTTGATTTTCCAAACTCAAAACAAAAAAAATTTAAGACCATCAACCGTCTGTCACCACTAATCAAAAAAACCAACTAGCTTTTAAATATTTTCACCCACCCCCACCGAAGTAGATCTCTTGCGAACGTATTGCCTATAAATTATGTTAAATTATAATAGCTTGGTCACAAATCCTCTCTTAATATGGCAAAAAAGGCAAATACATATCTTGAACCGTGTTCATATAGATTGATCTGATCGTAATCGAGTATTATATATGAAATTCACGCGTTGGAATCCTTACAAGGATGATGAGAGGGGATGACCTTGAGAACACCGGCAAAGCATCGAATTCATTCATGGTGCTAAAATAACACTCTCAACAAAAATACATGATGTAGGATTATACTCTTATAAACCTTGTATGATTAATTTTCTGATGTATTCGTATAATTTTTTATTTTTTTAAACAATTTTATTAGCTTAGCCTTAGTGCATTTATTTAATGCTAGAAAAACGAATGATATAAATTTTTTTTAAAAGATATCTCTAATTTTTGTTTTTGTAAAATATATACAAAATCTTGCACTTTAAGAACAAGCGGGCCCACTCAACCATTTCCTCGTGCGAATCTCCGTCCCCATTTAAAGCTCTAAGAGTGAAATCTGTCATTTTATTTTACAAAAACAAAAATGAGAGATTCGTACGAGGAAATGGCCTTTGTTTTTCACCCACCTCTTCATCTCTATTTAAAGGACCTCTCCCACATCCCCATCTCACATCCCATCTACAATCACAAAATTGAGATATGGCCAAGACATTCGCCGTTCTAATCTTCTTATTCGTGATGGCTGCAGGTATCGCGGCAGCCATGGCAACTCGCGCTTCGATTGAAGCCACGCCGAAGTCTCCTCCAGCGAAGTTCGGTGGCGTCGTTGAAGAAAAGCCGCCTATTACATTCTACAATTACGGGCGGAGCTCATCGCCTCATCCGCCCCCCAGGGGCTAGGTGCCGTTGCATTTGAGGAGGTAGTGATATGATTAAATAAGACCTCCTCATCAAGGTTTGGATTTAGGTGGGTGATGTTTTTTTTTTTGTGTTGGTCAGAATGGGTTTGGGTGATGTTGAGAAGTTTGTCTTTTTGTTGGTCAGTGTGTTGATTATCCTTAAAGCCGCAGTGCGTGTATCTTTAGATTTTGACTCAAAACCATTTGGGTCATTATTATCCTGATAGTTCAGGAAAACCACGTGTCATATCATTTGCTCGCATTCAGAACGGCCAGTGACTTGACTTGAGCCAATTTGGTCTTGATATGGTTTTTTACTATAGTAAGATGTAATTAAAGTGAGTCAAGTCTCAATCTTAATTCTAAAGTAAATTGGCCACCCATTCTGTATTTGAATCAATCGCATAGCACCTACACATTCAAGAAGATATGAGTTTGTTGTCTGTAATAGAAGTTCTACAGGAAGTGAAGGACCTTAAGGCCCGGAGATCATATCAACATGCATCATTTTCTCAAGATTGAGAGAGAAAAAAGCCTGAAGCTGCCAACACTTACGATTTTTATCCGTTGCCCCTCATCTCGAACCCATTCTGCTAGAAAAAGGACCTTCATATATCGTCTATCTTTTTCAAGTTCTCTCGCAGCTTTTCGCATGTAAACATAACCAATAATACGAAGCATGGCTTCGCCAAAAGCTGTGGATGACAACAGTCAATGTCAATGCAAATATGATCAGTGAATCAAAAATAAAGTGAGACTTTAATTGGGCAGAATAATTTCTCTTGATTCCATCGTCAAAAAAAGAATGTAGAGAGAGAACTAGTGCGACAACAAATTTCTCAAAATAGTTTAGCCAAACAGAAGTGAAAGGAGAATTGTCAATCAACACCCAACCACTTTAGACTGATTCGTTTATTGTTTTGCTTGGCTCGTGATCATCCCCATTCTTCAACTAGCTGTTAATTTACATAGGAATATTGAGGAGAGATGTGTTCTGTCCTATGAAAATAAACAAAGCAATATGCATCCTACAGGAGCTGCATCAGGAAAAAAATACTGAGGTATGTTGCCGTTTGCAATCATATCAAGTTCGTCCTCTAGCTATTTACACGTGTAAAAGAAGTCTTCACTTTATTATCGACTTGTTCTAGTTCCAGTAACAGGAGAAAACATCGCTGCTCCTCACAAGTAAAACTCGAATTACATGAAGAAATTCAGATGACACTGAACCTGATCACTCCTTGACCTTCTCACTAAACAATATAAATCTATATTTGAGTATATGAGAACTTTCGCTGTTTTGGTTAAACACATGAACTCGAACTATCACATGTTTACATCTGCCAGCTTGACACCATTTCCAGCAAATCCAATTTGAAGAGCAAATACATACGTGCATATATTAGCCGGCCGATGTTGGAAGGGTAATCCTTAATTAAAAGCATTTATTTTACACATATGGCATTTACAGTAGCAAGATGTTGGCTAAACAAAGAGGCAAAGGGAGAAAGTTTAACAGGTACAACGTTAATAGCTATTACAAAATCTTCCTAGAAAGGTAATTCCAGTGCTTGATCTAGTCTACTTTATTTGCTTTTGCTCTTTGGTGGAGTTTAGATCCTGTGACGATGTATAAGAGATGATTTTGAAAAGGTAGATGGTATCTGATGTCTTAAATTTTATGAATGACATTTCAGTGTTGCCCAATGCATTGATTCTTCCGCACGCGATCATTATCAGATAATTACATTTTAATTTATTGGTTATAGCTCAATATTTGGTCTATGCATTTTGTTCAAATATTGGATAAAGTGATCCGTGCAACCAAAACGTCCCTCTTGAGAGGTAATTCGATATATAAGCACGCCCAAGAAGAAGAAGAGTTACCTGCTTTAGAGAGGCGTGTTGCTTCTGATTTTGCCCATTTCACAAACTCTTCTGTTTGCCCTACAACGAAAGGCCGAAGGCGATCCTTCAAAATATTTGTAAGTTTTTCCTCCCTTTCATTTTGTAGCGCCTGCACCATAGAAATGGAGAAATAGGTCAAATAAGTTGCATATACTGACAAGTACATCGGGTGGATTGGGTTTTGGAAGCATTAAAAAATATATCAACGCAGAAATACCTTAACTTTGTCCGGAACTGTCAGCCTACAGACTTCAGGATCTTGGACATTTTGTTCAGCTTCGATCTTTGCTGAGGAGGCCATCGCAAGCTGGCCCACGTAAACTTCAAAGAACGCGCTCCCGAAGAGCATCCCAAACACGGCTGAGGGGTCCACCGTGGTGTCCCTGACAAACACAATATAGTTAAGAAATCTAACAGTTGTTTTTCCTTTTTCTTTTTCTTCCTTCTGAGAAATAAACGAGGAAGAAATCAGAAGGAATTTCACATGATCTGGCATAAACGGACATGGAAATCAAATGAATCTAGAGAAAAAGTCCAGATTAAAAGGAATGAAAACACTTACTCATCAGGCAAAATTATGTAACTTATTGTGTCAACTGTCAATTTTTAGAGGCTAGTACTCAAAACAGCTACGAGGCAAGCAATTTCAGCACTTTTAAACCCAAAAGAGCTGAGAAATACAGCAAACACCCATTTGTGACCGCTATTTAATGGACATTTGCATTTCATTGAATATAGCATACCCAGAGAAAATCACTACGTCCGAAAATGCTAAATAGAATAATTGGGTTTAGCTCTTTAATAAACTTCGAAATGTACTGGTTATTTAATGAAAAGCACGCGCTAGAAAATGAGGTGTTATGGAAATTAAGTGTACTCTGAAGGTCTAGCTCATTATTGCTCAGGAGAAGAACTTACTGAGTAAATTCTGCCTTTCCATACTTGTCATGTGCCTCACGCTTCGCAGGATCACTCAGGACTTGATAGGCCTCCCCAAGGATCTTCACAAACATCGCGCAATGAGTAAAACCGAATATATATAATAATATATTTTTCAAAAAAGGTTAAGGCTAGATAATACACTGATGTTAGAAAAAGCATATGAGCGAGCTACAAAAAAGAATCAAACTGAACGAGAAATTTTCTGCAGCTTTTGGATCTCCAGAATCTTCTTATCTCGATGAACCAGCCGCGCCTAAAAGACAATGCATAAACTGAATTCAAGTAATGAAAACCGGTAAATTCATTATATTCGCACCACCTTATTCCCAACCAATTCTGTTGTCATTTAAAGCACCATTTCTTTGTTCTTGGCCCAATTATATTGGAAAGTCTACTACATTCAATTTGAGCTCATTCTCACCAAAAAAGGAAAAAAAAGAAAAAAGAAAACAACCAAACGTGCACATGATCGATTACCTTAAGGTAATAAGCCTTCTTAATATCAGCCCGAGAAGCATCCGTGCTCACACCGAGGATGCTGTAATACGTGTCCCTCACCATCCCCTGTGCGAGCATGAGAAACACATTAAGAAGAAATCCTCTTTGTTTACACTAACATTTATATAACCGCAATTTCGGTACCACTAACTTAAACGGTCACGTGATCTTCCCGATTTACAATGAATCTTTTGGATCACCTTATATATCACCGAGGCTACACAAATAACATAATATATTTCTATCCATATTTAATTCATGGTTATATATTATAATGAGCAATTGTATATTATCACTTCTCGGTCTCAAATAGCCAGTCGCATTAAGCACAATAATATATAACTCACACGAATAAAACTACTTGCAAAGCATGAAATTCATATCATCATGATTAGGTTACATCATAGCAGGATGGTCAGGAAACATGCAATTTGGGTATAGTAGATTTGCGCCCATCTTATCCGGCTTTCAAGAAATTTAAAGGTACACTTCCGCGCATAGGCGCGCACATGCTATCGTATAGAGCTATTACACGCCGTACCAATGTTTTAATTGGAATCACAGATGACGTCAATCCTCTATCTTAAATGAATACAACAGGAAGTGCACATATATAGAGGTCAAGAGTAATTTAAAAAAAAGTGACATTACTTTATGAGCCATAAGATCCCCACGTCGGAACGCTTGGTTCCCTTCTTCTTCCTACCTCCGAAGCAAGAGCATCCCATGATACTTCAAGTCATACCAAAACGCCACAACTTGCAAGTTGCGACCCTGGCCCAAAAAATTACTCTCGCCTCTTTTTGCGTTTTGATGCGAGTTTCTCCAAAGCTTCCTCTCTAATGGCATTTATATACAATTGGACCATGGCTCTCATTCCTAGGCGTCTCCTCGAGGTTGCATTGGCCGGCGTTGCTCGAGAATTTTCGAAGAGAAGCCGATCATCCTCAATCGTGCACCAGAGAACTAATATTGAGGTAGATTCATTAAACTTGCATGTTTAATTCCATGATGCCTCAGTCAATCGGACGTTTAGGATTTTTCTTGTGCTTAATCTTGCTATTAGCCGAGCATGTATTAGCTACCTTTGATTTTGATTTCAATTTCAATTTCAATTTCATTGAGTTAGATATGCATGTTAGATAATCGCTCAAGTGACTGATGTTTACCATGGATGAATGAAGTTCAAAGTTACTGGAAATTTGTTGAACAATGATGAACAAGGTTGAATGTTGCTGGAAAGTGCTGGAAATTAGCTTCTTGTTATTTTTGGGTCAGACTGGAAATTAGCTTAGTTTCAAGTTTGATCGTGT
Source organism: Syzygium aqueum (assembly GCA_031216185.1). Taxonomy (NCBI): domain Eukaryota; kingdom Viridiplantae; phylum Streptophyta; class Magnoliopsida; order Myrtales; family Myrtaceae; genus Syzygium; species Syzygium aqueum. Next base: position 123,951 of record CM062237.1, read on the forward strand.
TCGTGAAATCTGAAGTTTGGAGTTGATTTGACCTCTGTTCTTAATCCGATTTTTAGAAATTTTAAAAATCTTCGCGAGATATCTCTATAAATATGTATTAAGATCTTTGCAATAATATTATTTGTGTAAAAATCGGATGTTGTTCGATCAGTAATCTTGCATTCGCAAAGTAGGGAAAAGTTTTTGCGCTTAACATAAGAGTCGGATTTTATGTTCTTTTCGGACTTTGTTTCACAAATTTAGCATAGTTAGAGGTCTTTTATGAAAAAATTCAAAACTAAAAAGTTGTTCGTTGGGGTCTAAAATAGTAGACTGGAAAGTTGGAGGACTTGTTAGCAAATTTAGTGGGCCAATTTGGCCAAAAATCGGACAAGGTCAGTTTTGGCCTAAAAAACAGAGTATACAATTGAGTCCCCGGAAAAGATTGCAGTGTTAGCATAGTTCAAGGACTTATTTGAAAAAAAATTAAAACTTGAAAGTTGTTAGGGACAGAGCTAACTTCCAGTAAAATTTCAGGCAGTTCTGACCAAGTTGATATTTTTTGCGTATTTTCAAAGTTCCGCGTCAGAACCGAGTCTAAATAAGGAGCAGTGTCGGCTCCGGGTCAATTTCAAGTCAATTGAGTCCGAACCAGGTCAAGTAGTATAAACTATATAATGACAGTTAAACTTAAACTACACGCTTCAATCTTTCCAATGATGCTTGAATCATTCAATGGGTAGATCATTAAGGCACTCAAATAAGTCGAGACAAAATTGTCCAGAGAATCAGTTAATAATTGGAGAAGTGATCCAATTTGGCTCACTCAATTGATTGATGTTTGTTCGAGTTCATCGCTTCAGAATTGTGCTTGACACCTCTCCAGTTCTTACCGAATTTCTTAGTCTTCTCACTTGCAAACTTAAAAAATTACCTTTGAATTCTTTTATTTCCTACTCGCCCTTTTTTGTCTTTTTGCTAAAATATTTCCTACTCACCTTTATATGCATAATTACTTAATTACGGTGTTGTCCCCTATTATTTGATTAAGTGTATGAATGATGAAAATTGATATATGTTATCAGCTCCGACCTCCATAGGCACCAATCGGTGGGTTTTTCCTCCCCTGTTTTCTTCTCGTACCGTTGCCCATCCTCCGTCTAGGGTTTCCTGCCTCAATCGATCTTCTTCTTCTTCTCTCTTCTTCCCTCCGCCGCAGCAGCCAGTCCCACTCTCTCGTCCGCCCCCTCGCATCACCGCTAAACCCGACGGGCCACGGAGGTGAAGCTCCCGCGTCCCACCCGGGTCAAGAACAAGACCTCCGGCCCCGATCCAGATCACCGCGGAGCAGAACCTCCGGGAGGCCCGCGAGCGTCAGGAGGTGGAAATCCGACCCAGATTCGTGCCGTGCCATCCTAAGGTCAGTGCTTGGATTAAGTATGCGAAATTCGAAATGAAGAATGGCGAGGTTGCTAGAGCTAGGCACGTGTATGAGAGAGATTCGCTGATGATGACGAAGCAGAGATGTTGTTTGTGGCATTTGCAGGATTTGAGGAGCGCTGTAAGGAGAGCGAGAGGTCGAGGTGCATATATAAGTTTGCGCTAGATGATATTCCGAAAGGAAGGGCAGAGGATTTGTATAGAAAGTTTGTAGCTTTTGAAATGCAGTATGGAGATAGGGAAGGGATTGAGGATGCTATCGTGGGTAAGAGGAGATTTCAGTATGAGGACCAGGTCAGAAAGAATCCGTCGAATTACGATTCATGGTTCGATTACATTCGCTTGGAAGAAAGCGTGGGCAATAAAGAGAGGGTTAGGGAGGTTTATGAGCGTGCAATTGCCAATGTGCCACCTGCTGAGGAGAAGCAGTGCTGGCAACGTTATATCTATTTGTGGTAGGTATGTATTTGTGAAATGTATACGCTCATATATTTACTCTCTAGATGAAATATGCCTCATGGTGTTTCTATTGGTGTTTCAGGATTAATGATGCATTGTATGAAGAGCTTGATGCTCAAGATATGGAGCGTACATGGGATGTATACAGGTATGTATGTCCTTGTGCTGTGGAAGTTGCATTTTTTCGCCTTTTTGACAAGGATGGGATCTATCTCACATCCTCCCTGTTTTTGTTTCCAAGAGAATCGGATTGGACAATTTGTTGGTTTATACCAACTTTCCTATTTATGCTAAGGAGTCGTAAAAAAATGGTTCATTGATCGTGCTACGCTATAGATGATTGCTATATTTGTTTCTAAACTCATGTATATCTGATGTCTTGGGAGAGTTGATGCTACATAGGACTTGCACTAGCTAAACTGATGACATGTGATTTTCTCTTGTCCGAAGCTTCACGACTCGCAAGAAGGTGTATGAGAGTGTACAATGGAGTCAGTGGCTTGTCTATCTGAGTAATTATTTATTTTATCTGAAAAAGGGGGTTGTTGACCTTAGGTTGTTATGGGTCCCTAATGGTTGGAGATTGTGCTTGTGAAGGTTTTAGTGGTTTTGCTGCAGGGTTGAAAGTTTTGGTGGCGGGATTAATGTTCGAGCAGATTCGAGAGCTATTATGCTTTGGATTTTTTCCTTTCTTTTCTTTTCTTGTGGGTCCCAATTTCCTTCATCCTCTTCCTTCTATGTTTTTTGCAGGCAATTCTCCTTTTACACATTTTGTAAAACATGGTATCCTTGGGTAAAGTTGATGAGGATGCAAAGGGTAATATCATCGGAATTGTGAGGCCACAACAAGCCTAAGTCGGCAAGGCTCCACTCTGGAGATCTTCGTCTGAGACACGCCGTTGAAGACCTCCCTCTGCGGCGTCTGCTTCGGCCTCTCGGACGTGCCAGTCCACGATCCACTATGGTACCACCTTGAGGGCAGCGATGCAGCAAACAATAGTCGCATCTCCGGCGACATCCAGCTCTTCGTTTGGATTGGCATCCAAGGCGTGGAGCTCGAAGGCGTTGTACGTGGCTCGCATGCGCTGTATGGTCTACCATTCTCCAAAGCTGTAATACCTACATGTGATGGTGATCGAAGCTCAGGACCTCCGCATCACTCTGAATCTGCCGCCATTGATGGTGCGAGTGGTGATGGTCGATGCACAATCCGTGTGGAGTGGCGAGGGTCAAGGAGTACGGGTTCTTTACATCTCGGTCTAATTGCTTGTTGCCCTTAAGTAGTTGATTTTCATTCCGTAGTTGGATGTGATTAATATGGTAAATAAGCGAGAAGGGAAGGGAAAAAGCTCCAGTTCCGTACTGAATTCCTTCAAATCTGCAATTAATTGTGATATTAACATTTAGCAAGGATTTCTGGTTTGTGACTTTTGGATGAAAGCTCTAGCAGTCTCTACAGTAGGTGTGAATAGTAACTTTAGTAGTCTCTATGTGCTGTCGTGTTCCCATGACTATCCTCTTGACCATTTCATATTTTTCTTGAGTAGGGGTTAATTGAGTTGGATGTTCTTTTTTGAACAGGTAAAATGTGAATTTGTCAATGTTACAAGGTGGAAAGTCGCCATCTGTGGGGATTATATGAAGTCAAGGTTCAAGGTATGGCAATTATTGGTTTTTTGTTGCTGTCGTGTTTTTCCATATATTGTATTTTCTCTGGGATGTCAATGATTATTATTAATTACCAATTATTAATTAGGTTCCTATCTTTGATACTTGACAGACATGTTCCCATGGAACTGCTTGCAATTTCGTTCACTGTTTCCGCAATCCGGGTGGCGATTATGAGTGGGCTGACTGGGATAAATCACCTCCTAAGTACTGGGTCAATAAGATGACTGCTTTATTTGGTTATTCTCTGGAAAACTATCAAGGGGAGGAGAAAATACCAGTAAATGTGGATCGACGGAGAAACTCTAGCAATAACAGCAGCTTTGATTCAAAGAGGTTTGTTTTCTCTTGGCTGTATGTGCAGTATACTTTGGAAAAGCCCTTACCAAGAAAAGTGGTTTTTTAGTAACCCAAAAAATAAAAATTCAAAACCTTTTACCATCTATTATTTTCATCAACAAAATTAGACTGTAGACTCTCAAACACCTCAAATTTCTCTCACTCTAAATAAGCCACTTTTTAACCATACTCAAAGTCACAAGAATACTAAAATCTCAAGGGGTGTAACTTGCTGCAATTACAATTCCTGTGATAAAATGTTTGTGTGCACATCTTCAGGTCATGTAAATCTGTATTGATGTCTGTGCTAAATCCCTCATAAGTTCATAATGGACGGAGGAAAATAGGGGGTCCTTAGTTCTTTTGTGGAGTTTACATATTATTCTCACAAATCGTGGGTGCTGATAATTTGGGTGAGTGACGAACCTTTTAGATAAAGGCTAGCACACGAGTATGATGGCTGAGATTTCCATGGTTTTGCAATACTACTAGACACTATTGGTCATTAAACCTTTAGGATTTAAGAAATTGAGACACGAGTCAGTGGAGGAGGACGACGACTTGAATTTGGTAGTTCAGGCAAACAAGAGCAATCTCAACACCTCAGTGGTATAACAGATGTTCATTACAGAGTTATAGTAATTCAGCTGTTTGGTGAAACAAATATATTTGAGCAACTGAAATCCAACAAAATGTCATTTGTCACTCCGTGTCCGCTATTATTAGGAATCTGGGACACGTGTACTTTTTCTCCAACCAATTCCATGTTGTCTAGTTGCCAGATATCCATCGACATCTTAGGAATTTTCTTTTTTAATTCACAGCTGCTTAAGAAATTAAATTGATCGTACATACTTTTTGTAAAGCTGCCAAAGCTTGTATGAAGATACATCAAGGTTATAACTGATAATCATATACGAAGATTTCGGGGAAGAGCTTCAAAACAGATGTGATTTCAAAACAGATGTGATGCCCTTTATTATTATGATCGAAATTAATGGACCCATATTGTTCCTTGTGCTAGCTAGCTTCGGTTTAGTAGTCAATCTGGCTGCGATTTCTTATCTTCATCTTGTGATGAATAGTTGGTGGTTTTTTCATTTTTTGACTTTATGGCATCTATTGTCTATAAAGTTGCATCTCCATCTGATTTTCCTTATCGTTGGTAGGGGTCGCACAAGGAGATCTAGATCAAGGGAAAAGGATTACTTGAGTTCAGGAAGATCCAAAAGCCTCTCGCATCAAACGCCATAACTTGGCCGGACCCAAAAGCCTCCGTCGTCTGCCTTTCAGTTTTTCAGCGAGCTTTCGGACTAGAGGAAGGGAAGCGAAATGAGCGATCCCTGCAAGTTTCCTGAGCTAGAGCTTCCTTGCTCAGCTATGGCCTCGGCTGCGGATGTGGCTTCTGCTCTGCCTCAGGCTCTTCACTTAACTCTTTCTCTCTCTCTCTCTCTCTCTCTCTCTCTCTCTCTCTCTCTCTCTCTCTCTCTCTGAAAAATACGTGCTTTGCTTGAAAAGATGCTTGTGGAATTCGGGGGAGCAAATGTCGAGTTTCGGTCTAGAGAAATGCATTGTTAATGCGCTGGGTAAATGCTGCGAAATCTGTTTGGTTGAATAACACGAGATGAGAAAGTTTGGACGGAAAAGGAAACGCTAAATAAATACTAGCTTCCTTAGATGACTGGTTTTATTCCGAGTCCTTTTTTTCTGATGAACATCGGTCCATAATGAAGATTGATTAGCTTCTGCATTTCCTTTAGTGGGTTCTGATCAGGTTATGTGAGAAGTTGGCGTTGAAAAATTGATTGGCCAATTTCTTTAGGCAAAGGTGCTTACAAGTTGGCTTGCCTCTATTCTGGAATCTCAAATGCTGTTGAGGTATATGTTTAAGACCGGGTATCTAAGTTGACTATGACATTAGCACGAACAAGGCGGAGTGGACTTCTCAGTTTTTTCTGATAATAGCTGTTGGTTGAAGGTGCGGAGTGTTTTTTGGTAAATATTTTTAAATTACCATTCCAACAATAGACAAGACAAAATGAGTTTTATTATGGAGATGAATTTGAGACTGCATACGGTGACTACAGTTCCTCAGTTCATCCCCCATCCGTTCCACACATGCTATGATTCCTTTGTCCCGTGATCTGAAATAAATAGCTTAAAGTATCGTTTGTCAATTTGGCAGTTACCCATTTCGGTTGTTCAGTGGTGGCTGTCAGAAAGGACAATCTCGACTATGAATGAGACCTATTTCCTAAAAATAAGAACCAATTGTAGTCTCTAGTATAGTTTAAGTCCCACGTTCGACAATGAATAAGAGAAATGTGGACCATTATGGGCTTTGAGGCTACTCGGAGTGAATTAACTACGCACTTTGTGCCCAATGATCGGAATTGATGATCCGACTTTGGTCAAGTGAAAACATAGAGCAACTTGTGGCCTCGACCATGAATGGGACATATTTCCTAAAAATAAGAACCAATTTTAGTCTGTAGTATAGTTTAAGTCACACGTCCGACAATGAATAAGAGAAATGTGGACCATTATGGGCTTTGAGGCTACTCGGAGTGAATTAACTACGCACTTTGTGCCCAATAATCGGAATTGATGATCCGACTTTGGTCAAGTGAAAACATAGAGCAACTTGTGGCCTCGACCATGAATGGGACATATTTCCTAAAAATAAGAATCAATTGTAGTCTCTAGTATAGTTTAAGTCACACGTGCGACAATGAATAAGAGAAATGTGGACCATTATGGGCTTTGAGGCTACTCGGAGTGAATTAACTGCGCACTTTGTATCCAATGATCGGAATTGATGACCCGACTTTGGTCAAGTGAAAACATAGAGCAACTTGTGGCCTCGACCGTGAATGGGACATATTTCCTAAAAATAAGAACCAATTTTAGTCTGTAGTATAGTTTAAGTCACACGTCCCGACAATGAATAAGAGAAATGTGGACCATTATGGGCTTTGAGGCTACTCGGAGTGAATTAACTACGCACTTTGTGCCCAATGATCGGAATTGATGATCCGACTTTGGTCAAGTGAAAACATAGAGCAACTTGTGGCCTCGACCATGAATGGGACATATTTCCTAAAAATAAGAATCAATTGTAGTCTCTAGTATAGTTTAAGTCACACGTCCGACAATGAATAAGAGAAATATGGACCATTATGGGCCTTGAGGCTACTCGGAGTGAATTAACTACGCCCTTTGTATCCAATGATCGGAATTGATGAAACGCTTAGCTATATTGGTTTTCAAGGAACATGTTTTGTAATTGGGAGGATTCTCTTTGGAATGGTTCGATAGATTCTGGATAATTAACATTGTATAGTTGTTGCTTGAATAGAGATGGACAAAAATTTGGCTGGACAATTAGAAGAATAAAAGGGAAGTTCGAGTGTACTGGAAACGAGAATGAAGGAGTCTTGTCGAAATGGTCAATACATGCTCGAATCTTGCTGAGATTTGTTAAGAACATGCTGGAATTGAGCCGAATGCATGCTCGCCGTGATTGTATTTCTCAGCCTAGTGAAATTCTCGTTCTATTTGTCTTTAGTTTCACCACACAAGTTCATATATATACGTGTGTAGACAGTACATCAATTTAATGTCAATTCTTTACAAAATAATAGGAAATTTTGATCTCGATTAATCTATAATAATTCAGAATGTTGCTACACGGCACTAATTGGGTATGATTTTTTTAGATTCAAACTTGGCTTTGCTCTTGCATGATGCAGATGAGTTTGTCTAGCGTGTTGATTGTTTGAGGTGACTGCTAGCTTATTCCATTATCGGCTGTGACCTTCTCTCACTTAGAGCTTGCTCGATTTTCGTCCTTTCATGATGTGTGCTCACCACCCGTTTGCTGATATGCCTCTTAGACATAGCTATGAAATATATATCATGATTTTTATTCAATTTGAGGATGGGTTGATGTAAGCAATTGGTTTGCTAGCATTCGAATTTGATTCTATGTTAAGCTTAAATGTTATTGTGACCAAATTTGACGCATTTTCTCCATTTCTTTGTTTATGTATATCTCGATGATTTGCCATGGCAAACCGCGTTGAGCATGTGGTGTGGATTTATCTTTCTCAACTTTTATTTCTGGAGGAGGCCAATCCCTCAAGGTAAGACATACTCATGCTTTGTCAATTATTAACCAGAACTCTGTTGGGATCATGTTCAGTAGAGGATTTAGTCCTACAAGTTTGCTTGCTGCTGTCCATTGTCTACGACTTGTTTCCTGTTAGGAATTGTTAAAAATCTGCTTGAAGTTCATTCGAACTTGCTAGAATTCTTGGAAGTTTTTAAGGTCTTGGTTAATAGAGATACTTGAAACTGATTTTAAGTGAGTCTAGGCTGGGAGAATGGCTTGGGGAGCTAATTGATCAATAGAATGATATTAACAGAACTTGCGTTTTCTAAGTCCAGTGAGTCACTGAGTTTAGATGGGTGATTAGGCTTAGTAAACCTCAAAATCTTGCAAAGCCGTTAATTAATGAAATGATCCTGACATCCTGAGCTTTGTACAATTCATTTGTTACTCGACCATGTCTCGAGTTTTCAATTCGTTTTGTAATAATTACCCGACGAGTTGCGGGTTTTTCTTTATCGCAATTAGAATAGCTCTTCTTTCAACACCGGATACATTGGGTATTTACTTTTTGTACCGTTTTTAAATACATTATTTGTTGATTTTCTTTATTAGACTAAGATAGGTTTAGTTTAGAATCTTAAATGGAAAAATACAAAAACAAGATGCATGGACATTATTGGTTCAAGACTTTTGGCATGTAAATGATAAAAACAAATGCATGGCCATGTAAGTAAGTACCGAAAGGGCGTTAGTGGAAACAGTAATGTAAGTCCCTGTATATGGTTATCTCTGGTTCCATTGAAATCGAAATGAAATTCTCACATTTCGATTGGATATTCTAGTCGGCACCCGGCAAAACCCTAGAGGCAACTACAAAATGGCCGTTGAGAACAAAATTCTGCACTACCACATTAAGGACGCCACTAGCTCACCATAATATTATTTTGTTTTCCTCTTTCTTCTTTCATTCTTTGGGTGAGATTAGGGTTTCTCTCACGACCTCGAATGTATTGACTTTAAAGTGATAAAAAGACATCTGAATGGAACTTCACACCATGGAAAATGACTTTCGGTTCCATATGCCGTAAAAACATAGTAAACCTGAAAATAGGTCAAGGACTGTAGAGCACACGACATTATGAGAAAAATGGGTTTCTATGTCTCCTGGTATGAAACACACTGTTCCTATCAGCGTTCCATTGCAGAAGATCGGATATTGAAACAATGCTGAGATGAATACAAGAAAAAAGTAGAGCGACGCATTTTCATGATCGAATGGAGATTTGTCCATTTAATCGCTCGTCACAGAATTTTAATTAGATGGTAAATAGCTTATAGGAGCGGAACACTAGCTTCCTCTGCAAAAGTTTCAGGCAATAAATGTAAGGAACAGTGAGTATTGTAGTGCACTTAGAAACCAAACCGCCTTTCTTGCATAGTGGTGTCCAATTAAAAACTGCATCAACTCCAACAGTGAGTATTAAAAACTGCACAGTGAGTATTGTAGTGCACTTAGACCATGTTTATATCTCTGCCTTTTTAATTGAATTAAAAATAGGGGGAATTACTGGTAGAGGGAGAAATTGACAATTTCGGCCAAATTTGGGTCACCCAGCACTCAGCTTTGAACCAGTACGGTTGCACTGCCATGGGCTAGAAAAGCCCTAAGTTAATTCGCCATTATGGTGATTTCGGAACGCTAATTGTGCGGTGGTGGTTAGGGTTTCGCGTTTAGCAGAATTTTGCTTGATTCGTGTTAATTTCTTGGCCGTTTTTCATCGATTCTTGTACTTGTGTGGTCACGCTGGCTTGGTCTTCAAAACCCATCACTCAATTTGGTCGAGGTGGGTTGTCGGAGGAGACCCAGGCGGGCGGGCGAGGCAGTTGAGCGGTCTGAATTCGTGCGATAAGGAAGGTATTGAACATTGTGAGTTCGGAGATATTGAACATCACCCTGGGTGGAGCTTGACCGTGTAGAGGCTGCTGGATGACACCATTGAAGCTCGGTTTTTGAATCGCCTTTCAAAAGAAAAAAAAATCTCTCTGTACGAAATGGTGACTGTTCCCCCTTCATGTATCCAAATCTCGAGTCAGTTGCCTTGAGTTTTTACAATTAATATTTGGATAAAATTTTGATTTGGTTGAAAAATTCTAGAAGGATTTTGTTTACTAGGCGAGAGAGGGAGAGAGAGAGAGAGGGAGAGAGATTTTGGGGTTAGCAACGGCTATCGAGAGAGGTCCAAATCGACCACGTTCATGGTCTCTACAAAATTGTAACTTGGGTAGCCAAAATAGGAAATTTTGATAGAATGCTTGATCTTTGTACCCAATTTCTTGCTTACACAACATATTTGATTTTTTGAATCCGATTTTCTTTTATCATACTAATCTTTTTCCAGTCCACAAACCCTTTTAGTGTATCGCAGATTTATGTAGGATTGGGCTCAAAGGAAGTGTTGAACTGCCTTATCAAGATAGCTACCTTTACTAGAAAATTGTAACTTAACAGACCCAAAAACAATAGATGATTTTCCATTCAAATGCTCAGGGATACAACAGATTCACTATTTGCCCTTGTCCTGTTGCTAAAATTTCTGTCGTTATCTTTTTTGTTTTTCTCTCTTTATCCCTATTTTGCTATAAAATTAGAGCTCTTTGGGAAGCCCTCAAGCTCCTTCACCACCCGGACCATCTTCCCCCTCATTAGTCTTCGTGGCAAAGTCAAGTTACCACCATCCTCTTTGAGCTGCTGAACACGTTGAGAAAGCAAATTCACTAATATATTCACATTATTGTTATTTTTACTTTCAGTGTATAAGAAACTTATGAATACCGAAAATAGTTACATCAACATTTTTGAATGACTATTTTATCATTGTTAACTAATATATAGGATTATCATTAGTAGCACGCACGAGTTCCCCAAAATTCTCATTTAAAAGTCTTGCTTTAAAAAAACTAATCATTGTTTTCTCTCGACTATTTGTGAGTTGTGCGAAACTTTTCCTTTAATTTATAATTAACGGGAACTGGTCGAAATTTTTTAAAATATTAAACATAAAAATTTTAAAACCAAAAATTCTTGAATGCCCATTGTTATCACTGAAATGAATGATAACTAGAGATTAATATATTCACATAATCGGGATTTAACGCAAGCAAAATGACTGTACCATGATTTTTTAAATCTCAAGCCATTATAAATCTGAATTTGTATCACCCGCGTGGGTAGCGTTGCTAGAGAGGGCACTCTTCCTCTCGCAAAAGTTTGAGTGTTCGAATTTCGCGTGCCGGGTGCTGCAGGGTGACTTAACCGGTGCACGCTAGCACGTGTCGCTTCCGGGGTTTACGCAGTTTACTCAGGGTTTACGCTAGCACGTGTCGCCTCCGGGGTTTACGCTAGCACGTGTCACCCCCAGAGTTTATCCAGGGTTTACGCTAGCACGTGTCGCCGTGCGGGGCTTGGGTTATCAAAAAAAAATAATAATAAATCTGAATTTGTCTTTACCAAAAAAAAAATCTGAATTTGAAATTTATACAACGCTTCACACTAGTTTTCCACACATGTATTACATGTTGGATAATATCTATTTCTTCCACACAAAAAATCTCTCTTACTTTTAGCATGTGCAACGTCCAGGTGTTTCTCTTAATACTATATGAAGAAATAAAAATTAAAAAAATACTTTAACAGTAATGGTGGTTATCCAATCACAAATTGACATGTGTGACATGTTCACCAGCTCCGAAAATCTATCGCCATTTGAATGTATTTAAGATTCAAGATAAGACGTGAGCCAAGTTTTTCTCATGGGTCCATGGAATTAGGTGTAAATATGCATCTTTATAGATATATGGAATAATTACCGATTGTACTTTTTCCATTGGCGAGTCTTAATTCCAAATCTGCTTTCCGACGTTGACTTCGTCCATTTTATTCAATTACATATGGGCTATTTACATCGAAAATTAGGAGACTAAGAAGAAATTACTTTCAATTGACATATCTAAAAAAGCTTACACAAAATTTATTTGAAAATTCACTAGCACGTGAATTATTTCGAAATTGGTTCTACACCGATTGACAATTCTAGAACCGACCTGTTCGATTCCAATATTTTGTAACCGGGGGTCATAGAGTCGGTAATCCGTTCTAGTAATATGCCTCGTCGCCCTTTAGCGATGTTCGAGCTCGCCTCTGGCCGGTCGCTGGGCTTTGCTGTGGTGGCCAACCGGCTGGAGAAGAAAGTAAATAAAAAAAAAGAAAAGGAAAAAAAATAAAAGGAAATGATAATTAAAAATCGTTTTAAAAAATAAAAAATTATTAAAAGTAGTTTTATTTGACGTATTTTAGTTTTATTTTAATTTGAGACAAGTGTCAAATTGTAAGTTGATTTATTAAAAATTACACGTCACCTCAGCTAGTGACACGACGCTCACAAACTTCTGAATATTTTCTTTATTGTATATATTATTTGCCTCTAATTATCAAAAGCTTAGCAAAGATTCATTAGGTACTTTCTTTGAAAATTCTGCATTATTTTTCCTCCACAAAAGAAAAATCACGTGAGAAAATAACATAGAGTTTTCTGCCTCCGCATGTTTTGTTCTGTCGCATGATTCGACCCTATCAAAAGTGAAGAGGCAAATGCTCAAAATGGATAGTGTGGTCCACGACAGTGATTTACGAGTTGGCCTTATATGATGAGGTTCATTCTTTATGTACATATTCAAACAGAGCTTTAAATCTTTTAATTAATTTGATTGGATGTTGCACTTTTATAAAAAAAAATTACAATTAAGCATTAAACATTTTAATCGGTTAGATTGTGTCCTAAAGTTTATGTTGAAAAAGTACATTTTAAAGACATAGCGTAGCAGCAATTTTTAAGTGACACTCATACAATTTAAGTTAACGGTTTTGAGCGACACTCCGGCAATTTTTTTTTTTTTTTGGTTTGCGGTTCTGATATGGCTTTTAGATGAACCCCTATTTTGCACTTTTATTTATTGCCCATCTCCTTCTAATTTTCTATGGCATTTTATAAATGGTTTCAAGATTAGAGTATTTTATTATTTTGAGAAGAAATTCAAGATGGACGCTGTGGTCTTTTGCACGCCTTGATTTGGCTTTGAAATGAATCAAACGTTTTCTATCTTTTAAATATATATTTCACATCCTACTCTCTGTTTTTTTCTTTTCCTTTTTTTTTGATTATTTAGGTAATATAACTGCATAATCTAATTGACGATCGGCAAACTTCAGTATGTGACGCAAGTGTTCGAATATGAGAGAAGCGAAGGGAGATGAAATATTAAAGTGTTTAATAAATCCGGGCAATTATCCCTTTTTTGCTTGACTTTTTTGACTTCAAATTTACGTCCACTTTGCTAAAATATATTTCGAGGCCAAATAAAATGCAAAGCAAGTTTTCCACGTTCCTACCTAATAATCTCTGTTTTTTTTTCCTTTTTTTTTATTAATTCTTCAAATTTTAGGATAAAATTTTACAGGATTTACGATAAGTTTAAAATGACATTCGCATTTAATATTTTTTTAATTTTTAACATTTATCAGTTCCATTCAAATTCATAACTATTTGATAATGCTTTGTGAAGTATACAATTGAAACCGTATCCATACGATGTTTCGAAAGTATCCAAATATGGACATATCGATGGGTCCAAATTGATTCAACCCATGGTTTTAGTATAATAATTACGCATATCGTTCTCCCAAGCTCCCAATATTTTAAATGCTTTTAGCAAAATGGGTGTCGGAAAAAACAAAATAAAAAAGGCAGACAAAAAAGCTTGAAGTATTGATGTACCATAGGAAAAGTTTAGGATTTCTTGTGAAATTACCTATTTATAATAGTTTTCTTTATAGGCTTCCTTTTCTATTTTCTTGATAAGTATGGCAACGAAAGGGCAAATCTCTACCACGCCTGGGTGGCGTCGACGGTACGGACACTCTTACTCTCGTAAAAGGTTGAGTGTTCGAATCCACCGCAGGGTGACGCCGCAGGGTGACTTACCCGGTGGCACGTGTGTGGTGGCTAGCACGTGTCGTCCCCAGGGTTTAGTCGGCCGGATAAGTCACCGGTGGCACGTGTGTGGTGGCTAGCACGTGTCGTCCCCAGGGTTTAGTCGGCCGGGTAAGTCATCCGGTGGCACGTGTCGTCCCCAGGGTTTAGTTGGCCGGGTAAGTCATCCGGTGGCACGTGTGTGGTGGCTAGCACGTATCGTCATCCGGTGGCACATGTAAGTCATCCGGTGGCAGCACGTATCGTCCCCAGGATTTAACTTTACCTCCCGGCTGCCCGCCGTGCGGGGGTTCCCTGGGTTACAACCCGCCGTGCGGGGGTTCCCTCGGTTACAACCCCAGGGTTTAGTTGGCCGGGTAAGTCATCCGGTGGCACGTGTGTGGTGGCTAGCACGTATCGTCATCCGGTGGCACATGTAAGTCATCCGGTGGCAGCACGTATCGTCCCCAGGATTTAACTTTACCTCCCGGCTGCCCGCTGTGCGGGGGTTCCCTGGGTTACAAAAGGATAGACCGACAAAGGCACCCAATCTTTGATCTAAAGAGTTTTTTTTATATCATTTTTTTTCTGTTGTAAATCCTTAGAAAATAAATTATTTTTTAATTAATAGCCTAATTTTGTACGTGCTTGATCTTAGCCAAAAGGCCGAGCACGGTCTAATCTTGCTCATGCTAAAAAATAAACTGCTTTTTTTTCCAATCAAGTGGCAATCAAAAGAGAATCAATCAACTTTTAATTCCATAGTAATTCAAGTCTAAAGAATATAAATACGCCACATGCGTGTTGACAATAGGACTCTGATTAGTTTAGGCGCCCATTACGAGCTAGCTGATACGAGATTGTGTTTCTATTTTTGAAAATACCAAATAGATATTTGAATTTTACCTTTAGGCTTACTTTGTACCTTGCCATTAATTATCTTTATGTCTTTATTTACGACTTTCTTTAAAGTCCCAAATATCCAATTTCTCACAAACACTCAAAACCAAGTAGAAACTAGGTCACCAAATTCCAAGCAAGAGGATAAAATGATTATTCAAGGAGGGGCAATTTGATCCTTTTAAGGTGGGATTTCACTAAAAGGTATGTGAAGGGTATTTGCAAAGATAGATGTATGTAAGTGGTCATTAGATCATAGCCGAGCTACCTTAGTTTTTTTTCCTAAGATTTGTTTATGTTCCAAGAAATGTAGGAGGGAAAAAAAAACTTGGTTGCACTCGGCTTCATATCCCCATTTGCAAATAAGCTCTTTATATTTCTATTCTGTCAGTCTTCTTTTCAGCACATGCTTGATATTTAACATAAAAATCATTTCGGATTGCCATTTTTCCACCATAACCAAATAAAGAAATGATAAGTAAATCCCCTTTGCTAAATTTCATTTCTTCTTTATTCCATGTATCCTATCAAATAGTGGAGCAAATGGGTCACCCCTTGTCAATCTATTTCTGCCAATTGACTTAAAATTGTTTGTGCACTGGATTCGATTGGAATGATGCAGTCAAAACGAAAATAAGAAAAAGAAAATAAGAAAGAGCGACAGAAAAATCAAGAGAGAATTCAAAAAAACAAAAACAAAAGAAGAGAGGAACAATAATAAACGGTATTGCAATCTGCAAATTTGAGAAGAGGGGTGGTGTGTAAGCGATAAACATAATCCTTTTATGCGGAAAAATTTTGAAATCCAGGATCTTAGATTTTCATGATTTTCACAATAAAAAGGACAAAGACATACATTTATCCATAGCGTTATCCTTAAAGATAATTATTTCAGAAATAGAAGAAACATAGAAATCTGATTTCTCTCCTATAACCCACTTTTCTCTTAACGTAATTTTTTTTTGGTCGTGTAATTTATCTGATGGAGGATAGAATACAAGCGTTCATTCTCTTGTGCATGGAGAGAGGATCATACTCTATTTACACATGCTATTAACATGTGCCTTCCATCAGAGCACATTCCATTTTGTAAGAATTGTACTTCTTCGTGATACGGTTATTATAGCATTTAAATAATTATTAAGCCATTAATTTAATAACACCATGTGGGCCACAATTACTCTTACATGGTGATGACTGATGAGCCCCGAATTAATGGGTCATTCCCATGCTTTGATGGGACGAGCACCTCATTTTGGACTTGGGGAAATCTTTGGACACTTTGCATTTGGACATGAAGAAATTATAAAAACCGGAGGATTCACTCGACAGACACCTTTGATCATCTCCGTTCTTGGAGAGGAAAAGTCAGATTACAGTAGCTAGTTTGGTTGCAACGTCCGCTTGCCTAATGTTACCTACCTACATACACACATTTATATGCGTTTTGTTTAAATCGGTTTGTCTCTCGTTGAATGTCTCTCCTTTTTGGGATTGTTGTTATATATATATTATCATATGTTGACACCTAAATTTTGCTTAGTCATTTACGGTTTAAGTACATAGAAAATTAGAGATTTATTTGTAACCCCTAAACAAAAATATTTTCGTTGAATTACATGGTAGGCGCATTTGAATTAATAGAATTCAGTATAACATATTTTCCTTTATATTTTATTAAAAAATCATTATAAAAAAGTTTAAAAAAAAGGAAAAAAAAAGTAAAGTAAAAGACAAAAGAGGAGTTTTTCCCCATGGACAGCTCACCCACCCTCTGCACGCGCACTGAAGAGAGGTAAATGGAAGGAAAAGAGCTCTTCCATGGATTGTGAGGGAGGCCTTTTTGTCTCTCTCTTTGGTCTCCATCTACGGACACACACGAAAAAGGAAACACGACAGTCTGCACATGCAAAAGGGGGAGTTAAGAGAGAGTTTGACTGGAG
The DNA here is from genome assembly GCA_031216185.1 of Syzygium aqueum. Classification (NCBI taxonomy): domain Eukaryota; kingdom Viridiplantae; phylum Streptophyta; class Magnoliopsida; order Myrtales; family Myrtaceae; genus Syzygium; species Syzygium aqueum. Next base: position 140,819 of record CM062237.1, read on the forward strand.
AGAGAACGAGGGAGCTCCGAGACAGAGAGTTCCGAGAGAGAGCTCGAGGGAGCTAAAGGAGAGAGCATTTAGAGAAGGGACGGAAAAAAAAAACAGAGACAGGGAGGAGAGAAAAGGGAGAGAGAAAGGGAGAAAGAGAGGGAGAGCGTTCCGGTCCCTTCCCGGTGACCGGCAAATCTCGTCCCCCTCTCGGTCGCTCACCCGTCACCTTGAATCATCCACTTAAACGCCAGCGTTCGTTTCGGTATCAAATCATCAAAGAAATCGCGCTTAGATGCCGCAAATTGGATGATATATTTTCAAGATTGGATTTCATATTCGAATAACCCTCGTAATCGTAAGAAAATTGGCTTTTTAGCTATGGGCCTAGAAAAAGAAAAATTGGGATAAGACCCTAGAGGATCTCCCCCTTTCAAAATCGGACGTCAAAGTTTCTTTTCATCCGGCGCTCAAGTAGTTATCTTCCTACAAAAGATATGAAGGTTAAAAACTGCAAAATCACTAGCCAACTGCAAAATCGTGGCACTAACCTCCTCAATGATTTACGAGTGGATAAACACTAGCAAGCTTTTCCGTTCTTGTTGCAAATCTGTTAACAAGTTCTTTTCCAATTCGAATTCTTTTCTTAAAGATTCTCTTATAGTATGTCAATAGGAGGTTAAGGAAACGAAGGAAGAAGAAAATTAGAGAAAACCATCAGTAATGGGGGCCAGGAAATAGATATGTACGACACATTCAGCGAGAATTATTGAGGAAGGCTACCATTATTAGGTAGAGCTCACTCTCATTTACTTGCCCAATCCATCCAGTCGACAGCACGATGGGGAATCGGAGGTTCACGCAATTCCCAACGAGAGATGACGAGGAGGATGAGCCTCATCCTAGGAAGCGAGTCTCTTGCTCCTCGAAGAATCCCATGGAGAGCGAGGCCGAGTTCAAGAGCAAGCGTCGGACGTTGGTGAAGCTCGTGGACGAGGACAGAGATGGAGGTGAAACTGAGGCTGATCAGAAGGGTGGGCGAGAGAAGAAGAAGAAGGAAGAGGAAGAGGAGAAGGAGGAGGAAGCTGATGAGGTTGTGAAGCCGATCGGCGAGTCAATTAGGTCTTCTGGGAAGGGGAGGAAGTGGAGGAGCCATTACAAGTCGTTTGAATACGATGGAAATCAATACGAGTTGGTGAGTATTGCTCTTTTATTAGTATTCCCTCGGCGATTCTACATTGGATGGGTCGTTACTTTTCTCTCTTGTGTTTTCATTTCAGGTTGGTTATCAGGACATCAAATTTTACCTTACCATTTTTTTTAGCGGAAAATATTGCTTCACTACTGTTGACACCTAAATTTTACCGACCGTCTAGTCGTAATTTGCATAGAAAATTAGGGATTAATTTTTAACCCCTAAATAAAAATATTTAAATTGCATAACATATAGTTTAGATTCATTTAGTTTAATTGCATATTTTCACGTCAAATTGACGTTGGCGAATGAGCTTAAATTTCATCGAACAAAAATCGGTTCGCTCGGGAATGCAAGGGCCGGGAATTTCAAGACGAACGGGCTCGGTCGTTTTAATTTGAGCTTAATTCAACCCATTATGTTTGCCCAAATTAATTCAGCCCATTTAAATGTTAATTAGAACCCAAGCCCAAGCCTAAGCCTATTAGGACTAGAAAACCATCTAATTGACCTAGGTTAGAACTATATAAACATGTTTAGGTCAGAAATTAGGGGGGGACACAACATAATTTCTGATCAGAATTTTTAGAAGCAAGTGAGACACGTGAGAGTGAGAGAGAGAGAGAGAGAGAGAGAGAGAGAGAGAGATCGGCTGCGCTAGCACCCTCGCCCAAAGACCGACGCCGCCGCGCCTCAGCCGCCCGTCACCGCCGCGCCGGAATACTCCCGCCTGAACAGCCCCGCCTGAACAGTCACTATCGCCGCATCCTCTTCGCAAGTCGTAGCCGTTGGAGGATCACCGCCCGCTGTGCTGAGTGCCGCCCACAGCCGCGCCGCTCCTGCACGCCCGCGCCGGACAGCCCTGCCTCGCATTCAGCCTCTCTCATCGCCGTCCCTGTCTCGCCGGAGCAACCCCACCGAAGTCACCGTGTGCCGCCGCTTCAGCCCTCTCGCCGGCGTCGCTGCTGCCCGGAGTTCTGCCTTGCCGAAGTCTCGCCGAAGCCGGAGTGCCGCTGCACGTCGCTCCCGCCGCGTCAACCGCTTGCTGCTCCTTCTCCCTCGCCGGACGCCCTTGCCGGAGAAACGCTGGAGACAACCACGTCGGTGCTGCCCCTTTCTGCCGGAACAGCTGCCGTGCCGGAACAGTAGCTGAAGCCGCCGGAACACCCCTGCCGGTGAGCCGTGATCCACGTTCCAGCCACCAACCTCACCGGACTAGTCTCGCCGGTGTTGCCGTGAGCCTCGCCAGTTCCGTTCTGTCGCCGGTGCCGTCGTCGTTGCCGGTAATCCCGATCCCGATCCGTAAGCCCGAGCTCGATCCAAGTCAAAATTTGGAATTATTTCAAATTAGGTAACGATCATTATCCAATATATTTTTCAGAATATTAAGTTTCCTAATTTGAGTATTTGGAATATTTCATGAATATTATGCGGATAATTAGATATCTTAGGATAATGATCGATATATCCGCAATATTTTTAAATATTCAAAATTAGGAAAATTTCCTAATTTAGCAACGTATCTAGACGACTATCCAACCTTATTCCAAAGGTACGATACGCAGTGATACGGAAAATTATTATCCTATTCATAACTACTTGGATACGATAATGATTTTTATCCGCTTTTCAAATTTGAATGATCGACTTTCCGTCGATATCTATAATCCTATAGATATGACCGATAGTTCGATTTCTGTGCCTAATCCGAGTTTGAAACAAATTTAGCGGATCGCGTGGTTGATTTGAATCGGTTGCTTTCTTTATTTGTTTGATTACTTTCCTTTTTCAAATAAACAGAAAATTCAAAAAATATCAATTAGATTTGAATTAGAGTTTTTGCATGTCTAGGAATCCTAAATATATCTAAAAGATAGAGTAGTTATTTAATTTAAATTAGGACTTGAGATGATCTATTTCCTAGTTTAAATTAAGTAATATTCTAATCTTAATAGATTATTTAGGTTATTTTATTATTCCGAATTTTCATAAAAAACCCCAAAAAAAATGAATTGCTTCATGTTTGATTAGGATATATTACATTTTTAATTTAAGTAATTTATAATTTCGAATTTTGTCAAAAATCCCAAAAGTAAGTCATGTTAGGTTAGATTAAGTCATCATAAGTTGCATGTTAACTTAGACATTTTTGAATTTCGAATTCTAATAAAAAAATACCAAAAAGAGAAGTCATTAGGTTGCATGTTAATTTAGGCATATTTTTTATTCCGAATTTCAATGAAAAAATACCAAAAATAAATCATTTGCACGTCATTAGAATTAGGTCACGTCGTTGCATGACATATAGTTTGCATGCTAGGTTGCATTAATTCACATGTCATATTTTTACACGTCATTGCATGTAGACTAGATTTCATTTAAATAAGCGAAAATCCAAAAAAAGAGAAATTGAGTGAAATTGAGTTAAGTTTAAACTTAATAATCTATTAGCCTGAAAAAAAAGAAATTTTTTTTTAGGGTCGCGACAGCTTGACGACTCCGCTGGGGACTTGAGTTAAAACTCTTAGTGGACTCAGCTCAATTTTTCATTTCAAAAATAATTTTTGTTTGGCAGCGAGGATCCCAAGTACGTCCCTAACATTTTAAGGTGTTAAATGTTCTTGCAGTATGGGAGGTATAAGGGGAGGCGTGATTGTTAACCCTTGTTTTGCAGGGAGGTGTTCGGATGTATGGTTTAATTTATGCACGAAGCGCTGTTTGATATAACTTGTTATGCATGCCTTACATTTTCACTATACCGCATACACTACCCGCTGCCGGACCTCGGCGGCATAGGTTTAAGATGGTACTGAGATAGTGGATACCCCGACCAAAACCATGTGGTACGGGTTGCTCTTCTCGGTCTCGAAATTTTCTTTCGTGGTGTCATTGAGTACCCATCAAGGTTGTAACCCCACGCAACACGGGTCGGCTCTTTGACTAAGCCGGAGTCAGGGGAATCCCAACCTAACCACCACTATGACTGGTTTAGCTCGATAATCCTCGCGTCTCCATTTTGCAAGCCAGAGTCTAGGTAGAAATCGAACCTCACGTTTCATGCGCATGTCTATGTGATTGCCATTTTCCTACCCGGTGAAGTAAGTTTTCTTCAACCCTTATCTCGCAATTTATTTACCTTTCATATTTTCTTTGGTCGGTCCATGACGTTAGGTCGATCGTGAGTCTTGGTCTATACACTATGGGAGGGGCAGACATCCGGATTCTTGATGCTCCTAAGGACGAGCTCCGTGCCTGGTGGAGTCTACTCAGTCCGACCAACCGCAAGCTAGTTGAGGGCCACATCGGAAGGTTGCTCCCCCTACTAGAAGTCAAAGTCCGTACCGGCCTCGTTCGAGTATTAGCCCACTTCTGGTGCCCCGAGACATCCACCTTTATATTTGGTAAGTATGAGCTCACCCCGACTTTGGAAGAATATAGTGTGCTCATTGGAAAATCTTTGGAGTCGGAGTTAGTTTCACCACCTTTGGGAGTCGATTCCACTATAATGTTGTCAGAATTTTTGAATGTCGGAAAAGATGAATTGAGAAAAGTTTTGAAAGCAAACCGTGGGTCATGTCCTTTTTCATTCCCGAGTCAATGTTTCGAAAAAGCCACCCCTTTTCAAAAAGGTAGAATATTTTTATTAGCATTTTTCGGGTTCGTCATTCTCCCTCACTGCAAGAATGCATGCAATCCGTCAATTGCATGGTTGGTCCAACAAGTCTGTCTTGAAAAGAATTTTGTCAACACCATCTTAGCCGAGACTTTCATTTCTCTTACTAAATTCAAGCAAAATATTGACAAAACATTTCATGCACCCCTTGAATTATTGCAAATCTGATTTTTGTCTCACATTAAAGGATATGGCGATTTACTCAAAATATCCGAACTCAGTTATTCCAGTCATCTCATCTTAAGCTATAAAGAAAAACAAGGGAATGCACCCGATTATCATTACTCCGAATGGATCATTTTCATGAAAAATGCTAGACCCCAAGGTTTCCAATGGTATGCTAGTTGGTTCAATGTCGAGGAAGCTCGGCTTACGTGTAATGGTGTTGGACCGGTGCCACTTCTGGGTTTCACTGGCGCAATTGAATACTATCCCTATAACATCCCGAAATTCGACTCAATCTCTGGAATGAATAAAACGAGTCTTATTCGATATTTCAATTTCGTACGTCTCGCCCGGAGCTGATCACTCTCGGGATACTGACCAAATGGGAATGGCCAACTAGGAAGAGGTACGTGGACCGTGGACCCGGTCGCGAATTAAGCCCGATTTAGAAGGACGACGAGGAAGTATTTTGGACCAGTATGGGCTGATCTTCGGAACTTGAGTCGGACGATCGTGTCCTCGGAACTAGCGATAATTCCTCTCGCTCTCTCTCGACAGTCGAGCTCGTCGCGAATCGGACAACCCGAGGTCGATACGCGTAATCCCTAAACGGCCGCCCGTTAGTGAGAGATTTGAGAATTTGAATTTGACGAATTCAATCGTGAAATTTAGTCCGGAGTTCGAGGCCGACTTTCGAGGACTACGAGATGATTTTTGTGAGGACGACATCAAAAATATGCTAGCCACTTAGGTATAGAACTTATATGGTCGAAATTTAGCGAATCGACCCGGTACCGGAACTTAATGTCGTTTTTACCCTCGAGCCCCTTCATATTCCGAATTTTGGAGTTTCAAGACCTCTAACTCTCTCCCATGCAAGCCATCAATTGATCTATTATGTTACTCCACCTCTTGACCTTCCCTAGACCCTTCATCTTCCCCATAACCCTCATCATCACCTTTCACTTCATCTTCTCTCATTCTCTTTCATTCACTCTTTCCGTCACTCACACTCTCTCTCTCTCTCTCTATCTCTGACTCTCCCTCTCATTCTCGGCCAAGTGAGAGCTGAGAAACGCCGTCCACAGCCGATCCCGCCACGCCACCGTGACGCCTCTGCCGACCACCGCCGGTCGCCGCTCACCGCCGCCCTTGGGATCGTGCCGCCGATTTAACCGTTTACCGGTGATCGACCGCCGTTCCTCGTCGTCCCGAGCTCGGATTAGGTGAGTGTATTCCTCTAAGCCCTAATTAGGACGATTATGCACTCTAGATGGGATTAGGGGCTGTGTATGGTTGGTTTTGTGGTTGTATAAGCTTGATTTGCTTAATGGTGCAAGTTTGATGATTTTCGGATTTCTGGTTGTTACTGTACCTCTGTGCTTTATTATTTTTTTTGTGATCATTGTGTCCCGAATCTGAGAAAGTGTTCTTCATAGAATTTGTTCCCAACATCTTTAAGTATAACATACTTTAATTTCAGAATTTTTGGAATTCGTTTGGGGTCATTCGGAAGTCGGTTTTCAGACCGTCACAAAACTGCCCGATTTACTGTTCACTCGACCTTTTTGCCTTTCCGAATTTTTATAAAATTTTCCAGACCTTATTTCAACAAACGTCCTCACAAAGATTGTTAGAAACACCTGTGTCTATGACATATAAAAATTTCAGAGCTTTCCAAAGTGATTTGTGTACTGAATGAGTTGTATCTTTGATGGTCTGAGGGGCTGTTTGAGCGAACAGGGTTCTGTCCGGCTTTGAGTGTCAAAACGAGGTGCTTAAGGTTGGAACTGAGTTTTGAGTTCTTCACGGAAAATGTTTATCAAGATGTTTTGTACAATATATCCAAATTTCATAATTTTTGGAAGTTATTTGCTATTTATTTCAAATGGATTTTTGTCGCTGTGTAACTGCCCAGTTTGAACCCGATTTTGTATATTCTCGGTTTTTCTCTCTCGGACTGATTAGTGGCTGTCCATTGCGGATTTAATTAGGCCTTATATGGATAATATATGGTTTATTCGTGAACTACCATGTGTGATTGGTTGGGCCGTGTAGTGGCTGATTTGGGTGTGAATTATACTTGATTATGGAATGCCATGTTGTAAGCTTGTGTGGCCGACTGTTGTGGAAGTGCGATTGATAATTTGTTAATGTTCATCATAATGCCCAAATATGTCGCAAGTGCCAATTATGCATGTGATACCCCATGGTGTTAATGGGCCAGTTAAGTATGTGATGTAAATCGTTGAGCATGAATTCGTGGCATTGAATTGTGTTATACATTGTAGGACATCATGCTCATTGTATGTCGCACTAGCATTTGTGTGCGAAACTGCATGGCCACGCATTGAGTATGCCGAGTGTGAAACTTGTGGAAATTGTGCGAGAATGCGTGTATGCCATGGACATGTGATCACCTAATCATACCCTGATGCGTTTACGCGAGGTTCAGATAAAACCGGTTGTGTGAATGTGTGATCACTCTTCGCCCTGATGCGTTTACGCGGGGTGTGCCGTCCTCATGCACTTTGGAGCAGGACGATGCCCGGTACGACCGGAAGACGACCATCCTGATGCGTTTACGCGGGCTCTGGTTCGTAAGGAGATCGGTGTTGCGCCTGATGCGTTTACGCGGGCTAGAGACACTGGGCCTGGGGCGTCTTTACGCTGGCCATGAAGTGTTGTGATGGATCTTCGGATCGGGCCTTCGGATCGTGGCCTTCGGGTCGAGTTAACTGAATAAATGGCTAATGTGTGATGCATAGTGTCTGATTATATAGTAGAATCCACTGGGCATGGTATGGGACGTGTCTAAGAGAATTCTATCCTATAATCGGAACACGAACGAAATTTTATACCGGAATGCCATATGAATCATATTGTGGGTGCGGCAAGTTAATAGCATTTGCATGCATATAAATGCATGAGTCAGTGTGCGAGATTGTGCAATTCGGTGATCTTTCCTGGAAATTGTCACTAAGGATTTTGAGCATGTGTGTGACGTACGCGTGATTGAAAGTGCCGCTCATGTATTGTGATATTATGGGGTTAACTAACCTGCAGGGTCATTGAAATGCCGAATTGGGCCTACGGGCCTAAGTCACCTTTATATGTGTGTGTGACAATCCCGCCAGAGTGTCTCGACAGTACCAGATTCTCCAGGGGCTCCCTCTGGCGTTACAATCTGAGCTCCTCCAAGTCGATTTCTCCGACGAGGGTGAAGACCACGAAGGGACTGTAGCTCAACTCACGAAGATGTGGAAGAAGTGCAGTGTTTTAAAGATAGCCCGACCCGAAAAACAGCTCAAGGGGGAGCAGAAATCCTACTTTGCAACGGCCAAGTACATTCGACGGTACAAAATCCCACAGGAGTTACTCCCGAAGATACCCAAGGTGCCTCTCAAGACCGCCAATCGCTCAGAGAACAACCGCCTCAAAAGGAAGGTCGAAGAAGCTCAAGAAAAGGCAGCCAAAATAGCTCGAGCTTATGAGCAGCTGAAGAAGAACGTCACCTCCCATATGTCTATAGATCAAGCTGAATAAAAGCTTGAAGTTGTTTTTCATTTTCGTTTCAATTTCGGTCTTTTAAAAAATTTATTTAGGAATCGACTCATTTGCTCTTTTGTTCAGTTTAAAGTCATTTCAAGTCATCAGTCGTTGTAAAAATTTCGCCTCACTTCAATAAAGAGATCTTTTCAATTCAAAGCGGTTAGGCCAATGTCATGGATCGGCGCGTGATTTCTCTTGACACTTATGTATGCCTGTTTCATGCAAATTAGGTAACTACGGACCGATCACGATCGCCTATTCGCACACGGTCAAGAGCTAGAATGGCCAATCAAATCGACTTGCAAGAGCGTGTTGTCGGCATGGAAGATCAGATCAAGCAACTTGCCGTCGCAATGCAACAAATGACCGCTGAAATCAAGACCCTTCGGTCGATCCCTGTTCCAGCACCTCCTGAAGCATCAGCCCCGAAGTATAAAAGTGGAAAGGGTGTTGATTTTGAGGAAGATGACGATATTCCTGACTTGGAAGATGACCCCGTCCAGATCGTCGTCAATAAACCTAAGCCTGATGAACGTGTCAACAAGCTTGAAGAGAGAGTTAAGCAGCTAGAGGGTTCGCAAGATTCACCTTCGATCAATCTGTCTTTATACTCGCAGATTAAAATCCCAAAGAAGTTCAAGATGCCGGACTTTGACAAGTACAATGGCACCACGTGCCCAAAAGCCCACCTGTAGTTGTACCATGTACAAATGACCTCGTACGTTGACAACGAGCTGGGATGATTGTTTATACTCACCATACTGGCATCGTTTCCACTATCTCCGAGGTCGTCATTAACTGGGACGAGGAGTTTGCTACACTAAGCACCGAGAAGGACAAGCTCGATCCCTTACCTGAAGACATGCCTCCGCTCGAAGACGCGATTGATGATGAAAGGATCATAATAAACACGCCCGCAGCTGATGAAGGGATAGTGATCGAGATACCTCAATCGTACGAATACTCAGATGATAAGGCAGTCCCTTGGTCCTACAGTCTCTGTCGCGGCCCTTAAAAAATTTATCATTTTCTCGGGCTAATGGATTATTAAGATTGAACTTAATTTGGGCCCTCCCAAACCCTACCAATTCGCAACTTAGGGTTTAAGTTCTTAACATGCAAATGTTTTCATGCTTGGAGTCGCCACTAATCATTTTACGGTAGGCTGATTAGAAACCTAAATAAAACATAGGGAGATATGTTTTATTCCTACGAACCAGAGATTCTAAGCCCGAGGACTTGATTACGCTAGATCTAGTCTAACGCCCTTTCGGTATCTTTTCTTTTCAAAAATGTTTTGACAGGCAGTTTGGATCCATTTTAGCTTAGTCACCAACATGTGAGGTGTTCATGCGGGTGCGCAAACCATCAATTTAATACCCAGAAATCAAAGCATTAAATAAATTGCAAGTTTGGAAGAATGACTTACCTCGAACCAACGCAAGCATCTGCATTGTTAGCTAGAAAATCACATCAAACACCCTAATATGATTTCTAGTTAACAAACAATCACTCAATTTCTTTTTTTTGATTTTCCACTTATTTAAATGAAATCTAATCTATATGCAATGACGTGCAAAATGACACGTGAATTAATGCAACCTAACATGCAAACTATATGTCATGCGACGACGTGACTTAATTCTAATGACGGGCAATAATATATTTTTGGTATTTTCTGATGAAATTCGGAATAAAAATATGCCTAAATTAACATGCAACCTAATGACTTCTATTTTTGGTATTTTTTTTATTAAAATTCGGAATTTAAAAATGCCTAAAATAATGTGCAACCTATGATGACTTGATCTACTCTAGAATGACTTATTTTTGGGATTTTTGTATAAAATTCGGAATTATTAAATTGCTGAAATAATCTATGAAGATTAGAATATTACTTAAGTTAAAATAGAAACTAGATCGTCTCACGTCCTAATTTAAATTAAAAAATTACTCTATCCTCTAGATATATTCAAAATTCCTAGACATGCAAAAATTCTAATTCAAACTCTAACTAATATTTTTTTGAATTTTCTGTTTTATTTGAAAAGGAAAACAATCAAAACAAATAAGGATAGCAACCAATTCAAATCAACCACGCGATCCGCCAAACTCGTTTCAAACTCGGATTAGGCGCAAAATTCGAACTATCCGTCATATCTATGGGGTTATAGATATTGACGAAAAGCCGATTATTCAAAATTGAAAAGCTAATGAAATTCATTATCGTATCCAAATAGTTATGGATAGGATAATAATTTCCCGTATCGCCGCGTATCGTACCTTAGGGTTAAGGTCGGATAGACGTCCAAATACGTTGCTAAATTAGGAAATTTTCCTAATTTGAATATTTGAAAATATTGCGGATATCTCGAACATTATCCAAATATATCTAGATATCTACCAGATATTCATGCAATATTCAAAGAATATTCCACCCATGCAAACTAGGAAACTTAATATTCTGAAAATATATCGGATAATGACCATTACCTAATTTGAAAATAACTTCCAAATTCGAACTCGGATCGAGCTCGGGCTTACGGATCGGGATCGACGATGTTGGTGACGGGATGGTGACGACCGACGACAACGGCGATGGCACGGCGGGCTCACGGCAACGGTGTCGACGATGGGGCAGCAGCGACACGGCGGCTTGAGGAACTCCGGCGGGAACGATGGCTATGCAGCTACTCTGGGCGCCGGAGGCTGGCTGTTCCAGCGTGCTTGGTGGACCACAGCGGCGACGCGGAGCTATGGCTGTGGACGGCGAGAGGCGACGAGGAAAGGAAGGGTCCGGCGTGGCTGCTCTGGCGATGGTGATGGGGGGAACGGCTGGCAGGCATCGGTGAGGCTGTTCCGGCGTTGCGGATGACACGGCGGGCTGCTACTCGGTGAACGGCAGCACGGGGAGGACGGCGACGGTGCAAGCGAGGCGCGACGGAGACAGCTTCGGCACGGTGAGGAGGTCCGGCGCGGCGAGGGAACGGAGCAGCGGCTGACTGGCTTGCTCCGGACGGCGACACGGCGGCGAGCAGCTCAGCAAGGAGGACGTCGGCGCGGCAAGGGCTTCGCCGGCGAGGAGACCGAGGTGGTGGAGCGGCAACAGTCAGGGGGGGCTGGTCGATGCGGCGAGGACTGTTCCCGGGCACGGCGTCGGCGTGGAAGGCAGCGTGCAGCGGAGGCGACGGTGTCGGGCGGTCCCGGGTACGCGGTGGACAGCGGCGGCGTGGGCTTGTGCGCCGGCCACCCTCTCCTTCTCTCACTCCCTTTCTCATTCTCACTCTTTCGCACGTGTTCTCAAAATTTTCTGATCTGAAAAATTATGACATCCTCCTTAATTTCTGACCTAAAACACGCTTATATAATCCTAAACTAGGTCAGTTAGATGGGCTTAATGTCCTAATGGGCTTAGACTTGGGCTTAGGTCTAATTAAATTAAATGGGCTGAATTAGATTGAGCTGAATTAAGCTCATTACATAATGGGCTGAATTAAGCTCAAATTAAAATGGCCGAGCCCGTTCGTCTTGGAATTCCCGGCCCTTGCATTCCCGAGCGAACCGAGTTTTGTTCAAAGAAATTTAAACCTGTTCGCCACTGCCAATCAATGCAAAATGCAATTAAACTAAAATAAACCTAAACTATATGTTATGCAATTTAAAATATTTTTGTTTAGGGGTTAAAAATTAATCCCTAATTTTCTAATGCAAATTACGACTAAACAGTCGGTAAAATTTAGATGTCAACAGCTGCTCCTCTTTGAAGGTGAGCTCGCAGAGGTTGCTTTCAACCATGCAAATGCAATGAATGTTGTTTTTATCGGGATTATGAGTCCCATCTTGAAATGCATTAAGAAATGATGCATGCTGACATGAAAGGAAAACATACATGGAATTACTTACCTGATGGAAGTGAGATAATGTAATTCGAGGCATGACTCTAACTTTGAGTGTTGTTTGGCAAATGTCTGGGCTCAGTCCCATAGGTATTGCCTGACAAACTGTTGATAAACTTCGGTGATCTGCAATTGAGTCAAAACACACGAAGAAAGCTCGACATGAAAAAAGTGTAAAAATGTTCCGACCTTTACAAAATACCTATACATCTCCATAGGTATTTATAAAGATTTGGCCGCTGCGCCTATATCCTTGACTCATAGGTGCGTCACGGGAGAACTCTGGAGGATATTCCGACCTTTAAGATACCTATATATCTCCATAGGTATTCATAAAGATTTGGCCGCTTCACCTATATCCTTGACTCATAGGTGAGTAGCGGGGGAAAACCTCGGGTTGAGGAATATTCCGACCTTTAAGATACCTATACATCTCCATAGGTATTCATGAAGATTTGGCCGTTTCACCTGTATCCTTGACTCATAGGTGAGTAGCGGGAGAACATCCGGGATGGGGAGAATATTCCGACCTTTATAAGATACTTATACATCTCCATAAGTACTTATAAAGATTTGGCCACTGTGCATATATCCTTGACTCATAGACACATCGCGGGGGAATATCTCGAGATTAAAGAAGTATTCCGACCTTTACAAAATATCTATACATCTCCATAGATACTTGTAAAGATTTGGCCGCTTCACCTATATCCTTGACTCATAAGTGAGTAGCGGGGAATACCCGAGATTGAGGAAAATTCTGACTTTTAAGATACCTAGACATCTTCATAGGTATTCATAAAGATTTGACCGCGGCACCTATACATCTCTATAGATGTCTCACGGAGGAATCTTCTCGAAATAGTACGAAAACAATGATTTTGGTGAACAAAGGGGCTAGCCCAAATGTTCGAGGGTTGCTTAACAGAGTACCTGGGCATCTTTAGGGGTACCTGAAAAGACTTGATCAATAGACACCTGAACATCATCAAAGGTATCTAGAGATTACAACAAACTGATTCAATATGGGGGCTTGCCGATTGCTCGAACAGGTTTGGGACGCCTGGATAGACATCCAAAAGATTGAGATATACTTACCTGGCGATATCTCCAACTCTGAAGGTGTGTCTCCTGCTGGACATGATTTTAAGCAATATGTAATATGCATTCACACACATATACACATGCACTATGATTTCAACTGGTTTTCATGCACGATGGTTTTGTCAAATCGGCATTACAAACTCCGTTGGGGAAAAATCATGACAAGACAATCCTAACTCGCAAATGGATGTCTTGAAAATGTCGAATGAGGGACTTCCGATCCAAAAGGGCTTTCTCTCATTCTCACCGAAAAGGCTGATTTATAGAGAATCACTCCATCTTATCATCATCATGCCGACAAGAGTCCGAGTATTCTCGCAAGCGGTACGACCTTACCAATCCAAGAGGTCTTTACCAGGACTGTAACATGGGCTTGGTCAATGGCTTAGCAAAAGGGACTCTTTGAGTCGAGGTTATTGAAAGAAAATACTCTGCAATTGTCTCTGGGTTTGCAAATCAAGAACCCTGCAAAATGAGATAAAAATGGATTTGCTCGCACTTCTTCAAGCTAAGCTTGTAAACATCTGAAATTCTATGTTAGTTCAAGTGCCCTAATCTAAAGAGACTTTTCAAGGGACGTAACGTAGGCTAGGTTCATGGGTTGAGAAATGAATGGATCATTTGGCTCAAAATGTATTTGATTGGGGTGAATAAGTTGGTGATCATCTTGGCATCGTCACTGCTTTTCTTCTTCACCAGGGATTGTCCCCTCTGCAGATGTTTCATTGGCTTCAGGAGTTTATCACTTGATTCCTTTGGGACTCGTAGGACTACTGCTCTACTGGGGATGATTTTGATATGTCATATCCCGACCTTTTCATTGGACATTGGCCTTGCTTTTACCAAGCACACTGCTTTTTCTTGCCCTTTTTCTTCTTCTTCTTTTTTTTTTCTCGACATATGTCGTTTACAATGTAAACACTGGTCATCTAATCTGCCTGATTGACTCGCCGTTTGAGCTTAGAAACTTCTTGTCTTCTATCGACGCTCTGGATATGCTGCTTGAACAATGATGACTTTTTGCCTTACTCCAGTGTAGGGGATGATCACCAACTGGGTTCATATGAAACGAATTTGCAGGCTCAATTGGGCTTAACAAAGGATAAACGTGTGTAGGGTAGAGAAAGAAATGCTCTTCGTCATCCTAAGGCACTTGAACTTCGCGTGAATTCATCTGGAAAAGCAACACTCGAAGATTGATGCAAGTGAGAGCAAGAAGATTTCTATTCATATTTCATCTTATACCACTGATTTACCTCCAATTTGCCCCGATAAGGGGTGGTTCTTGACAGGGGTAATTCGAAAAAATTTCTCCAAATGTTTAGGCTCAAAGAGGTTAAACAAGTGATAACCTGTAGTGTTTAAGGTAGAGAAATGAAATGCCTCTTGTCATTTCGGTCACCGTACCTTTTGCGAGAGAACTCTATACCTTGCCGACATGGAATTTTTTTTCACTCAACTCACTGGGGATTTTTCCATTCAACTCACTGGGGATTAATGCATGGGAATGTGTATAGGATAGGGCTTGCCTTTCATCGTCCCGATGTACCTCATTCGACACGTTCAAGTCATTTCACATGAGTTATTAGATAGACTTCCCCCTTTTGAAGCCGACAATGCTGATTGATAAAATAACCATGCAGAAATTAAAGCCAATGCACACATTTCAGCTTGAAATTGATTGAAATCATTTATTCATCATCGAAATGTTTGCAAATTCAGAACATAAAACCAAACACTGGAAAACTTTTGCTGCAAAATGTCAGGTTTTATCAAGGATAATACATCTTCACAGCGTCAGAATTAACAGGATTGGAGAACTCACGACCATCCATTTCTGCGAGAATCAGGGCACCTCCAGGAAGCACCTTTTTAACCACATACGGACCGATGTAGTTTGGGGCAAATTTTCCTCCGGGAACTGGGAAGATTGGCAGCACCTTCCTTAGGACTAGATCATTTACTTTGAAGTGTCTTGGACGCACCTTTTAGTTAAAAGATCTAGCTATCCTCTGCTGATAGGTTTGATCGTAGCAAATGGCTCTCAGCCGCTTTTCATCAATCAGGTTCAACTACTCGTGTCTTTGTCGCATCCATTCCGCTTCAGACAACTCCACCTGGGATAAAACTCGCAAGGAAGGGATTTCTACTTCGACAGGCAGGACTGCTTCCATGCCATACACCAGGGAAAAAGGGGTTGCACCGACAGAGGTTCGGATGGAAGTCCGATATGCCATTAGTGCAAATGACAATCTTTCGTGCCAATCACGATAGTTTTTAGCCATTTTGGCTAGGATCCTCTTGATGTTTTTGTTAGCAGCTTCAACTGCTCCATTCATCTGTGGACGATAAGGAGATGAATTCAAATGCCGGATCTTGAACTCATCGAACAACTGATCCACGAACTTGTTGTTCAAATTCGTCCCATTGTCGGTGATAATAGCCTCGGGAACACCATAGCGAGCGATTATGTCTCGCCTAATGAATCTTACAACATTCATCGCAGTAACATTGGCATAAGACGCGGCTTCGATCCACTTGGAGAAATAATCAATTGCGACTAAGATGAATCGGTGTCCATTCGATGCCTTGGGATTGATTGGGCCAATCACCCATGGCTCGGATAACTGATGCAACTCTGTGGGGGGAACATTTAACTTATCCCTATAAACTTGACAGCGATGACACCTTCGAACATGCTGGATACAGTCACTTTCCAGACTGAGCCAATAATAACCCAGCCTCATGATCTTCTTGGCTAACATGTGGCCATTCATGTGTGGACCGCATATCCCCTCGTGTACTTCTTGCATGATTCTGGTAACTTCAGCTGCGTCCACACACCTCAGCAGAATTGAATCATAGGATCTCTTGTACAGCTTTTCACCACTGACGAAGAATTTTGAAGCCATTTTCATGATGTACTTCCTATCAGCCGGAGTACTTCCCTCAGAAAATTCTTGTCTTTAGATATAGTTCATGATATCGTAATACCATGGCTTTTCATCAGGTTCTCCGGTCACAACCATACAATAGGCCGGTTTCGTTAAGACTTCGATCTTCAAGGGTTCCACCTCTACTCCACCAGTCACTTGCAGCATGGAAGATAACGTAGCTAGCGCATCAGCAAACTGATTGTGGGATCTTGACAAGTACTAGAAGGAAATGTCTTTGAATTCTTTTATGATCTCTTCGAGGTATTCATGATATGGCATTAGCTTGGTGTCTCTCGTCTTCCATTCTCCTACAGTTTGGAGAATAATTAGAGCGAAATCACCAAACACCTTCAACTTTGTTATCTCCATTTCTACTGCGGCTTGAAGTCCGAGGATGCAAGCTTCATATTCGGCTATGTTATTGGTACACGGGAACACCAACTTTGCTGCTACTAGACAATACTGTCCATCTGGAGATATTAAGACTGCCCCAGTTCCGGAACCAGTCAAGTTTACGGCTCCATCGAAAAACATGGTCCACGTATCTTCCTTTATTACTAGAATGCGATCTTCTGGAGAATATGCATCATCATCTGAGATTCCGGGATTCTTAGCTAACACATCAGCAATTACCCGACCTTTAACTGACTTCTGTGGCATCATCCGGACATCAAATTCTGAGATTAAAATCTGCCATTTGGCTAGCTTCCCTACCAAAGCCGGCTGATCAAGTAAATATTTGATGGGATCGTTTTCAGTCACCAAGAGAGTCTGGTGATGCAGTGTATATTGCCTGAGCCTATGGAGCACCCATACTAGTACAGCACATGTTTTCTCGGCTTCAGGATAATTTAACTCCGAGACGGTGAACTTCTTACTCAAGTAATAAATGGCTCGCTCCTTTCCATCCTCTGGACTTTTCTAGGCTAGCATCGCTCCCAGAGACTCGATATGAATCGTGAGATAGAGGATCAGAGGCTGCCCCGGCATTGGCGGGACTAGCACTGGTGGTTTCATCAAGTACTGCTTGAGTTCATTGAACGCTTCCTGGTAATTATCGTCCCATTCCACTTGAGCATTCTTCTTTAGAAGTTTGAAGAACAGTTTAGCAGTTTCAGAGAGCTGGGAAATGAAACGGGCTATATAGTTCAACCTGCCCAGGAGGCTTCGTACTTCTTTCACGGTCGACGGGGGTTGCAGCTCACATATGGCCTTCACTTTGGAAGGATCGACATCAATGCCTTTACTACTTACTACAAACCCAAGTAGTTTGCCCGACGTTGCCTCGAATACGCACTTGGCTGGGTTGAGGTGGAGTTTAAATTCACGGAGTCGGTCGAACAACTTCTTCAGGGTATCAACATGACTCTCTCCGGGATGAGACTTGGCAATCATGTCATCGACATATATCTCAATCTCCTTATGCATCATGTCATGGAAAAAAGTCACCATTGCCCGTTGATATGTTGCCCCGGCATTTTTAAGACTGAAGGGCATGACCTTATAGTGGAATGTACCCCAAGGAGTGATGAACGCAGTCTTCTCCTTATCACTGTCCTTCATTCTTATCTGATTATCGCTCGAGAAACCATCCATAAAGGAAAATAATTCAAATCCAGTACTACTGTCTACCAGAACATCTATGTGCGGTAATGGAAAATCATCTTTAGGGCTAGCATTGTTCAGGTTGTGATAGTCGATGCAAACCCGAACTTGGCCGTCTTTCTTCATGACTAGCACGATGTTAGCCACCCAGGTAGGGTATTAGGTGGGTATTGGGTGACTTCGATGAATCCCACTTTCAAAAGCTTCATAACCTCCTATTCTATCTTCTTCGAAAGCTCAGGTTTGGTTCTTCGTAGCCTCTGTTTCTTGGGCGGCATGTTGAGATTAGTAGGCAAGCCGTGCTCCATAATAGACGAGTCTAAACCCGGCATATCGGCATATGACCCGGCAAAGATATATCCTGGTAATCTTTCAGCAACTGGACCAGACGATCGGCTTCATCTTCGGGAAGGGTTGCCCCGATCTTCACCTCTTTGGTTTCTCCGGAATCACCCAAGTTAACGGTGATAGTTTGATCTACCGTTAGGACTTTAGGTCTTTCATGAAGCTCTAAGTCGCGCTGAATGTCTACGGAATCGTCGAGTTCACCGGCATCATCGAGATCAGGCTCGGCGGCGCATAATTCATCGGATTGGACCGTTCCCATGCCCTCACGTGTCACAAGATTGCCCCTAAAACATAAAGTAGGGGATTCAGAAGGATAAACGGGGGTGAACATCGCATTTTTTTTTTAAATTTTTTTTTATTTCCCTTAACTCCT
The DNA here is from genome assembly GCA_031216185.1 of Syzygium aqueum. NCBI lineage: Eukaryota > Viridiplantae > Streptophyta > Magnoliopsida > Myrtales > Myrtaceae > Syzygium > Syzygium aqueum. Next base: position 159,645 of record CM062237.1, read on the forward strand.
TTTTGTTTTTCTGAAATTCATTTCGAAAAAGTTTTAGCACGAGAAAGCATGAAGAAGTCCAGGCCTCAGAATTCTCTTTGGATTATATTTTCTTTTATCGGTTGGATATCATCACCGGGCTGGTTTGATGTACCTCAACATGCCCTCAGAAAACTGAAAAACTTATAATTTCATTGATCATTTCAAAATGAATTACACTTATTGAATGGAAATTGCGACAATCAAAACCTAGAAGCGGAAACAGAAAGCAGCACCCGGAACGGGGCAAATCCTAGAAAGCAACAAAAATTCCCACGCAAGGGAGTATGCGGAAAAGGAAAAGTTTTACTCTTGTGGGCCTGTGCCCATTCCCTCTAACGATCCTTCTTCGATAACTCCGATGAAGACGTCGTCAAACAGGGCAGTGATTCCTTCGATTGCATGCTCAGGGACTTTTGTCTTTAAAGACGTTGGATCATCCATACCTCCCCATCTGTCGGGGACAATGTCGCGGGGATCAGCATAGAAGCTCGGGGGTTTTGAGTACTTCACATAGTAATCGAACTTGCCGCTCGGCTGCCCTAGAGTGTCAATCACCTCCTTCTCCTCGTGCATCATCCTTGGGGGGCCAGGGAATATGGTGCGAATGTGTGGAAGCGACCTACCACGCCCGAGTTCTTCGTTGTTCGATCTGTTCTACTCAACTCCTTGACCTCGACCTCGACTATATCCACGTCTCTCATTGTTCGACGCAGTTGACCCTTGATACCCCAATCCAGAAGCGCGGAGTCTTTGAGAGACTTCCACCGGTTGGCGGATACCTTGACCATCCCTGCCAAGGCCTTCACCTGGAATAAAGCCATGGGATGCCATTACTCGTTCGACCATGACTGCAGTATTTGACACTTCAGGAACTGGTGGCGACGATCCTCTAGTCACATGTATGGTTGATACGAGCTCAAACGACTGGTAGCTCGATTCAATCTTGCAATCTGGTTCGACATAGGGGATGGCCGTGGCGTGATAGATTGGGTGCTCTTCTTCATCATGTACCGTGACTAACTTCCTCTCCACAACGAACTTCACTTTCTGATGTAGGTTGGATGGGACAGCTCCAGCAGTATGAATCCATGGACGACCTAGCAGGAAGTTGAATGCAGTGGGAATGTCCATAACCTGGAATAGGACATTGAACATCGTCGGCCCAATCTATATGTCGAGGGGGATTTCTCCCATCACTTCTTTCTTCGTTCCGTCAAAGGCTCGCACGGAGGTCTTCGCAGAATTTATCCTCGAAGGATCTATCTTGAGGCGGTGTAAAGTTGCCAGAGGGCAGATGTTCAAGGCCGATCCATTGTCAATGAGTACCCGAGCTACATGCGAGGCCTTGTATTTGACAGAAATATACAGGGCCTTAGTATGTCCTCTGCTTTCTAGAGGGAATTCCTCATCCGAGAAGGCTATAAGGTCCTTGAGGAGTATAGAACCCACAAATTCTTCCAGCTTCTCATGGTCAATCGTCTCGGGCATGTGGACTTCACTTAACACTTTCATTAGGGCCTTTTGATGCTTGATAGATGTCTGGAGTAATTCAAGCAGGGAGATTTGCGCAGGCATCTTGCGTAGTTGGTCGACTATGCTATATTCACTGGCTTTGATGATAGCCAGAAACTCCTTAGCCTCTTCATCAGTGATAGGTTTTGCGGGTTGAGCATTGGCTTGGCCATAAGCACGTCCGGACCTAGTGACCAAGTCAACATCGAGATCGTAGGACCAAGGGACTGCCTTATCGTCGGTATACTCGTACGGTTGAGGTATCTCGATCACTATGCCTTTATCGGTTGTGGGCGTGCTTATCACAATCTCTTCATCGTCTGTTGCGTCTTCGAGCGGTGGCATGTCTTCGGGCAAAGGATCGAGCTTGTCCTTCCCGGTATTCAACGTAGCGAATTCCTCGTCCCAGTTAATAATGACCTCAGATATAGTGGAAACGATGCCCGTGTGGTCAGCATAAACAATCATCCCAGCTTCTACCATCTTCGAGATTCTTTCTTTCATGACAGCCAAGGAAATGGCTTCATTACTCGGGTAACAGCCAGCCTTCACTAGTTCAGCGTAGACCTCGGTGGTGTACACCCTGACATTCTTGATTCGGCCAGCATTGAAGCTGAAAACGGCATTCACATTGCCCGCGTGATCAGGGAGCGGGTTATTCTGAACATTTGGCTTGGCGGGTTGGAATGAAAACGCCTTCGTGTCAAGGAGATTCTGGATTCGGTGCTTGAGGATAGGGCAATCGTCGGTTGAGTACCCCAGCTCGCCCGTGTGATAATCGCATTTCTTCGATGGGTCGAAGTTATAGAACTGCTCAGGATTAGGTCGGCTTGGCTAGGTAGTAAGCAAGCCTTTCTTCCGGAGCACTGTCAATACTTGAGACAACAATCCGGGGAGGGGAGTGAATTGTCTCCTGTTGTTTCTCCTCTGAAAAGGTTGACGACTCGCGTTTTCTTGCTGAGCTTCTGCCACTTGAATTGCCGGGGCAGAATTAGTATTCCGCCGGCTTGGTTAGTTATAAGTCACATTGACTTCAGCTGCCGGCTCTTTCTCCTTCCTTGCACTGAATCTCTTAGTTGAGGAAGACGGCTCCACAAACCAACCATCCTTCATCCCTATCTCGATCTGTTCACCTATGGGGATGAGTTGGTTGAAGTTATCAGCCGGGATGGCCACCATTCGATTACGGTACTCGAACGGGAGAGTTTTCACGAACATCCTCTTCAGCTCACTGTCAATAGGTTCTGGGACAACCTGAGCGGCTATATTCCTCCATCTGATGGCATAGTCTTTGAAAGACTCTGTCTTCTTCATTTGAGCATGCTCAAGATCATCACGGGTAGGAGTGATGTCTGTTATGAACCAGTATTGCTTCAGGAACGCCTCACTAGCTTCCTTCCAGGTTTTGAGGCTATTGATCTTTTTCATGAGGTACCAGTGCAGAGCAGGGCCGGTCAAACTCGCTTGGAATGCATGGATCATCAGAAGCTCGTTGTCAACGTACGAGGTCATATGTACGTGGTACAACTGCAGGTGGGCTTTTGGGCACGTGGTGCCGTTGTACTTGTCAAAGTCCGGCATCTTGAATTTCTTTGGGATCTTGATCTGTGAATACAGGGACAAATCGATCGAGGGTAAATCCTATAAACCCTCTAGCTGTTTAACTCTCTCCTCGAGCTTATTGACTCGTTCATCAGGCTTGGGTTTATTGACGACAATCTGGACGGGGTCATCTTCTAACTCAGGCATATCATCATCTTCCTCGACGTCAACATTCTTTCCACCTGTATGCTTCGGGACTGATGCTTCAGGGGATGTCAGAATAGGGATCGACCGAAGAGCCTTGATCTCAGTGGTCATTTGTTGCATTGCGACGGTAAGTTGCTTGATCTGGTCTTCCACACCGACGACACGCTCCTGCAACTCAGTTTGATCGGTCATTCTAGCTCTTGACCGTGTACGAATAGGTGATCGTGATCAGTCCGTAGTTACCTAATCGAAGATAAAGCATGCATGAGTGTTCAGCAAAAATCACACGCCGATCCATGACATTGGTCTAACTGCTTTGAATTGAAAAGACATCTTTATTGAAATGACGAAAATTTTTACATCGACTAATGACTTAAAATAAAACTGAATTAAAGACGAATGACTCAATCCCTAAACAAACTTAAACTGAAATTGAAATGAGAAAACAAATTCAAGCTTTTTAATTAGCTTGATCTATAGACATATGAGAGGCGACATCTTTCTTCAACTGCTCATAAGCCCGAGCTATCTTGGCTGCCTTTTTTTTTCAGCTTCTTCGACCTTCCTTTTGAGGCGGTTGTTCTCTGAGCGGTTGGCGGTCTTGAGAGGCACCTTTGGTATCGTCGGGTGTATCTCCTGTGGGATCTTGTGTCGTCGGATGTATTTGGTCATCGCGAAGTAAGACTTCTGCTCCCCCTTTACTTCTCCTTCGGGTCGAGCTACCTTTAGGAGACGATACTTTTTCCACATCTTTTGGAGTTGAGCTATGGTCTCTTCATGATCTTCACTCTGGTCGGAGAAATCGGCACGGAGGAGCTTGGGTCGTAACGCCAGAGGGAGCCCCTGAAGAATCTGGTACTGGTGGGACATTCTGGCGGGGTAGTACTCGATTGCGCTAGTGAAACCCAGAAGTGGTACCGGTCCAACACCATTACACGTAAGCCGAGCTTCCTCGACTTTGAACCAGTTAGCATGCCATTGGAAACCTTGGGGTCTAGCGTTTTTCATAAAAATGATCCACTCGGAATAATGGTAATCTGGTGCGTTCTCTTGTCTTTCTTTATAGCTTAAAACAGGATGACTCGAATCACTGAGTTCGGATATTTTAAGTAAATTGCCACACCCTTTTATGTGAGATAAAAACCAAATTTGCAAAAGTTCAAGGGGTGCATGAAACGTTTTATCAACATTTTGCTTGAATTTAGTGAGAGAGATGAAAGTTTCAGCTAAAATGGTGTTGACAAAATTCTTTTCAAGACAGACTTGTTGGACCAACCATGCAATTGACAGGTTACATGCATTCTTACAGTGAGGAAGAATGACAAACCCGAAAAATGCTAGCAAAAAGATTATGCCCTTTTGAAAAGGTGTGGCTTTTTCAAAATATTGACTTAGGAATGAAAAAGGGCATGACCCACGGTTTGCTTTCAAAACTTTTTCTAAGTCATGTTTTCCAACATTCAGAAATTCAGCCAACATTAGAGTGGAATCGACTCCCAAAGGTGGTGAAACTAACTCCGACTCCAAAGATTTTCCAATGAGCACACTATATTCTTCCAAAGTCGGGGTGAGCTCATGTTTACCGAATATAAAGATGGATGTCTCGGGGCACCAGAAGTGGGCTAATGCGTGAACGAGGCCGGTACGGACTTTGACTTCGAGTAGGTGGAGCAACCTTCCGACGTGACCTTCAACTAGCTTACGGTTGGTCGGACTGAGTAGATTCCACCAGGCACGGAGCTCGTCCTTAGGAGCATCAAGAATCCGGATGTCTGACCCTCCCATAGTGTATAGACCAAGACTCACGACCCACCTAGTGTCATGGACCGACCAAGGAAAAGAACAAAACATAAATAAATAGCGAGATAAGGGTCAAAGAAAACTTACTTCACCGGGTAAGAAAAATGGCAATCACATAGACATACGCATGAAATGTGAGGTTCGATTTCTACCTAGACTCTGGCTTGCAAAATGGAGACGCGAGGATTACCGAGCTAAACCAGTCATGGTGGTGGTTAGGCTAGGATTCCCCTGACTCCGGCTTAGTCAAAGAGCCGACCCGAGTTGAGTAGGATACAACCGTGGTGGGTACTCAATGACACCTTGAAAGAAATTTTCGGGACCGAGGAGGGCGACCCGTACCACATGATTTTGGTCGGAGTATCCACTATCTCAGTACCATCCTAAACCTATGCCACCCAGGTCCGGTAGCAGGTAGTGTGTGCGGTGTAGTGTAAATGTAAGGCATGCATAACAGGTTATATCAAACAGCGCTTCGTACATAAATTAAAACATACATCCGAACACCTCCCTGCAAAACAAGGGTTAACAATCACGCCTCCCCTTATACCTCCTATGCTGCAAGAACATTTAACACCTTAAAATGTTAAGGACGTACCTAGGATCCTCGCTGCCAAACAAAAATATTTTTGAAATGGAAAAAAATTGGCCTAAGTCCACTAAGAGTTTTAACTCATTTATCCCCAGTGGAGTCGCCAAGCTATCGCGACCCTTAAAAAATTTATCATTTTCTCGGGTTAATGGATTATTAAGATTGAACTTAACTCGGGCCCTCCCAAGCCCTACCAATTCGCAACTTAGGGTTTAAGTTCTTAACATGCAAATATTTTTATGCTTGGAGTCGCCACTAATCATTTTACGGTAGGCTGATTAGAAACCTAAATAAAATATAGGGAGATATGTTTTATTCCTACGAACCAGAGATTCTAAGCCCGGGGACTTGATTACGCTAGATCTAGTCTAATGCCCTTTCGGTACCTTTTCTTTTCAAAAATGTTTTGACAGGCAGTTTGGATCCATTTTAGCTTAGTCACTAACATGTGAGGTGTTCATGCGGGTGCGCAAACCACCAATTTAATACCCAGAAATCAAAGCATTAAATAAATTGCAAGTTTGGAAGAATGACTTACCTCGAACCAACGCAAACATCTGCATTGTTAGCTAGAAAATCACATCAAACACCCTAATATGATTTCTAGTTAACAAACAATCACTCAATTTCTTTTTTTTTGATTTTCCACTTATTTAAATGAAATCTAATCTATATGCAATGACGTGCAAAATGACACGTGAATTAATGCAACCTAACATGCAAACTATATGTCATGCGACGACGTGACTTAATTCTAATGACGGGCAATAATATATTTTTGGTATTTTCTGATGAAATTCGGAATAAAAATATGCCTAAATTAACATGCAACCTAATGACTTCTAATTTTGGTATTTTTTAATTAAAATTCGGAATTTAAAAATGCCTAAAATAACGTGCAACCTATGATGACTTGATCTACCCTAGAATGACTTATTTTTGGGATTTTTGTATAAAATTCGGAATTATTAAATTGCTGAAATAATCTATGAAGATTAGAATATTACTTAAGTTAAAATAGGAACTAGATCGTCTCACGTCCTAATTTAAATTAAAAAATTACTCTATCCTCTAGATATATTCAAAATTCCTAGACATGCAAAAATTCTAATTCAAACTCTAACTAATATTTTTTTGAATTTTCTATTTTATTTGAAAAGGAAAACAATCAAAACAAATAAGGATAGCAACCAATTCAAATCAACCAAGCGATCCGCCAAACTCGTTTCAAACTCGGATTAGGCACAAAATTCGAACTATCGGTCATATCTATGGGGTTATAGATATTGACGAAAAGCCGATTATTTAAAATTGAAAAGCTAATGAAATTCATTATCGTATCCAAATAGTTATGGATAGGATAATAATTTCCCGTATTGCCGCGTATCGGACCTTAGGGTTAAGGTCGGATAGACGTCCAAATACGTTGCTAAATTAGGAAATTTTCCTAATTTGAATATTTGAAAATATTGCGGATATCTCGAACATTATCCAAATATATCTAGATATCTACCAGATATTCATGCAATATTCAAAGAATATTCCACCCATGCAAACTAGGAAACTTAATATTCTGAAAATATATCGGATAATGACCATTACCTAATTTGAAAATAACTTCCAAATTCGAACTCAGATCGAGCTCGGGCTTACGGATCGGGATCGACGACATTGGTGACGGGATGGTGACGATCGGCAATAACGGCGATGGCACGGTGGGCTCACGGCAACGGTGGGGCAGCAGCGACACGGCGGCTTGAGGAACTCCGGCGGGAACGATGGCTGTGCAGCTACTGTAGGCGCCGGAGGCTGGCTATTTCGGCGTGCTTGGTGGACCACAGCGGCGATGCGGAGCTGTGGCTGTGGACGGCGAGAGGCGGCGCGGAAAGGAAGGGTCCGACGTGGCTGCTCCGGCGATGGTGATGGCGGGAACGGCTGGAAGGCGTCGGTGAGGCTGTTCTGGCGCTGCGGACGACACGGCGGGCTGCTACTCGGTGAACGGTAGCACGAGGAGGACGGCGACGGTGCAAGCGAGGCGCGACGGAGACAGCTTCGGCATGGTGAGGAGGTCCGGCGCGGCGAGGGAACAGAGCAGCGGCTGACTGGCTTGCTCCGGACGGCGACACGGCGGCGAGCAGCTCAGCAAGGAGGACGTCGGCGCGGCAAGGGCTTCGCCGGCGAGGAGACCGAGGTGGTGGAGCGGCAACAGTCAGGGGGGGCTGGTCGATGCGGCGAGGACTGTTCCCGGGCACGGCGTCGGCGTGGAGGGCAGCGTGCAGCGAAGGCGACGGCGTCGGGTGGTCCCAGGCACGCGGTGGACAGCGGCGGTGTGGGCTTGTGCGCCGGCCACCCTCTCCTTCTCTCTCTCCCTTTCTCAGTCTCACTCTTACGCACATGTTCTCAAAATTTTGTGATCTGAAAAATTATTACCTTCTCCCTAATTTCTGACCTAAAACACGCTTATATAATCCTAAACTAGGTCAGTTACATGGGTTTAATGTCCTAATGGGCTTAGGCTTGGGCTTAGGTCTAATTAAATTAAATGGGCTGAATTAGATTAGGCTGAATTAAGCTCATTACATAATGGGCTGAATTAAGCTCAAATTAAAATGGCCAAGCCCGTTCGTCTTGGAATTCCCGGCCTTTGCATTCCCGAGCGAACCGAGTTTTGTTCAAAGAAATTTAAACCCGTTCGCCATCGCCAATCAATGCAAAATGCAATTAAACTAAAATAAACCTAAACTATATGTTATGCAATTTAAAATATTTTTGTTTAGGGGTTAAAAATTAATCCCTAATTTTCTAATGCAAATTACGACTAAACAGTCGGTAAAATTTAGGTGTCAACAGTCTCGATGTCGACTTAGTCACCAGATTCGGACGTGTCTATGGCCAAACAAATGATCAACCTGCAAAGCCCGTCACTGATGAAGAAGCTAAAGAATTCCTGGCTGTGATCAAGACTAGTGAGTATAATATAGTCGAGCAGCTGTGCAGGATGCCGGTGCAAATCTCTCTGCTTGAATTACTCCAGACATCTGTCAAGTATCAGAAGGCCCTAATGAAGGTGTTAAGTAAAGTCCACGTTCCAGAGATGATCGATCATGAGAAACCGGAAGAATTTGTGGGTTCCATACTCCTCAAAGACATGATAGCCTTTTCGGATGAGGAATTCCCTCTGGAAGGCAGAGGACATGTCGAAGCCCTGTATATTTCTATCAAATACAAGGCCTCATATGTAGCCTGGGTACTCATCGACAACGGATCAGCCTTGAATATCTGTTCACTGGCGACTTTACATCGCCTCAAGATAGATCCGTCTAGAATAAATGCTGCGAAGACCTCCGTGCGAGCCTTCGACGGAACGAAGAAAGAGGTGATGGGAGAAATCCACCTCGACATACAGATTGGGCCGACAGTGTTCAACGTCTTATTCCAAGTTATGGACATTCCCACTGCATTCAACTTTCTGCTTGGTCATCCATGGATTCATACTGCTGGAGCTGTCCCGTCCAGTCTACATCAGAAAGTGAAGTTTATGGTGGAGAGGAAGTTAGTCACCGTACATAGCGAAGAAGAACACCCGATTTGTCATGCAACGGCTATCCCCTATGTCGAGCCGGATTGCAAAATTGAATCGAGCTATCAGTCGCTTGAGCTTGTATCGACTATTCATGCGGCTAGAGGATCATCATTGCCCGTTCCCGAGGTGTGAAATGATGCAGTAATGGTTGGAAGAGTAATGGTATCTCAGGGCTTTAATCTGGGCGAAGGCCTTGGCAGGGATTGTCACGCCCCGGACCCCACCGGGCTCGCGACACCCCTTCGATGGCCGTATTGAAAATGCGACATCCCAGGACTTGTCGCCGACCCATCTCCCAATTTCAGAGCATAAGGCACATGCGGAAGCATTAATTAAAACACCCGTACAAAAACAATACATGACCAAGGGTAGTAGAACACTTGAACAATTGAACCACATACTTCATTCAACAACACGTACTTACAAAATCCAACCTTACATACAAAGGCTACGAGGGTTAAAACAACCATCATCAAAAGGGGCAAGTGGTCGGGTAGGTTAGCCTAGCTATATAAAAAGGGTCCACCAACTCCATGGGCTCCTCTTCCGGATCTTGCTCCATCGGCTCATTCCTCGCGATCTTTAGTTCCGTCACAATCGGGTCAACCACGCCCATTAAGCATCCTTCACAATCTTCATTTGACATCTAATCACCTCAAGCAAGGGCATCCAAGGAATCGAGATTCCTCCTCGCCTTTCCTGAAATCCAACCGTAGGACATCCATTCGGACTAAACTGGATTACCCTATTGTCATAATTCATTACGGCTTTCTGCCTTACAAATCACTCCGTATCAATTTTCCACGACAAAATCGTACATGGCCAATACTGTCGAGTCAACACTCCTTTTTCTACTATCAATTACTGTCTCACAGTTAAAACACCTCAACAACACCATCACCTTATCATTCGAGGAATCGTCACACCAAACGTGACTCAAGCATAACAGACTCAATCCCATCTAGTTTAACTAGTTGTTCTAACTCCCACTTTCGAAGCAAGCCTCAGAACGACTCATTTAACGGTTCGACTTTTTAATATTCTTCCTCACCGGTGGGATGAATCGTCAGTTTCCCTGCCATTTGCCTCTTCCCGAAGCGGCGGTTATCTTAATTTGAACAAATCACTATCCAGAAGTAGTTGCGCTTTCTAACTGATCTCGCTCTATCACTTGAGCTCATTACTACACTTCCCTATCATTCCTGATGTTCAGTGTGATCATTAGGTTTCGGAGATCCGACTTCAGTCCGTCTCAGAATTTCTGAACCTTGTCCTGTGGATTCTCAACTAGCCAAGTGGACTTCGTTTCATATCGTTCCACAGTCATCTGCCCTCGGCGAAGTCACATAAACTCCGTCAGTTCCCTTTCTTGGGCACTCTCTGGGGAATATTTTCCCATAGGAACTCTTAACCATCATGGCCCAAATCTGGATTGTACTCATTGAGGATATCTTATCCTTGGCAATCTTCCACCAATAATTAACATTGTCTTGCGGCTAATACCTCGCCAACATTACTTTCTTAGTCTCAGTGCACCCCAAAATCTCAAAGGCTTTCTCTAATTCCTACACCCACCTCGGTGCAATCTTGGAGTCACCCTTACCATTGACTTTATACGATTTCGACCCGAGAAATCATTCCAACAACTAGTGGCTTTGCCTATTGGCCACTATCTGAGTTTGGCTTAACTGTCATTATTCCCACTCATAGCAGTAATCACTACAACCTCAATAGCCTGGGTAATAACGGCGGCCCCTTTCTCGAGCTTGCCTACCCATACATTCCCTATTTCTTATAGGGCCTGAGTCACAACCTCTAATCTTAGGTTTCGGCCTCATGGCCTAAAGCACTCGACTGTTCTTAGGCTTCCTTACCCCTCATTTTGTCATCCTTGTAATTTCACTGATCACCTACCTGCTATAACCCCCTAAGGGATTAGAGACTTAAATCAATCTAACCGGTCTAAGGTCCTAGGCAGGTCTCAAAATAACAATCAAACACTCAGCATGCGGCCTAACAAGAATTACTCAATACATCACCCAAGGGATTTACATACTCACCTCAGGTCCTGCCGCACCTGCACAATACGGGTCATAATCATACATGCCAGATCATCACACATTGTCAGGAGATACATGTAGCACACGAGGTCATCCTAACTGGCTACCCATGGTCTCATCGCTCCTTATCACTCCAGGCTTCGACCTAATCGGATCGAGCTCACCTTGCTCTGATACCATTTCAACGGGGGATGTCACGCCCCGAACTCCACGGCACATAACATCCCGCGTAGGTCGGTATAGTACGACGTCCCAGGACGCGTCGTCGTCAACCCATTTCTCATAACAAAACATAAGGCACATGCGGAAACGATAATTAAAACACCCGTACAAAATAAATACGAGAACCAGGGAAGCAACATGAGGAGAACTAAGACAACATACACATCCACAACAAAAACTGTCGGAAACATCCTTATTAGAAATTTCCCAAAACATCAACGGAAATATGGTGTAACAAAGAGAGTACTGTCATGCGGGTCGAGAGGGCTAAGAAACAAGGGCCAACTGTCACAGAGAAGAGGGTCTAAAAATCCCAAAAGAAAAGTGTCTACCCTCACAAAAAGGACTAAACTTAGCCTAGGGCGCCCAATCCGGATCAGATTCGTCAGACTCTGATGAACTCTCGAGTATCTCAGAATCTTCATTGGGAATCTCCTCTTCGGACTCTTCGGTGTCCATCAGCTCGGCTTCGTCGACCTCCATTAGCTCCTCCACCGGATCCTCCACCACTGGCTCATGGTATACGCCTCCTAGCTCCTCGTCCTCGGCAGGTTCATACCAAGCAAAAGGTCCTATAATTTCCTCCGAATCCATCTCAGAATCTACGATCTCACCACTCGAGCACTGCGGGTCAAGCTGGCCCTCTATGGTGAACGGAACGTCCATCGTACGGAGGGGTCCATACTCTTCTCCAAAACGGTCACGGAAGATCCAAGCTACGTACTCGTGGGTCTCTGGATGTGTCGTTCCTACATCTACGCTAATCAGGGAATAATGCCTCAGGTACACCTCCCCGTTCCCAACAGGATGTGCGGTCATAGTATGCTCATACTCTACGGGGATCCCAAAGCGTACCGGGACAGGTGGTTTCGTCATAGACGCGGGTCTGAAATGTTGGGTTATATAAACCGTGAGACACTTCTCAGTAAGTGAAAACCTCTAAACCTAAACTAGGCTAACATGCATCTCCTGACGGGAAAAACAACCACACACATATAAAGGTGACTTAGGCCCGTAGGCCCAATTCGGCATTTCAATGACCCTGCAGGTTAGTTAACCCCATAATATCACAATACATGAGCGGCACTTTCAATCACGCGTACGTCACACACATGCTCAAAATCCTTAGTGACAATTTTCAGGAAAGATCACCGAATTGCACAATCTTGCACACTGACTCATGCATTTATATGCATGCAAATGCTATTAACTTGCCGCACCCACAATATGATTCATATGGCATTCCGGTATAAAATTTCGTTCGTGTTCCGATTATAGGATAGAATCCTCTTAGACACGTCCCATACCATGCCCAGTGGATTCTACTATATAATCAGACACTATGCATCACACATTAGCCATTTATTCAGTTAACTCGACCCGAAGGCCCGATCCGAAGATCCATCACAACACTTCATGGCCAGCGTAAAGACGCCCCAGGCCCAGTGTCTCTAGCCCGCGTAAACGCATCAGGCACAACACCGATCTCCTTACGAACTAGAGCCCGCGTAAACGCATCAGGATGGTCGTCTTCCGGTCGTACCGGGCATCGTCCTGCTCCAAAGTGCATGAGGACGGCACACCCCGCGTAAACGCATCAGGGCGAAGAGTGATCACACATTCACACAACCGGTTTTATCTGAACCCCGCGTAAACGCATCAGGGTATGATTAGGTGATCACATGTCCATGGCATACACGCATTCTCGCACAATTTCCACAAGTTTCACACTCGGCATACTCAATGCGTGGCCATGCAGTTTCGCACACAAATGCTAGTGCGACATACAATGAGCATGATGTCCCACAATGTATAACACAATTCAATGCCACGAATTCATGCTCAACGATTTACATCACATACTTAACTGGCCCATTAACACCATGGGGTATCACATGCATAATTGGCACTTGCGACATATTTGGGCATTATGATGAACATTAACAAATCATCAATCGCACTTCCACAATAGTCGGCCACACAAGCTTACAACATGGCATTGCATAATCAAGTATAATTCACATCCAAATCAGCCACTACACGGCCCAACCAATCACACATGGTAGTTCACGAATAAACCATATATTAGCCATATAAGGCCTAATTAAATCCGCAATGGACAGCCACTAATCAGTCCGAGAGAGAAAAACCGAGAATATACAAAATCGGGTTCAAACTGGGCAGTTACACAGCGACAGAAATCCATTTGAAATAAATAACCAATCAATTTCAAAAATTATGAAATTTGGATATATTGTACAAAACATCTTTATAAACATTTTCCATGAAGAACTCGAAACTCAGTTCCAACCTTAAGTACCTCGTTTTGACACTCAAAGCCGGACAGAACTCGGTTCGCTCAAATAGCCCCTCAGACCATCAAAGATACAACTCATTCAGTACCCAAATCACTTTGGAAAGCCATGAAATTTTTATATGTCATAGACACAAGTGTTTCTAACAATCTTTGTGAAGGACGTTTGTTGAAATAAGGTCTGGAAAATTTTATAAAAATTCGGAAAGGCAAAAAGGTCGAGTGAACAGTAAATCGGGCAGTTTTGTGACGTTCTGAAAACCGACTTCCAAATGACCCCAAACGAATTCCAAAAATTCTGAAATTAAAGTATGTTATACTTAAAGATGTTGGAAACAAATTCTATGAAGAACACTTTCTCAGATTCGGGACATAATGATCACAAAAAAAATAATAAAGCACAGAGGTACAATAACAACCAGAAATCCGAAAATCATCAAACTTGCACCATTAAGCAAATCAAGCTTATACAACCACAAAACCAACCATACACAGCCCCTAATCCCATCTAGAGTGCATAATCGTCCTAATTAGGGCTTAGAGGAATACACTCACCTAATCCGAGCTCGGGACGACGAGGAACGGCGGTCGATCACCGGTAAACGGTTAAATCGGCGGCACGATCCCAAGGGCGGCGGTGAGCAGCGACCGGCGGTGGTCGGCGGAGGCGTCACGGTGGCGTGGCGGGATCGGCTGTGGACGGCGTTTCTCGGCTCTCACTTGGCCGAGAATGAGAGGGAGAGTCGGAGATAGGGAGAGAGAGAGTGTGAGTGACGGAAAGAGTGAATGAGAGAGAATGAGAGAAGATGAAGTGAAAGGTGATGATGAGGGTTATGGGGAAGATGAAGGGTCTAGGGAAGGTCAAGAGGTGGAGTAACATAATAGATCAATTGATGGCTTGCATGGGAGAGAGTTAGAGGTCTTGAAACTCCAAAATTCGGAATATGAAGGGGCTCGAGGGTAAAAACGACATTAAGTTCCGGTACCGGGTCGATTCGCTAAATTTCGACCATATAAGTTCTATACCTAAGTGGCTAGCATATTTTTGATGTCGTCCTCACAAAAATCATCCCGTAGTCCTCGAAAGTCGGCCTCGAACTCCGGACTAAATTTCACGATTGAATTCGTCAAATTCAAATTCCCAAATCTCTCACTAACAGGCGGCCGTTTAGGGATTACGCGTATCGACCTCGGGTTGTCCGATTCGCGACGAGCTCGACTGTCGAGAGAGAGCGAGAGGAATTATCGCTAGTTCCGAGGACACGATCGTCCGACTCAAGTTCCGAAGATCAGCCCATACTGGTCCAAAATACTTCCTCGTCGTCCTTCTAAATCGGGCTTAATTCGCGACTGGGTCCACGGTCCACGTACCTCTTCCTAGTTGGCCATTCCCATTTGGTCAGTATCCCGAGAGTGATCAGCTCCGGGCGAGACGTACGAAATTGAAATATCGAATAAGACTCGTTTTATTCATTCCAGAGATTGAGTCGAATTTCGGGATGTTACAGAATACACGCATTCTCGCACAATTTCCACAAACCTCATACTCGGCATGCACAATGCGTGGCCATGCAATTCGCACACGAATGTTGGTACAATGTACTACAGCATAATGTCCCACATAATTCCATGTCACAATTTCATGTTCAATGATTCACGTCATATGCTTAATTAGCCCAATCAACACCACGGGGCATCACATACGAAGTTGGCACTTATGACGTATTCGGAATTATGATGTACATTGACAAATCACCAATCACATTCCACAACGGTCGGTTACATGAGCATGCGACATGGTAGACCCAAGCCATCACGATTGCCAAACCGACACACGACTCAATCACCCCGGCAATCCCGGCACTCCAATCAATTCAACCCTCAAACTACCGTGGAATTGGCCATCAAAACCCAAGGTGGACAGCAGCTAATCCTCATCATTTCGACCTCTAATCCACTTCTAATTTCTGTTTTGTCATCTACCATTAGTTTCCCGATGCCCACTAATAACATGCAAATCCATATAAGCTCTAATTAACACTATCCGACTAGTAATCACGCCCTAAGCCCGTTAAAATGCATAATCGTCATAATTAGAATTTGGAGGTTTACACCCACATATTAATCATACAAGGCCCAATTAAATCCGCAATGGACAGCCACTAATCAGTCCGAGAGAGGAAAACCGAGAATATACAAAATCGGGTCCAAACTGGGCAGTTACACAGTGATAGAAATCCATTTGAAATAAATAGCAAATCAATTCCAAAAATTATGAAATTTGGATATGTTATACAAAACATCTTGATAAACATTTTCTGTGAAGAACTCGAAACCCAATTCCAACCATAAGCACCTCGTTTGGACACTCAAAGCCGGACAGAGCCCGGTTCGCTCAAACAGCCCCTCAGATCATCACAAATACAACTCATTCAGTACCCAAATCATTTTGGAAAGCCCTGAAATTTTTATATGTCATAGAAACAAGTGTCTTTAACAATTTTTGTGAAGGAAGTTTGTTGAAATAAGGTCTGGAAAATTTTATAAAAATTCGGAAAGACAGAAAGGTCGGGTGAACAGTAAATCGGGCAATTTTGTGACGGTCTGAAGACTGACCTCCGAATGACCCCAAACAAACTCCAAAAATTCTGAATTTAAATTATGTTATACTTAAAGATGTTGGGAACAAATTTCATAAGAACACTTCCTCAGATTCGGCCCACAATGATCACCAAAAAAATAATAAGGCACGGGGGTACAGTAACAACCAGAAATCCGAGAATCATAAATCTTGCACCATTAAGCAAATCAAGCTTATCCAACCACAAACCAACCATACACAGCCCCTAATCCATCCCTAGACATGCCATTGGTAACCCACTAGCCTAACCAAGGATTAGGAAGTCACTTACTCTTAGCCTAAGCAAGAAAACCGAGCAAGAGGGCAAACGAGAGCCTTGGCATGGCAACGGCTACTCCGGCGAAGCAACAGCGAGGGTGGACAGCGGATGGTAGCTCAGGTGGTCGGTGATGGTGTGAGGTGGCCGTGGGTGGTGGTGATGAGACGAGGGGGACGGCTGCTCACGGCGACGGCACCGGCGGGCGGTGGCTCCGGCGGGCGGCGAATGGCGGCGTGAGGCCGAGAGGAGGAAGCTCACGGAGAGGGGAGAGGTGGCCGGCTGGCTGGTGGAGAGGAAATGAAAAGGAGAGAGAGAGGAGAGAAAGAGAGAAAGAAGTGAGTGGGAGAGAGAGAAAGAAAGGTGATGATGGCTTGCATGGGGGAGACCAAGAGGTAGGGTGCAAGGTTGGACAACAATGATGGCAAGCATGGGGAAGGGTTTGGGTGACAAGTGTCACCACCCTAGGGCTGTCACATCACTACAAAAACCAATAAAGAAAACCCCATAAAAACCCCAAAATTCGGAATACTAGAGGGCTCAAGGGCAAACTCGTCATTTTCCTCCGATACCGGGTCGAATCGCCATTTTCCGACCGTATAAGTCCTATACATAAGTGGCCAACATAATTTGACGTCGTCCTTATAAAAACCATCCCGTAACCCACCAAAAATCGGTCTCAAAGTCCGGATTAAATTTCACGATCAAAATTGCCAAATTTCTAATTTTCAAATCTCTCACTAACGGGCGGCCGTTTAGGAGTTACGCGTATCGACCTCGGGTTGTCCGAATCGCGACTATCTCGATTGTCAAGAGAACGAGAGGAATTATCGCTAGTTCCGGAGACACGATCGTTTGGTTTAAGTTCGGGACTGGTTGGCCACGTGTATTCTCGGTCTTGCATAATCACCTGCTATCCGACCATACATCGTTGGCCTCGGCCAAACCGAGTCCGTTACCTTCCGAAGATCGGTCCATACTAGCCTAGAATACTTCCTCGTCTTTTCTCGAAATCAGGCTTAATTCGAGATCGGGTCCCTGGTCCACATACCTATTCCTAGTTAGCCATTCCCACTTGGTCAGTATCCTAAGAGTGATCAGCTCCGGCCGAGACTTACGAAAATGAAATATTGAATAAGACTCGTTTTATTCATTCCGGAGATTGAGGCGAATTTCGGGATGTTACAGGGATGGTCAAGGTATCCGCCGACCGGTCGAAGTCTCTCAAAGACCCTGTACTTCTGGATTGGGGTATCAGGAGTCAACTGCGCTGAACAATGAGAGACGTGGATATGGTCGAGGTCGAGGTCAAGGAACCGAGCAGAATAGACGGCAATCCAATGAAGAGTCGAACAATGAAGAGTTTGGGCGGGGTAGGTTGCTTCCACACATCCGCACCACATTCCCAGGTCCTGCGAGGATGATGCATGAGGAGAAGGAAGTGATTGACACTCTGGGGCAACCGAGCGGCAAGTTCGACTATTATGTGAAGTACTCAGTGCCCCCGAGCTTCTATGTTGATCCTCGTGACATTGTCCCTGACGGATGGGGAGGTATGGATGATCCAACGCCTCAAATGACGGGAGATTCTGATGATGCAATCGAAGGAATCACTGCCCTATTCGATGACGTCTTCATTGGAGCTATCAAAGGAGGACCGTTAGAGGGAATGGTCACTGGCCCACAAGAGTAACGACTTTTACTTTTCCGCACACTCCCCTGCGTGGGAATCTTTATTGTTTTTTAGGACTTGCCCCGTCTCGGGTGCTGCTTTCCATTTTCATTTCTAGGATTTGATTGTTGCAATTTCCATTCAATAAATGTAATTCATTTTCAAATGATCAATGAAATTACAAGTTATTTTCAATTTTTGAGTGCATGTTGAGGTATATCAAACCAGCTCGGTGATGATATCCAACCGATAAAAGAAAATATAGTCCAAGGAGAATTCTGAGGCCTGGGCTTCTTCATGCTTCCTCGTGTTAAAACTTTTTCAAAATGAATTTCAGACAAACAAAAACACAAAAAAAAATTACAAAAAAAATGTAATGTTTACCCCTGTTTGTCCTTCTGAATCCATTGCTTTATGTTTCAGGGACAATCTTGTGACACGTGAGGGTACGGGAACGGTCCAATCCGATGAATTATGCATCGCCGAGCCTGATCTTGATGATACCAACGAACTCGACGATTCCTCGGACCTTCAGCGTGACCTAGAGCATCATGAAAGACCTAAAGTCCTGACGGTAGATCAAACTATCACCGTCAACCTGAGTGATTCTGGAAAACTCAAGTAGGTGAAGATTGGGGCAACCCTTCCCGAAGGTGAAGCCAAGCGCCTGGTCCAACTACTAAAGGATTCCTAGGATATCTTTACCTGGTCATATGCCGATATGCCGGGTTTAGACTCGTCTATTGTGGAGCACGGCTTGCCTACTAATCCCAACATGCCACCCAAGAAACAGAGGCTACGAAGAACCAAACTTGAGCTTTCGAAGAAAATAGAGGAAGAAGTCATGAAGCTCTTGAAAGTCGAATTCATCGAAGTCACCCAATACCCTACCTGGGTGGCCAACATCGTGCCAGTCACGAAGAAAGATGGCCGAGTTCGGGTTTGCATCGACTATCGTGACCTGAACAAGGCTAGCCCTAAAGACGATTTCCCATTACCGCATATAGACGTTTTGGTAGATAGTACTGCTGGATTTGAACTATTTTCCTTCATGGATGGTTTCTCGGGCTATTATCAGATAAGAATGAAGGACAGTAATAAGGAGAAAACAGTGTTCATCACTCCTTGGGGTACATTCCACTATAAGGTCATGCCCTTCGGTCTTAAAAATGCCGGGGCAACATATCAACGAGCAATGATCACTCTCTTCCATGACATGATGCATAAGGAGATTGAGATCTATGTCGATGACATGATTGCCAAGTCTCGTCCCGGAGAGAGTCATGTTGATACCCTGAAGAAGTTGTTCGACCGACTCGGTGAATTTAAACTCCGTCTCAATCCAGCCAAGTGCATATTTGGAGCAACGTCGGGCAAATTACTTGGGTTCGTGGTAAGCAGTAAGGGCATTGAAGTCGATCCCTCCAAAGTGAAGGCCATATGTGAGCTGCAACCCCCATCGACCGTGAAAGAAGTACGGAGCCTCTTGGGCAGATTGAACTACATAGCCCGTTTCATTTCCCAGCTTTCCGAAACTGCTAAACCGTTCTTCAAACTTCTAAAGAAGAATGCTCAAGTGGAATGGGATGATAATTGCTAGGAAGCGTTTAATGAACTGAAGCAGTACCTGATGAAACCACCGGTGCTGGTCCCACTAATCCCGGCCCATCCTCTGATCCTCTATCTCACGATTCATAGCGAGTCCCTGGGAGCGATGTTAGCCCAGAAAAATCCTGAAGATGGAAAAGAGCGAGCTATTTATTACTTGAGTAAGAAGTTTACCGTCTCAGAGGTGAATTATCCTGAAGCCGAGAAGACTTGCGCTGTACTAGTATGGGTGCTACATAGGCTGAGACAGTATACATTGCATCACCAAACTTTGCTTGTGACTGAGAATGATCCCATCAAGTACTTACTTATCAACCGGCTTTGGTAGGGAAGCTGGCCAAATGGCAGATTCTAATTTCGGAATTTGATGTCCAGATGATGCCACAGAAGTCAGTCAAAGACCGAGTAATTGCTGATGTGTTAGCCGAAAATCCTGGAGTCTCGGATGATGATAGATATTCTCCAGAAGATCACATTCTAGTAATAAAGGAAGACACACGGACCATGTTCTTCGATGGAGCCGTGAACTTGGCTGGTTCCGGCACTGGGGCAGTCTTAATATCCCCAAATGGGCAACATTATCCAGTAGCAGCAAAGTTGGTGTTCCCGTGCACCAACAATATAGCCGAGTACGAAGCTTGTATCCTCGGACTTCAAGCCGCAGTAGAAATGGGGATATCCAAGTTGAAAGTGTTTGGCGATTCCGCTCTAATTATTCTTCAAACTGTAGGAGAATGGAAGACGAGAGACACCAAACTAGTGCCGTATCATGAATACCTCGAAGAAATCATAAAGGAATTCGAAGACATTTCCTTCGAGTACTTGTCGAGATCCCACAATCAGTTCGCTGATGCGCTAGCTACGTTATCTTCCATGCTGCAAGTGACCGGTGGAGTAGAGGTAGAATCCTTGAAGATCGAAGTCCTAACAAAACCGGCTTACTGTATGATTGTGACCGGAGAATCTGATGAAAAGCCATGGTATTACGATATCATGAACTACATCCAGAGATAGGAATTTCCTGAAGGAAGCACTCCGGCCGACAGAAAGTACATAATGAAAATGGCTTCAAAATTCTTTGTCAGTGGTGAAAGGTTGTACAAAAGGTCTTATGATTCGATCCTGCTAAGGTGTGTAGATGCAGCTGAAGCTACCAAAATCATGCAGGAAATACATGAGGGGGTATGTGGTCTACACATGAACGGCCACATGTTGGCTAAGAAGATCATGAGGTTGGGTTATTATTGGCTCAGTCTCGAAAGTGACTATATCCAACATGTTCGAAGATACTATCGCTGTCAAGTTCATGGGGATAAAATAAATATTTTCCCTACGGAGTTACATCAGATGTCCGAGCCATGGCCTTTTTCAATGTAGGGCATCAATGTGATAGGCTTAATTAATCCCAAGGCATCGAATGGACACCGATTCATTTTAGTCGCAATTGATTATTTCTCCAAGTGGATTGAAGCCGCGTCTTATGCCAATGTTACTGCGAAGAATGTTGTAAGATTCATCAGGCGAGACATAATCGCTCACTATGGTGTTCCCCAGGCCATTGTCACAGATAATGGGACGAATTTGAACAACAAGTTCATGGATTAGTTGTTCAATGAGTTCAAGATCAAGCATGTGAATTCATCTCCCTATCGTCCACAGATGAATGGAGCAGTTGAAGCCGTTAACAAGAACATCAAGAAGATCCTGGCCAAAACGGCTGAAAACTATCGTGATTGGCACGAAAGATTGCCATTCGCGCTAATGGCGTATCGGACTTCCATCCGAACCTCTGTCGGTGCAACCCCTTTTTCATTGGTGTATGGCATGGAAGCAGTCCTGCCTGTCGAAGTGGAGATCCCTTCCTTGCGAGTTTTATCCCAAGTAGAGTTGTCTGGAGCGGAATGGATGCGACAAAGACACGAGCAGTTGAACCTGATTTGTCACGCCCCGACCTCCACGGCACGCGACACCCCGCTCGGTGGTCGGAATAGTACGACGTCCCAGGACGTGTCGTCGTCAGCCCATTTCCCATAACAAATCATAAGGCACATGCGGAAGCAGAAATAAAAAAAAAACACCCGTACAAGTAATCATGAGAGCCAAGGAAGCAACACAAGGAATACTTAGGCAACGTACACATCCATAACAAAAACCGTCAGAAACATCCTTACAACATTCCAAAGAAAACAACAATAGAAAATAGGGTGCAACAAAGAGTACTGTCACATGAGTCAAGAGGGCTAAGAGACAAGGGGGCCAACTGCTATAAAGGAGAGGGTCTGAATCCAAAAAGTGTCTACCCTCACAAAAGACTAAGCCTAGCCTAGGGTGCCCAATCCAGATCAGAGCCGTCGGACTCTGATGAACTCTCGGGTATCTCTGAATCTTCGCTGGGAATCTCCTCCTCGGACTCTTCAGTATCCATCGGCTCAGCTTCGTCGACCTCCATTGGCTCCACTACCGGGTCCTCCACTACTGGCTCGTGGTCTACGCCTCCTAGCTCCTCGTCCTCGGCAGCCTCGTACCAACCGTAAGGACCCATAATCTCCTCCGAATCTATCTCAGAATCCACGATCTCACCACTCGGGCACTGCGGATCTAGCTAGCCATCTATGGTAAACGGAACATCCATAGTACGGAAGGGTCCATACTCGTCTCCAAAACGGTCCCGGAAGCACTATGCTACATATTCATGAACTTCAGGATGTGTCGTACTTACGTCTACTTCTATCAGAGAATAATGTCTCAAGTACACCTCCCCGTTCCCTACAGGATGTGCAGTCATAGTATGCTCAAACTCTACAGGGATCCCAAAACGTACCGGAATAGGTGGCTTCGTCATGGACGTGGGTCTGAAAGGTTGGGTTATAAAAACCGTGAGACACATCTCAGTGAGTGAAAAACTCCTAAACCTAAATTAGGCTAACATGCATCTCCTGACGGGAAAATAAAATCACACAAGATGACTTAGGCCCTTAGGCCCAAATCGGTATTCTCAATGACCCTGCAGGTTAGGTAAACCAATAATATCATGTCACATTCGCGGCATTCCCAGTCACACGAGCGTCATACGCATGCTCAAAACCTTTAGTTGTCGGTTTTAAATATGGATCACCGAATCGCACAATTTCACACACTAACTCATGCATTCAGATGCATGCAAATGCCACTACCTTGCCATGCTCACTATTTAATTCATACGGCATTCCGGCATAAGATTCCGTTCGTGTTCCGATTATAAAATAGAATCCGCTTGGACGCGTCCCATACTATGCCTAATAGATTCCATTACATAATCAGGCACTATGCATCACACATGTTTGTTTATTATGTTAATTCGACTCGAAGGCCCGACCCGAAGGCCCGATCCGAAGACCACGATCCGAAGACCACGATCCGAAGGCCCGACCCGAAGGCCACGATCCGAAGACCCAATACAACACTTCGTGGCTAGCGTAAAGACGCCCCAGGCCCAGTGTCTCTAGCGCGCGTAAACGCATCAGGCGCAACACCGATCTCCTTACGAACCAGAGCCCGCGTAAACGCGTCAGGATAGTCGTCTTCCGGACGTATCGGGCATCATCTTGCTTCAAAGTGCATGAGGACGGCACGACCCGAAGGCCCGACCCGAAGGCCTTAAGTGATCACACGGCATAATGCCAATTTTTATGTGAACCCGGCGTGGAACGCATCAGGTAATTAGGTGATCACAAGTCCATGGCATACACGCACTCTTGCACAGTTTCCACAAGCTTCATATTCGGCATGCATAATGCGTTGCCATGCAATTTCGCACACGGATGTTGGTGCAATGTACCACAAACATAATGTTCCACACAATTCGATGCCACAATTTCATGTTCAATGATCCACGTCATATGCTTATTAGCCCAATCAACACCACGGGCATCACATGCGAAATTGGCACTTATGACGTATTCGGCATTATGATGTACATTGACAAGTCACCAATCACATTCCACAATGGTCGGTCACACGAGCATGCGACATGGTAGACCCAATTCATCACGATTGACAAACCGACACACAATTCAACCACTCCGGCCATCCCGGCACTCCAATCATTTCAATCCTCGAACTACCGTGAAATTGGCCATCAAAACCCAATGTGAACAGCAGCTAGTCCTCTTCATTTCGGCCTCTAATCCACCTCTAAATTTCGTTTGTCACCTACCAATAATTTCCCGACACCCACTAATAACATATAAATTCATACAAGTCCTAATTGACACTAATCGACTATTAATCACACCCTAGGCCCGTTAAAACGCATAATCGTCCTAATTAGGGTTTAGAGGTTTACACCCACCTAAATCCAAGCTCGGGCGACGGGGAATGGCGGCCGATCACCGGTGAACGGTGGAACCGGCGGCACAATTCCCGAGGAGGCAACGGCGAGCGGCGGCCGGCTGTCCACAGTAGCCACGGGCGGCGGCTCACAGTCGACGGGACTGTTGGCTCACGATGAGGGAAGGCGGCGAGCGGCTGAGTGGCGCGGACGGCTGCTGCTCACGGTGGCGCACGGTGGACGGCGGCCTCGGTGGCGGACGTCGACCGCGCGACGATGGAGGGCGGCGGCGTCCCGGCATCCTTGGCACCGGCGAGAGAGGGACAGAACAGTGAGAGGCAGGGGAGAGGACGGCTCGGTGAGAGCGGCGACAGTGGACAGCGAGCGGTCCGGCGGCGGCGAGCAGCTTCGGCAGTGGCTCAACCGTGCATGCAGTCGCGTCGGAGAAGAGGGAGAGAGGGAGACGGCGGCGAGTTGGTGGTGCGGCTGCTCCGGCACCCACCTAGCTACATGCAACTGAGAGAGAGAGGGAGAGAGACGGCGGAGAGGGGTAGCAAAAGCGGCCACGGCGAGTAGCGGTCGGCGGCGTTCCTCGACGGGAGGCGATTGCACAGCCTCTTCCTCCTTGGCTGACCGGCGCTCAACTCTGCATGCAGCCGAGAAGAAGGGAAGACGGAGGGGAAACAAGGAGGGACGGCGGCGCGCGGTGAGCTCGGCGGTACGGCGGCGAGCCCGATGGTGGCGCGGCGGTGCTGGTCTCGGCGACGGGCGGAGCTGGTCTCGGCCGGTCGTGGAAGGAGAGGAAGAGAGGGAGAGGAAGGAGAGGGACGGTCGGTTGGTGGTGGTGAGGCGAGGGGGACGGTGGCTTCACGGCGTTGGCGCCGGTGGGCGGCGAGCGGCGGCGTGAGGCCGAGAGGGAGAGCTCGCGGGGAAAGAGAGGGAGAGAAGGTGGCCGGCGTGAGGGAGAGAGGGCAAGTGAGAGAGAGAAGTGAGAAGTGAAAGGTGATGATGAAGAACATGGGGAAGGCCAAGAGGTGGAGTGGCAATTTAGATGACATGATGGCATGCATGGGGAAGGGGGATGTTGACAAGTGTCACAACCCCACAAGAATTCAAAATTCGGAATTCCAAGGGGCAAAAGGGTAAAACTGACATTTATTTCAGGTACCGGGTCGAATCGCCAATTTTCGACCATATAAGTCCTATATATAAGTGGCCAGCTTAATTTGACATCGTCCTTATAAAAATCATCCCGTGATTCACGAAAATCGGTCCCGAAGTCCAGATTAAATTTCACGATTGAATTTGTCGAATTCCCAATTTTCAAATCTCTCACTAATGGGCGGCCCTTTAGGATTTACGCGTATCGACCTTGGGTTGTCCGTATCGCGGCGAGCTCGATCGTCGAAAGAACGAGAGGAATTATCGCTAGTTCCGATGACACGATCGTCCGGTTCAAGTTCGGGACTAGTTGGCCACGTGTACTCTCGGTCCCGCAAAATCACCTGCTATCCGATCATACATCGCTGGTCCTGGCCAATCCGAGTCTATCATCTTTCGAAGATCGGTCCATACTGGCCCAAGATACTTCCTCGTCATCCTTCTAAATCAGGCTTAATTCGCGACCGGGTCCACGGTCCACGTACCTATTCCTAGTTGGCCATTCCCATTTGGTCAGTATCCCGAGAGTGATCAGCTCCGAGCGAGACTTACGAAAATGAAATATCAAATAAGACTCGTTTTATTCATTCCGGAGATTGAGTCGAATTTCGGGATGTTACATGATTGATGAAAAGCGGCTGAGAGCCATTTGTCACGGTCAAACCTATCAGCAAAGGATAGCTAGATCCTTCAATCAAAAGATGCGTCTCAGACGTTTCGAGGTAAATGATCTAGTCCTAAGGAAGGTACTCCCAATCTTTCCTATTCCTGGAGGTAAATTTGCTCCAAACTACATCGGTCCATTTGTGGTTAAGAAGGTGCTTCCCGGAGGTGCCGTGATTCTCGCAGAAATGGATGGTCGTGTGTTCTCCAATCCTGTTAATTCCGATGCTGTAAAGATGTATTATCCTTGATAAAACTTGTCATTTTGTAGCAAAAGTTTTCTAATGTTTGGTTCTATATCTCTGAATTGCAAACATTTCAATGATGAATAAATGATTTCAATCAATTTTGAGATGAAGTTTGTGCATTAGCTTTAATTTCTTCATGGTTATTTTGTCAATCAGTATTGTCAACTTCGAAGGGGAAAGTCTATTTAGACAATCTGACAACTCATGTGAAATGAATTGTGTTGACACCTAAATTTTACCAAACATTTAGTGTAGTTTGCATAAAAATTAGGGATTAAATTTTTAACCCCTAAAGAAAAATATTTAAATTGCATAACATATAGTTTAGGTTCATTTAGATTTAATTGCATTATTGCATCGGACCGACGATGGCGAACGAGCTTAAATTTCATCGAATGAGACTCGGCTCGCTCGGAATGCAAGGGCTGGGAATTTCAAGTCAAACGGGCTTGGTTGTTTTGATTTGGGCTTAATTTAATATGTTGAGTTTAATTAATTAAAGCCTAAGTTAATTCAGCCCATTTAGTTGTTAATTAAAATTAAGCCAAAGCCTAAGCCCATTAGGATTACCAAGCCCATTTAATTTGACCTAGATTAATCTATATAAACATGACATTAGGTCAGAATTAAGGAGAGGTCACAATTCATATCAGAAATTTTCGAGAGAGAGAGACACGTGCGAGAGTGAGAGAGAGAGAAGAAGCCGACGCACGCCGGTCCTCCCGCCGGTGCCGCCGCCTCCACGCTGCACCGACTCAGCCGTGCACGTCACCTGCAGTCGCCGTCCCCGCCCGTGCTGCCCCACACCGGAGACCGCCGTGTGCTGCTATTTGCCTCTGCCTCAGCCCGCTGTGCACTGCTGCCCGCTGTGCTGGAAGCCTCGCCAGCCGTGCCGCGCTTCACCACCACCGCCGCTCATCACCGGAGACCGCCGCGCGCCGCTGCAAGCCCAGGAGCTCCGCTGTGAACCTCCCTGCTGCCTCGCACTTCACCACTTCAATCACACCGCCGTGTCCTTGCCGAAGGACTGCCGACGCCGTCCCTGTTAGCCATCATCGTTGTTGTCCCTGTTCGCAAGCTACAGCCGTCGGAGGACCAACGTCACCGTCTCTGTCTCGCCGGAGCAGCCCCCACCGAAGTCACCATGCTGCGCCCCCATGCCCGTCGATATTGCTGCTTGGCCCGCCACCGCCGAAGATCGCCGCTTGCTGCGCCTCGCCACCGCGGTTCAGCTGTAGCCGCGCCACGCCGGAGCTGCCCTCAATCGGCGTCCTCAGTCAGCCGCCAGAACAGTAGCCGAAGACGCCGGAACAGTCCTCGCCGGCGTTGCCCCGTCGGTGCCGTCCTCGCCGTGCCGACACTAGGTTATTTGATCCCGATCCACGAGCTCGATCTGAGTTCAAATTTGGAAGTATTTTCAAATTAGGTAAGTGGATATATTCTGAATATTCTTTTCAAATATTTAGTTTCCTAATTTGCATGTTTGAATATTTCGTGATTATCGTGTGGATATTTAGATATCGTAGGATAATGTTTAATATATCCGCAATATTTTGAATATTCAAATTAGGAAAATTTCCTAATTTTGCAACGTATCTGGACGACTATCTGACCTTATCCCTAAGGTACGATACGCGGTGATACGGGAAAGTGTTATCCTATCCATAACCATTTGGATACGATAATGAATTTCATTAGCTTTCCAAATTTGAATGATCGACTATCCGTTAATATCTATAACCCTATAGATATGATCGATAGTTCGATTTTTGTGCCTAATCCTAGTTTGAAACAAGTTTGGCGGATTGCGTGGTTGACTTGAATCGGTTGCTATCCTTACTTGTTTGATTGTTTTCCTTTTCAAATAAAACAGAAAAATTCAAAAATAGTAGCTAGATTTGAATTAGAGTTTTGCATGTCTAGGAATCCTAAATATATCTAGAAGATAGAGTGGTTATTTAATTTAAATTGGGACTTGAGATGATATATTCCCTGGTTTAAATTAAGTAACATTCTAGTCTTAATAGATTATTTTATAATTTCGAATTTTAACAAAAATCTCAAAAATAAGTCATTCTAGGGTAGATTAAGTCATCATAGTTTGCATGCTAAGTTGCATTATTTCGCATGTCATATTTTTGTACGTCATTGCATCTAGACTAGATTTCATTTAAACAATGTGAAAATCAAAAAAGAAAAAGAGAAATTGAGTGATTGTTTGTTAACTAGAAATCATATTAGTATGTTTGATGTGATTTTCTAGCTAACAATGCAGATGCTTGCGTTGTACTGAGGTAAGTTGTTCTCCTAAACTTGTAATTTATTTAACGCTTTCCTGGGTGTTAAATTGATGATTTGCGCACCCGCATGAATACCTCACATGTTAGTAATTAAGTTAAAATGAATCCAAACTGTCTGCCAAAACATTTTTGAAAAGAAAAGGTACCGAAAGGACGTTAGACTAGATCTAGCGTAATCAAGTCCCCGGGCTTAGAATCTCTGATTCGTAGGAATAAAACATATCTCCATATGTTTTATTTAGGTTTCTAATCGACCTACCACAAAATGATTAGTGGCGACTCCAAGCATGAAAACATTTGTATGTTAAGAACTTAAATCCTAAGTTGCGAATTGGTAGGGCTTGGGAGGGCCCGAGTTAAGTGTAGTCTTAATAATCCATTAGCCCGAGAAAATGATGAGAAAAAATTTTTAGGGTCGCGACAGCTTGGCGACTCCGCTCGGGAGTTAAGTTAAAACTCTTAGTGGACTTAGGTCAATTTTTCTTTTGAAAAATATTTTTTGTTTGGCAGCGAGGATCCCAGGTATGTCCCTAACATTTTTTAGGTGTTAAATGTTTTTGCAGAATGGGAGGTATAAGGGGAGGCGTGATTGTTAACCCTTGTTTTGCAGGGAGGTGGTTGAATGTATAGTTTAATTTATGCACGAAGTGTTGTTTGATATAACCTGATGTGCATGCCTTACATTTACACTACACCGCACACACTACCCGCTATGCCGGACCTGGATGGCATAGGTTTAGGATGGTACTGAGATAGTGGATATCCCGACCAAAACCATGTAGTACGGGTCGCCCTCCTCGGTCCCGAAATATTCTTTCATGGTGTCATTGAGTGCCCACCTCGGTTGTATACCACGCAACCCGGGTCGGCTCTTTGACTAAGCCGGAGTCAGGAGAATCCCAGCTTAACCACCACCATGACTGGTTTAGCTCGGTAATCCTCGCGTCTCCACTTTGCAAGCCAGAGTCTAAGTAGAAATCGAACCTCACATTTCATGCGCATGTCTATGTGATTGCCATTTTCCTACCCGGTGAAGTAAGTTTTCTTCAACCATTATCTCGCAATTTATTTACCTTTCGTATTTTCCTTGGTCGGTCCATGATATTAGGTCGGTCGTGAGTCTTGGTCTATACACTATGGGAGGAGGGTCAGACATCCGGATTCTTGACGCTCCTAAGGATGAGCTCCGTGCCTGGTGGAATTGACTCAGTCCAACCAACCGCAAACTAGTTGAGGGCCACGTCGGAAGGCTACTCCCCCTACTGGAAGTCAAAGTCCGTACCGGTCTCGTTCGAGCATGAGCCCACTTCAGGTGTCCTAAGACATCTACCTTTATATTCGGTAAGCATGAGCTCACCCCCGACTTTGGAAGAGTATAGTGTGCTCATTGGGAAATCTTTGGAGTCAGAGTTAGTCTCACCACCTTTGGGAATCGATTCCACATTAACATTGTCAGAATTTTTGAATGTCGAAAAAGATGAACTCGCAAAAGTTTTGAAAGCAAACCGTGGGGCATGTCCTTTTTCATTCCTGAGTCAATGTTTTGAAAAAGCCACACCTTTTCAAAAGGGAAAAAAAATTTTGCTAGCATTTTTCGGGTTCGTCATTTTTCCTCATTGCAAGAATGCATGTAACCCGTCAATTGCATGGTTTGCCCAACAAGTTTGTCTTCAAAAGAATTTTGTCAACACCATTTTAGCCGAGACTTTCATTTTCTCACTAAATTCAAACAAAATGTTGACAAAACATTTCATGCACCCCTTGAATTATTGCAAATCTGGTTTTTGTCTCATATTATAGGATGTGACGATTTACTAAAAATATCCGAACTCAGTGATTCCAGTCATCCCATTTTAAGCTATAAAGAAAAACAAGAGAACGCATCGAATTACCATTACTCCGAGTGGATCATTTTTATGAAAAACGCTAGACCCCAAGGTTTCCTGGCATGCTAGTTGGTTCAATGTCGAGGAAGCTCGGCTTATGTGTAATGGTGTTGGACCGGTGCCACTTTTGGGCTTCACTGGCGCAATCGAGTATTACCCTGCCAGAGTGTCTCGTCAGTACTAGATTCTTCAGGGGCTCCCTCCGGCGTTATAGCCCGAGCTCCTCCTTGTTGATTTCTCCGATGAGAGCGAAGACCACGAAGGGACCCTAGCTCAACTTCAGAAGATATGGAAGAAGTGCCGTGTTTTAAAGATAGCCCGACCCGAAGGAGAACTAAAGGGGGAGCAGAAGTCTTACTTCACGACGACCAAGTACATCCGATGACAAAAAGTCCCGCAGGAGTTACTCCCGACGATACCCAAGGTGCCTCTCAAAATCGCCAATCGCTCAGAGAACAATCGCCTCAAAAGAAAGGTTGAAGAAGCTCAAGAAAAGGCAGTCAAGATAGCTCGGGCTTATGAGCAGTTGAAGAAGGATGTCGCCTTTCATATATCTATAGATCAAGCTGAATAAAAAAAGAGCTTGAAGTTGTTTTCTCGTTCTACTTTTAGTCTTTCAATTTGTTTAGGAATTGAGTCATTTTTTTTTACATTCAGTTTAAAGTATTTTCAAGTCACTAGTCGTTGTAAAAATTTTCACCATTTCAATAAAGAGGTATTTTCAATTCAAAGCGGTTAGACCAATGTCATGGATCGACGTGGCTTTTGCTTAACACTTATGTGTGGCCTGTTTCATTCTAAAATTAGGTAATTACGGACCGATCACGATCGCCTATTCACACACGGTCAAGAGCTAGAATGGTCGATCAAACCGAGTTGCAAGAGCGTGTTGTCGGTATGGAAGACCAGATTAAGCAACTTGCCGTCGCAATGCGACAAATGACCGCTGAGATCAAGACCCTTCGGTCGATCTCCGTTCCAGCACCCCTTGAAGCATCAGTCCCGAAGCATAAAATTAGAAAAGGTGTTGATTTGGAGGAAGATGACGATATGCCTTACTTGGAAGATGACCCCGTCCAGATTGTCGTCAACAAACCTAAGCCTAATGAGCGAGTCAACAAACTTGAGGAGAGAGTGAAGCAGCTGGAGGGTTTGCAGGATTCACCCTCGATCGATCTGTCCCTATACTCACATATCAAAATCTCAAAGAAGTTCAAGATGCCAGACTTTGACAAGTACAATGGCACCACATGCCCAAAAGCCCACCTGCAGTTGTACCACGTGCAAATGACCTCGTATGTTGATAATGAACTCCTGATGATCCATGCATTCCAAGCGAGCTTGACCGGCCCTGCTTTGAACTGGTACATCATGAAGAAGATAAATAGCCTCAAAACCTGGAAGGAAGCTAGTGAGGCATTCCTGAAGCAATACAGGTTTATAACAAACATCACTCCTACCCGTGATGATCTCGAGCGTGCTCAAATGAAGAAGACCGAGTCTTTCAAAGACTATGCCATCAGATGGAGGAATCTAGCTGCTCAGGTCGTCCCGAAACCCATAGACAGTGAGTTGAAGAGGATGTTCGTGAAAACTCTCCCGTTCGAGTACCATAATCGAATGGTGTGCATTCCGGCTGATAACTTCAACCAACTCATCCCCATAGGCAAACAGATCGAGATAGGGTTGAAGGATGGGTGATTTGTGGAGCCGTCTTCGTCAACCAAAAGATTCAGTGCAAGGAAAGAGAAAGAGTCGGCAGTTGAAGTGAATACGACGTATAACCAACCGAATCGGCGGAACACTAACCCAATCCCGGCAATTCAAGTAGCAGAAGCTCAGCAGCAAAACACGGGTCGTCAACCTTTTCAGAGGAGGAACAATAGGAGGCAATTCACCCCCTCCCCGGATCGTTGTCTCAAGTATTGGCAGTGCTTCGGAAGAAAGGCTTCCTTACTACCGAGCCAAAACAGCCCAATCCTGAGCAGTTCTATAGCTTCGACCCATCGAAGAAATGCGATTATCACACCGGCGAGGTCAGACACTCAACCGACGATTGCTCTATCCTCAAGCATCGGATCCAAAACCTCCTTGACACGAAGGCATTTTCATTCCAACCCGCCAAGCCAAATGTTCAGAGTAACTCGCTCCCTGATCACGCGGGCAATGTGAATGCCATTTTCAGCTTTAATGCTGGCTGAATCAAGGATGTCAAGGTGTACACCACCGAGGTCTATGCTGAACTGGTGAAGGCTGGTTGTTACCCGAGTAATGAGGCCATTTCCTTGGCTATCATGAGAGAAAGAATCTCAAGAATGGTAGAAGCTGGGATGATTGTTTATGTTGACTACACCGGCATCGTTTCTACTATCTCCGAGGTCGTCATTAATTGGGACGAGGAGTTTGCTACGTTGAGCGCTGGGAAGGACAAGCTCGATCCTTTGCCTGAAGACATGCCTCCGCTCGAAGACGCAACTGATGATGAAGAGATTGCAATAAGCACACCTGCAGCTGATGAAGGAATTGTGATTGAGATACCTCAACCGTATGAATACTCGGATGACAAGGCAGTCCCTTGGTCCTACAGTCTCGATGTCGACTTAGTCACCAGATCTGGATGTGCCTATGGCCAAGTTAATGCTCAACCCGCGAAGCCTGTTACTGATGAGGAAGCTAAGGAATTCCTGGCCGTGATCAAAGCCAGTGAATACAACATCGTCGAGCAACTGCGTAAAATACCTACGTAAATCTCTCTGCTCGAACTACTCGAGATATCTGTCAAGCATCAGAAGGCGCTAATGAAGGTTTTAAGCGAAGTTCACGTACCAGAGACGATTGACCATGAGAAACTGGAAGAATTTGTGGGTTCTATACTCCTCAAGGACCTTATAGCCTTCTCGAATGAGGAATTCCCTCTAGAAGGCAGAGGACATACCAAGGCCCTGTATATTTCTGTCAAATACAAGGCCTCGCATGTAGCTCGAGTACTCATTGATAACAGATCAGCCTTGAACATCTGTCCTATGGTAACTTTACATCGCCTTAAGATAGATCCTTCGAGGATAAATGCTGCGAAGACCTCTGTACGAGCCTTTGACGGAACGAAGAAAGAAGTAATGGGAGAAATCCATCTTGACATACAGATAGGACCAACAACGTTCAACGTCCTGTTCCAAGTCATAGATATCCCCATCGCATTTAACTTCCTGTTGGGTCATCCATGGATTCATACTGCTGGAGCTGTCCCATCCAGCCTGCATCAGAAGGTGAAGTTCGTGGTGGAAAGGAAATTAGTCACAGTGCATGGCGAAGAAGAACACCCGATCTATCATGCCACGGCTATCCCCTATGTCGAGCCAGATTGCAAGATAGAGTCGAGTTATCAGTCGCTCGAACTCGTATCGACCATTCATGCGTCTAGAGGATCAACGCCGCCAGTTCCTGAGATGTCAAATGCCGCAGTAATGGTTGGAAGAGTGATGGTATCGCAGGGCTTCATTCCAGGCGAAGGCCTTGGCAGGGATGGTCAAGGTATCCGCCAACCGATCGAAGTCTCTCAAAGACCCCGCACTTCTGGATTGGGGTATCAAGGGCCAGCTGCGCCGAACGATGAGAGACGTGGTCGAGGTCGAGGTCGAGAAGTTGAGCAGAATAGACAGCAATCCAATGAAGGGTCGAACAATGAAGAGCTTGGGCATGGTAGGCTGCTCCCACACATTCGCACCACGTTCCGAGGTCTTGCAAGAATTATGCACGAGGAGAAGGAGGTGATTGACACTCTGGGGCAGCCGAGCAGTGAGTTCGACTATTATGTGAAGTATTTAGCGCCCCCGAGTTTCTATGTTGACCCCCGTGACATTGTCCCTGACGGATGGGGAGGTATGGATGATCCAACGCCTTTAAAGATAGAAGACCCTGATGATGCAATAGAGGGAATCACTGTCTTGTTCGATGACGTCTTCATTGGAGCTATCGAGGAAGGACCGTTAGAGGAAATGGGCACAGGCCCACAAGAGTAAAACCTTTACTTTTCGCACACTCTCCTGCGTAGGAATTTTTATTGCTTTCTAGGATTTACCCCGTTTCGGGTGCTGCTTTCTATTTCCATTTCTAGGACTTGATTGTTGCAATTTCCATTCAATAAATATAATTCATTTTGAAACGATCAATGAAATTACAAGTTATTTTCAGTTTTTGAGGGCATGTTGAGGTATATCAAACCAACCTGGATGATATCCAACCGATAAAAGAAAATATAGTCCAAGGAGAATTCTGAGGCCTGGGCTTCTTCATGCTTCCTCGTGTTAAAACCTTTTCGAAGTGAATTTCAGAAAAACAAGAGCACAAAAAAAATTAATTACAAAAAATTTACAAAAAATGCAATGTTTACCCCTGTTTGTCCTTCTGAATCCCTTACTTTATGTTTCAGGGGCAATCTTGTGACACGTGAGGGTACGGGAACGGTCCAATCCGATGAATTATGCGCCGTCGAGCCTGATCCCAATGATGCCGGCGAACTCGATGATTCCTCAGATATTCAGCGCGATTTAGAACGACATAAAAAGCCCAAAGTACTGATGGTAGATCAAACTATTACCGTCAACTTGAGTGATTCCAGAGAGCCCAAAGAGGTGAAGATAGGGGCAACCCTTCCCGAAGATGAAGCCAAACGCGTGGTCCAGTTGCTGAAGGATTACCAGGATATCTTTGCCTGGTCATATGCTGATATGCCAGGTTTAGACTCTTCTATTGTGGAGCATGGCTTGCCTACTAATCCTAGCATGCCACCCAAGAAACAGAGGCTGCGGAGAACCAAACCTGAGCTTTCGAAGAAAATAGAGGAAGAGGTCATGAAACTTTTGAAAGTGGGATTCATCGAAGTCACCCAATACCCTACCTGGGTAGCCAACATCGTGCCAATCATGAAGAAGGATGGCCGAGTTCGGGTTTGCATCGACTATCACGATCTGAACAAGGCTAGCCCTAAAGACGATTTCCCATTACCGCACATAGACGTTCTGGTAGACAGTACTGCTGGATTCGAACTGTTTTCCTTCATGGATGGTTTCTCGGGCTATAATCACATAAGAATGAAGGACAGCGGTAAGGAGAAGATAGCATTCATCACTCCTTGGGGAACGTTCCACTATAAGGTCATGCCTTTTGGTCTTAAAAATGCCGGGGCAACATATCAACGGGCAATGGTGACCCTCTTCCATGACATGATGCATAAGAAGATCGAGATCTATGTTGATGACATGATTGCCAAGTCTCGACCCGGAGAGAGTCATGTTGACACCCTGAAGAAATTGTTCGACTGACTCCGTGAGTTTAAACTCCGTCTCAATCCAGCCAAGTGCGTATTCGGAGCGACGTCGGGCAAACTACTTGGGTTCGTAGTAAGCAGTAAGGACATTGAAGTCGATCCCTCCAAAGTGAAGGCTATATGTGAGCTGCAACCCCCGTCAACTATGAAAGAAGTACGGAGCCTCCTCGGCATATTGAACTACATAGCCCGTTTCATTTCTCAGCTCTCCGAAACTGCTAAGCCGTTCTTCAAACTTCTAAAGAAGAATGCTCAAGTGGAGTGGGACTATAATTGCCAGGAAGCGTTTAGTGAATTGAAGCAGTACTTGATGAAACCACCCGTGCTAGTCCCTCCAATGCCGGGTCAGCCTCTGATCCTCTATCTCACGATTCATAGTGAGTCTCTGGGAGCGATGTTAGCCCAGAAAAGTCCTGAAGATGGAAAGGAGCAGGCCATTTATTACTTGAGCAAGAAGTTTACCGTCTCGGAGTTGAATTACCCTGAAGCCGAGAAGACTTGCGTTGCACTAGTATGGGTGCTCCATATGCTGAGACAATATACACTGCATCACTAGACTTTACTCGTGACTGAGAATGATCCCATCAAGTATTTGCTTGATCAACCGACCCTAGTAGGGAAGCTGGCCAAATGGCAGATTCTAATTTCAGAATTTGATGTCCAGGTGATGCCGCAGAAGTCGGTTAAAGGTCGAGTAATTGCTGATGTGTTAGCCGAAAATCCCGGAATCTCGGATGATGATAGATATTCTCCAGAGGATCGTATTTTGTTAATAAAGGAAGACGCGTAGACTATGTTCTTCGATGGAGCCGTGAACTTGACCGGTTCCGGCACTGGGGCAGTCTTAATATCTCCAGATAGGCAACATTATCCAGTAGCAGCAAAGTTGGTGTTCCCATGTACCAACAACATAGCCGAGTACGAAACTTGCATCCTTGGACTCCAAGCCACAGTGGAAATGGGGATAACCAAGTTGAAAGTCTTTGGTGATTCCGCTTTGATTATTCTCCAAACTGTAGGAGAGTGGAAGACGAGAGACACCAAGCTGGTGTCGTATCATGAATACCTCGAAGAAATCATAGGGGAATTCAAAGATATCTCTTTTGAGTATTTGTCAAGATCCCATAATCAGTTTGCTGATGCGTTAGCTACGTTATCATCCATGCTGCAAGTGACTGGTGGAGTAGAAGTAGAACCCTTGAAGATCGAAGTCTTAACAAAACCGGCCTATTGTATGGTTGTGACCGGAGAACCTGACGAGAAGCCATGGTATTACGATATCATGAACTATATCCAGAGACAAGAATTTCCTGAAGGAAGCACTTCAGTCGACAGGAAGTACATAATGAAAATGGCTTCAAAATTCTTTGTCACTGGAGAAAAACTATATAAGAGATCCTATGACTCGATCCTGCTAAGGTGTGTAAACACAGCTGAAGCTACTAGAATCATGTGGGAAGTGCACGAGGGGATATGCGGTCAACATATGAATGACCACATGCTAGCCAAGAAGATCATGAGGTTGGGTTATTATTGGCTCAGTCTTGAAAGTGACTGCATCCAACATGTTCGAAGATGTCATCGATGTCAAGTTCATGGGGATAAGTTAAATGTTCCCCCCACAGAGTTACATCAGTTCTCCGAGCAATGGCCTTTTTCAATGTGGGGCATCGATGTGATTGGCCCAATCAATCCTAAGGCATCGAATGGACACCGATTCATCTTAGTGGCGATTGATTATTTTTCCAAGTGGATCGAGGCGGCGTCTTATGTAAATGTCACCGCGAAGAATGTTGTAAGATTCATTAGGCGAGACATAATCGCTCGCTATGGTGTTCCCGAGGCTATTATCACTGATAATGGGATGAATTTGAACAACAAATTCATAGATCAGTTGTTCAATGAGTTCAAGATCCGACATCTGAATTAATCTCCCTATCGTCCACCGATGAATGGAGCAGTGGAAGCCGCTAACAAGAACATCAAGAAGATCCTGGCCAAAACGGTTGAAAACTATCGTGACTGGCACGAAAGATTGCCATTTGCACTAATGGCATATCGAACCTCTATTCGAACCTCTATCGGTGTAACTCCTTTTTCTCTGGTGTATGGCATGGAAGCAGTCCTGCCTGTCGAAGTGGAGATCCCTTCCTTGCGAGTTTTATCCCAAGTGGAGCTGTCTGAAGCGGAATGGATGCGACAAAGACACGAGCAGTTGAACCTGATTGATGAAAAGCGATTGAGAGCCATTTGCCACGGTCAAACCTATCAGCAGAGAATAGCTAGATCCTTCAACCAAAAGGTGCGTTCGAGACACTTCGAGGTAAATGATCTAGTCCTAAGGAAGGTGCTGCCAATCTTCCCTGTTCCCGAAGGAAAATTTGCCCCGAACTACATCGGTCCATATGTGGTTAAGAAAGTGCTTCCCGGAGGTGCCCTAATTCTCGCAGAAATGGATGGTCATGAGTTCTCCAATTCTGTTAATTCTGATGCTGTAAAGATGTACTATCCTTGATAAAACCTGACATTTTGCAGCAAAAGTTTTCCACTGTTCGTTTTTATGCTCTGAATTGCAAACATTTCACTGATCAATAAATGATTTCAATCAATTTCAAGTTAAGATGTTTACATTGATTTTGATTTCTGCATGTTTATTTTGTCGATCTGTATCATTGATTTTAAAGGGGAAGTCTATTTAGACAATCTGATAACTCATGTGGAATGAATTGAATATGTCGAATGAGGTACATCGGGATGATGAAAGGCAAACCATATCCTATACACAGTCCCATCTATTAATCCCGAGTGAGTTGAGTTGAAAAAAAAAGATTCCATGTTTGTAAGGTAAAGAATTCTCTCGCAAAAGGTACGACGACCGAAATGACAAGAGGCATTTCATTTCTCTATCTTAAACACTACAAGTTATCCCTTGTTTTGCCTCTTTGAGCCTAAACACTTGGAGAAGTTTTTTCAAATTACCCCTGTCAAGAACCACCCCTCATCGGGGCAAACTGGAGGTAAATCAATATCATAAGGTGAAAAATGTGTAGAAATTTCCTTGCTTTCACTTGCATCAATCTTCGAGTGTTGCTTTTTCGGACGAATTCACGTGAAGTTCAAGTGCCTTAAGATGACGAAGAGCATTTCTTTCTCTATCCTACACACATTTTATACTTCACTAAACCCAATTGAGCCTGTAAATTCGTTTCATACAAATCCAGTTGGTGATCATCCCTCACACTAGGGCAAGGCAAATGTTGTCATTGTTCATGCAGCACATCCAGAATGCTGATAAGAGATGAAGATCCTTGAAAGTTCCAATGACAAGCCATTCACTCAGATGTAGCTGACCAGTGTTTATATTATTATAAAAAAAAGAAAAAGAAAAAAAGGGGGCAAAGAAAAGCAGTGTGTCTGGTAAAAGCAAGGCCAATGCCCAATGAAAAATGTCAGGATATGGCATATCAAAGTCATCCCCAGAAGAGCAGTAATCCTACGAGTCCCAAAGGAATCAAGTGATGAACTTTTGAAGTCAATGGAACATCCATCGAGAAGAAAATCTCTGGTGAAGAAGAAGAGCAGTGACAATACCAAGATGATCACCAACTTATTTACCCCAATCATACACATTTTGAGCCTAATGATCCATTCGTTTCTCAACCTATGAGCCTAACCTACGTTACGTCCCTTGCAAAGTCTCTTCAGATTAGGGCACTTGAACTAACGTAGAGTTTCAGATGTTTACAAGCTTAGCTCGAAGAAGTGCGAGCAAGTCCATTTCTATCTGATTTTGCAGGGTTCTTGACTTGTAAACCCGGAGACAGTCGCAGAGTATTTTCTTTCAATAGCTTCGACTCAAAGAGTCCCCTTTGCTAAGCCATTGACCAAGCCCGTGTTACAGTCCTGGCAAAGACCTTTTGGATTGGTAAGGTCGTACCGCTTGCGAGAATACTCGGACCCTTATCGACATGATAATGGTGAGATAGAGTGATTATCAGTAAATTAGCCTTTTTTATGAGAATGAGAGAAAGCCCTTTTGGATCGGAAGTCCCTCATTCGACATTTTCAAGACATCCATTTGTGAGTTAGGATTGTCTTATTATGATTTTTCCCTAACGGAGTTTGTAATGCCGATTTGACAAAACCATCGTGCATAAAAACCAGTTGAATTCATAGTGCATGTGTATATGTGTTTTTGATAGTGTGCGAATGCATATTACATGTTGCTTAAAACCGTGTCTACCAGGAGACACACCCTCAAGGGTTGGAGGTATCATCAGGTAAGTATATCTCTATCTTTTGGATGTCTATCCAGGCATCGACATCCAGGCATCCCAAACCTGTTCGAGCAATCGTTAGGCCCCATATTGATCATTTTGTTGCGATCTCTAGATGCCTTTGATGATGTTCAGGTGTCTATTGATCAAGCCTTTTCAGGTATCCCTGAAGATGTCCAGGTACTCTGTCAAGGAGCCCTCGAACATTCGGGCTAGCCCCTTTGTTCGCCAAATCACAGATTTTTACAATCTCAAGAAGATTCCCCCGTGATTCACCTATGAGTCAAGGATATAGGTGAAGCGGCCAAATCTTTACAAGTATCTATGGAGATGTATAGATATCTTGTAAAGGTCGGAATACTTCTTTAATCTCGAGATATTCCCCCGCGACATGTCTATGAGTCAAGGATATAGGCGCAGCGGTCAAATCTTTATAAGTACTTATGGAGATGTATAAGTGTCTTATAAAGGTCGGAATATTTTTCAACCCCAGGTGTTCCCCCGCTACTCACCTATGAGTCAAAAATATAGGTGAAGCAGCCAAATCTTTATGAATACCTATGGAAATGTATAGGTATCTTAAAGATCGGAATATTCTCTTGAGTTCCCCTGTGACGTACCTATGAGTCAAGGATATAGGCGTAGCGGTTAAATCTTTACAAATACCTATGGAGATGTATAGGTAGTTTGTAAAGGTCCGAATGTTTTTACATTTTTTTTAATCTCACGAATCCAGATGATGATTGGATACGTCGAGCTTTCTTCGTGTATTTTGACTTAATTGCAGATCACCGAAGTTCATCAACAGTTCATCAGGCAACACTTATGGGACTGAGCCCAGACATTTGCAAAACAACATAAAAGTCAGAGTCGTGCCTCGAATTGCATTATCTCGCTTCTGCCAGGTAAGTAATTCCCGGTATGTTTTCCATTCATGTTGGCATGCATCATTTCCTAATGCATTCAAAAATGGGACTCATAATCCTGACAAAAACAACATTCATTGCATTTGCATGGTTGAAATTTAGGTATCATTTAATCTTTGAATGCAACCTCTGCGAACTCACCTTCAAAGAGGGGCAGCTGTTGACACCTAAATTTTACCGAACATTTAGTGTAGTTTGCATAAAAATTAGGGATTAAATTTTTAACCCCTAAACAAAAATATTTAAATTGCATAACATATAGTTTAGGTTCATTTAGATTTAATTACATTATTGCATCGGACTGGCGATGGCGAACGAGCTTAAATTTCATCGAATGAGACTCGACTCGCTCGGAATGCAAGGGCCGGGAATTTCAAGTCAAACACATTTGGTTGTTTTGATTTGGGCTTAATTTAATATGTTGAGTTTAATTAATTAAAGCCTAAGTTAATTCAGCCCATTTAGTTGTTAATTAAAATTAAGCCCAAGCCTAAGCCCATTAGGATTACCAAGCCCATTTAATTTGACCTAAATTAATCTATATAAACATGACATTAGGTCAAAATTAAGGAGAGGTCACAATTCATATCAGAAATTTTTGAGAGAGAGAGACACATGCGAGAGTGAGAGAGAGAGAAGAAGCCGACGCACGCCGGTCCTCCCGCCGGTGCCGCCGCCTCCACGCTACACCGACTCAACCGTGCACGTCACTTGTAGCCGCCGTCCCCGCCCGTGCTACCCCACATCGGAGACCGCCGTGTGCTGCTATTTGCCTCTACCTCAACCCGCTATGCACTGCCGCCCCCCGTGCTGGAAGCCTCGCCAGTCGTGCCGCGCTTCACCACCACCGCCGCTCATCACCGGAGACCGCCGCGCGCCGCTGCAGGCCCAGGAGCTCCGCTGTGAACCTCCCTGCCGCCCTGCGCTTCAGCACTTCAGTCGCACCACCGTGTCCTTGCCGGAGGACTGCCGACGCTGTCCCTGTTAGCCATCATCGTTGCTGTCCCTGTTCGTAAGCCACAGCCGTCGGAGGACCAACGTCGCCGTCTCTGTCTCGCCGGAGCAGCCCCCACCGAAGTCACCGTGCTGCGCCCCCCACGCCCATTGACGTTGCTGCTTCGCCCGCCACCGCCGGAGATCGCCGCTTGCTGCGCCTCGCCGCCGCGGTTCAGCTGTAGCCGCGCCACGCCGGAGCTGCCCTCAACCGGCGTCCTCAGTCAGCCACCGGAACAGTAGCCGAAGACGCCGGAACAGTCCTCGTCGGCATTGCCCCGTCGGTGCTGTCCTCGCCGTGCCGACACTCGGTTATTCGATCCCGATCCACGAGCTCAATCTAAGTTCAAATTTGGAAGTATTTTCAAATTAGGTAAGTGGATATATTCTAAATATTCTTTTCAAATATTTAGTTTCCTAATTTGCATGTTTGAATATTTCGTGATTATCGTGTGGATATTTAGATAATGTAGGATAATGTTTGATATATCCGCAATATTTTGAATATTCAAATTAGGAAAATTTCCTAATTTAGCAACGTATCTAGACGACTATCTGACCTTATCCCTAAGGTACGATACGCGGCGATACGGGAAAGTGTTATCCTATTTATAACCATTTGAATACGATAATGAATTTCATTAGCTTTCCAAATTTGAATGATCGACTATCCGTTAATATCTATAACCCTATAGATATGACCGATAGTTCGATTTTTGTGCCTAATCCGAGTTTGAAACAAGTTTGGCGGATCGCGTGGTTGACTTGAATCGGTTGATATCCTTACTTGTTTGATTGTTTTCCTTTTCAAATAAAACAGAAAAATTCAAAAATATTAGCTAGATTTGAATTAGAGTTTTGCATGTCTAGGAATCCTAAATATATCTAAAAGATAGAGTGGTTATTTAATTTAAATTGGGACTTGAGATGATATATTCCCTAGTTTAAATTAAGTAACATTCTAGTCTTAATAGATTATTTAGGTTATTTTATAATTTCGAATTTTAACAAAAATCCCAAAAATAAGTCATTCTAGGGTAGATTAAGTCATCATAGTTTGCATGCTAGGTTGCATTAATTCGCATGTCATATTTTTGCACGTCATTGCATCTAGACTAGATTTCATTTAAACAATGTGAAAATCAAAAAAAAAAAAAAAGAGAAATTGAGTGAATGTTTGTTAACTAGAAATCATATTAGGATGTTTGATGTGATTTTCTAGCTAACAATGCAGATGCTTGCGTTGCACTGAGGTAAGTTGTTCTCCTAAGCTTGCAATTTATTTAACGCTTTCCTGGGTGTTAAATTGGTGGTTTGCGCACCCGCATGAACACCTCACATGTTAGTAATTAAGTTAAAATGGATCCAAACTGCCTGCCAAAACATTTTTGAAAAGAAAAGGTACCGAAAGGGCGTTAGACTAGATCTAGCGTAATCAAGTCCCCGGGCTTAGAATCTCTGGTTCGTAGGAATAAAACATATCTCCCTATGTTTTATTTTGGTTTCTAATCGACCTACCACAAAATGATTAGTGGCGACTCCAAGCATGAAAACATTTACATGTTAAGAACTTAAACCCTAAGTTGCGAATTGGTAGAGCTTGGGAGAGCCCGAGTTAAGTTTAGTCTTAATAATCCATTAGCCCGAGAAAATGATAAGAAAAATTTTTAGGGTCGCGACAAATTGGATGTGTCGAATGAGGTACATCGGGATGATGGAAGGCAAGCCCTATCCTATACACAGTCCATGTACTAATCTTCAGTGAGTTGAGTTAAAAAAAAAATTCCATGTCTGCAAGGCAAAGAGTTCTCTCGCAAAAGGTATGGCGATCGAAATGATAAGAGGCATTTCATTTCTCTACCTTAAATATTGCAAGTTATCCATTGTTTCGCCATTTTGAGCCTAAATGTTTGGAGCAATTCATTCAAATTACCCCTGTGAAGAACCACCCCACATTGGGGCAAACTAGAGGTAAGTCGGCATAATGAGGTGAAAAATGAATAGAAATTTTTTTGCTCTCACTTGCATCAATCTTCGAGTGTTGTTTTTTCAGATGAATTCATACGAAGTTCAAGTGCTTTAGGATGACAAAGAGCATTTCTTTCTCTATCCTATATACATTTTACCCTTTGCTAAGCCCAATTGAGCCTATAAATTCGTTTCATACAAACCCAGTTGGTGATCATCCCCCACACTGGGGCAAGGCAGAAGTCATCATTGTTCAAGCAGCACATCCAGAATACCGATAAGAGATGAAGATCCTTGAAAGTTCCAATGACAAGTCAATCAGTCAGATATAGTTGACCAGTGTATACATTGTAAGTTACATTGTAAAAAAAAAAGAGCAAAAAGGGACAAGAAAAAGCAGTGTGCCTTGTAAAAGCAAGGCCAATGCCCAATGTCAAGATGTGACATATCAAAGTCATCCCCAGTAGAGTAGTAATCCTACAGGTCTCAAAGGAATCAAGTGATGAAATTTCGAAGCCAATAGGACATT
Source organism: Syzygium aqueum (assembly GCA_031216185.1). Classification (NCBI taxonomy): domain Eukaryota; kingdom Viridiplantae; phylum Streptophyta; class Magnoliopsida; order Myrtales; family Myrtaceae; genus Syzygium; species Syzygium aqueum. The sequence goes on from CM062237.1 coordinate 204,261, forward strand.
TACTGAGAAGATAATCTCTGGTGGAGAAGAAGGCCGGTGATAATGCCGAGATGATCACCAACTTATTCACCCCAATCATACACATTTTGAGCCTAATGATCCATTCGTTTCTCAACCCATGAGCCTAGCCTACGTTACGTCCCTTGCAAAGTCTCTTCAGATTAGGGCACTTGAACTAGCGTAGAGTTTCAAATGTTTACAAGCTTAGCTCGAAAAAGTGCGAGCAAGTCCATTTCTATCTGATTTTGCAGGGTTCTTGACTTGTAAACCCGGAGACAGTCGCAGAGTATTTTCTTTCAATAGCTTCGACTCAAAGAGTCCCCTTTGCTAAGCCATTGACCAAGCCCACATTACGGTCCTAACAAAGACCTTTTGGGTTAGTAAGGTCGTACCGCTTGCGAGAATACTCGAACCCTTGTCGACATGATGATGGTGAGAAAGAGAGATGCTTATAAATCAGCCTTTTTCAATAAGAATGAGTGAAAGCCCTTTCGGATTGGAAGTCCCTCATTCGACATTTTCAAGACACTCATTTGTGAGTTAGGATTGTCTTGTCATGATTTTTCCCCAACGGAGTTTGTAATGCCGATTTGACAAAACCATCATGCATAAAAACCAGTTGAATTCATAGTGCATGTGTATATGAGTTCTTGATAATGCGAATGCATATTACATGTTGCTTAAAACCATGTCTAGTAGGAGACATATTCTCGAGAGTCGGAGATATCACCAGGTAAGTATATCTCTATCCCTTGGATGTCTTTGACTATCCAGGTATCCCTAACCTATTCGAGCAATCGTCAGATCCCCACATTTAATCATTTTTATTGCGATCTCTAGACGCCTTTGATGATGTTTAGATGTCTATTAATCAAGCCTTTTCAGGTACCTCTGATGATGTCCAGGTACTTTGTCAAGCAACCCTCGAACACTTGGGCCAGCCCCTTTGTTCATCAAATCACAAATTTTTACAATCTCAAGAAGATTCCCCCGTGACTCACCTATGGCGATGTATAGGTGAAGCGGCCAAATCTTTATAAGTATCTATGGAGATATATAGATGTCTTGTAAAGGTCGGAATTCTTCTTTAATCTCAGGTATTCTCCCGCAATATGCTTATAGCGATGTATAGGCACAGCGGCCAAATCTTTATAAGTACCTATGGAGATGTATAGGTATCTTATAAAGGTCGGAATATTCTACCCATCTCGGATATTCCCCCGTGACTCACCTATGGGGATGTATAGGTGAAGCGGCCAAATCTTTATGAATACCTATGGCGATGTATAGGTATTTCATAAAGGTCGGAATATTCCCTCAACCCCAGGTGTTCCCCCGCGACTCACCTATGGCGATGTCTAGGTGAAGCGGCCAAATCTTTGTGAGTACCTATGGCGATGTATAGGTATCTCATAAGGGTCAGAATATCCTTTTGAGTTCCCCCGTGACGCACCTATGGCGATGTATAGGCGCAGCGGCCAAATCTTTACAAATACCTATGGAGATGTATAGGTGATTTGTAAAGGTTGGAACGTTTTTACATTTTTTTTCTTTCTTTCCAAAAAAAACTGCTCTCGCGAATCCAAGTGATGATTGGATACGTCGAGCTTTCTTCGTGTGTTTTGACTTAATTGCAGATCACCGAAGTTTATCAACAGTTTATCAAGCAACACTTATGGGACTGAGCCCAGACATTTGCCAAACAACATAAAAGTCAGAGTCATGCCTCGAATTGCATTATCTCGCTTCTGCCAGGTAAGTAATTCCAGGTATGTTTTCCATTCACGTCAGCATGCATCATTTCTTAATGCATTTCAACAATGAGACTCATAATCCCGATAAAAACATCATTCATTGCATTCGCATAGTTGAAATTTAGGTATCATTTAGTCTTTGAATGCAACCTTTGCGAGCTCACCTTCAAAGAGGGGCAGCTGTTGACACCTAAATTTTACCGACCGTCTAGTCGTAATTTGCATAGAAAATTAGGGATTAATTTTTAACCCCTAAACAAAAATATTTAAATTGCATAACATATAATTTAGGTTCATTTAGTTTAATTTCATATTTTCACATCAAATTGACGTTGGCGAATGAGCTTAAATTTCATCGAACAAAAATCGATTCGCTCGGGAATGCAAGGACCGGGAATTTCAAGACGAACGAGCTCGGTCGTTTTAATTTGAGCTTAATTCAGCCCATTATGTTTGAGCTTAATTCAGCCCAAATTAATTCAGCCCATTTAAATGTTAATTAGAACCCAAGCCCAAGTTTAAGCCCATTAGGACTAGAAAGCCCATCTAATTGACCTAGGTTAGAACTATATAAACATGTTTAGGTTAGAAATTAGGGGGGGACACAACACAATTTATGATCAGAATTTTTAGAAGTAAGTGAGACACGTGAGAGTGAGAGAGAGAGAGAGAGATCGGCTACGCCGGCACCATCGCCCGAAGACCGACGCTGCCGCGCCTCAGCTGCCCGTCACCGCCGCGTCGAAATATTCCCGCCTGAATAACCCCGCCTGAACAGTCACCATCGCCGCATCCCTCTCCGCAAGTCGCAGCCATTGGAGGATCACCGCCCGCCGTGCTGAGCACCGCCCACAGCCGCGCCGCTCCTGCACTCCCGCCAGACAGCCCTGCCTCGCATTCAGCCTCTCTCATCGCCGTCCCTGTCTCGCCGGAGCAACCCCACCGAAGTCACCGTGTGCCGCCGCTTCAGCCCTCTCGCCGGCGTCGCTGCTGCCCAGAGTTCTGCCTTGCCGAAGTCTCGCCGAAGCCGAAGCGCCACTACACGTCGCTCTCGCCGCGTCAACCGCGTGCTGCTGTTTCTCCCTCGCCGGATGCCCTTGCTAGAGAAATGCCGGAGACAACCACGTCGGTGCTGCCCCTTTCCGCCGGAACAGCTGTCGTGCCGGAACAGTACCTGAAGCCGCTGAAACACCCCTGCCGGTGAGCCGTGATCCACGTTCCAGCCACCAGCCTCACCGGACCAGTCTCGCCGGTGTTGCCGTGAGCCCCGCCGGTTCCGTTCCATCGCCGGTGCCGTCGTCGTCACCGGTAATCCCGATCCCGATCAACAAGCCCGAGCTCGATCCAAGTCAAAATTTGCAATTATTTCAAATTAGGTAACGATCATTATCCGATATATTTTTCAGAATATTAAGTTTTCTAATTTGAGTATTTGGAATATTTCATGAATATTATGCGGATAATTAGAGATCTTAGGATAATGTTCGATATATCCGCAATATTTTCAAATATTCAAAATTAGGAAAATTTCCTAATTTAGCAACGTATCTGGACGACTATCCGACCTTATCCCTAAGGTACGATATGCGGCAATACGGAAAATTATTATCCTATTCATAACTACTTGGATACGATAATGATTTTTATCCGCTTTCCAAATTTGAATGATCGACTTTCCGTCGATATCTATAACCCTATAAATATGACCGATAGTTCGATTTCTGTGCCTAATCCGAGTTTGAAATAAATTTGGCAGATCGCGTGGTTGATTTGAATCGGTTGCTTTCTTTATTCGTTTGATTACTTTCATTTTTCAAATAAATAAAAAATTCAAGAAATATCAATTAGATTTGAATTAGAGTTTTTACATGTCTGGGAATCCTAAATATATCTAGAAGATAAAGTAGTTATTTAATTTAAATTAGAACTTGAGATGATCTATTTCCTAGTTTAAATTAAGTAATATTCTAATCTTAATAGATTATTTAGGTTATTTTATTATTCCGAATTTTCATAAAAAAAACCCCAAAAAAAATGAATTGCTTCATGTTTGATTAGGATAGATTGCATTTTTAATTTAAGTAATTTATAAATTCGAATTTTGCCAAAAATCCCAAAAATAAGTCATGTTAGGTTAGATTAAGTCATCATAAGTTGCATATTAACTTAGGCATTTTTGAATTTTGAATTCTAATAGAAAATACCAAAAAAAGAAGTCATTAGGTTGCATGTTAATTTAGGCATATTTTTTATTCCGAATTTCAATGAAAAAATACCAAAAAATAAATCATTTGCACGTCATTAGAATTAGGTCACGTCGTCGCATGACATATAGTTTGCATGCTAGGTTGCATTAATTCGCATGTCATATTTTTGCACGTCATTGCATGTAGACTAGATTTCATTTAAATAAGCGAAAATCCAAAAAAAGAGAAATTGAGTGAATTGCTTGTTAACTAGAAATCATATTAGGGTTGTTGATGTGATTTTCTAGCTAACAATGCAGATGCTTGCGTTGCTTCCAGGTAAGTCATTCTTCCCAATTTGCAATTTATTTAATGCTTTTCTGGGTGTTAAATTGGTGGTTTGCGCACCTGCATGAACACCTCACATGTTAGTAATTAAGTTAAAATGGATCCAAACTGCCTGCCAAAATATTTTTGAAAAGAAAAGGTACCGAAAGGGCGTTAGATTAGATTTAGCGTAATCAAGTCCCCGAGCTTAGAATCTTTGGTTCGTAGGAATAAAACATATCTCCCTATGTTTTATTTAGGTTTCTAATCGACCTACCGTAAATTGATTAGTGGGTACTCCAAGCATGAAAACATTTACATGTTAAGAACTTAAACCCTAAGTTGCGAATTGGTACGGCTTGGGAGGGCCCGAGTTAAGTTTAAACTTAATAATTCATTAGCCCGAAAAAAAAGAAATTTTTTTTAGGGTCACGACAACTACGATTTATTGGGTTCGTTTGGTCTATATGATCACTTAGACTCTGTAATTCACTTCGGCGTGGCAAGGCAGCGACGGGGAGCAGCACGGCGCGGCGGGCTTCGGCGACGGCGGAGATGTCCAGCAGGGACACGGCAGGGAGGCAGCATCGGCGTCCTCCGGGCGTGACGGTGGGTGAACTGCGGCAGGGGCAGGTTCGGCATGGCAAGGCAGCGACGGGGAACAGCACGGCGCGGCAGGCTTCAGTGACGGCGGAGATGTCTAGCAAGGACACGGCAGGGGGTAGCGTCGGCATCCTCCAGGCGCGGCGGTGGGTGAACCGCGACAGGGGCGGCTTTGGCATGGCAAGGCAGTGACGGGGAACAGCACGGCGCGGCGAGCTTCAGTGACGGCGGAGATGTCCAGCAGGGACATGGCAGGGGCGGCGTTGATGGGCGTGAGTGGCTGAGGTGGTGGCTCTCTAACGAGGGCAGTAGCGACGGCGGAGCAGGGTCTGGCGGTGTGGTCGGTGCTCCGGTAGGCGCGGACAAAGACTTGACGGTGCGGCTGCTTCGGGCGATGACGTGCAGTGGCGAGCGACAGCGGAGGAGGGCGGCTTCGGCGACTGGCGTAGGGCAGCAGCGGGCGTCTCCGGCGAGGTCGGGCAACGCGGTGAGACGCGGTAGTCCCCAAGCGGCGGCATGCAGCGGCTGAGGAGTTCCGGAGCAGCGGCAATGGTTTGCGGTTGTCGGCGGCGTGCGGCGCGACGGTGGCACACGGCGGCGTCGGGCGGCGTGCGGTGACGGTGCCGCCGGTCTTCCTCTCTCCCTCTCTTTCTCTCACTTTTCTCTCTAAAAATTTTTTCTCTGAATTTCTTCTCTTCCGTTGATTATGTGACCTAATGACATATTTATAACACTAACCTAGGTTAATTAGATAGGCTTGTTAGTCCTAATGGGCTTAGGCTTAGGCTTGGGCTTAGGCTTTAATTATCATTTAATTTCATTTAATTCTAAGCGAGCTAAATTAATTTGGGCTTTTATTTAATTAAGCATAATGGGCTGATTTAAGCTCAAATTAAAACAACCAAGCCCGTTTGACTTGAGATTTTCGGCCCTTGCCTTCGAGTGAGCGGAGTCTCGCTCGATGAATTTTAAGCTCGTTTGTCACCGCCGATCCGATGTGGAATGTAATTAACCTAAATGGACCTAAACTATATGTTATGCAACTTTAATATTTTTGTTTAGGGGTTAAAATTTAATCCTTAATTTTCTATGCAAATTACGACTAAATGGTCGCCAAAATTTAGATGTCAACAGCTGCCCCTCTTTGAATGTGAGTTCGCAGTTGCATTCAAAGACTAAATGATACCTTAATTTGATCATGCAAATGAATTGAATGATTTTTTTGTCGAGATTATGAGTCTCATTTTTGAAATGCATTATGTCATGATGCATGCTGACATTAAAAAATACATACGTGGAGTTTACTTACCTGAGAGGAGTGGTTTCGTAATTCGAGGCATGACTCTGATTCTGTGGGTTGTTTGGCAAATGCTTGGGCTCAGTCCCAAAAATATTGCCTGACAAACTGTTGGGGGGATTCCGGTGTCCTGCAATTGAATCAAGACACACGAAGAAAGCTCGAGACATCCAGTTATCGTGTGAGGTGCATGAGAGAAAAGACTCAACAAAATGGAGTTCATTCCGACTTTAACGAAATACTCAGTCATCGTTAAAGTTTAGCCGTCACACCTAGGTATCGTCGTAGGCATTTAACGGGGGAGTTTATCCAATTTGTATAAATGTTCCGATCTTTACAAGATACCTATACCTTCCTCATAGGTATTTGTAAAGATTTGGCCACTGCGCCTAGTTATCGTCATAGGCACGACACGGGGGAACTCTTGAAAGATTAAAAAAATGTTTCGACTTTTACAAGATACCTATACCTTCCTCATAGGTACTCATAAAGATTTGGCCGCTACACATATACCTTCCTCATAGGTACAATGCGGGGGAACTTTAGAAAGATTGGAAAAATGTTCCGACCTTTACGAGATACCTATACCTTCCTCATAAGTACTCATAAAGATTTGGCCGCTGCACCTATACCTTCCTCATAGGTACAATACGGGGGAACTTTCCGAAACTAAGAGAATATTCCGAGCTTTTCGAAATACCTATACCTTCCCCATAGGTACTCGCAAAGATTTGGCCGCTGCACCTATACCTTCCTCATAAACGTGTCACGGGGGAATCTTCTGAGATTAGGAGAATATTTCGACCTTTTTGAAATACCTATACCTTTCTCATAGGTACTCGTAAAGATTTGGCCGTTGCGCCTATACTTTCCTCATAGGCATGTCACGGGGGAATCTTATGAGATTATGTGAAAAGTGTGCCTAACAAAATATCTAGTTATCATTTGAGATATTTGAAAGGACTTGATTGATAAATACCTGGATATCGTCACAGGTACTTAATGATTTGGCGAACAGAGGGGCTAGCCCGAGTGTTCAAGGGTTCCTTGACAAAGTACCTGGATATCATCAGAGGTATCTGAAAAGGCTTGATCAATAGATACCTAAACATCATCAAAGGCATCTAGAGATCGCAACAAAATGATTAAATATGGGACTTGACGATTGCTCAAACAGGTTAGGGATACCTAAATAGTCATAGACATCCAAGGGATAGAGATATACTTACCTGGTGATATCTTCGACTCTTGAGGGTGTGTCTCTTGTTAGACACGGCTTTAAGCAACATGTAATATGCATTCATGGACAATCCAGAACACACATGCACTATGAATTCAATCGATTTTCATACATGACGATTTTGTCAAATCAGTATTACCAAACTTCACTGGGGAAAATCATGATAAGACAACCGAACTCACAAGTGGGTGTCTTGAAAATGTCAAATGAGGGACTCTCAGTCCGAAAGGGTTTTCACTCATTCTCATTGAAAAAGACTGATTTATGAGAATCTCTCTATCTCACCATCATCATGTGGACAAGGGTCTGAGTATTCTCACGAGCTGTACGACCTTACCAATCTGAGAGGTCTTTGCTAGGACCGTAACGTGGGCTTGGTCAATGGCTTAGCAAAAGGAAACTTTTCGAGTCGAGGCTATTGAAAGAAAATACTCCGCAATTGTCTCCGGGTTTACAAGTCAAGAACCCTGCAAAATGAGATAGAAATGGACTTGCTCGCACTTCTTCGAGCTAAGCTCGTAAACATCTGAAACTCTACGCTTGTTCAAGTACCCTAATCTGAAGAGACTTTGCAAGGGACATAACGTAGGCTAGGCTCATGGGTTGAGAAATGAATGGATCATTAGGCTCAAAATGTGTATGATTGGGGTGAATAAGTTGGTGATCATCTTGACATTATCACCGGTCTTCTTTTCGCCAGAGATTGTCTTCTCATTAGATGTTCCATTGGCTTTAAGAGTTCATCACTTGATTCCTTTGAGACTTGTAGGACTACTGCTCTACTAGGATTCATGACTCTGATATGTCATATCTTGACATTTTTTCTCTAATGATCTCCTTTTTTCCGACTTCCTTTTTTTTTTAGGGGCATTGGCCTTGCTTTTTCCAAGCACACTGTTTTTTCTTGCCCTTCCATTTTTGACACACATTATCTACAATGCATATATTGACCAACCACACTTTGAATTGTTTTGACCGAACGACTAACATTTGGACTTTCAGGGGCCTTCATCTTTTGTCGGCACTTCGAATACGCTGCTTGAACAATGATGACTTTTGCCTTGCCCTAGTGTGGGGATGATCATCAACTAGGTTTAAGAAACAAATTTGGAGGCTCAATGTCACGCCGCGCAACCTACGAAGCACGAGCATCCCATAATGAGGTCAAATTTCTTGCGACGTCCCAAAAAGCATCGCGACCCAAACCCAACGCGACGAGTACAACCACAACCACAAGCGAAAGCCACGTATATACATATATACATACATATATATATACACCCGTACAAAAATTTTGAGATAACCATGAATAACAAAACAGTAAAACACAATTAAAGAAAATATATACATATCATTACTATATAAGGGTAGATACAAAATCCATTTATAGGGGAAGTACAACCCAAACCAAAAAGGCGAGTCACGATCACGAAGATCAAAAAGGGTCAGTGGCTAGGGTTTACTAGGCTAAGGCGGGCTTCAGTCAAAAAGGTACGGCCCGCCCTATCATAACTGAGTCATCCTAGGAGACCCAGTTCGGGTCAGACTCAGAAGATTCTGACGAGGAGGAACTATCAGGTAGCTCCTCGTCAGAATCTAACGAGTCTAGCTTAGACTCAGCCTCCTCGGGCTCATCCTCTAAGTCTATCGCCTCGAGATCAGGGTCCTCCTCCAGTTGCAGCTCCATCTCCTCATCGGTCTCATCCATATCCATTGATCCGCCTTCTTCAGACTCATACACTACCGGTATCTCCTCTGAGCTCGCGCTCTCCTTATCAGACAGGCTGGGGTCTACCACTTGCCTGTCGGGGCACCGAGGGTCTACTCCATTCAGCCCATTAAATGGAACATCAAAGGTCCTAAGAGATCCGATCTCTTCCCCGTTATGCATCCTATAACACCAAGCTACATATTCATGGATTACGGACTCCAACTCCCCGACATCTACCCAGACTAACGTATAATATCTAATATACGAATTCCCCTTTCCCACCAGGTGTACAGAAAAAGTCTTCTTAATAAAGTGGGGAATCCCAAAACGCACGAGCGGCTCCGCCATTATCACGGACGGGGGTCTGAAATGTCGGTTTTCAATAACCGTGAGAATGAAGGGGAGAAGAGAGAGAATGGGTGGTCCAAGTTCTGGTGAGTGGGTTCCAAGTGTTAAAATCTTAGCCAAAATGACCATAATGCCCCTCATCCAAGGGCTAGAAATGCTTCTTATCCAATAATTTAGGGGCAAAATGGTCTAAAGCCCTTAACCAAGGTTTAACCAGACCTGAATTAACCCTAATCAGCCTTAGTTAACTTCCCCCAATGGCCAAAATTCGAAATTACCAAAAACGGGCCCAAGGGCATTTTGGTAATTTTCAATCAAAATTCTAATTTTTGTCCCTACCAGTCCTATATATGAGTGGCACACATAATATGACGTCAGAATCGTGAAAATAGCTTCTTAAGCCCTCAAAAATCGAATGCAAAGTCTTAAGAATAAAATAATTAGGATTCGTTCGTCAATGTACTTTCAGTTATGCGGAATCACCCGCGATCCGAGCGTACGACACTGATTATATCGAATCCGTTATTTTCCTACAATCGGCCATATTGGCCCAAAATATTCGCTCGACGTTTCTCGAAATCGATACTCAACTCGTGATTAGGTCCCTGGTCCACGTACCGTTCCTCATTTAGCCTTTCCTATTTGGTTAGCATCCCGTGATTGATCAAGTCCGGGCGAGACTTACTAAAATCAAACGAGAATTAACATACACTTTATTGGTCCCGGTAACGGGTCAAAATTCGGGATGTTACACTCAATTGGGCTTAGCAAAGGGTAAAACGTGTATAGGATAGAGAAAGAAATGTTCTTCGTCATCCTAAGGCACTTGAACTTCGTGTGAATTCATCTAAAAAAGCAACACTCGAAGATTGATGCAAGTGAGAGCAAGAAAATTTCTATTCATTTTTCACCTTATGATGCTGACTTACCTCGAGTTTGCCCCGATGTGGGGTGGTTCTTGATAGGGGTAATTTGAAAGGATTTCTCCATGTGTTTAGGCTCAAAGTGGCGAAACAATGGACAACTTGTGGTGTTTAAGGTAGAGAAATGAAAAGCCTCTTATCATCTCGGTGGCCGTACTTTTTGCGAGATAACTCTTTTACCTTGCAGAAATTGAATTTTTTCAACTCAACTCACTGAGAATTAGTACATGGGACTGTGTATAGGATAGGGCTTGCCTTTCATCATCCCGACACATGATAACTTTATAAAAATAGAGTTATTTTATTTACTTTAGGCAATAAATAATGCAAAATTTGTTAGAATATATTTGGATTTCCTTTTATTTACTTAATATTTCCTTGTTTATGCATAATATTGAGATATGGAGAAAATAAGGAAAATATGGCAAAAAGAAGGAAGGGAATATGCGACCTAGAGAAGAGTTAGAAGGTGGATATCACATTGGGAATTCGGCGATTTATTCCCTAATTTTATGCGAAAAAAAAGAAGTAATTGCCTTGTGATAGGAGTCTTGGATGTTATTATATAAATAGGATAACTTTGGGGAACATTGAAACCGGGCGATGGCCAACTTGTGCGGCTGGAGTTAGTTTGAGGAGGTATAGTACTTAAATAAAATTTCTCGAGTTTGGATTTGTGTGATGGTGTTCAGATATTTTTCTTCTCTTTTTGGGATCAAGATGGTGTCAGATGTTTGAAGACGTAAATATTTGCAAAATTCACTCCACAACTCTATCTATTTGGTGAAAAAGCTAGGAAAGGACGAAATGTTTAACTTGCTCATCATTCCCTTCTTCATCTACGCTTCCAGTAAACAATCCGCAACCCCCCTCGGTGGTCAAGAATTGTGTCCTGATGGTGATAATATTAAATGGTCAGGTCACGGGCCCCAAGGTCCAGGTGTGTCCGGAGAGATAAGCACTAAAGGGGTTATTGCAGGAACAATCAATTATCACTCCCATTTTTTCAGATCAAGATCATCTTTCAAACAATGAGCATTTTAACTCGATTTCCATTGTACATATAGGCGGGCTACAAAAGGGGATATTGCAGGAACATGTAGCTAGACATAATCAGCCAAAAACATCAATTGAGGGTTCTGGGGTACACGGCACTATGCAAGCAAGGTTGTAAACAAAGTCACCACTGTTAACGAATAAAAATCTTGTTTGCATGGACTCTGAGACCACTAGTATTAGCTCTCGTACTCATAAAAAGTCCATCCAAAAAACTATAACCATTAAAAGACGGGCGAGCAAACAACGGCTTGTCTATTCTATAACATCAAATAACTACAATACATTAAAAAAATTTAAACTGACTGCACACGCGCAAACTTCATCGCCCGGAGGTTTCAATCGGCAATCGTCCAAATCAGGTCGTTCTCGAAGATCCAATGGCAGACCTCGATCAGACCCGGCCGTGACCCTAGGGTCAGGAACGCCTCGTGGGTGGCGCTCCACGCCGACGTGTCGATGTGGCAGATGGCCGCGCCGTGGTTGATCTTGACCTTGGTCTTGGGATTGAGCAGATCTGCCTCGTAGACCCGGACCTCGGGGACCGAGTGGCAGTAGTAGAGCAGGTAGGGGAAGAGGATCTGGTGGCAGGACACGGCCTTGGTCACCCTCCCACCGTCGATCCCCTTAACTGTCCCGAGCATGACCTCGTGCCTCGACCCGGCCATGCTCTCCGTGAACCGGGCTGCGACGTTGCGGCCCAGGATCGACGTGGTGAAGTCCATCATGTCCTCGATGGACCCCACGCACCGCTTGATCTCCCCTGTACTGGGCGCCAGCTCGCACGCCGCGAGCGCGTGGGCCATCATCACCTCCATTGACGAGTTGTCTCGTGCGTGGAAGATCCGCTTCAGCTCCGCAAGCTTCCAGGTTGAGAAGGGTAATTTGGACGAGATCGTACGGGGCAAAAACGACCTCTTGGGCTTTTTATCCCTAATGTCCGGCATCGGCATTGCCGTCCCTTTTTTCAGCATCGATTCCCTGAAGAAGGTACCCGGCTCCAACCCCCTATTCACGGCTCTACCACTGACGGGGACGTTCTCGCCGTCGGAGTAGTTCTTGGAGTCGGTCGGGTGCTCCTCGAGGCTCGGGGCGAGGGCCGGGACGCAAAGCAGCCGGGCGGCGGCGCAGAAGGCCGGGAGGTGGTCGGCGAGGGAGCCCTTGGCGGCGAGCTTGGCGAAGGCCGCGGCGTCGACGGCGTCGAGAGGCGAGGACCTGGAGAGCAGGAACGCGGGCGCTTTACGGGTGAACGGGTTGTCGGAGGCGCCGGCCCGAAGATGGGTACTTACAGGGAGGAGCGACAGGAGGAGGAAGCAGAGGAGCGAGAGGAGGAGGAAGCAGAGGAGAGGGACCTTCATTTTGCTTCCGGAGAGGTGGTTGTGGAGATTTACGGAGGAATTCCCAACACCGGCCACTTGGCCTAGGCGGGGGGCAGGAAAAAGTTGGGGCGAGAGCTCCGCCGTGACGGCCTACTTGGATTACTGCGAGAGTCAGAGGAATGGGTTTGTGGCGGAGCTCAACAAGAAGATGAGAGATGGCTATAGCGACGACTTCTTCTTCATGCTACTGCTAGGAATGTCGGTCGATCAACTATTTAGCGAACGCAAGGCCCGGTTTGGAGGGGCGGCCAAGCAGTTCTAAAGCTTTTTATATGCACTATCCATGAGAATTAAACCTTGATAGGTCAAATAAATCATGGATTTGAGAGATAAGTCAAGAATAACACTCAATTTTGTCTCGTGATCCTTTTGTGAATATCCAGTTATATGGTCTTTTATGCAACACTTGCGTAAGGGAATCGTCTATTCCTAAGTTCATCTAAATCTATATTATTCATATTGGCGTAACTTATTATTTTAATATTGAAACCGGTATCGATATCATATACTTAGGACGCAAATTGAGCAACGTAAGGGATAAACACAGATAAGTAGATGCTACCCTTAAACTCACGATAACAAGACAATATAGAGATTTGTAAAGGTCGAGATTTCAAAAGGAATGCTTGCAAGACCTCCCTCATTGGCTATAGCACTTAGGATGTTACAAACTCCCCCACTTAAACCGTTGACATGCTCATTAGTATTGGCTTGTATCGCCCATCGATAATCCCACTATGGGATGCATGATCCCGTACATTCGTGGCCCCTCCGCCATCACAGAAGTCTATCAATACCCGCACCTGTCCGAGCCGTCTCTCCCCGACACGAGCAAAAAATAGCATGCATGTGGTTGGTGAAGGATGGCTCACGACCTTACACTCGCACGGGATGGGTGAGTTTTGCTATTAAGCTTGTTGGATGAACTTAAATGAAATTGAGCTTTTCTTATTTGACTATGAAGGTTCGCATGAGGATGGGTGGAGGTTAGGGAAAGATGTTTAATATTTTAAGCTTAACAAGATAGGTGGAGCAGCAACATAACATGCACGTGGTTGGTGAAGGACTCTGGAGCGAAATGAAAGCTTTGAAGCGCAGATCGGGTACTGCAAGTCTCTACCGGGATGAAGGACCATCTCCACCGAGTCCCTCGACACCCTGAGGATACCTCGGAAAGGATGCGCATGACAAGCTCGAAAATAATTTCTAAGTATTTGAAAGCGTTTGGTAAACTATTCAAAATTTCTATTCCTAGAATAGAAAAGAACATAAATGCGTTTGGTAACGGCATAAAATTTCTTTGCATTAATAATATTTTAAATATTTTAATATTTCTTTCTTTTCTTTTTTTCTTCTCCTCCCTCTTCACCATGGCCGGTAAAATATTTTTTAATTAACAATACTTTTATTTAAAATAATTTTTTAATTTTTTTGGCCATGGACGGTAAAAAATTTATTTATTAATAATACTTTTATTAAAAAATAATTTTTTTAAATTATTTTTGGCCATGGCCGGCAAAATTTCTTTTATTAATAATATTTTTTTCTTTTTTGGCCATGGCCGGTAAAATATTTTTTTTATTAATAATATTTTAATAAAAAATATTTTTATCGAAAAATATTTTTTTTATTTTTTTCCATGGCATGGTCGTTCGCCATGGCCGGCAAAATTTTTTTTATTAATAATATTTTTTATTAAAATATTTTTTTCCCATGGCTTGATCGCAGGCCATGGCTAGTAAAATATTTTTTTTATTAATAATATTTTTTATTAAAATATTATTTTCTTTTTTTTTGCCATGGCCTAGTCGCACGCTATGACCGGTAAAATATTTTTTTAAAATATTTTTTGTTAAAATATTTTTTTCCTTTTTTTTACCATGGCTTGATCGCCGGTCATAGAGAGTAAAATATTTTTTTATTAACATTTTTTATTAATAATATTTTTTCCTTTTTTTTGCCGTGACTTGGTCGCAGGCCATGGCCGGTAAAATATTTTGTTTAAATATTTTTTTGTTAATAATATTTTTTATTAAAATATTTTTTTCCTTTTTTTTACCATGGCCTGGTCGCCGGCTGTGGCCGGTAAAATATTTTTTAAATATTTTTTTATTAATAATATTTTTGTTAATATATTTTTTTCCTTTTTTATGCCATGGCCGCCGACTATGATCTGTAAAATATTTTTTTTATTAATATATTTTTTTGCCATGGCCTGGCCACCGGCGACCGGCCACAGCTTAGAGAAGAACAATATAAAAAAGAAAAGAAACAAAAGAAAAAGAAGAAAAAGAACTCATTCTCAAAATTGTGTCGAGAAACAAGAAGCAACTTTTTTTTACTTCTTGCTTCTCTTCCAAAACTGTTTCTCGGCATAAATTTTTGTAAAAATGTGTCCGGGAACAAAAAGTTTACCAAACGCATTTCTGTTCCCATACTATTTCTCCCATACTATTTCTGGGAACAAAAGAACAGAAATTTTCACTGTTTGGCACGTTATCAAATGGCCCTAAGTGAGAGAAATGGGGACTGGGAGTAGGCAATTGACAGATAGCGGGTGGGAACATGCACTAAGGTTAAGCTAATAAAACTATTTAAAAAAATAAAAAATTGTATGAATACATCAGAAATGTTAATAATAAAAAATATTATTTTTAATAAAATATTTTACCAGCCATGAACAAAAAAAATTATTTTACAAGTCATGGCCAGCGACTATGTCATGAAAAAAAAGATATTATTAATAAAAAATTATTTTACCATGGCCGGCGATATGGCAAAAAAAGGAAAAAATACTTTAATAAAAAAATTATTAATTAAAAATGTTAATAAAAAAAATATTTTACCGGCCATGGCCACCGACCAGGCCATGGCAAAAAAAACAAAAAAATATTTTACCGGTCATGGCCAATGACCAGACCATGGCAAAAAAAAGGAAAAAAATGTTAAAAAAAAATATTTTACCAGCCATGGCCCATGGCAAAAATAAGGAAAAAAATATTTTAATAAAAATATTATTAATAAAAAATGTTTTAATAAAAAAATATTTTACCGGCTATGGCCGGCGACCAGGCCATGGAAAAAAATAAAAAAAAATATTTTCAATAAAAAAATCAGTTAATAAAAAACATGTGAATTTCATATATAATACACGATTACGATAAGGTCAATTTATATGGACACGGTTCAAGATATGTATTTGCCTTTTTTACCGGATCAAGAGAGGATTTGTGACCAAGCTATTATAATTTAACATAGTTTATAGGCAATACGTTAGCAAGAGATCTACTTCATGTACAAATCACGATCGGTTGATTGGGGTGCCGGGCAATTAGGGACCAGCCAGTACTTTAAATTCACGAAGTCAGTATCGTACAAGCAGCAATCGTTCTAAATTTAATCTAAAGTATGTTGGAGAATACTACGGATACTATTCTTAGTTCAACAGAACCGAGTTTTTCCTTGAACGATGAAGCAGGAGGCTCTTCTTCTTCCTTGTACTTCCTGTGCAAACACACTCGCCTGTCTGTCACACCCGTCTATCGTTTCGTGTTGTCCCATGTTGTGGGATTTTTCAAAGGGGCGATTGTAGGGAAATAGTTACCTCCCCACTTCCACCACATTCCCCTATTTTCTCTCGCTTTAGCTGGGTCTTTTATCTCTCTTTCTCTCTCTTTTTCTTTTCTTTTTTTTTACCTCTTTTTTTCCCTTTCATTTCAACGCGTTTCTTTTTTCAAGCATTTCCTGCTTCTTACGGTAGCTCATTGATCTCATGATTCAAGGAAAAACAACGAGCTATGCAATTCAAGGCGAGCAAAGGCTTCGTTTGGCGTGGAGAATTGAATCTATCGTGTGGGCCCGATCTATATACGAACACACGGGGTCTGTCCGTCCAACATACAATTCAATTGTTCGGCGCGGTTGAAAAATAAAGGGAGGCGAGTTAATACATTCTAACCCTTTTTAAGCTAACAATATTGTTTACGAAGCTATGTTTTATTTGCTAATTTACCAATTTTACTGGCTAATAAAGAAAGAAAAAGAGGGGAGAGATGGAGAAATCTAAGCAAGACCGTCTTACTAATATTAATGATGCGTATGGATGAATAAACAATTTATCACCGGAGCACAATTTGTTTAGAACAGCGTAAATTTCTCGACGCCACGGAAAAATAAGACGGACGGGTGGGTCAATACATTTTAACCCATTTTAAGTAAAGGATTTTTTTTTGGTTTCGATTTATCCACTATATTGCTAATCTAC
This sequence comes from Syzygium aqueum, assembly GCA_031216185.1. NCBI lineage: Eukaryota > Viridiplantae > Streptophyta > Magnoliopsida > Myrtales > Myrtaceae > Syzygium > Syzygium aqueum. Next base: position 221,349 of record CM062237.1, read on the forward strand.
AAATTTTACTAGCAAATAAAGAAAGAAAAGAAACAGAGAGAGAGAGAGAGATAGATGGGAAAATTTGAAAAATCGACTTAATAAATTTAATGAAACATATCGACCATTGAAAGATAATTATTTTATGGAAATAATTTGATATATGAATAAGAGCGAGTAATATCGAAACGCAAAAGGTCTTGAACATACACAGGAGCACGAATGGTTTAAAACGGTATAGTTCACGGCTGCCAAGGGCAAACTTGTGGCATTTTATTGTCCAGTTTAAGGAATAGAAACCTTAAATTCCTCACGGTAATCTTAATTTCTTCTGTTTCGAGGATTCAACAGCAATAAGAGTGAGGTCCTGGCTGAATCACAAGCATGTGAACAGTGCCAAAGCATGTCCATACATGAAGAGCCCTATGACAATTATCTGAGTGAGAAATAATATTTGAGTTAAGATGTACCAGACACCACCTAACGAGTTGCTCCCTGCAGAGAACCTCAAACATCAAGTTCTGCTTCATCACCTGAGAAATCGAACAATCATGATTCATGCAAGTAGAGCCCGTCCCATGCTGGTACTCAGCATTTGGAGCGGCAAACGAACGATGAAATCACTACAAAAAAATAAGGATTTAGCCACAGAAAATTAGCGGCGAAAAATTATTCGTAGCTAATTTGCGATGAAAACTAAATTCATCGCTAGTTGCGACAGAATTTGCGACGAAAAAAAAATTCGTCGCTAATTTGCGATGAAAAGTTTTCAGTGGTTAATTTGCCACGGAAGTAGAGACGATTTTTTTTTTTTCGTCGCAAAAAAAATCCGTGGCTAATTAGCCACGGATTTAGCGATGAAAATAACAAAAGTCCGGAAAGTCAAGCCAGAGTTTATTTTCATGGCTAAGTCCGTGGCTAATTAGCCACGGATTTAGCCACGAAAATAAAAAAAAAAGTCGGGCAAGTCGAGCGAGAGTTTATTTTCGTGGCTAAATCCGTGGCTAATTAGCTAGAATTTAGCCACGAAAATAAAAAAAAAGTCGGGCAAGTCAAGCGAGAGTTTATTTTGGTGGCTAAATCCGTGGCTAATTAGCTAGAATTTAGCCACGGATTTAGCGGCGAAAATAAAAAAAAGTCGGGCAAGTCAAGCGAGAGTTTATTTTCGTGGCTAATTAGCCACGAATTTAGCCGCGGATTTAGCCACGAAAATTAAAAAAAACTCTTTATTTTCATGGCTAAATCCGTGCCTAATTTTTAGTTCTTGGCTAATTAGCCACGAATTTATATTCTTTGTGCGTCTTTCTTATGGTTTTCTAAAAGAATTTGATAGCGATTAATGTATAAATCTATGAGAACGAGACTTCCTCTGTGCTAATTTTTTTTGTCTTCCATATTTTGTCTTAAACTATCACTTTTCCATGGATGAGATGCTCACTGCTTTGTTTGTGCATAAGAACAAAACCTTTCTTTACGTTTTGAAAACTCATAAATAAATTTTGAATACGAAAGTTTAGGAGCCGTTTAGTTAAGTAAATAATTTCTTCTTTTATTAAATACATAGGAACAAAAAACATCATATCAATGACTATGGGTAAAATGGATTATAAAAAAGAAGAAGAAGCTAACACAATATATTATCATAAAAGCGTATTTGCTAGGTCGTTATTTACGAATAAATCAAATCCGAGGGGAAACAGGGAGATGTTGCACAAGTAAACAATAGTTTATGGATCATAACTTCCTTCTTCGATTATTCAAAAGAAAACAATCTAAATTAGACATTGATCAACAATATCAACCAAGAAAACTTGAAAATTTTCTTCAACCAGCATCTATACGCTCGTTGGAATTGTATGTTGGATTAGGAAGATATGTGTAGAAATTCAAGAGAATTGCTGGGAATAAAAAATTTATTATTTCATATTCTTATTCTATATGTTCAATATATATAAGAAATGTTACCCATAAAGAAATTTTAAGAATGAGAATTTCCTGCTAAGTGGAATTTACTTTGCATATGATAGTTTCTTTGCTTATAAAGTTAGTTAGTATTACATTCTATAATCTTCAAAGTATATATTAGTTTTATTGACAATTATTTCATTGCCTATAGATGCATTTATATGCTAGTTCTGAATTTAAACTTAGAATTCCAAATCTACACGTAGTCAGTTTGCTACTATTTCAATTTAAATTGAAGGTTGCAAGACAAAATCTTATCCAAACACAAAAAAAAAAGCAATCTTTTCTAGTATCAATTCAAAATCAGCAATTTTTTTCACGTCTTCGAAAGCCAAAAATAGATGTTGAATACGAAAGTTTAGGGGCCATTTGGTTACATAATAATTTCCTATTTTTACTTAAACATGAGAGTATCATATGATGACTATGTATAAAATTACTCATTGAAAGAAAAACTAACGCGATAAATCCGTGGCTAAATTAGCCACGGATTAGCCACGAAAATAAAAAAAAGTGGGGTAAGTCGAGCGAGAGTTTATTTTCGTGGCTAATTAGGCACGGGACAACAACTAGTAATAACATGAGCGCGATTGAAAAAGCTACGCCAGGGGCATTCATTTGAGTCTAAGCGGGGATATAAACCCTGCATGAAATGATGACTATCCTTGTCTCTCCTGACCAAGTGGATTACACTAAAGTGGTTTTGAATCTCGTTTTCGATTGTTCTGATCGCTAAGCCAGCCCCTCCATTTCTGCAACTTCAAAGCTATACCTGTACAAAGCTCAAAAACTGCGATGTTGTACACGCCGAGTCACAGTTACTGAGCCTCTGAGAGAGAGGGTGAGAGCGAGAGAGTACTTTGTTCTCACTTTGGTAGTTGAACAAGCATTTAAACCTTGATGGGACACGCGCAAACGCACATGCTGTTTGTGCGAGTACGAACCATCCATTCATCCTTAAGATAGTTCACTGATCTTTTATGGAAGCAAGTAAAAAGGAAAACACTCCTTCGGAGACCCACAAGCTCTTTGTACTCGCTGAAAGACAGAATGACTATTGTCTCGAAAAAGCATAAATGCGCTATTCAACATTGTGTACGTTCCTCGACTCAAGTCAGGGTGGTCGCTGTGTGTCCCTGGCCAATTAAATTCGTGAAAAATATTGCTGACCGTCTTCATGAACTCCTGTAGTAATCAATGAAGCATCGACCTGTTCGTGAAAAATATTGCCAACCAACAGATCAATGCTTTTTCGACGTTCGTGAAAAAAAGTCTTGTAGGTCAAATTGTTTCGGGTAAGAAGTAAATGTACGAACTTTGGTAGATGATATGTTTTTACTTCCACCTATCTACCCCATTTATACGAAGATGTTGTGGCATTAAAAGCCCATATCAGCCCCAACAATCACTCCACCACCACCCACTCGTGTAAATAACTTTGGTAGATCATATATTTTTACTTCCATCTATCTACCCAATTTATATGAAGATGTTGTGGCATTAAAAGCCCATATCAACCCCAACAATCACTCCACCACCACCCACTCGTGTAAATAATTTCATCCTCAGGTAGGTCATGCGAAACACCACCCCCAGAAAATATTAGCTAGGACATGGGTGGATACAAAAAAAAAGATTCTGACTAAAAAAAAGCTAAAAAAAAAAAAAGGGAAGAGTCTCCTCGAGTGTCCTCCTTATCCCCTTTTCTTTCTAATTTTTAATTTTAACTGATTTTTAAAAATTAATTTAAATAAAATTAATATTTAAATAAAATAAGATTTGATTTTCCAAACTCAAAACAAAAAAAATTTAAGGCCATCAACCGTCTCTCACCACTAATCAAAAAAACCAACTAGCTTTTAAATATTTTCACCCACCCGTATTGCCTATAAATTATGTTAAATTATAATAGCTTGGTCACAAATCCTCTCTTAATCCGGAAAAAAAAGGCAAATACATATCTTGAACCGTGTATTATATATGAAATTCACGTGTTGGAATCCTTACAAGGATGATGGGAGGGGATGACCTCGAGAACACCGGCAAAGCATCGAATTCATTCATGGCGCTAAAATAACACTCTCAACAAAAATACGTGACGTAGGATTATACTCTTATAAACCTTGTATGATTAATTTTTCTGATGTCTTCGTACAATTTTTTTATTTTTTTAAACAATTTTATTAGCTTAGCCTTAGTGCATTTATTTAATACTTTAGATTCCATCTTTTTCTAAAAAAACGAATGATATAAAAATTATTTTTTTAAAAGATATCTCTAATTTTTGTTTTTGTAAAATATATACAAAATCTTGCACTTTAAGAACAAGCGGGCCTACTCAACCATTTCCTCGTACGAATCTCCATCCCCATTTAAAGCTCTAAGAGTAAATCTGTCTTTTTATTTTACAAAAACAAAAATTAGAGATTCGTACGAGGAAATGGCCTTTGTTTTTCACCCACCCCTTCATCTCTATTTAAACGACCTCTCCCACATCCCCATCTCACATCCCATCTATAATGGCAAAATTGAGATATGGCCAAGACATTCGCCGTTCTAATCTTCTTATTCATGATGGGTGGAGGTATCACGGCAGCCATGGCAAGTCGCGCTTTGATTGAAGCCATGCCGAAGTCTCCTCCAGCGAAGTTCGGCGGCGTTGAAATTTTTTTAAAATATTAAACATAAAAAATTTTAAACCAAACATTCTTGAATGCCCATTGTTATCAATGAAATGAATGATAACTAGAGATTAATATATTCACATAATCGGGATTTAACGCAAGCAAAATGACTGTACCATGATTTTTTAAATCTCAAGCCATTATAAATCTGAATTTGAAATTTATACAACGCTTCACACTAGTTTTCCACACATGTATTACATGTTGGATAATATCTATTTCTTCCACACAAAAAATCTCTCTTACTTTTAGCATGTGCAACGTCCAGGTGTTTCTCTTAATACTATATGAAGAAATAAATATTAAAAAAATACTTTAACAGTAATGGTGGTTATCCAATCACAAATTGACATGTGTGACATGTTCACCAGCTCCGAAAATCTATCGCCATTTGAATGTATTTAAGATTCAAGATAAGACGTGAGCCAAGTTTTTCTCATGGGTCCATGGAATTAGGTGTAAATATGCATCTTTATAGATATATGGAATAATTACCGATTGTACTTTTTCCATTGGCGAGTCTTAATTCCAAATCTGCTTTCCGACGTTGACTTCGTCCATTTTATTCAATTACATATGGGCTATTTACATCGAAAATTAGGAGACTAAGAAGAAATTACTTTCAATTGACATATCTAAAAAAGCTTACACAAAATTTATTTGAAAATTCACTAGCACGTGAATTATTTCGAAATTGGTTCTACACCGATTGACAATTCTAGAACCGACCTGTTCGATTCCAATATTTTGTAACCGGGGGTCATAGAGTCGGTAATCCGTTCTAGTAATATGCCTCGTCGCCCTTTAGCGATGTTCGAGCTCGCCTGTGGCCGGTCGCTGGGCTTTGTTGTGGTGGCCAACCGGCTGGAGAAGAAAGTAAATAAAAAAAAAAGAAAGGGAAAAAAAAGAAAAGGAAATGATAATAAAAAATCGTTTTAAAAAATAAAAAATTATTAAAAGTAGTGTATGGAGGAAAATTTGATTTGATTTTCCATAATACAATACATCAACCTCAATAGAAAGAGGCCTTCTCAATTACTTCTAAACTGCGATTTTCCAATTACATTTGAGTTTTAAACTAAACACAGTCTATACTATTGATTGGTACTCTTCTGTGAGGATAGATTCATTTTTTTAATTCGTCCCCGGGTCACTCAATGAAGATACCATCAGATATAAGAAAAAAACAACAGTGAAGTAGAGATCATGCCCGGGAAGAAGGAACTGACAAAGAGGACGATGGAGGCGGTGGTTAGCTTGGACAAGGTGCCAGCAACTTCATCGGAGGCGACGGTCAAGGGAAGCGCCGAGCTCGAGTAGGCTGGTGGCTAGACGAAGGATGAAGAGAGACAGAAAAGACGACATGTATTTTAGTTTTATTTTAATTTGAGACAAGTGTCAAATTGTAAGTTGATTTATTAAAAATTACACGTCACCTCAGCTAGTGACACGACGCTCACAAACTTCTGAATATTTTCTTTATTGTATATATTATTTGCCTCTAATTATCAAAAGCTTAGCAAAGATTCATTAGGTACTTTCTTTGACAATTCTGCATTATTTTTCCTCCACAAAAGAAAAATCACGTGAGAAAATAACATAGAGTTTTCTGCCTCCGCATGTTTTGTTCTGTCGCATGATTCGACCCTATCAAAAGTGAAGAGGCAAATGCTCAAAATGGATAGTGTGGTCCACGACAGTGATTTACGAGTTGGCCTTATATGATGAGGTTCATTCTTTATGTACATATTCAAACAGAGCTTTAAATCTTTTAATTAATTTGATTGGATGTTGCACTTTTATAAAAAAAAATTTCAATTAAGCATTAAACATTTTAATCGGTTAGATTGTGTCCTAAAGTTTATGTTGAAAAAGTACATTTTAAAGACATAGCGTAGCAGCAATTTTTAAGTGACACTCATACAATTTAAGTTAACGGTTTTGAGCGACACTCCGGCAATTTTTTTTTTTTGGTCTGCGGTTCTGATATGGCTTTTAGATAAACCATCTGCCCCTATTTTGCACTTTTATTTATTGCCCATCTCCTTCTAATTTTCTATGGCATTTTATAAATGGTTTCAAGATTAGAGTATTTTATTATTTTGAGAAGAAATTCAAGATGGACGCTGTGGTCTTTTGCACGCCTTGATTTGGCTTTGAAATGAATCAAACGTTTTCTATCTTTTAAATATATATTTCACATCCTACTCTCTGTTTTTTTCTTTTCCTTTTTTTTGATTATTTAGGTAATATAACTGCATAATCTAATTGACGATTGGCAAACTTCAGTATGTGACGCAAGTGTTCGAATATGAGAGAAGTGAAGGGAGATGAAATATTAAAGTGTTTAATAAATCCGGGCAATTATCCCTTTTTTGCTTGACTTTTTTGACTTCAAATTTACGTCCACTTTGCTAAAATATATTTCGAGGCCAAATAAAATGCAAAGCAAGTTTTCCACGTTCCTACCTAATAATCTCTGTTTTTTTTTCCTTTTTTTTTATTAATTCTTCAAATTTTAGGATAAAATTTTACAGGATTTACGATAAGTTTAAAATGACATTCGCATTTAATATTTTTTTAATTTTTAACATTTATCAGTTCCATTCAAATTCATAACTATTTGATAATGCTTTGTGAAGTATACAATTGAAACCGTATCCATACGATGTTTCGAAAGTATCCAAATATGGACATATCGATGGGTCCAAATTGATTCAACCCATGGTTTTAGTATAATAATTACGCATATCGTTCTCCCAAGCTCCCAATATTTTAAATGCTTTTAGCAAAATGGGTGTTGGAAAAAACAAAATAAAAAAGGCAGAAAAAAAAAAGCTTGAAGTATTGATGTACCATAGGAAAAGTTTAGGATTTCTTGTGAAATTACCTATTTATAATAGTTTTCTTTATAGGCTTCCTTTTCTATTTTCTTGATAAGTATGGCGACGAAAGGGCAAATCTCTACCACGCCTGGGTGGCGTCGACGGTGCGGACACTCTTCCTCTCGTAAAAGGTTGAGTGTTCGAATCCCGTTCCTCTTGTAAAAGGTTGAGTGTTCGAATCCCGGGTGCCGCAGGGTGACGCCGCAGGGTGACTTACCCGGTGACACGTGTGTGGTGGCTAGCACGTGTCGTCCTGAGGGTTCTACGATCTTGATAAGGATAGACGACAAAGGCACCCAATCTTTGATCTAAAGAGTTTTTTTTATATCATTTTTTTTCTGTTGTAAATCCTTAGAAAATAAATTATTTTTTAATTAATAGCCTAATTTTGTACGTGCTTGATCTTAGCCAAAAGGCCGAGCACGGTCTAATCTTGCTCATGCTAAAAAATGAACTGCTTTTTTTTTTCCAATCAAGTGGCAATCAAAAGAGAATCAATCAACTTTTAATTCCATAGTAATTCAAGTCTAAAGAATATAAATACGCCACATGCGTGTTGACAATAGGACTCTGATTAGTTTAGGCGCCCATTACGAGCTAGCTGATACGAGATTGTGTTTCTATTTTTGAAAATACCAAATAGATATTTGAATTTTACCTTTAGGCTTACTTTGTACCTTGCCATTAATTATCTTTATGTCTTTATTTACGACTTTCTTTAAAGTCCCAAATATCCAATTTCTCACAAACACTCAAAACCAAGTAGAAACTAGGTCACCAAATTCCAAGCAAGAGGATAAAATGATTATTCAAGGAGGGGCAATTTGATCCTTTTAAGGTGGGATTTCACTAAAAGGTATGTGAAGGGTATTTGCAAAGATAGATGTATGTGTTGGAAGATATGCGATATATCTTCGATATTATTTAGACCTTGATTGATTCACAAGAATCAATGGGATCAGATTTGATTTGTAATATATATTGTTTCCTTTGTATTTCCTCACATTGTATTATAAGTATGTACATTGAAGTATCAAACGATACACACAGAGAAATACACATTGAAAATTTCCCCAAATCCTTTGCTTCGTGTCTTCAGCCTTATTTTCTTTCATGGTATCAGAGCAGTTTTGCTCCTGACCTAACTTCCGCAAACATCAGCCGATTGCCTGCCGCCCTCTTGGACCTGAAAATCAAGGTTCCCTTCCGGCAAAGGAATCAAAATTTTTTGAAGAACGAAGAAAGGTTTTTCCACTTACCTCACCAATGGATCAGCAATCACCAACCTCTGCTCAAACTTCTACACAGGAAATCACCCCAGCTTCCGATCAGTCCTCTGACCAATCCACAGTGAATCCACAGAATGCATTTTCCACAACACAGATGCAGCCCATTTTCTGGCCCCCCTTTCAGGCTCAGACAAATGTAGGGCAGCCCATACCGGGCACACCCATTTTGGGCCAACCATTCGGAGGCCACCCTTTCCAATGGATACCGAATCCATGGTACATTGGGCCGAACCCAAATGCATCATTGCCTGGGGTCAGCCAAGAAAATGTCCAGCCTAACAGCGGCCCACCAGCCACAACCGGAGCAGGCCCAACTGAAGGATCTGAAGAAATCAATGCGGGGATATCAAACGGGTCAGGTAATCCGGGTTTGGGTCCAAATCCCTACCCGGTTTTGCCACCCGGTTTCTTGCCGTATCCAACAGCGTCCGTCACAGTCCGACCAGAGCCCGGCGACGTTCTCTACGTCTCCGCCGCTGACGGACCGGAGTTGCGGCTCATCAGCCACCATCTCACGGGATCCGGAAACTACTCGATCTGGGCGCAAGAATTCCGACGAGCTCTGGTGACGAAGGACAAAGATTTTTTTATTGACGGGTCTGTTCCGATCCCAACAGACGAGAAAATGGCAAGGCAATGGAGAAAATGCAACCAGCTCGTTAGAACATGGATCGGAAACTGTATTAGCCCAGAAATAGCCATCGGACTTCCCCCCACAGAAGATGCAAAGAAGATGTGGGATAACATACGAGAAATGTACGGGAAATTAGACCGTGCGAGGATTTTCTCTCTCACCCAGGAGCTTTCAGAGTTAAAGCAAGGAAATATGAGCATAACCGCTTGCTTTAACAAGCTGTCGGCTCTCTGGAATGAGCTGGAATCAGTCGAAGAAAAGCTCGAGGGGCCAGAAACAACACTACAACAGTATAGGGCGATCAAAGATAGGGAGAAAGTCACTCGTTTTCTCCTGATTTTGAATGAGACTTATCTAACCTTTAGATCGCAGATTCTCGCCATGGATCCAGTGCCACCGCTCGGACGCATTTTTCAACTAGCCGTGCAAGAAGAGAGCCAATGACTCGCCTCGCCGGAGCATGCAAAAGGAACAGAAAGCATCGCTCTTGCGACCCGCAATGAGCATCGCGATTCGGGTTCCAGAACCCTAGATCGAGAGAGAGAGCGGCGAAATGAGAAGCTAGGGTTCACAACTGAACCACGGCAATCAAAAGGGACCGGAATGGATGGTGTAGATCGCGCATCACGATCTAAGGGCTGGAACAATTCTGACTCCTTTTCTGAGTCAGACGGTGGGCCGCAAGCCCAACCTGTCCAAGCAAGGGCATTCAATGGCCCATTATTCGCGAGTGCCAAAAATCGGCAGAATTCAAAGGCAAAAAAATTATTTTGTGAATATTGCAGGCGGCCCCACCACACGATCGATAATTGCTGGAAATTGCACGGTAAACCCGGGGAAAGAGGAATTAAAGGAAAAGAATTTTCTGCTGCAGCTTATCAAGTTACTGGATCGAACAGTGATCAGCCCATCACATATGGGCAATATCAACATATTATGCAGGCATTACAAAAATTGGATACTTCCAATAAGGGAAGCGTTTTTTCAGGTACTACTCATTGCCTGATCAACTCTATTTCTAGAAATGCATGGATTATCGACTCGGGGGCCAGCGACCATATTATATGCGATAAGGGATTATTTTCCATTATTCATAAAGAATTATCTGTCCCTATCTCTGTCAAATTGCCAAATGGGAATGTTGCACTGGTCACTACAACAGGAACAGTAAATCTTAGTCCTCAGATCACACTCCGAAATGCCCTTTACATTCCAGACTTCCAATTCAACCTCATATCTGTGTCTAGAGTTTGTGACGAAAATTCCTGTCGAGCCATTTTCAATGCTGATGCTTGTCTCTTTCAGGCCCTTTCGACTGGCAGACTGATGGGCTTGGGTAGTCATTCTGAAGGATTATATTTTTGGACCAGCTTTCCCAGAAATTTCGATTTATCTTGCATTTCTTTCAATAAAGAATCATTGTGTAATTTGACTACCAATGACAAAAATTTTCTACTGCATTCCAGAATGGGACATAGTTCTTTCTTTCCCCATCCTCAGTGTCATATTTGCCCACTCGCAAAGCAGTCTCGCATGCCTTTTCCTTTTAGCAAAAGTTGTACCACTGATACGTTTTCATTAATTCACATTGATGTCTGGGGGCCATATCACACATCACACCATGATGGATCTCGTTTTTTCCTCACCATTGTGGATGACTATTCCAGAGCCACATGGGTTTTCCTCATGCAATCTAAGGCTCAAGTATTGCATCACTTGAAGACATTCATTTCTTTGACAAAGACACAATTTGGAAAACATATCCGACGTATCCGGACAGATAATGGAAAGGAATTCTTCAATCATGAGTGCAATTACCTTCTATCATCCCATGGCATTTTACATGAAAGCTCATGTATTTACACTCCACAACAAAATGGGGTAGTTGAAAGAAAACACCGTCATCTCTTAGAAGTCGCACGAGCATTGAAGTTTCAAGCCTTTATCCCAGATACCTTTTGGGGAGATTGCGTGATTACTGCAGCCTATTTAATTAATCGAATGCCATCGAAAGTGCTCAATGGACGATCGCCTTACGAGCTCCTATTTGGAAAAAGGCCAGAATTGGATCATCTGCGGATTTTTGGGTGTCTATGTTACTCCACCTTTGTGGGCCCTCGAGACAAGATGAGTCCCCGTGCTCGGCAATGTACATTTATGGGATATCCGAATCTACAAAAGGGATATCGTCTCTTTGATCCATCAACAGGAAAATTTTTCGTCAGCAGGGATGTCATATTCCACGAAAATATTTTTCCTTTTGAAAATGATCTTTCTAAGGAAGATGAAGGAGCAAACAACCGTCCTCGTATTTTTCCCACTGAACAGGAAGGACTGAAGAATGCCATATATGTTCCGACTATAAAAGGCTTCCACACATCTGATCCAATTCCTGCAAAAGATATTTCTCCATTGACAACATTGGAACCAGAGGAAGACGATGCGACAATTGAGGATATTTCGATACCTGCACCCACACCTTTTAACAGAGAATCATCAATCACTATGGAGGAAGATTTGCCATCACCACCAAAAGATCCTCCACGGAGATCCGGGCGCATCGCACGTCCACCCACGTGGACTAAGGACTATGTTTGTGCTGCACAAAATTCACCAGGTATTCGATATCCTGTCTCATCCTATGTTTCATTCAATAGACTCTCGTCGGAACATAAGCATTATATTAGCCGAATCTCTGAAAATCGGGAACCGTCTAGTTATGACGAGGCTTCCACTGATCCACGATGGCAAAAAGCCATGGCAGCAGAATTACAAGCTTTAATTGAGAATAACACATGGGAGCTTGTGCCACTGCCTCCTCATCGGAAAGCAATTGGATGCAAATGGGTGTATAAAATAAAGTATAGGGCAGACGGATCCATCGAACGTTACAAAGCTCGATTGGTGGCTAAAGGTTTTACGCAACGAGAAGGCTTTGATTATCACGAGACATTCTCTCCAGTAGCCAAAGATGTGACCGTTCGATCCTTTCTGACAGTTGCAGCTTTCCAAAATTGGACATTACACCAAATGGACGTCCACAATGCTTTTCTTCACGGTGATTTGGATGAGGAGCTTTATATGGAAATTCCACAGGGTTTTCGGAGACAGGGGGAGAATAAAGTGTGTCGTCTCCGTAAATCCCTATACGGTCTCAAACAAGCTTCCCGGCAATGGTATGCAAAGTTTGCGAATGCACTCACAGCTGCAGGATTCAAACAATCTCGTTTTGACTATGCTCTTTTTACATGGACAAAAGGTATGTCATCCATCTATTTAATGATATATGTTGATGATATACTCATTATGGGAAATGACGACCATGCCATAAAGAGCCTTAAAGAGTATCTGCATTCTACATTTCACATTAAAGACCTTGGATCACCAAAGTATTTTTTGGGAATTGAAATTGCCCGATCCAACCAAGGAATTTCCCTTAGTCAACGGAAATTTGTATTGGAAATTATATCAGAAGCAGGTCTGTCGGGATGCAAGCCAACTGTTGTTCCAATCGAACAAAACACCAAGCTGACCACAACAGAATATGATGAGGGATCTTCACAAGAAGATGACCCTATGCTCCAAGATCCAGCAGGGTATCAGAAACTTGTTGGGAAGCTAATATACTTGACTATGACCAGGCTGGACATATGTTATGCGGTACAGACGCTCAGTCAGTTTATGCACAAACCAAAGCAATCTCACATGAATGTTGCACTGAAGGTTGTCAAATATTTAAAAAAATGCCCAGGACTAGGGATTTTTCTTTCTGGAAAATGCAACATGGAAATGACGGCCTATTGCGATGCAGATTATGCAACTTGTCCAATGAGTAGAAGATCTGTCACTGGTTTCTGCATTAAACTGGGGGACTCCTTACTTTCATGGAAGACTAAAAAACAGCCAACTGTTTCATTATCTTCAGCAGAAGCAGAATATCGAGCAATGGCGAAAACCACTTGCGAGATAGTATGGCTACGAGGCCTATTGCAAGATCTTGGAGTGCGAATTAAAGGTCCAACTAGACTGTTTTGTGATAATGATGCCGCTCTCAAACTTGCGGCTAATCCTATGGTGCATGAGAGGACAAAGCACATAGAAGTAGATTGTCACTTCACACGGGAGAAAATTCAAGAAGGGATAATTGAAACAAAAGGGATTGGAACTGCAGAACAACCCGCGGACGTTTTCACTAAACCTCTTTGTCAGAAACAGCACGCATATCTACTGAGCAAGCTAAATGTCTTGGACATTTACAAGCCATCAGCTTGAGGGGGAGTGTTGGAAGATATGCGATATATCTTCGATATTATTTAGACCTTGATTGATTCACAAGAATCAATGGGATCAGATTTGATTTGTAATATATATTGTTTCCTTTGTATTTCCTCACATTGTATTATAAGTATGTACATTGAAGTATCAAACGATACACACAGAGAAATACACATTGAAAATTTCCCCAAATCCTTTGCTTCGTGTCTTCAGCCTTATTTTCTTTCAGTATGTAAGTGGTCATTAGATCATAGCCGAGCTACCTTAGTTTTTTTTCCTAAGATTTGTTTATGTTCCAAGAAATGTAGGAGGGAAAAAAAACTTGGTTGCACTCGGCTTCATATCCCCATTTGCAAATAAGCTCTTTATATTTCTATTCTGTCAGTCTTCTTTTCAGCACATGCTTGATATTTAACATAAAAATCATTTCGGATTGCCATTTTTCCACCATAACCAAATAAAGAAACGATAAGTAAATCCCCTTTGCTAAATTTCATTTCTTCTTTATTCCATGTATCCTATCAAATAGTGGAGCAAATGGGTCACCCCTTGTCAATCTATTTCTGCCAATTGACTTCAAATTGTTTGTGCACTGGATTCGATTGGAATGATGCAGTCAAAACGAAAATAAGAAAAAGAAAATAAGAAAGAGCGACAGAAAAATCAAGAGAGAATTCAAAAAAACAAAAACAAAAGAAGAGAGGAACAATAATAAACGGTATTGCAATCTGCAAATTTGAGAAGAGGGGTGGTGTGTAAGCGATAAACATAATCCTTTTATGCGGAAAAATTTTGAAATCCAGGATCTTAGATTTTCATAATTTTCACAATAAAAGGGATAAAGACATACATTTATCCATAGCGTTATCCTTAAAGATAATTATTTCAGAAATAGAAGAAACATAGAAATCTGATTTCTCTCCTATAACCCACTTTTCTCTTAACGTAATTTTTTTTTTGGTCGTGTAATTTATTTGATGGAGGATAGAATACAAGCGTTCATTCTCTTGTGCATGGAGAGAGGATCATACTCTATTTACACATGCTATTAACATGTGCCTTCCATCAGAGCACATTCCATTTTGTAAGAATTGTACTTCTTCGTGATACGGTTATTATAGCATTTAAATAATTATTAAGCCATTAATTTAATAACACCATGTGGGCCACAATTACTCTTACATGGTGATGACTGATGAGCCCCGACTTAATGGGTCATTCCCATGCTTTGATGGGACGAGCACCTCATTTTGGACTTGGGGAAATCTTTGGACACTTTGCATTTGGACATGAAGAAATTATAAAAACCGGAGGATTCACTCGACAGACACCTTTGATCATCTCCGTTCTTGGAGAGGAAAAGTCAGATTACAGTAGCTAGTTTGGTTGCAACGTCCGCTTGCCTAATGTTACCTACCTACATACACACATTTATATGCGTTTTGTTTAAATCGGTTTGTCTCTCGTTGAATGTCTCTCCTTTTTGGGATTGTTGTTATATATATTATCATGTGTTGATACCTAAATTTTGCTTAGTCATTTATGGTTTAAGTACATAGAAAATTAGGGGTTTATTTGTAACCCCTAAACAAAAATATTTTCATTGAATTACATGATAGGCGCATTTGCATTAATAGAATTTAGTATAACATATTTTCCTTTTTATTTTATTAAAAAATCATTATAAAAAAGTTTTAAAAAAAGGAAAAAAAAAGTAAAGTAAAAGACAAAAGAGGAGTTTTTCCCCATGGACAGCTCACCCACCCTCTGCACGCGCACTGAAGAGAGGTAAATGGAAGGAAAAGAGCTCTTCCATGGATTGTGAGGGAGGCCATTCTTTCTCTCTCTTTGGTCTCCATCTACGGACACACACGAAAAAGGAAACACGACAGTCTGCACATGCAAAAGGGGGAGTTAAGAGAGAGTTTGACTGGAGAGAAAACGAGGGAGCTCCGAGACAGAGAGTTCCGAGAGAGAGCTCGAGGGAGCTAAAGGAGAGAGCATTCAGAAGGGAAATGACGGAAAAAAAAAACAGAGACAGGGAGGAGAGAAAAGGGAGAAAGAGAGGGGGTCTTTCTTCGACGAGAGCGTTCCGGTCGCTCACCCGTCACCTTGAATCATCCACTTAAACGAACGCCTCTTTTCGAGAGCGTTCGTTTCGGTATCAAATCATCAAAGAAATCGCGCTTAGATGCCGCAAATTGGATGATATATTTTCAAGATTGGATTTCATATTCGAATAACCCTCGTAATCGTAAGAAAATTGGCTTTTTAGCTATGGGCCTAGAAAAAGAAAAATTGGGATAAGACCCTAGAGGATCTCCCCCTTTCAAAATCGGACGTCAAAGTTTCTTTTCATCCGGCTCAAGTAGTTATCTTCCTACAAAAGGTATGAAGGTTAAAAACTGCAAAATCACTAGCCAACTGCAAAATCGTGGCACTAACCTCCTCAATGATTTACGAGTGGATAAACACTAGCAAGCTTTTCCATTCTTGTTGCAAATCTGTTAACAAGTTCTTTTCCAATTCGAATTCTTTTCTTAAAGATTCTCTTATAGTATGTCAATAGGAGGTTAAGGAAACGAAGGAAGAAGAAAATTAGAGAAAACCATCAGTAATGGGGGCCAGGAAATAGATATGTACGACACATTCAGCGAGAATTATTGAGGAAGGCTACCATTATTAGGTAGAGCTCACTCTCATTTACTTGCCCAATCCATCCAGTCGACAGCACGATGGGGAATCGGAGGTTCACGCAATTCCCAACGAGAGATGACGAGGAGGATGAGCCTCATCCTAGGAAGCGAGTCTCTTGCTCCTCGAAGAATCCCATGGAGAGCGAGGCCGAGTTCAAGAGCAAGCGTCGGACATTGGTGAAGCTTGTGGACGAGGACAGAGATGGAGGTAAAACTGAGGCTGATCAGAAGGGTGGGCGAGAGGAGAAGAAGAAGGAAGAGGAAGAGGAAGAGGAAGAGGAGAAGGAGGAGGAGGAGGAGGAGGAGGAGGAAGCTGACGAGGTTGTGAAGCCGATGGGCAAGTCAATTAGGTCTTCTGGGAAGGGGAGGAAGTGGAGGAGCCATTACAAGTCGTTTGAATACGATGGAAATCAATACGAGTTGGTGAGTATTGCTCTTTTATTAGTATTCCCTCGGCGATTCACTTTTCTCTCTTGTGTTTTCATTTCAGGTTGGTTCTCGGGACATCAAATTTTACCTTACCATTTTTTTTAGCGGAAAATATTGCTTCACTACGATTTATTGGGTTCGTTTGGTCTATATGATCACTTAGGCTCTGTAATTCGCTGAAAGATATATGTTTTGCTGTTGTTAATTTAGTCAAATATTGTTCTCGTGTTTTTCGTTTTCACTTCGGAACACCCGGTGGCATTCATTTGCATGTTTGTTCAGTCTTGTTTGACATTGTAATGTCGACAAATGCATGCTTGGCTTTCCCCAAGAAAATATTCCCAATGAATTGGCAATTGAATTGCATCTCCTTTTCCATAGGATCTAATCCAGGATTAATGCTTAGACAACTTAATGTTACAATCCTCTTTGGAAAAATCTTCACCTCTCCCCTTTAAGCAAAGTTGGAATTCTTTATTTTCCTTCTTCTTCAAACTTTTGTTTAACTTTTCTTGTTATCATACCGTGGCTATCATTCAGGAGGATACTGTACTTCTGGTCCCTGAGGATATACATGAAAAACCGTATGTGGCTATCATCAAGGTAACTGTATGGTGCCTCCATTTTTGTTTAGTGCCTCTCTATCTTACTGTGTAGGCTGAGAAACTCGTTCCGAGTTATGTGAAATGTATTAGGGATCATGCTAATTCAATTTAAATTTTCACCACTTTCCTTCTGAATGGTTATCATTATGAGTTAGCATTGGAAGTTCTAATGAACGATACCTTGTTGAACAACAATACAAAATCTTGAACAATGTCAAACATTATCATGCAATAAGGATTCGTGATGCTTTGGATGTTAGGTGTGTATCAAGGAGTTCTACCGGTACTGAGTTAGGTTCCGCCTGCAGGTTTTTGTGGTTTTTGAAGAATCTGATTAATGGTAGTATAGAACATATTAGTTAAGGATTGGGTTTTGAATTCCCTGAGTTCAATCAGAAGAGTGGATGTCGGCTCTTTTGGTCATCCTTATGACTACGGTCTTGTTCAAGAACTTCATCCTCCGGGGATTGCTATATCATGAAGCATATATAGTGTGAATTTTTATGTTATGCTTGCTGCATTGGCGGTGTTCAAGTTTCTCCCACTTTCAACCATAACGAATGATGATATATATCTCTCCGTCTCCTTTATTTATTCGTCAGCTCCCTCCGTAGGGGCTTTTGTTCCGTGAACTTTGGTTTTCTTCCTAGGTAAATATTTATGCATTATGGTGGTTGATTTTTTTTTTGTTACTTGAATTTTACCTTTTTCTCTTTATTATATTGTAAAAACTTTGTTTCTTTGATAACTGTCGATCTAATTATGTAGGATATTGCACAAACCAAAACTAAATGCACAATGGTTACTGTGCAATGGTTCTACAGACCTGAAGAGGCAAAGAAAAAAGGAGGTGGGAGTTGGCAATCACGTGACATCAGAGAGCTCTTTTATAGTTTCCATAAGGACGAGGTTCCTGCAGATTTGGTGATGCACAAGTGTGTGGTACACTACGTTCCAATTCACAAGCAACTCCCTCATCGAAACAAAATCCCGGTTTCGTAGTGCAACAGGTTTATGACACTTTTAAAAAGAAGTTATGGAAGTTGACCGACAAGGATTATAAAGACAAAAAGCAACGTGAGATAGATCTTCTCCTTCAGAAAACCTTTCAACGCTTGGGAGATCTCCCAGATATCGATACGGAGGATGCTCACACTGATTAGGAAGATCAGTTGAATCGTATGTTCAAGTATGAAGTGGCCCCTAGTTCAGAGTTTACTTGGATACTTCGTCACCAGCAGACACTACTAAGAAATAAGGAAGATGCAAACGCTACTAAGAAATGGAAGATGCAGAGAGAAAGAGAAAGAGAGAGTATATGAAGAATCGAGTTCGGTCAAGATTCGATTATTGATCGCGACACTTATGAGAAACTTTAGAGAGCACTTAATATTGACTTCTACTCTTTTTGTTTTTCGATTCTTTTTAATAATACTATCTATGAGATGATAGAGATGCACACTTATTGCGTTTATCCAAGAAAGAGACATTCCAAAATTACGTAAAATCACCCTTATTAAGTGTTGCGACCTAAAAATTTTTCTTCTCAAGCTAATGGATTAGTAAGGCTAAACTTAACTCGGGCCCTCCCAAGCCCTACCAATTCGCAACTTAGGGTTTAAGTTCTTAACATGCAAATATTTTCATGCTTGGAGTCGCCACTAATCTATTTGTGGTAGGTCGATTAGAAACCTAAATAAAATATACGGAGATATGTTTTATTCATACGAACCAGAGATTCTAAGCTCGGAGACTTGATTACGTTAGATCTAATCTAACGCCCTTTTGGTACCTTTTCTTTTCAAAAAAATGTTTTAGCATGCAGTCTGGATCCATTTCAACTGTCACTAACATATGAGGTGATCATGCGGGTACGCAAATCACCAATTTAACATCCAAGAAAGCATTAAATAAATTGCAAGATCGGAAGAATTACTTACTTCAAAGCAACATAAGCATCTGCATTGTTAGCTAGAAAATCACATCAACAATCCTAATGTGATTTCTAATTAACAAGCAGTTCACTCAAATTTTTTGATTTTCACTTATTTAAATGAAAATTAACCTATATGCAATGACATGCAAAAATTGACATGCGATTAATGCAACGTAACATGCAATCTATATGTCATTCGACGACGTGACATATTTCTAATGATGGGCAAATGATTTATTTTTGGTATTTTCTAATGAAATTCGTAATAATAAAATGCCTAAATTAACATGCAAGTTATGATAATTTAATCTATCCTAAAATGACTTCTTTTTGGGATTTTTATGAAAATTCGAAATTATTAAAATGGCCTAAAAAATCCATTGAGATTAAAACAATCTTTAATTTAAACTAGGAAATATGCCGCCTTAAGTCCCAATTTAAATCAAATAATTATCTCATTCTCTAGGATATATTCAAAATTTCCTAAACATGCAAAACTTCTAATTTAAAATTAAATAACAATTTTTTGGATTTTCTTTTAAAAGGAAAGCAATTAAACGAACAGATAAATACCACGATAAAAAACAATCCACGCGATCTGCAAGATTTGTTTTATCAAATTCGGATTAGGCAAAGAAATCGAACTTACGGTCATATCTATAGGGTTATAGATATCAACGGAAAGCTGATTGTCTATCGCGACCTAAAAAAATTTTACCATTTTTCGGGCTAATGGATTATTAAGACTAATCTTAACTCGGGCTCTCCTAAGCCCTACCAATTCGCAACTTAGGGTGTAAGTCTTTAACATGCAAATATTTTCATGCTTGGAGTCGCCACTAATCAATTTACGGTAGGTCGATTAGAAACCTAAATAAAATATAGTGAGATATGTTTTATTCCTACGAACCAGAGATTTTAAGCCCGGGGACTTGATTACGCTAGATCTAGTCTAACGCCCTTTCGGTACCTCTTCTTTTCAAAAAAATTTTTGATAGGCAGTTTGGATCCATTTTAACTTAGTCACTAACATGTGAGGTGTTCATGCGGATGCGCAAACAATCAATTTAACACCCAGAAAAGCCTTAAAAAAATTACAAGTTTGGAAAAATGACTTACCTCGAACCAACGCAAGCATCTGCATTGTTAGCTAGAAAATCACATCAACACCTTAATATGATTTCTAATTAACACGCAATTCACTCAATTTTTTTTGGATTTTCATTTACTTAAATGAAATCTAATCTATATGTAATGACGTGCAAAAATGACATGCGATTAATGCAACCTAACATGCAAACTATATGTCATGCGACAACGTGACCTAATTCTAATGACGGGCAAATGATTCATTTTTGGTATTTTTTTATGAAATTCGGAATAATGAAAATGCCTAAAATAACTTGCAACCTAATGGCTTCTCTTTTTGGTATTTTCTATTAAAATTCGAAATTTAAAATTGCCTAAGTTAACGTGTAACTTATGATGACTTAATCTATCCTAACATAACTTATTTATGGGATTTTTGGCAAAATTCGAAATAATAAAATAACCTAAATAATCTATTAAGATTAGAATATTACTTAATTTAAACTAGGAAATAGATCATCTCAAGTCCTAATTTAAATTAAATAACTACTCTATCTTCTAGATATATTTAGGATTCCTATACATGCAAAAAAACTCTAATTCAAATCTAATTGATATTTTTTGAATTTTCTGTTTATTTGAAAAAGGAAACCAATTAAATAAACAAGGATAGCAACTACATTCAAAACGTCCACGCGATCCGCCATATTTGTTTCAAACTCGGATTAGGCACAAAAATCGAACTATCGGTCATATCTATAGGGTTATAGATATCGACGGAAAGCCGATTATTCAAATTTGGAAAGCAGATAAAAGTTATTACCGTATCCAAGTGATTATGGATGGGATAATAATTTTCCGTATCGCCGCGTATCGGACCTTAGGGTTAAGGTTGGATAGTCGTCCAAATACGTTGCTAAATTAGAAAATTTTCCTAATTTTGAATATTTAAAAATATTGCGGATATATCGAACATTATCCTAAGATATCTAAATATCCACATGATAATCACGAAATATTCCAAACATTCAAATTAGGAAATTTAATATGCTGAAAAATATAGGATAATATCCAATTACCTAATTTGCAGATAATTCCCAAATTTGAATCGTCTCGGGATCGAGCTTGCGGATCGGGATCGGGAAACCGGTGACGACGACAGCGACATCGGTGTGCTTGGTGCGGCTGTGGCTGCTCCGGCGAGGTTCGAGATCATGGTGTCGGGAACGGCAACCGGCGGGGCAGCTTCGGGAACAGCACAGCAGCTCCGGACGGCGGTGATATGGCGGGTGGCAACTGGTGATCAGCGGGGAGGACACGGCAAGGAGCGGCGGCAAGGCACGGCAGACCGGCGGGACTATTCAGGCAGATTCGGCGGTGGCTGATGGCGACTGGAACGGCTGAATGGCTGAGGCGGTGGCTCTCCGGCACGGCTGGACAGGGACGGCGACACGGTGGACCGGAAGGGCGGAGCAGCGGCTGACTGGCTTGTTCCGGCGTGATACGGCACGGCAGGAGCAACGGCGCCGGCAAGGCAGCTTCGGGAGGCAGTACGGGCGGTGGACGACGGGCGGTGTAGCCTCGGCGAAAGAGGCTGAGGCGCGGCGGGATGGCGTGGACGCCGGCGTGCGGTGGCTGGCGCGGAGGGGACCGGCGTGCGGCGAAGGGCACGGCGGCGGTGAGGGGGAACGGCGTGGACCGGCACGGCTGGCGGCGCGCGGTGGGCGTCTCCGGCCTCTCTCTCTCTCTTCCTCACTCTCTAAAAATTCTGGTCTCTCTTAAAAATCCAATCTGAAATTATGTCCTCCATCTAAAAATCTGACCTAATGATATATTTATAAGATTAATCTAGGTCAGATTAGATGGGCTTAATTAACCTTAATGGGCTTAGACTTGGGGCTTAGGCTTTTAATTAACATCTAATTTTATTTAATTCCTAAGCAGGCTGAATTAACTTGGGCTTTAATTTAATTAAGCATGATGGGCTAAATTAAGCTCAAATTAAAACAACCGAGCCCGTTTGTCTTGAAATTCCTAGCCCTTACATTCCGAGCGAGCCGAGTCTCGTTCAATGAAATTTAAGCTCATTCGCCAACGCCAATTCGATGCAAAAATGCAATTAAATTAGAATAAACCTAAACTATATGTTATGCAATTTAAATATTTTTGTTTAGGGGTTAAAATTTAATCCCTAATTTTCTATGCAAATTACACTAAATGACGTGCCAAAATTTAGGTGTCAACAGCTGCCCCTCTTTGAAGGTGAGCTCGCAGAGGTTGCATTCAAAGACTAAATGACATCTAAATTTCAACTATTCAAATGCAATGAATGTTGTTTTTATCGGAATTATGAGTCCCATTTTTGAAATGCAATAAGAAATGATGCATGCTGACTTGAATGAAAAATATACCTGGAATTATTTACCTGACAGAAGTGAGATAATGCAATTCGAGGTATGACTCTGACTTTGTATGTTGTTTGGCAAATGTCTGGGCTCAGTCCCATAAATATTGCCTGATATATATTGATGAACTTCGGTGATCTGTAATTAAGTCAAAACACACGAAGAAAGATCGACGTATCCAATCATTATCTGGATTTGCGAGAGCATTTTGTAACGAAAAAAATGTAAAAACGTTCCGACCTTTACAAACTACCTATACATCTCCATAGGTATTTGTAAAGATTTAGCCGCTACGCCTATATCCTTGACTCATAGGTGCATCACGAGGAAACTCAAAAGGATATTCCGACCCTTATGAGATACCTATACATTCCATAGGTACTCATAAGGATTTGGCCGCTTCACTTATACATCTCTATAAGTGAACTGCGGGGGAACACCTGGGGTTGAGAGAATATTCCGACCTTTATGAGATACCTATACATCTCCATAGGTACTCATAAAGATTTGGCCGCTTCACCTATACATCTCCATAGGTGAATCGCGGGGGAACATCCGGGGATAGGGAGAATATTCTGACCTTTATAAGATACCTATACATCTCCATAGGTACTTATAAAGATTTGGGCGCTGCGCCTATACATCGCCATCGGCATGTCGCGGGGGAATACCTGAGATTAAAAAAATATTCCGACTTTTATAAGATACCTATACATCTCTATAGATACTTGTAAAGATTTGACCGTTTCACCTATACATCTCCATAGGTGAATCACAGGGGAATCTTCTCGAGATTGTAAAAATCTGTGATTTGGTGAACAAAAGGGCTGGCCCAAGTATTCAAGGGTTTCTTGACAAAGTACCTGGACATCATCAGAGGTACCTGAAAAGGCTTGATCAATAGACACCTAAACATCATCAAAGGCGTCTAGAGATCGCAACAAAATGATTAAATGTGGGGGCCTGACGATTGCTCAAACAGGTTAGGGATATCCGGATAGTCATAAATATCCAAGAGATAGAGATATACTTACCTGGCGATATCTCCGACTCTTGAGGGTGTGTCTCCTGCTAGACACGGTTTTAGGCAACATGTAATATGCATTCGTACACTATCAAGAACACATATATTCATGCACCATGATTTCAACTGATTTTTATGCACGATGGTTTTGTCAAATTGGCATTACAAACTTCGCTGGGGAAAATCATGACAAGATAATCCGAACTCACAAGCGGACATCCTGAAAACGTCGAATGAGGGACCTCCGATCCGAAAGGGCTTTCACTCATTGTCATTGAAAAAGGCTGATTTATGAGAATCACTCTATCTCACTATCATCATGTTGACAAGAGTCCGAGTATTCTCGCAAATAGTACGACCTTACCAATCCAAGAGGTCTTTGCCAGGAACGTAATATGGGCTTGGTCAATGGTTTAGCAAAAGAGACTCTTTAAGTCGAGGCTATTGAAAGAAAATACTCCGCAATTGTCTCCGGGTTTACAAGTCAAGAACCCTGCAAAAATGAGATAGAAATGGACTTGCTCGCACTTCTTCGAGCTAAGCTTATAAACATCAGAATTCCTACGTCAATTCACGTGCCCTAATCTGAAGAGACTTTGCAAGGGACGTAACGCAGGCTAGGCTCATGGGTTGAAAAATGAATGGATCATTAGGCTCAAAATGTATATGATTGGGGTGAATAAGTTGGTGATCATCTTGGCATTGTCACCGGTCTTCTTCTTCACCAGAGATTGTCTTCTTGGTAGATGTTCCATTAACTTTAAAAGTTCATCACTTGATTCTTTTGAGACTTATAGGACTACTGCTCTACTGGGGATTATTTTGATATGTCATATCCTGACATTTTCCATTGGGCATTGGCCTTGCTTTTACCAAGCGCACTGCTTTTTCTTGCCCATTTTTTTTCATGCGCTGCTTACAATGTAAACACTGACCAGCTAATCTGACTGATTGACTCGCTATTTGAACTCAGAAGCCTCTCGTCTTCAATCGACACTTCGGATATGCTGCTTGAACAATGATGACTTTTGCCTTGCCCCAATGTGGGGTATGATCACCAACTGAGTTTATATGAAACGAATTTGCAGGCTCAATTGGGCTTAGCAAAGGATAAAATGTGTATAGGATAGAGAAAGAAATGCTCTTCGTCATCCTAAGGCACTTGAACTTTGTATAAATTCATCTGAAAAAGCAACACTCGAAGATTGATGCAAGTGAGAGCAAGAAAATTTCTACACATTCTTCACCTTATGTTGCTGATTTACCTACGGTTTGCCCCGATGAGGGGTGGTTCTTGACAGGGGTAATTTGAAAGGATTTCTCCAAGCATTTAGGCTCAAAGTGGCGAAACAAGGGATAACCTGTATTGTTTGGGATAGAGAAATAAAATGCCTCTTGTCATCTTGATCGCCGTACCTTTTGCGAGAGAACTCTTCACCTTGCAGACATGGAATTTTTTCAACTCAACTCACTGAGGATTAGTGCATGGGACTATGTGTAGGATAAGGCTTACCTTCCATCATCCCGATATACCTCATTCGACACATTCAATTTATCTTGCATGAGTTATTAGATTGTCTACATAGATTTTCCCTTTGAAAATGATGATGCAGATCAATAAAACAACAATGCGGAATTTAAAACCAATGCAAACATCTTAACTTGAAATTGATTGAAACCATTTATTCATCAATGAAATGTTTGCACTTCAGAAGTAAAAACAAACACTGGAAAACTTTTGCTGCAAAATGTCAGGTTTTATCAAGGATAATACATCTTTACAGCATCAAAATTAACAGGATTGGAGAACTCACGACCATCCATTTCTGCGAGAATCAGGGCACCTCCGGGAAGTACCTTTTTAACCACATATGGACCGATATAGTTTGGAGTAAATTTACCTCCGGGAACAGGGAAGATTGGCAGCACCTTCCTTAGGACTAGATCATTTACCTCGAAGTGTCTTGGACGCACCTTCTGTTTAAGGATCTAGCTATCCTCTGCTGTTAGATTTGACCGTGGCAAATGGCTCTCAACCGCTTTTCATCAATCAGGTTTAGCTGCTCAAGCCTTTGTCGCATCTATTCCGCTTCAGACAACTCCACCTCGGATAAAACTCGCAAGGAAGGAATCTCTACTTCAATGGGCAGGACTGCTTCTATGCCATACACCAAGGAAAAAGGGGTTGCACCAACAGAAGTTCGGATGGAAGTCCGATATGCCATTAATGCAAATGGCAATCTTTCGTGCCAGTCACGATAGTTTTCAGCCGTTTTGGCCAGGATCTTCTTGATATTCTTGTTAACGGCTTCGACTGCTCCATTCATCTGTGGACGATAGGGAGATGAATTCAGATGCTTGATCTTGAACTCATTGAACAGCTGATCCATGAACTTATTGTTCAAATTCGTCCCATTATCGGTTATAATAGCTTCGGGGACACCATAACGAGCGATTATGTCTCGCCTGATGAATCTTACAACATTCTTTGCAGTAACGTTGGCATAAGACGTGACTTTAATCCACTTGGAGAAATAATCAATCGCAACCAAGACGAATCGGTGTCCATTCGATGCCTTGGGATTGATCGGGCCAATCACATCGATGCCCCACATTGAAAAAGGCCATGGCTCGGACACTTGATGTAACTCTGTGGGGGGAATATTTATTTTATCCCCGTGAACCTGACAGCGATGGCACCTTCGATCATGCTGGATGTAGTTACTTTCAAGACTGAGCCAATAATAACCCAGCCTCATGATCTTCTTGGCTAACATATGACCATTCATGTGTGGACCACATATCCCCTCGTGCACTTCTTGCATGACCCTAGTAGCTTCAGCTGCGTCCATACACCTCAGGATCAAATCATAGGATCTCTTGTACAGCTTTTCACCACTCACGAAGAATTTTGAAGCCATTTTCATTATGTATTTCCTGTCGGCCGGAGTGCTTCCTTCATGAAACTCTTGTCTCTGGATGTAACTCATAATGTCGTAATACTATGGCTTTTCATCAAATTCTCCGGTCACAACCATACAGTAGGTTGGTTTTATCAGGACTCCGATCTTCAAGGGTTCTACCTCCATTCCACCAGTTACTTGCAGTATGGATGATAACGTAGCTAGTGCATCAGCGAACTGATTGTGGGATCTTGACAAGTACTCGAAGGAAATGTCTTCGAATTCCTTTATGATTTCTTCGAGGTATTCATGATACGACACTAATTTAGTGTCTCTCGTCTTCCATTCTCCTACAGTTTGGAGAATAATCAGAGCGGAATCATCAAACACTTTCAACTTGGATATCCCCATTTCTACCGCGGCTTGGAGTCCGAAGATGCAAGCTTCGTACTCGGCTATGTTGTTGGTACACGGGAACACCAACTTTGCTGCTACTGGATAATGTTGCCCATCTGGGGATATTAAGACTGCCCCAGTGCCGGAATTAGTCAAGTTCACGGCTCCATCGAAGAACATAGTCCATGTGTCTTCCTTTATCACTAGAATGCGATCTTCTGGAGAATATCTATCATCATCCGAGGTTCCGGGATTCTTGGCTAACACATTAGCAATTACTTGACCTTTGACTGATTTTTGTGGCATCATTTGGACGTCAAATTCTGAAATTAAAATCTGCCACTTGGTTAGCTTCCCTACTAAGGCCGGTCGACCAAGCAAATACTTGATGGGATCATTCTCAGTCACGAGTAAAGTCTGGTGATGCAATGTATACTGTCTCAGCCTATGCAGTACCCATACTAGTGCAGCGCAAGTCTTCTCGGCTTCAGGATAATTCAACTCCGAGACGGTAAACTTCTTACTTAAGTAATAAATGTCTCGCTCTTTTCCATCTTCAGGATTTTTCTGGGCAAGCATCGCTCCCAGAGACTCGCTATGAATCATGAGATAAAGGATCAAAGGCTGACCTGGCATTAGAGGGACCGGCACTGGTGGTTTCATCATATAATGCTTCAGTTCATTAAACACTTCCTGGCATTCATCGTCCTATTCTACTTGAGCATTCTTCCTTCGAAGTTTGAAGAACGGTTTAGCAGTTTCGGAGAGCTGGGAAATGAAACGGGCGATGTAGTTCAATCTCCCCAGGAGGCTCCGAACTTCTTTCACGGTCGATGGGGGTTGCAGCTCACATATTCACTTTGGAAGGATCAACTTCAATGCCTTTACTGCTTACTACGAACCCGAGTAGTTTGCCTGACGTTGCCCCGAATATGCACTTCGCTAGATTAAGACGGAGTTTAAACTCACGGAGTCGGTCGAACAGCTTCTTCAGGGTATCAACATGACTCTCTCCAAGTCGAGACTTGGCAATCATGTCATCGACATAGATCTCAATCTCCTTATGCATCATGTCATGGAAGAGAGTCACCATTACCCGTTGATATGTTGCCCTGGCATTTTTAAGACCGAAAGGCATGACCTTATAGTGGAACGTTCCCCAAGGAGTGATGAATGCTGTTTTCTCCTTATCGCTGTCCTTCATTCTTATCTGATTATAGCTCGAGAAACCATCCATGAAGGAAAATAGCTCAAATCCAGTGGTACTGTCTACCAAAATGTCTATGTGCGGTAATGGGAAGTCATCTTTAGGGCTAGCCTTATTCAAGTCACGATAATCGATGCAAACCCGAACTCGACCGTCCTTTTTCATGACTGGAACGATGTTGGCCACCTAGGTAGGGTAGTGGGTGACTTCGATGAATCCGACTTTCAAGAGCTTCATGACTTCTTCCTCTATTTTCTTCGAAAGCTCAGGTTTGGTTCTTTGTAGCCTTTGTTTCTTGGGTGGCATGCCAGGATCTGTAGGCAAGCCATGCTCTATAATAGACGAGTCCAAACCTGGCATATCGGTGTACGACCAGGCAAAGATATCTTGGTAATCCTTTAACAATTGGACCAGGCATCTGGCTTCACCTTCGGGAAGGGTTGCCCCTATCTTCACCTCCTTGGGTTCTTCGGAATCACTCAGTTTGACGGTGATTGTTTGATCTACCGTCAGGACTTTAGGTCTTTCACGAACATCCTCATCGCGGGTAGGGGTGATGTCCGTTATGAATCTGTACTGCTTTAGAAATGCTTCACTAGCCTCCTTCCAGGTTTTGAGGCTATTTATCTTCTTCATGAGATACCAGTTCAAAGCAGGGTCAGTCAAGCTGGCTTGGAATGCATGGATCATCAGAAGTTCATTATCTACATACGAGGTCATCTGTACGTGGTATAGCTGCATATGGGCTTTTGGGCATGTGGTGCCATTGTACTTGTCAAAGTCCGACATCTTGAACTTCTTCGGGATTTTAATCTGTGAATACAGGGACAGATCGATTGAGGGTGAATCCTGTGAACCCTCCAGCTTCTTTACTCTCTCTTCCAGCTTGTTGACTCATTCATCTAGCTTGTGTTTGTTGACAATGATATGGACGTGATCATCTTCTAAATCAGGGAGATCGTCAACTTCCTCAAGATCGACACTTTTTCCACCTTTATGCTCTGGAGCTGATGCCTCGAGGGATGTTGGAACGGGGGCCGACCGAAGAGTTTTAATTTCAGCGGACATCTGTTGCATCGCGATGACAAGTTGCTTCATCTGGTCTTCCATACCAACAACACGCTCTTGCAAGTCGGTTTGATCGGCCATTCTGGCTCTCGACCGTGTACGAATGGGCAATCGTGATCGGTCCGTAGTTACCTAATTTGAAATCGAAATAGGCATACATAAGTATCAAGCAAAATCACACGCCAATCCATGACATTGGCCTAACCGCTTTGAATTGACAAGATCTCTTTATTGAAATGAGGAAAAATTTTTACATCAACTGATGACTTGAAATGACTTTAAACTGAATGAAAGAGCAAATGACTCGATTCCTAAATAAATTTTTAAAAGACCGAAATTGAAACGAAAATGAAAAAAGAACTTCAAGCTTTTTATTTAGCTTGATCTATAGACATATGGGAGGCGACGTCCTTCTTCAGTTACTCATAAGCTCGAGCTATCTTGGACGCATTTTCTTGAGCTTCTTCGACTTTTCTCTTGAGGCGGTTGTTCTCTGAGCGATTGGCGGTCTTGAGAGGCACCTTGGGTATCTTCGGGAGTAACTCCTGCGAGATTTTGTGCCGTCGAATGTACTTGGCCGTTGCGAAGTAGGACTTCTGCTCCCCCTTGAGCTGTTCTTCGGGCCGAGCTATCTTTAAAACACGGCACTTCTTCTACATCTTCGTGAGTTGAGCTACGGTCCCTTTGTGGTCTTCACCCTCGTCAGAGAAATCGACATGGAGGAGCACGGGTTGTAACGCCGGAGGGAGCCCTGGAGAATCTGGTACTGTCGGGATACTCTGGCGGGATAGTATTCGATTGCGCCAGTGAAGCCCAAAAGTGGAACCGGTCCAACACCATTACACGTAAGCCGAGCTTCCTCGACATTGAACCAACTAGCATGCCATTGGAAACCTTGGGGTCTAGCATTTTTCATGAAAACGATCCATTCGGAGTAATGATAATCAGGTGCATTCCCTTATTTTTCTTTATAGCTTAAAACGGGATGACTAGAATCGCTAAGTTCGGATATTTTGAGTAAATCGCCATATCCCTTTATGTGAGACAAAAACCAAATTTGCAATAGTTCAAGAGGTGCATGAAATGTTTTGTCAACGTTTTGCTTGAATTTAGTGAGAGAAATGAAAGTCTCGGCTAAGACGGTTTTGACAAAATTCTTTTCAAGACAGACTTGTTGGATCAACCATGCAATTGACGGGTTACATGCATTCTAGAAGTGAGGAAAAATGACGAATCCGAAAAATATTAGCAAAAAGATTCTGCCCTTTTGAAAAGATGTGGCTTTTTCAAAACATTGACTCAGGAATGAAAAAGGACATGACCCATGGTTTGCTTTCAAAACTTTTCCTAGCTCATATTTTCCTACATTTAAAAATTTTGACAATATTAATGTGGAATCGATTCCCAAAGGTGGTGAGAGTAACTCTGACTCCAAAGATTTTCCAATGAGCACACTATATTCTTCCAAAGTTAGGGTGAGCTCATGCTTACCGAATATAAAGGTAGATGTCTCGGGGCACCAGAAGTGGGCTAATGCTCGAACGAGGTCGGTACGGACTTTGACTTCCAATAGGGGAAGCAGCCTTTCGATGTGGCCCTCAACTAGCTTGCGGTTGGTCGGACTGAGTAGATTCCACCAGGCACGGAGCTCGTCCTTAGGAGCATCAAGAATCCGGATGTCTGCCCCTCCCATAGTGTATAGACCAAGACTCACGACCGACCTAATGTCATGGACCGACCAAAGAAAAAGATGAAACATAAATAAATTGCGAGAAAGGTTCAAAAGACTTACTTCACCGGGTAAGGTAATGGCAATCACATAGACATGCACATGAAATGTGAGGTTCGATTTCTACCTAGACTCTGGCTTGTAAAATGGAGACACGAGGATTACCGAGCTAAATCGGTCATGGTGGTGGTTAGGCTCGGATTCCTCTAACTCCGGCTTAGTCAAAGAGCCGACCCGGGTTGTAAAGGGGGCAACCGTGGTGGGTATTCAATGACACCATGAAAGAAAATTTCGGGACCGAGGAGGGCGACCCGTACCACGTGGTTTTGGTCGGGGTATCCACTATGTCAGTACCATCCTAAACCTATGTCACCCAAGTCCGACAACGGGTAGTGTGTGCTGTGTAGTGTAAATGTAAGGCATGCATAGCAGGTTATATCAAACAGCGCTTCGTGCATAAATTAAACCATACATCCGAATACCTCCCTGCAAAACAAGGATTAACAATCACGCCTCCCTTTATACCTCCCATACTGCAAGAACATTTAACACCTTAAAATGTTAGGGACGTACCTAGGATCCTCGCTGCCAAACAAAAATTATTTTTGAAATGAGAAATTGGCCTAAGTCCACTAAGAGTTTTAACTCAAGTCCCCAACTGAGTCGCCAAGCTGTCGCGACCTAAAATTTTTTTACCATTTTTCAAGCTAATGGATTATTAAGACTAATCTTAACTCGAGCCCTCCCAAGCCCTACCAATTCGTAACTTAGGGTTTAAGTCTTTAACATACAAATATTTTCATGCTTGGAGTCGCCACTAATCAATTTACGGTAGGTCGATTAGAAACCTAAATAAAACATAGGGAGATATGTTTTATTCCTACGAACCAGAGATTCTAAGCCCGGGGACTTGATTATGCTAGATCTAGTCTAGCGCCCTTTCGGTACCTCTTCTTTTCAAAAAAATTTTTGGCAGGCAGTTTGGACCCCATTTTAACTTAGTCACTAACATGTGAGGTCTTCATGTAGGTACGCAAACCATCAATTTAACACCCAAAAAAGCCTTAAATAAATTGCAAGTTTGGAAGAATGACTTACCTCGAACAACCGCAAGCATCTGCATTGTTAGCTAGAAAATCACATCAACATCCTAATATGATTTCTAATTAACACGCAATTCACTCAATTTTTTTTGGATTTTCATTTACTTAAATGAAACCTAATCTATGTGCAATGACGTGCAAAAATGACATGCGATTAATGTAACCTAACATGCAAATTATATGTCATGTGACAACGTGACCTAATTCTAATGACGAGCAAATGATTTATTTTTGGTATTTTTTTTATGAAATTCGGAATAATGAAAATGCCTAAAATAACTTGCAACCTAATGACTTCTCTTTTTGATATTTTCTATTAAAATTCGAAATTTAAAATTGCCTAAGTTAATGTGCAACTTATGATGACTTAATCTATCCTAACATGACTTATTTTTGGGATTTTTGGCAAAATTCGAAATAATAAAATAACCTAAATAATCTATTAAGATTAGAATATTACTTAATTTAAACTAGGAAATAGATCATCTCAAGTCCTAATTTAAATTAAATAACTAATCTATCTTCTAGATATATTTAGGATTCCTATACATGCAAAAAAACTCTAATTCAAATCTAATTGATATTTTTTTAATTTTCTGTTTATTTAAAAAAGGAAACCAATTAAATAAACAAGGATAACAACCACATTCAAAATGTCCACGCGATCCGCCATATTTATTTCAAACTCGGATTAGGCACAGAAATCGAACTATCGGTCATATTTATAGAGTTATAGATATCGACAGAAAGCTGATTATTCAAATTTGGAAAGGAGATAAAAATTATTACCGTATCCAAGTGATTATGGATAGGATAATAATTTTCCGTATCGCCGCGTATCGGACCTTAGGGTTAAGGTCGGATAGTCGTCCAAATACGTTGCTAAATTAGGAAATTTTCATAATTTTGAATATTTAAAAATATTGCGGATATATCGAACATTATTCTAAGATAGCTAAATATCCACATGATAATCACGAAATATTCCAAACATTCAAATTAGGAAATTTAATATGCTGAAAAATATAGGATAATATCCAATTACCTAATTTGCAGATAATTTCCAAATTTGAATCGTCTCGTGATCGAGCTTGCGGATCAGGATCGGGAAACCGGCAACAATGACAGCGACACCGGTGTGCTTGGTGCGGCTATGGCTGCTCCGGCGAGGTTCGGGATCACGGTGTCGGGAACGGCAACCGGCGGGGCAGCTTCGGGAACAGCACAGCAGCTCCGGACGGCGGTGATATGGCGGGCGACAACTGGTGATGCGGGGAGGACACGGCAAGGAGCGACGGCAAGGCACGGCAGACTGGCGGGACTGTTTAGGCAGATTCGGCGGTGGCTGATGGCGACTGGAACGGCTGAATGGCTGAGGCGGTGGCTCTCCGGCACGGCTGGACAGGGACGGCGACACGGTGGACCGGAAGGGCGGAGCAGCGGCTGACTGGCTTGTTCCGGCGTGATACGGCACGGCAGGGGCAACGGCGCTGGCAAGGCAGCTTCGGGAGGTAGCACGGGCGGTGGACGACGGGCGGTGCAGCCTCGGCGAAAGAGGCTGAGGCGCGGCGGGATGGCGTGGACGCCGGCGTGCGGTGGCTGGCGCGGAGGGGACCGGCGTGCGGCGAAGGGCACGGCGGCGGTGAGGGGGAACGGCGTGGACCGGCACGGCTGGCGGCGCGCGGTGGGCGTCTCCGGCCTCTCTCTCTCTCTTCCTCACTCTCTAAAAATTCTGGTCTCTCTTAAAAATCCAATCTGAAATTGTGTCCTCCCTCTAAAAATCTGACCTAATGACATATTTATAAGATTAATCTAGGTCAGATTAGATGGGCTTAATTAACCTTAATGGGCTTAGGCTTGGGCTTAGGCTTTTAATTAACATCTAATTTTATTTAATTCCTAAGCAGGCTGAATTAACTTGGGCTTTAATTTAATTAAGCATGATGGACTGAATTAAGCTCAAATTAAAACAACCGAGCCCGTTCGTCTTGAAATTCCCAGCCCTTACATTCCGAGCGAGCCGAGTCTCGTTCAATGAAATTTAAGCTCATTCGCCAACGCCAATTCGATGCAAATATGCAATTAAATTAGAATGAACCTGAACTATATATTATGCAATTTAAATATTTTTGTTTAGAGGTTAAAATTTAATCCCTAATTTTCTATGCAAATTACACTAAATGACGTGCCAAAATTTAGGTGTCAACGTTGTTCAAATTTGGAAAGCAAATATAATCTGTTATCGTACCAAAATGATTATGGATAAGATAACAATTTTCCGTATCTCCGCGTATCGTACCTTAGGGATAAGGTCGGATAGTCGTCTATATATGTTGCTAAATTAAGAAAATTTCCTAATTTGGATGTTTTCAAATATTACGGACATCGAAAATTTATCCTAAGATATCTAATTATCCACCAAGCATTCACGAAATATTCCAAACACTGAAACTAGGAAATTAAATATTTCGGAAAAACATTCGGATAATAATCTTACCTTATTTCAAAATATTTCCAAATTCTGAACTCGATTCGGGATCGAGTTCGCGGATCACGGGACGACTGGCGACGGGACGGCGGAGTCGGGACCTGGCGGCGACGTCAAGAACGGCGGGGAGCAGCTCCGGGAGGCTACGGCTGAGCAAGCGAACAGCTCCGGCGGTGACGGTGCAGGCGACGGCGGTTGATCCTACGGGACAGCGGCGATAGCGGTCAGCGCAGCTGAGGGGAGCTCCGGCGGTGGTGAAGGGCAACAACGGCAGAGGGGCAGCGTCGGCGTCCTCCAGGCGCGACGGTGGGTGGATCGCGGCAGGGGCAACTACGGCGTGGCAAGGCAGCCACGGGGAGCAGCATGGCGCGGCGGGCTTCGGCGATGGCGGAGATGTCCGACAGGGACACGGCAGGGGCGGCGTCGATGGGCATGAGTGGTTGAGGCGGTGGCTCTCTAATGAGGGCAGCAACAACGGCGGAGCAGGGTCTAGCGGTGTGGTCGACGCTCCGGTGGGCGCGAACAGAGACCCGACGGTGCGACTGCTTCCGGCGATGACGTGCAGTGGCGAGCGGCAGCGGAGGAGGGCGGCTTCGGCGACTAGCATAGGGCAGCAACGGGCGTCTCTGGCGAGGTCGGGCGACATAGTGAGACGCGGCAGTCCCCAGGCGGCGGCGTGCAGCAGCTGAGGAGTTCCGGAGCAGCGGCAATGATCTGCGTTTGTCGGCGGCGTGCGATGCGACGGTGGCATGGCGGCGTCGAGCGGCGTGCGACGCGACGGTGGCATGGCGGCGTCGAGCGGCGTGCGGTGACGGTGCTGCCGGTCAACGCGGTGAGACGCGGTAGTCCCCAAGCGGCGGCATGCAGCGGCTGAGGAGTTCCGGAGCAGCGGCAATGGTTTGCGGTTGTCGGCGGCGTGCGGCGCGACGGTGGCACACGGCGGCGTCGGGCGGCGTGCGGTGACGGTGCCGCCGGTCTTCCTCTCTCCCTCTCTTTCTCTCACTTTTCTCTCTAAAAATTTTTGCTCTGAATTTCTTCTCTCCCCTTGATTATGTGACCTAATGACATATTTATAACACTAACCTAGGTTAATTAGATGGGCTTGTTAGTCCTAATGGGCTTAGGCTTAGGCTTGGGCTTAGGCTTTAATTATCATTTAATTTCATTTAATTCTAAGCAAGCTGAATTAATTTGGGCTTTTATTTAATTACGCATAATGGGCCGATTTAAGCTCAAATTAAAACAACCAAGCCCGTTTGACTTGAGATTTTCGGCCCTTGCCTTCGAGTGAGCCGAGTCTCGCTCGATGAATTTTAAGCTCTTTTGTCACCGCCGATCCGATGTGGAATGTAATTAACCTAAATGGACCTAAACTATATGTTATGCAACTTTAATATTTTTGTTTAGGGGTTAAAATTTAATCCCTAATTTTCTATGCAAATTACGACTAAATGGTCGCCAAAATTTAGGTGTCAACAGCTGCCCTTCTTTGAATGTGAGTTCGCAGTTGCATTCAAAGACTAAATGATACCTAAATTTGACCATGCAAATGCAATGAATGATTTTTTTATCGGGATTACGAGTCCCATTTTTTAAATGCATTATGTCATGATGCATGCTGACATTAAAAAACACAAACCTGGAGTTTACTTACCTGAGAGGAGTGGTTTCGTAATTCGAGGCATGACTTTGATTCTGTGGGTTGTTTGGCAAATGCTTGGGCTCAGTCCCAAAAATATTGCCTGACAAACTGTTGGGGGGATTCCGATGTCCTACAATTGAATCAAGACACACGAAGAAGGCTCGAGACATCCAGTTATCGTCTGAGGTGCATGAGAGAAAAGACTCAACAAAATGGAGTTCATTCCGACTTTAACGAAATACTCAGTCATCGTTAAAGTTTAGCCGTCACACCTAGATATCGTCGTAGGCATTTAACGGGGGAGTTTGTCTAATTTGTATAAATGTTCCGACCTTTACAAGATACATATACCTTCCTCATAGGTACTTGTAAAGATTTGGCCGATGTGCCTAGTTATCGTCATAGGCACGACACGGGAGAACTCTTGAAAGATTAGAAAAATGTTTCGACTTTTACAAGATACCTATACCTTCCTCATAGGTACTCATAAAGATTTGGCCGCTGCACATATACCTTCCTCATAGGTACAATGCGGGGGAACTTTAGAAAGATTGGAAAAATGTTCCGACCTTTACGAGATACCTATACCTTCCTCATAGGTACTCATAAAGATTTGGCCGCTGCACCTATACCTTCCTCATAGGTACTCATAAAGATTTGGCCGCTGCACCTATACCTTCCTCATAGGTACAATGCGGGGGAACTTTCCGAAACTAAGAGAATATTCCGACCTTTTCGAAATACCTATACCTTCCCCATAGATACTCGCAAAGATTTGGCTGCTGCACCTATACCTTCCTCATAGGCGTGTCACAAGGGAATCTTCTGAGATTAGGAGAATATTCCGACCTTTTCAAAATACCTATACCTTTCTCATAGGTACTCGTAAAGATTTGGCCGCTGCGCCTATACCTTCCTCATAGGCGCGTCACGGGGGAATCTTCTAAGATTATGTGAAAAGTATGCCTGACAAAATATCTAGTTATCATATGAGATATTTGAAAGGACTTGATTGATAAATACCTGGATATCGTCGCAGGTACTTAACGATTTAGCGAACAGAGGGGCTAGCCCGAGTGTTCAAGGGTTCCTTGACAAAGTACCTGGATATCATCAGAGGTATCTAAAAAGGCTTGATCAATAGATACCTAAACATCATCAAAAGCATCTAGAGATCGCAACAAAATGATTAAATATGGGACTTGACGATTGCTCGAACAGGTTAGGGATACCTAAATAGTCATAGACATCCAAGGGATAGAGATATACTTACCTGGTGATATCTTCGACTCTTAAGGGTGTGTCTCTTGTTAGACACGGCTTTAAGCAACATGTAATATGCATTCATGGACAATCCAGAACACACATGCACTATGAATTCAACCGATTTTCATACATGACGATTTGTCAAATCAGTATTACCGAACTTCAGTGGGGAAAATCATGATAAGACAACCGAACTCACAAGTGGGTGTCTTGAAAATGTCAAACGAGGGACTCTCAGTCCGAAAGGGTTTTCACTCATTCTCATTGAAAAAGACTGATTTATGAGAATCTCTCTATCTCACCATCATCATGTGGACAAAGGTTTGAGTATTCTCACAAGCTGTACGACCTTACCAATATGAGAGGTCTTTGCTAGGACCGTAACGTGGGCTTGGTCAATGGCTTAGCAAAAGGAGACTTTTCGAGTCGAGGCTATTGAAAGAAAATACTCCGCAATTGTCTCCGGGTTTACAAGTCAAGAATCCTGCAAAATGAGATAGAAATGGACTTGCTCGCACTTCTTCGAGCTAAGCTCGTAAACATCTGAAACTCTATGCTTGTTCAAGTACCCTAATCTGAAGAGACTTTGCAAGGGATATAACGTAGGCTAGGCTCATGGGTTGAGAAATGAATGGATCATTAGGCTCAAAATGTGTATGATTGGGGTGAATAAGTTGGTAATCATCTTGGCATTATCACCGGTCTTCTTTTCGCTAGAGATTGTCTTCTCATTAGATGTTCCATTGGCTTTGAGAGTTCGTCACTTGATTCCTTTGAGACTTATAGGACTACTGCTCTACTAGGATTCATGACTCTGAT
The DNA here is from genome assembly GCA_031216185.1 of Syzygium aqueum. NCBI lineage: Eukaryota > Viridiplantae > Streptophyta > Magnoliopsida > Myrtales > Myrtaceae > Syzygium > Syzygium aqueum. The sequence continues at coordinate 259,865 of CM062237.1, forward strand.
ATGTCATATCTTGATATTTTTTCTCTAATGATCTCCTTTTTTCCGACTTCCTTTTTTCGTTAGGGGTATTGGCCTTGCTTTTTCCAGGCACACTACTTTTTCTTGCCCTTCCATTTTTGACACACATTATCTACAATGCATATATTGGCCAACCACACTTTGAATTGTTTTGACCAAACGACTAACATTTGGACTCTCAGGGGCCTTCATCTTTTGTTTCTGCACTTCGAATATGCTGCTTGAACAATGATGACTTTTGCCTTGCCCTAGTGTGGGGGATGATCATCAATTGGGTTTAAGAAATGAATTTGCAGGCTCAATGTCACGCCCCGTAACCCACGAAGCACGAGCATCCCACAATGAGGTCGAGTTTCTTATGACGTCCCAGGAAGCGTCACCGATCCAAACCCAACGCGACGAGTACAACCACAAGCGAAAGCCACGTATATACATATATACATATATATATATATATACACCCGTGCAAAAATTTTGAGATAACCATGAATAACAAAACAGTAAAACACAATTAAAGAAAATATATACATATCATTACTATATAAGGGTAGATACAAAATCCATTTATAGGGGAAGTACAACCCAAACCAAAAAAGCGAGTCACGGCCATGAAAATCAAAAAGGGGTCAGTGGCCAGGGTTTACTAGGCTAAGGCGGGCTTCAGTAAAAAAGGTACAGCCCGCCCTATCATAACTGAGTCATCCTAGGGGACCCAGTCCGGGTCAGACTCAGAAGATTCTGACGAGGAGGAACTATCAGGTAGCTCCTCGTCAGAATCTAACGAGTCTAGCTCAGACTCAGCCTCCTCGGGCTCATCCTCTAAGTCTATCACCTCAAGATTGGGGTCCTCCTCCAATTGCAGCTCCATCTCCTCATCGGTCTCATCCATATCCATCAATCCGCCTTCTTCGGACTCGTACACTACCGATATCTCCTCATCATATGGGCCGGGGTCTACCACTTGCCCATCGGGGCACCGAGGGTCTACTCCATTCGGCCCATTAAATGGAACATCAAAGGTCCTAAGAGGTCCGATCTCTTCTCCGTTATGCATCCTATAACACCAAGCTACATATTCGTGGATTGCGGACTCCAACTCCTCAACATCTATCAAGACTAACGTATAATATCTAATATACGAATTCCCCTCTCCCACCAGGTGTACAGAAAAAGTCTTCTTAATAAAGTGGGGAATCCCAAAATGCACGAGCGGCTCCGCCATTATCACGGACGGGGGTCTGAAATGTCGGTTTTCAATAACCGTGAGAATGAGGGGGAGAGGAGAGAGAATGGGTCAAATGCTGGTCCAAGTTTTGGTGAGTGGGTTCCAAGAGTCAAAATCTTAGCTAAAATGACCATAATGCCCCTAATCCAAGGGCTAGAAATGCTTCTTATCCAATAATTTAGGAGCAAAATGGTCTAAAGCCCTTAACCAAGGGTTAACCAGACCTGAATTAACCCTAATCAGCCTTAGTTAACTTCCCCCAATGGCCAAAATTCAAAATTACCAAAAACGGGCCCAAGGGCATTTTGGTAATTTTCTATCAAATTTCTAATTTTTGTCCCTACCGGTCCTATATATGCGTGGCCCACATAATATGGCGTCGGAATCGTGAAAATAGCTTCTTAAGCCTTCAAAAATCGATTGCAAAGTCTTAAGAATAAAATAATATTATTTTTCACGTCCGATCCAAAATTCCAATTTTTTACCGTAATGACTCCAAATATATGTGGCCACCCCAAAATGACACCAGCCTTGAAAAATAATGTCATTTGGCCTCGAAAACGGACATCGAGATCTCCAGGGGCAAAATTGTAAATTTTCCAATTTTTGTCGAAATTCCAGTTTTCAGCCGTACTGACCCCAAACGTATGTGGCCACACTAAAATGACGTCGGATCTTCAAAACAGTTGCTAACGCCCTCGAATTTCCGACGTCGAAGTTCAGGTCCAATTTCGTGATCAAATTTGCTCGTTTTGAAGTTTTAGGGCGTCTCACTAACGGGCGGCTATTTAGGAGTCGCGCGTATTGATCTAGGATTGTTCGAATCGTGATAGTCTCGAATCTCGGGGAAGCGCGAGGAATTATCACTAGTGCCAAGGGTCGCAATCGTTTGGATTAACTTTAGGATTCGTTCGTCAATGTACTTTCAGTTATACGGAATCACCCGTGATCCGAACGTACGACACTAATTATATCGAATCCGTTATTTTCCTACAATCAGCCATATTGGCCCAAAATATTCCCTCAACGTTTCTTGAAATCGATACTCAACTCGTGATCAGGTCCCTAGTCCACGTACCGTTCCTCATTTAGCCTTTCCCATTTGGTTAGCATCCCGTGATTGATCAAGTCCGGGCGAGACTTACTAAAATCAAACGAGAATTACATACACTTTATTGGTCCCGGTAACAGGTCAAAATTCGGGATATTACACTCAATTGGGATTAGCAAAGGATAAAACGTGTATAGGATAGAGAAAGAAATGCTCTTCGTCATCCCAAGGCACTCTAACTTCGTGTGAATTCATCTAAAAAAGCAACACTCGAAGATTGATGCAAGTGAGAGCAAGAAAATTTCTATTCATTTTTCACCTTATGATGCTGACTTACCTCGAGTTTGCCCCGATGTGGGGTGGCTCTTGATATGGGTAATTTGAAAGGATTTCTCCATGCGTTTAGGCTCAAAGTGGCAAAACAATGGACAACTTGTGGTGTTTAAGGTAGAGAAATGAAATGCCTCTTGTCATCTCGGTTGCCGTACTTTTTGCGAGATAACTCTTTTACCTTGCAGATATAGAATTTTTTCAACTCAACTGACTGAGGATTAGTACATGGGACTGTGTATAGGATAGGGCTTGGCTTTCATCATCCCGACGCATGATAACTTTATAAAAATAGAGTTATTTTATTTACTTTAGGCAATAAATAATGCAAAATTTGTTAGAATATATTTGGATTTCCTTTTATTTACTTAATATTTCCTTGTTTATGCAGAATATTGAGATATGGAGAAAATAAGGAAAATATGGCAAAAAGAAGGAAAGGAATATGCGACCCAGAGAAGAGTTAGAAGGTGGATATCACATTGGGAATTCGGCGATTTATTCCCTAATTTTATGCGAAAAAAAGAAGTAATTGCCTTGTGAGAGGAGTCTTGGATGTTATTATATAAGTAGGATAACTTGGGGAAACATGGAGTCTGGGGAGAGAGATCGTTTTTGTTTTCAGTGTTCTAAGAGTTTTTCAAGTATTTTGAAGAGAAGACAAAAGTGGTGACAGAATTCTTGTTCTTTGATTCAAGATGTTTGATTTAATTTCTATTTTCGTTTCTTCTTCTATTATGTTCTAATTTTCTTTGTTAGAGCTACGATGTAGCCTAATCATGATGATATGAATTTCATGTTTTTTATGCTTTGCAATTAATTTCGTTCATGTGAGTTGTATATTATTGTGCGTAATGCGTTTAGGTGATTGGCCACTACTTGAATGATCTGATGTGTATGTTTGAGACTGAGAAGTAATAATATGCAATTGCTCCTTATAATATATAACCATGAATTAAATATGGATAGAAATATACCACGTTATTTGTGTAGCTTTCGGTGATAAGGTGGTCCAAAAGATTCATTGTAAACCGGGAATATTCACAGATTTTAATGCGCTTATGTTTATTTAAATTCACATAGAAATATAGTGAATTGATAAACTGAGTAGGTTTGCTATACCTAGAGATAGGATAGTAAATAGACTAGGAAATTCCGCTATCACATGTTTGATATTGTTCTTGTATGCATAATGATTCGAAATTCATATCTAGTGGTTATGGTGAAATCGGATGCTCTAACATATTTTACCTTATTGATTATCTGCATTTAGTTTATAAAATTTCGTTTTTAAAAATTGTCAATTTTTATTTATTCTTAATTATATTTTGTTCAGTTAGATAAATTTTAGAATTAGTCCATTTTTAATATTTAATTGGTTTATTATCATCAATCTTTGTGAGACGATACTCTTCTCATCATTATATTACTTGTTCAACACGTTGATTGCCACGTGCAGAATTTTACCAACAAGTTTTTGGCACCGTTGCTGGGGATTGTTTATTTAATACCAATTAATATTGATACCGGATAATTCTAAGTTTAATCTAGCTTTTATTTATTTATTTATTTATTTATTTTTCAGAGTATACATTGGTGCATGACACGTAGCCAACAAGGAAAACTTACTGAGTTTGATCCAGAAATTGAACGCACATTTAAAAGGCGACTGAGAGAACAAAGAAATCACATTAAAAAGACGGAGGAAATTGATGACGGTAGAAATCAACATAGACTCTTGAAAGATTATGCTGCACCAACAATTGAGGGCACCACATCAAGTATCAGGAGACCTGCAATTCAAGCAAACAACTTTGAAATCAAGCCATCACTGATTCAGATGCTTCAACAATCAGTGCAATTTAGTGGGCTACCAAGCGATGATCCAAATGCTCACATCGATGCTTTTCCTTGAAATTTGTGACACAATTAAATATAATGGAGTTTCAGATGATGCTATTAGATTGAGATTATTTCCATTCTCTCTTAGAGACAAAGCTAAAGGTTGGCTCTCTTCTCTTCGTGCAGGATCGATCACTACATGGAATGATATGGCCCAAAAATTTCTTGATAAGTTCTTTCCACCAGCAAAATCTGCAAAAATGCGTAATGATATTACTAATTTTATGCAGATGGATAATGAATCATTGTATGAAGCATGGGAAAGATTCAAGGAGTTTCTTAGGAGATGCCCACATCATGGATTACCCGTATGGATGCAGGTACAAACTTTTATAATGGGTGCAGTACGAATCTCCGTTCTATGATTGATGCAGCTGCAGGGGGAATTCTGAATAATAAAACACCAGAAGAAACCTACAACTTATTAGAGGAGATGGCATCCAATAGTTATCAGTGGCCTACTGAGAGGATATCAGTGCGAAAAGCTAGCGGAGTTCATGAGGTGGATGCTTTCACTGCAATCACTACACAAATTGAAGCACTCAACAAAAAGATAGATAATATGAGTGTTTGAGGCATGAAAATTCGGGATATGACATGTGATTTCTGTGGTGGAGGACATGTTAGCACAGAATGTCAGGTAGGTAACACTTTTGCTCAATCTAATGAAAATGCTAACTTTGTTGGGAATTTTAACAGATCACAGAATAATCCCTACTCCAACATGTATAATTCGGGATGGCACAATCATCCAAAATTTTCATGGAATAATCAAAATGTGACAAGACTACCACTGGGATTCACACAACCAGAAGAGACAAAGTCCAGTCTAGAAGATATAGTCACAAAACCTGCCAACACTACTCAGGACTTCATCAAGAGCACAAATGTGAGATTTCAGAATCAAGAGGCTTTAATCAGAAATCTGGAGATGCAATTGGGGCAGTTAGCAAAAATGATGTCTGGGAGACAACAGGGTTCTTTGCCTAGTAACACAGAGAAAAATCCAATTGAAAATGTGAAAGCTATAATCCTGAGAAGTGGTAAATAAGTGGGTGAAGAAGATACCAAACAAAAGATTTCCAGAGACAAAGAAGAAGAGGTCAAGAAACAACCAAAGGAGATAGGCAAGAGCAAACTTTTTCTAGATAATCCCAAGCCATACGTGCCGCCAGTTCCATTCCCTCAGCGACTCCAGCAGCACAAAATAGATAAGCAATTTTCTAAATTTCTTGATGTTTTTAAAAAATTGCACATTAATATTCCTTTTGCAGATGCTTTAGCGCAAATGCCTAGCTATGCAAAATTTTTGAAGGAAATTTTGGCAAACAAAAGAAAGCTAGAGGATTACGAAACTGTGAAGTTGAATGAGGAATATTCGGCCATTCTACAAAATAAATTATCTCTGAAGTTAAAAGATCCAGAGAGTTTTACAATTCCTTGCACTATTGGAGATTCTTACTTTGAAAAGGCATTATGTGATTTAGGTGCAAGTATTAATTTGATGCCTTTCTCTGTTTTGAGGAAATTAGGATTTGGTGAAGTAAAAGCAACTACAGTGTCGCTTCAACTGGCTAATCGATCAATTAAATATCCGAGAGGTATTGTAGAAGATATATTGGTAAAAGTTGACAAGTTTATTTTTCCTGTAGATTTCATAGTTCTTGACATGGAGGAAGATTTTGAGGTACCACTTATCTTAGGTCGTCCTTTTCTAGTAACAGGAAGAGCTCTTATTGATGTACAACAAGGGAAGTTGATTCTTAGAGTTCAAGATGATCTTATTTCTTTCAATGTTTTTAAAAGCAATGAAATATCCCTATGATGATAATTCTTGTTTTAGAGTTGAGACAGTTGACAAGTTGATGAATAATGTTTTTCAAGAAAATTTTTTTAAAGATCCACTTGAAGCATGTTTGGTTCAACCAAAAGACAGAGAAATTGAGAATGAGGAGATAATGGAGTACGCAAATTTTATGGAGGCAAATCCAACATATTCAAGGCCTAAGACAACAAAATTTGAGGAATTGGGACAACACACAACGAAGCCATTAATTGAAGAGCCTCCTATTCTTGAACTCAAACCCTTACCTTCTCATTTGAAATATGCTTATTTAGATGGAATTTCCTCTTTACCAGTAATTATATCTTCTTCTTTGATAGATTTGATGGAGGAGAAACTGCTCAGAGTGTTGAGAGAACATAAAGGTGCAATTGGATGGAAAATAGCTGACATCAAGGGAATTAGTCCTTCAATTTGCATGCACAAAATTTTGATGGAGGAACAATATAAACCCACTATCTAACCTCAGAGGCGTTTGAACCCGAAAATGCAAGAAGTGGTGAAAGCTGAGGTAATTAAGTTACTTGATGCAGGGATCATCTATCCTATCTCTGATAGTTCCTGGGTAAGTCCTGTGCAAGTTGTTCCAAAAAAAGGAGGTATGACTGTTCAACTAAATAATGATAATGAATTAATTCCGACTAGAACCATTACTGGATGGCGTGTTTGCATGGATTATAGAAAATTGAATGATGCCACCCGTAAAGATCACTTTCCTTTACCTTTTATTAATCAATTGTTGGAGAGACTTGCAAGGCATGAGTTTTACTGCTTTTTAGATGGATATTCTGGTTATAATCAAATCCCTATTGCACCTGAGGATCAAGAAAAAACTACTTTTACTTGTCCTTATGGTACTTTTGCCTATAGGAGGATGCCTTTTGGTCTTTGTAATGCGCCTGCTACTTTTCAAAGATGCATGATGGCTATTTTTTCTGACATGATGGAAAAATATATTGAGATATTTATGGATGATTTTTCTGTTTTTGGCTCATCTTTTGATTCATGCTTGAATAATTTAGCTTTGGTATTACAAAGATGTGAGAAGACTAACCTTGTCTTGAATTGGGATAAGTGTCACTTTATGGTACAGGAAGAGATTGTGCTAGGTCATAAGATCTCTATAAGAGGAATTGAGGTGGACCGAGCTAAGATTGAAGTTATTTCAAAACTGCCGCCTCCTACCTCTGTGAAGCTTGTTCGAGGATTTTTGGGACATGCAGGATTTTATAGGCGTTTCATTAAAGATTTTTCTAAGATTGCTAGACCCCTTTCTAAATTATTAGAAAAAGATTATAAATTAGACTTCTCTGATGATTGTTTGCAAGCATTCAACACATTAAAGGAGAAGTTAATTTTGGCCCTTATCATGACTGTGCCTACTTGGGATTTACCTTTCGAGTTGATGTGTGACGCTAGTGACTCGGCTGTTGGAGCCGTACTTGGACAAAGAAAGGATGGAATTTTTCGAACCATATACTATGCAAGTCGCACCCTATCTGGAGCTCAATTGAATTATGCCACAACAGAAAAGGAACTTTTGGCAGTAGTTTTTGCTTTTGATAAATTTCGTTCTTATTTGATTGGCTCAAAAGTTATAGTTTATTCTGATCACTCTGCTCTTAAGTATCTACTTGAAAAGAAAGAATCAAAACCACGTTTAATCAGGTGGATTCTATTGCTGCAAGAATTTGATTTGGAAATCAAAGATAAGAAGGGAACTGAAAATCTAGTTGCAGATCACTTGTCAAGAATTCCGAATTTAAAGGAAGAGGTAAGTCCAATTATGGAAGAGTTCCCTGATGAGAAAATTTTTTCCATCAAATCCACAAAAATTCCTTGGTATGCTGATTTTGTGAATTATCTAGTAAGTAATATTCTTCCTCCTGAATTGTCATATCAACAGAAGAAAAAATTCTTTTTTGATGTTAAAAATTATTTTTGGGAAGAATCTTTTCTTTTTAAGGTATGTGCAGACCAAGTCATAAGGAGATGTGTTCCAGACGAAGAAATGGCAAATATTCTGCATCATTGTCATGACAAAGAGGTAGGTGGTCATTTTGGTGCTACCAAAACTGCAGCTAAGGTTTTACAATCTGGATTTTATTGGCCCACACTTTTTAAAGATGCTTACTCCTTTGTAGCTTCATGTGACCGATGTCAGAGAACTGGAAATATTTCTAGAAAAAATGAGATGCCTTTAAACAATAATATTGTGTGTGAATTATTTGATATTTGGGGTATTGCTTTCATGGGACCCTTTACATCTTCTTATGGTAATTTATACATTTTAGTAGCTGTGGAGTATGTGTCTAAGTGGGTAGAAGCTGTAGCATTGCCAAAAAATAATGCTAAGGCTGTTGTCAAATTCTTGAAGAAAAATATTTTTATGCGATTTGGCACTCCTAGGGCAATCATAAGTGATAGGGGGACACACTTTTGCAATAAACAGTTTCAAGCACTTTTGAGTAAGTATGGAGTCACACATAAGGTTGCAACCCCTTATCATCCTCAAACTAGTGGTCAAGTAGAGGTTTCAAATAGGGAAATCAAGATAATTTTAGAAAAAAAAACGGTGAATGCCTCTAGGAAAGATTGGTCAATGAAACTGGATGATGCACTTTGGCCTATAGGATAGCATTTAAAACCCCATTTGGGATGTCTCCTTTTAGGCTAGTGTTTGAGAAGGCTTGTCATCTACCGGTGGAATTAGAGCATAAAGCATATTGGGTATTAAAATTTTTGAATTTTGATATGCAGTCTGTAGGTGAAAGAAGATTGTTGCAACTAAATGAATTGGAGGAATTTCGTAATGAGGCCTATGAAAATGCTAAGATGTACAAGGAGCGTACCAAAAGATGGCATGATAAACACATATTCAGAAGAGAGTTTGAAATTGGTCAAAAAGTTTTGCTTTATAACTCTCGTCTTAAACTTTTTCCAGGAAAGTTACGTTCTCGATGGTCTGGTCCTTATACAGTCACACAGGTATTTCCATACGGAGCAGTTGAAGTTGCACATGATACCGAAGGCACATTTAAGGTGAATGGTCAACGTTTGAAGCCCTACTTCGAAGGTGGTTATAACAAACAGAAGATCACTATTGAACTTCATCCTCCAGAATAGCGACATCTGAGATAGTTTGGCTGAAAACTATAAAGCAAGCGCTTCTTGGGAGGCAACCCAAGCATTTTTATTATGTTTCTTCATTAATTTTTACGATCATTTTTAAAAATATATATAATTAATAATTTTTATCCAGGTTACGTTTCTTTTTTGAAGGATCACCTTTCTGGAGTTTAGTCATCAAGACCATCTATGGACACATCCTATAGCAAGAGGAGTTTTCTTGTCCCTTTTTTTTCTTTTGTTTCTTTTGTTTTTCACATTGAGGACAATGCTTCATTTAAGTTTGGGGGGAGAGAGATCGTTTTTGTTTTCAGTGTTCTAAGAGTTTTTCAAGTATTTTGAAGAGAAGACAAAAGTGGTGACAGAATTCTTGTTCTTTGATTCAAGATATTTGATTTAATTTCTATTTTCGTTTCTTCTTCTATTATGTTCTAACATATTTTAACTGATTGATTATCTGCCTTTAGTTTATAAAATTTCGTTTTTAAAAATTGTCAATTTTTATTTATTCTTAAGTATATTTTGATCAGTTAGATAAATTTTAGAATTAGTCCATTTTTAATATTTAATTAGTTTATTATCATCAATCTCTGTGGGACGATACTCTTCTCATCATTATATTACTTGTTCAACACGTTGATTAACACGTGCAGAATTTTACGAACAAGGCACCTCATTCGATACATTTAATTCGTTCCACATGAATTATTGAATTGTCCAAATAGATTTTCCCTTTGAAGTCGATGATACAGATCGACAAAATAGCCATGCAGAATTTAAAGCCAATGCAAACATCTTAACTTGAAATTGATTGAAAATATTTATTCATCAGTGAAATGTTTGTAATTCAAAGTAAAACCAAACATTTGAAAACTTTTGCCGCAAAAATGTTAGATTTTATCAGGGATAATATATCTTCACAGCATCAAAATTAACAGGAGTGGAAAACTCACGACCATCCATTTCTGCGAGAATCAGGGTACCTCCGGGAAGCACCTTTTTAACTACATATGGACCGATGTAGTTTGGGGTAAATTTACCCCCAGAAATAGGAAAGACTGGCAGTACTTTCCTTAGGACTAGATCATTTACTTCGAAGTGTCTTGAACGCACTTTTTGGTTGAAGGATCTGGCTATCCTCTGCTCATAGGTTTTACCGTGGCAAATGGCTTTCAATCGCTTTTCATTAATTAAGTTCAACTGCTCGTGCCTTTGTCGTATCCATTCCACTTCGGACAACTCCACCTGAGATAAGATTTGCAGGGAAGGGATCTCTACTTCAATGGGCAAGACTGCTTCCATGCCATACACCAAGGAAAAAGGGGTTGCCCCGATAGAGGTTCGGATGGAAGTCCTATATACCATTAGCGCGAATGGCAATCTTTCATGCCAGTCACGATAGTTTTCAACCATTTTGGCCAGGATCTTCTTGATGTTCTTGTTAGCGGCTTCAACTGCTCCATTCATCTGTGGACAATAGGGAGATGAATTCATATGTTGGATTTTGAACTCATTGAATAACTGATCTATGAACTTGTTGTTCAAATTTGTCCCATTATCGGTGACAATAGCCTCGGGGACACCATAACGAGCGACTATGTCTTGCCTGATGAATCTTACAACATTCCTTACAGTGACATTTGCATAAGATGCCACCTCATTCCACTTGGAGAAATAATCAATTGCGACTAAGATAAATCGATGTCTATTGGATGCCTTGGGATTAATTGGGCCAATCACATTGATGCCCCACATTGAAAAAGGCCATGGCTCGGACAACTGATGTAATTCTGTCGGGAGAACATTTATTTTATCCTCGTGAACTTGACAGCGATGGCATCTTCGAACATGTTGGATGCAGTCACTTTCAAGACTGAGCCAATAATAACCCAACCTCATGATTTTCTTAGCTAACATGTGGCCATTCGTGTGTGGATCACATATCCTCTCGTGTACTTCTTGCATGATTCTAGTAGCTCAGCTGCTTCTACACACCTTAGCAGGATCGAATTATAAGATCTTTTGTATAGCTTTTCACCACTGACAAAGAATTTTGAAGCCATTTTCATTATGTATTTCCTGTCGGCCGAAGTGCTTCCTTCAGGAAATTCTTGTCTCTGGATGTAACTCATGATATCATAATACCATGATTTTTTTGTCAGGTTCTCCAGTCACAACCATATAGTAGGTCGGTTTTATTAGGACTTCGATCTTCAAGGGTTCTACTTCAATTCCACCAGTCACTTGCAGCTTGGATGATAACGTGGCTAGCACATCAGCAAACTGATTATGAGATCTCGACAAGTACTCAAAGGAGATGCCTTTGAGTTCCTCTATGATTTCTTCGAGGTATTCATGGTACGGCACTAGTTTGGTGTCTCTCGTCTTCCACTCTCCTACAGTTTGGAAAATAATCAGAGCGAAATCACCAAATACTTTCAACTTAGTTATCCCCATTTCCACTGCGGCTTGGAGTCCGAGAATGCAAGCTTCGTACTCAGCTATGTTGTTGATACACGGGAACACCAACTTTGCTACTACTGGATAATGCTGCCCATATGAGGATATTAAGACTACCCCAGTACCGGAATCAACCAAGTTCACAGCTCCATCGAAAAACATTGTCCATGTGCCTTTATTTATTACCAGAATGCGATCTTCTGGAGAATATCTATCGTCATCCGAGATTCCAGGATTTTCGGCTAACACATCAGCAATTACTCGGCCTTTAACTGACTTCTGTGGCATCATCTGGACATTAAATTCTGAAATTAAAATCTGCCATTTGGCCAGCTTCCCTACCAAAGTCGGTTGACCAAGTAAATACTGGATGGGATCATTCTCAGTCACAAGTAAGGTCCAGTGATGTAATATATATTGTCTCAGCCTATGGAGCACCCATACTAGTGCAGCGCAAGTCTTCTCGGCTTCAGAATAATTCAACTCCGAGACGGTAAACTTCTTACTTAAGTAATAAATGGCTCGCACTTTTCCATCTTCAGGATTTTTCTGGGCTAGCATCGCACCTAAAGACTCACTATGAATAGTGAGGTAAAGGATCAAAGGCTGGCTCGGCATTGGTGGGACTAGCACCGGCGGTTTCATCAGGTACTGCTTTAGTTCATTAAACGCTTCCTGACAATCATCGTCCCATTCCACTTGAGCATTCTTCCTTAGAAGTTTGAATAATGGTTTAGCAATTTCGGAGAGTTGAGAAATGAAACGGGCTATGTAGTTCAATCTACCCAGGAGGTTCCGCACTTCTTTCAAGGTCGATGGAGGTTGCAGCTCACATATAGCCTTTACTTTGGAGGGATCGACTTCAATACCCTTACTACTTACTATGAACCCAAGTAATTTGCCCGACGTTGCTCCGAATATGCACTTCGCTGGGTTGAGACGGAGTTTAAACTCACGGAGTCTGTCGAACAACTTCTTCAGGGTATTAACATGACTCTCTCCGGACCGAGCTTGGCAATCATGTCATCGACATAGATCTCGATCTCTTTATGCATCGTATCATAGAAGAGAGTCACCATTGCCCATTGATATGTTGCCCCGGTATTTTTAAGACCGAAAGGCATGACCTTATAGTGGAATGTGCCCCAAGGAGTGATGAACGTTGTTTTCTCCTTATCGCCGTCTTTCATTCTTATCTAATTATAACCCAAGAAACCATCCATGAATGAAAACAGTTCAAATCTAGCAGTGCTGTCTACCAGAACATCTATGTGCGGTAATGGGAAGTCATCTTTAGGGCTAGCCTTGTTCAGGTCACGATAATCGATGTAAACCCAAACTCGGCCGTCCTTCTTCATGACCGGCATGATGTTGGCCACCCAGCTAGGGTATTCGGTGACTTCGATGAATCTTACTTTTAAAAGTTTCATGACTTCCTTCTCTATTTTCTTCGAAAGCTCAGGCTTGATTCTCCGTAGCCTCTATTTCTTGGGCGACATGCTAGGATTAGTAGGTAGGCCATACTTCACAATATAAGGGTCTAAACCCGGCATATCGGCATACGATCACGCAAAGACATCCTGGTAATCTTTCAGCAATTGGACTAAGCGTTTGGCTTCACCTTCAGGAAGGGTTACCCCTATCTTCACCTCTTTGGTTTCTCCGGAATCACTCAGGTTAACAATGATAGTTTGATCTGATGTGAGGACTTTAGGCTTTTCATGCCACTCTAGATCGTGCTGAATATCCGAGGAATCGTCAAGTTCGCCGGCATCATTGGGATCAAGCTCGATCGCATATAATTCATCATTTTAGACCGTTTCCATATCCTCACGTGCCACAAGATTACCCCTGAAATATAAAGTAAGGGATTCAAAAGGACAAACAGGGGTAAACATTGCATTTTTGTAAAATTTTGGTTTTTTTACTCTCTTCTTTTTTTGAAATTCTTTTCAAAAAAGTTTTAGCACAAGGGAGCATGAAGAAGCCCAGGCCTCAGAATTCTCCTTGGACTATATTTTCTTTTATCGGTTGGATATCATCACCGGGCTAGTTTGATGTACCTCAACATGCCCTCAAAAAATGAAAATAATTTATAATTTCATTGATTATTTCGAAATGAATTACATTTATTGAATGGAAATTGCAACAATCAAGTCTTAGAAATAAAAAGTCTTGGAAAGCAGCACCCGAGACGGGGCAAGTCCTAAAAAGCAGTAAAAATTCCCACGCAGGGGAGTGTGCAAAAAAGTAAAGGTGTTACTCTTGTGGGCCAGTGCCCATTCCCTCCAACGGTCCTTCCTCAATAGCTCCAATGAAGAAATCTTCGAACATGGCAGTGATTCCATCCATTGCATCATCATAATCCTCTGTCGTTTGAGGTGTTAGATCATCCATACCTCCCCATCCATCCGGGACAATGTCACGGGGATCAATATAGAAGTTCGGGGGCGCTGAGTACTTCACATAATAATCGAACTTGCCGCTCGGTTGCCCCAAAGTATCGATCATCTCTTTCTCTTCATGCATCATTCTCGCACGGCCTGGGAATGTGGTGCGGATACGTGGAGGCAACCTACCACGCCCATTATTTAGGGTAATTCCACATCCACGTTCTTCACCATTCGACTCTTCTTCGGATTGCTGTATATTCCGTCGGTCTCCTTGACCTCGACCTCTATCACGTCCATGTCCACGTCCACGTCCCCCATTATTTGGCACACTCGGCCCTTGATACCCCAACCCAGTAGCGTGGGGCCTTCAAGAGATCTCCATCGATTATCAGATACCTTGACCATTCCTACCAAGACCGTCGCCCGGAGTAAAGCCATGGGATACCATTACTCTTCCAATCATTACTCTAAACGCATGTATAGTCGATACGAGCTCAAGCGACTGATAGCTCGATTTTTTTTTTGCAATCTGGCTCAATATAGGAGATAGCCGTTGCGTAATAAATTGGGTGTTCTTCTTCACCGTGGACTGTGACTAACTTTCTCTCCACAACGAACTTTACCTTCTGATGTAGATTGGAAGGCATAGCTCCGGTAGTATGAATCCATGGATGACCCAACAGAAAATTAAACACAGTTAGAATGTCCATAACCTGAAATAGGATGTTGAACATTGTTGGTCATATCTGTATGTCAAGGTGGATTTCTTCCATCACTTCTTTCTTCATTCCGTCAAAGGCTCGTACGGAGGTTTTCGCAGAATTTATCCTAGAAGATTCTATCTTGAGGCGGTGTAAAGTCGCCAAAGAACAGATGGTCAAGGCTCATCCATTGTCAATGAGTACTCAGGCTACATGCGAGGCCTTGTATTTGACAGAAATGTAAAGTGCTCTGGTATGTCCTCTCCCTTCTAGCGGGAACTCTTCATCCGAAAATGCTATAAGGTTTTTGAGGAGCATGGAACCCACAAATTCCTCCAATTTGTCATGGTCGATTGTCTCAAGCACATGGACTTCACTTAACACCTTCATCAGGGCCTTTTGATATTTGACAGACGTTTGAAGGAGTTCAAGTAGAGAGATTTGCACAGGCATCTTGCGCAGTTGCTCAACTATGCTGTATTCACTAGCCTTGATCATGGCCAGGAACTTTTTAGCTTCTTCATCAGTGACAGGTTTTGCAGGTTGGGCATTAGCTTGGCCATAGGCACTTCCAGATCTGGTAACTAAATCGACATCAAGACTATAGACCCAAAGGACTCCTTTATCACTTCAGTACTCGTACGGCTGAGGTATCTCGATCACTATCCCTTCATCGACTGCGGGCATGCTTACTACGATCTCTTCATCATTGGTCGCGTCTTCAAGCCATGGCATGTCTTCAGGCAAAGGATCGAGCTTATCCTTCCCGATGTTCAATGTAGCAAACTCCTCATCCCAATTAATAACCACATCGGAGATAGTGGAAATGATACCAGTATGATCAGCATAAACGATCATCCCAGCTTCTACTATTCTTGAGATTCTTTCTCTCATGATAGCCAGGGGAACGACTTGATTACTCGGGTAATAACCGGCTTTCACCAACTCACCATAGACATCGGAGGTGTATATCCTGACATTCTTGATTCGACTAGCATCAAAACTAAATATGACATTCACATTGCCCGCGTGATCAGGGAGCAGGTTGCTCTGAACATTCGGCTTAGCGAGTCGAAAGGAAAATGCCCTTGTATCGAGCAAGTTCTAGATCTGATGCTTGAGAGTGACACAGTTATCAATTAAATGTCCCACTTCCCCCGTATGATAATCACATTTCTTGGCCGGATCGTAGTTATAGAACTGTTCGGGATCGGGCCACTTTGGCTCAGAGGTAAGCAAACCCTTCTTCCGGAGGACCTCCAGTACTTGAGACAATCACCCGGGGAGAGGGGTGAATTGCATTTTATTGTTCTTCTTCTGAAAGGGTTGACGACCCGTGCTTTATTGTTGAGCTTCCGCTACTTGGATTGTTGGGACAGGGTTAGCATTCTGTTGTCCCGGTTGGGTATATATCACATTCACTTCAGCTGCCAGTTCTTTCTCATTTCTTGTACCAAATCTTTTGGTCGACGAAGACGGCTCCACAAACCATCCATCTTTTAGCCCTATCTCAATCTGTTCGCCTATGGGGATGAGTTGATTGAAGTTGTCAGCCGGAATGGCCACCATACAATTGCAGTAATCGAACGGAAGAGTTTTAATGAACATCCTCTTCAATTCACTGTCTATGGGTTCTGGGACAACCTGAGCAGCTATGTTCCTCCATCTGATAGTATAATCCTTGAAAGTCTCAGTCTTTTTTATCTGAGCACGCTCGAGATCATCGCAGGTAGGAATGATGTCCGTTATAAACCTGTATTGCTTTAGAAATGCTTCACTAGCTTCCTTCCAAGTTTTGAGGCCATTTATCTTCTTCATGAGATACCAGTTCAAAGCAAGACCTGTCAAACTTACTTGAAATGCATGGATCATGAGGAGTTCATTATCCACGTACGAGGTCATCTGTACGTAGTATAGCTGCAAGTGGGCTTTTGGACAGGAGGTGCCATTGTACTTGTCAAAATCTGGCATCTTGAACTTCTTTGGGATTTTGATCTGTGAATATAGAGACAGATCGATCGAAGGTGAATCCTGTGAACCTTCTAGCTGCTCCACTCTCTCTTCAAGTTTGTTGATACGAATCAAAGATTCTAAGCTCGGGGACTTGTACGCTAGATCTAATCTGACACCCTTTCGGTACCTTTTCTTTTCAAAAAAATGTTTTGGCATGCAGTCTAGATCTATTTCAACTTAGTCACTAACATGTGAGGTGATCATGCGGATGCGCAAACCACCAATTTAACACCCAAGAAAGCATTAAATAAATTACAAGATTGGAAGAATTACTTACCTCAAAGCAACGCATTGTTAGCTAGAAAATCACATCAACAATCCTAATGTGATTTCTAATTAATAAGCGATTCACTCAAATTTTTTGATTTTCACTTATTTAAATGAAAACTAACCTATATGCAATGACGTGCAAAAATTGACATACGATTAATGCAACCTAACATGCAATCTATATGTCATGCGATGACGTGACCTATTTCTAATGACGGGCAAATGATTTATTTTTGGTATTTTCTAATGAAATTCGGAATAATAAAATGCCTAAATTAACATGCAAGTTATGATAATTTAATCTATCCTAAAATGACTTCTTTTTGGGATTTTTATGAAAATTCGAAATTATTAAAATGGCCTAAAAAATTCATTGAGATTAAAACAATCTTTAATTTAAACTAGGAAATATGCCGCCTTAAGTCCCAATTTAAATCAAATAATTATCTCATTCTCTAGGATATATTCAAAATTTCCTAAACATGCAAAACTTCTAATTTAAAATTAAATAACAAATTTTTGGATTTTCTTTTAAAAGGAAAGCAATTAAACGAACAGATAAATACCACGATAAAAAACAATCCACGTGATCCGCAAGATTTGTTTTATCAAATTCGGATTAGGCAAGGAAATCGAACTTACGGTCATATCTATAGGGTTATAGATATCAACGGAAAGCTGTTGATAATGATTTTCCGTATAATCTGTTATCGTACCAAAATCGAACTTACGGTCAAAATTTGGAAAGCAAATATAATCTGTTATCGTACCAAAATGATTATGGATAAGATAACGATTTTCCGTATCGCCGCGTATCGTACCTTAGGGATAAGGTCGAATAGTCGTCCGGATACGTTGCTAAATTAGGAAAATTTCCTAATTTAGATGTTTTCAAATATTGCGGACATCGGAAAATTATCCTAAGATATCTAATTATCCACCAAGTATTCACGAAATATTCCAAACACTCAAATTAGGAAATTAAATATTTCGGAAAAACATTCAGATAATAATCTTATCTAATTTCAAAATATTTTCAAATTCTGAACTCAATTCGGGATAGGGTTCGTGGATCACAGGACAACCGGCAACGGGACGGCGGAGTCGGGATCGGGCCGCGACGTCAGGAATGGCGGGGAGCAGCTCCGAGCGGCTGCTGCTGAGCAAGCGGACAGTTCCGGCAGTGACGGCGCAGAAGACGGCGGTTAACGCTTCGGGACAGCGGCAGCAGCGGTCAGCGCGGCTGAGGGGAGCTCCGGCGGTGATGCAGGGTAGCAACGGTAAAGGGGCAGCGTCGGCGTCCTCCAGGCGCGACGGTGGGTGAACCGCGGCAGGGGCGGCTCCGGCGTGGCAAGGCAGCGATGGGGAGCAGCACTGCCCGGCGGGCTTCGGCGACGATGGAGATGTCCAGCAGGGACACGGCAGGGGCGGCGTCGACGGGCGTGAGTGGCTGAGGTGGTAGCTCTCCGGCGAGGGTAGCAGCGACGACGGAGCAGGGTCTAGCGGTGCGGTCGGCGCTCCGGTAGGCGCGGACAGAGATGCAACGGTGCGGCTACTTCGGGCGATGACGTGGAGTGGCGAGCGGCAGCGAAGGAGGGCGGCTCCGGCCACTGGCGTAGGGCAGCAGCGGGCGTCTCCGGCGAGGTCGGGCAACGCGGTGAGACGCGGCAGTCCCCAGGCGGCGGCGTACAGCGGTTGAGGAGTTCCAGAACAGCGGCAGCGGTCAGCGGTTGTCGGCGGCGTGCGGCGCGACGGTGGCACACGGCGGCGTCGGGCGGCGTGCGGTGACGGTGCCGCCGGTCTTCCTCTCTCCCTCTCTTTCTCTCACTTTTCTCTCTAAATTTTTGCATTGAATTTCTTCTCTCCCCTTAATTATGTGACCTAATGACATATTTATAATACTAACCTAGGTCAATTAGATGGGCTTGCTAGTCCTAATGGGCTTAGGCTTTAATTATCATTTAATTTCATTTAATTCTAAGCGGGCTGAATTAATTTGGGCTTTTATTTAATTAAGCATAATGGGCTGATTTAAGCTCAAATTAAAACAACCAAACCCGTTTGACTTGAGATTTTTGGCCCTTGCCTTCGAGTGAGCCGAGTCTCGCTTGATGAATTTTAAGCTCATTTGCCATCGCCGATCCGATGTAGAATGCAACTAACCTAAATGGACCTAAACTATATGTTATGCAACTTTAATATTTTTGTTTAGGGGTTAAAATTTAATCCCTAATTTTCTATGCAAATTACGACTAAATGGTCGCCAAAATTTAGGTGTCAACATTAAGAAATATTTGAATTAAAGAAATTGATAAAAACACATAATGATAAGTTGAAATTGTACACATATATAGAGAGAAAAAAAGAAAATCATTTTGAGATTCGAAATTTGTTCAGCAGGTTTTTATAATGAAGAAATTATAGAATTTGAAATTTATATATGTGTGAGTGATAACATGATACGATAAATGTATGCCTTTGTTCATGAATAAAATATTTTTAAAATAAGTCAAATGAGGATATTTGAGAAAAAAATCGATGTCCCATAAAAATAGGAACTACCTTTTGTTTTATCTAACAGTATAGATTATATATATCAAATATATTATAAAGTCCAGTAAAACTTAAAATAAGGAATTTAACCTAAAAAGAGTGCGTTCAAACCCACTTACATCATTACATGAAAAAGATCAATGATTCGTTAACTATTATGCGATAAGGTTCGACAAAAAAAAAACTATTTTGTGAATACTCATCACCAAAGACTTTTTATAAACTAATTATAGATCACTTTCTATTTGTCCAACAATATTATTACACTTAGTTCACTTATGCGGTGTGGCTTGGATTCAATTTTTTTTTTATCTATGAATCATAAAATCGTTTAATTTGTTTTTAACTTATTAAAGGGGTCTCAATTAAAAACGATGTTTGCTTACACCACATAGTAAGGTTTGTTTAACATCATTTTTCATTAATTCATAACGGTTTTCTTATCTAAGTGCTAATTATATATATTTTTTGTAATTTATTGGTTAATAATTCAGCCGTGAGTTATATAGCCAGAACAAATAACACCTTACAACTAACCAAAGTAGCACTATTTACAACAATAGCATTACTGTATATTAGACATAAGAAAATTATAATTATTAAAAGGCGAACAAAATTTTCAAATACACCAATAACTCTTACCACGTTACATGAGAGGGATCACTACGAGTGGTAATGACATGCAACTATGATTCAATTTGTTGTTTTACCCCGCACACAAAAATTTGAGTACTAATAGCTCTCATTATATTTTCAAGAAAAAGAAGAAAATATAATTTTTGAAATAAAATACTATTTTGGCGTAAAAAACTTCTCTCCACTAATTTTAAATTAGATATACTAAGAATTGCTTTCATGATTACAATAATAATAAAATTGCTACTTTGGAACAATAATTATCTGTTAGTTTTTATTTTTGAAATAATTGCTTTCGCACATAATTAATTAAACAGTTTTTAGATGAAAATTTATTTTTCTAATTTGAAAATCAAAAGAGTTGTTTAATAAACTTAACCATACCACCTCTAGCGGAGATTACTTTTCTTTTTCTATTTTTTCCGTTTAATGATCAGGTGGTGTACGAACTGACGTTGGTGCATCATGATCTGCTACTACGTGCGATCTTAAGAATGACCACCCATACTCAAGCGGTGCATTCATGATAGCAAAGCAATGCAAGTCTTTCATTTTTTTTTTCCACATTTTAAAGATAAATGTGTCATTTCTATGTATGTCCTCAATTATTTCTAAGAAAATTACGAGATAAAGCAAAACTGGACTATTTTTCATAATCAAACTATTGCGATAACAGAGTTAACTGAATTGAACTAAGAACAACAATATCATGCCGACGAAGAAGCAATAAAAAAAAACTGCATGACAAACAAAATATTACAATAGTTGATAAGAGAATATTTCAAAAAATATCATATAAAGAAATGGAAATAGATTAATGTTAGAGAGTGCCTCTAGAATCGCTTGTTAAGAGCCATTAATTGTCCTTTAAATGTTAACTATGAAAAACTGACACCCAAGATCTTCATAGCTAGAATATATAATACATTAATCGAGTAAAAAAGATTTGCATACCTGTTTTGGAATCCACTGTACTTGATGCGGAATAGCGATGATTTTCATGTAAGGTCTTCTCCTATGTTACCCTCTGTATCACTAGCTTAATGAGATTGCCTCTCATAGATAGCGTTTGCTCCTTACGTGAGATAATGTGTGTGTTAGGATTAGTGGAGGGACTTGAACTCTATTTAGAAAGTTTTAAAGCAGGCCCTCTCATCTCTCATCACAGGCGAGGCCTTACTTAGACTATACTAGTTAGTCTCGTATTAGACTAGATAAAAATATTTATATCTTACCTTATTAGATCAATTTCGTAAAACGGTCAGTCTAAATTAATTTAGCCCACATCAGAAAAACTCTTACATTAAAAATGTGAACATTTCTAATGGTTGCTCGATTGCGGACAAAAATAAAAAGCATGAAGGAACTCAAAAACTATATATCTCATGTGTCATAAGAAAATTATTTATGTAATTAAGGAATTTTATTGTAATGCCATCTTATCCCATCCATTACTTTCTCATACAACACCCAACCTCCATAAACTAAAAGGCCAGACCCACCCAAACACCTTAAGCACCATCCCTACCTTTTGCTTGCCATCGAGTCCACTTGAGAAGCCATTCTTCTCAACATCCTTGTTCATCATGTAAGCCACGAAAATGGCACGACCAGGATCACCATAAACAGAAACCGAAAACACGTTAATGGAGAGATTATCGATTCGCGTACCTGGTTTGGAATCCATTGAACTTGAAGCTGAATTTGCGACGGTTTCCGAACACGAACTCGAGTGCTTCTCCCCTATTCCCTTCGTTAGAACATTAGCCTAATGAGATTGCCACTCACGAGAAGAAAATTCTCTCTAAATCCTTATGTGAGTCAAATTGTGCATCATCAGGTTAGGGGAGGGACTTGAGCGCTATTTATAGAGTCTTCGACCACGAGCCCTCTCATTACGGGCCGGACCGTACTCAGCCCACACTAGCCAGTCCCATATTAGACTTATTAAGAACCCATATATCTTACCTTTATTAGACCAAACTAATTCAGTTAATTTCAATTAATGAAGCCCACATTAGGAAATTCTTACATTCTCCCACTTGGGCGATATTAATTGAAACAAACTGTGTGCACACCTTTATATTGGTCTAGAGATTATTCTTAATAGTCAATCCGATCCCATAAAGTCTCGAACACCGAATCATGACGGTAACTGTATGTACTCACGCAGTGCCTTCCATGGTCACAAGTGCTTTCAACTTTACTGATATGGATCCAATATGGTAATGTGACAAATAGATAATACCTCATAATGAGTGATACTTCATGTGTTATCCATTTTGTTAGTCCACATTCTCTCTCTTTAAATGTCACAAAACCTAGTGTGTCACTAGAGAACATTCTTTATGGTTCCAACGAACCTTCATATGTCTCACCTTGATAGTTAACTGTACTTTATGTGTAACAAGACATATCGTTAAGGCTAATATCAAGAATGCCCCATAGCCTATACTCAAGGTTTACACAATGCCTCGAGATTTTCATCAAATATATATACTCAACTTTATAAATTTACATTCACAAATACTTCATTGAATGTAAAAGAGTTGATACATAGTCAAATATTACAAAATGTAATGAAATCATATACAAACTTCATAAGAGCAACATAAAACTAAACGGCTCCCACTAATTAACAGTATCCCATGATACTCCTAAGCCCATGTTAATGACATGTCGATCAAATACACAAGGGCGAAGGCCTTTAGTTAGCGGATCTGCGATCATATCATCTGTTGAAATGTGTTCTACTGCAATGTCACCATTATGAACTGTTTCCTTTATAGTCAGGTACTTGACCTCCATATGCTTATACCCCTTGAGACTTCTGTTGTTGTTAATAAATAACACTGCAGAGTTATTGTCACAATACAACTGTATGGGCCTATCCACAAAGTCAAATACGGCCAACTCCTTAATGAGGTTCCGAAGCCAAATTGCCTGAGTAGCGGTCGAAAAGCATGCTACAAACTCCGCTTGCATGGTAGAGGATGTCATTGATTTTTATTTCTCACTTTTCCATGATACTGCACCTCCTGCTAACTTAAAGATGTAACCTGTTGTCAACTTTTTTTCATCCTGACAGCTAGCAAAGTCTGAATCCGAATACCCAACCAGCTGTAGGTCCTCAACATGTTTGTAAATCAGCATATAGTCTTTTGTCCTCTTTAAGTACCTCAAAACCTTCTTGGCAGCAACCCAATGATCGTGTCCTGGATTTGACTGATATCTGCCTAGAAGTCCTGTTGCAAAAGAAATATCTGGTCTAGTACATACTTGAGCATACATAATACTCCCAAGTGCACTAGCATAAGGTACATTCTTCATTTGGGCTTTCTCAAAATCTGAATGAGGACATTGTGACAGACTCAACTTATCACCTTTACTGACAGGAGCAATTCTTGGCTTGCATTGCTACATGTTGAATCTTTCTAAAATACAATCAATATATGCCCTATGAGATAAACCCAATAGTCGGCGAGAACGATTCCTATGAATCTCAATGCCAAGGACAAAAGACGCCTCACTAAGGTCCTTCATATCAAAGTTCTTTGATAACATCCGCTTTGTCTCATGCAGTAAACCAAGGTCACTGCTTGCAAGTAGAATATCATCCACATAGAGTATAAGGAAAATGAATTTCCTCCCACTGACCTTGCAGTATATACAATGATCTACTTTGTTCTCAACAAAACCAAATGAAGCGACAACACTATGAAACTTTAAGTACCATTGTCTAGAAGCTTGCTTGAGACCATAAATAGACTTTTGCAATCTACATACAAGCGTACCTGAATCATCGGCCGTAAAACCTTCGGGTTGCATCATATAGACTTCTTCATTAAGATCTCCATTGAGAAAGGCAGTCTTAATATCCATCTGGTGTAACTCCATATCGAAATGAGCTATTAATGCCGTAATCACTCTAAAAGAGTCTTTAGAAGAGACTGGAGAAAAGGTTGCTTCATAGTCTACTCCTTCTCTCTGAGTGAAACCCTTGGCTACCAGTCTGGCTTTAAATTTCTCAATCTTTCCTTTGGAGTCCCTTTTAGTCTTATACACGCATTTGCAGCCAATAGGTCTATGACCTTCAGGTAATTCAGCAAGTTCCCAAACACCATTATGCTTCATAGACTGTATTTCATCTCTCATTGCATCCAACCACAATTCCGATTGAGGACAAGAAACAGCTTCCATATAAGTCACTAGATGAGCTACAGAACCGATATCGTAATCTTGCTCTCCTATATAGACTAAATAGTCCGGTGGTATAGCTGATCGTCTCTCCCTAACGGATCTCCTTACTGGAGTAGCAACAGCCTCATCCTGCACCTGAGAGCCTTGAGGAACTTTATTAGGAGCTGTCTCGACAACAGGATCCTGAGCCTCAACAAGTTCAGTCTGTAGTGTGGGAGTTTCCACAATTATCTGTATGGGAGGAGATAATGATACAACATTACCCACCATACTATTATCTTCAATAGTCTGTGAGCAACTACTTTCTTCGGCCACATCAAACTCCAGAAACTTGGCTGTCTGTGATTCCACAATTTTTGTGCCTCCATTGGGATTATAGAACCGATATCCCTTCGAATGTTTCGGGTAAGATACAAAGTAACACCGAGTGGTTCTGGAGTCCAACTTACTTAATGTTAGATTATATAACTTCACTTCTGCAGGACATCCCCAAACCTTAAGATGGTTCAAGCTAGGTTTACGTCCAGTCCATAACTCAAAAAGAGTCAATGGAACAGCTTTAGTAGGTACACGATTCAGAATGTACAAAGCTGTTTTCAAAGCTTCACCCCACAGAAAATTAGGTAAATTTGTCCTACTAATCATACTCCTCACCATTTCTATAAGGGTGCGATTGCGCCTTTCGGCTACATCATTTTGCTCAGGACTCCCAGGCATAGTAAATTGAGCTACTATCCTAGAATCCTCTAAGTATTTGGCAAATGGCCCCTTAAGCTGTCCGGCATCGCCATGCTTGCTATAATACTCTCCACCTCGGTCAGATCTAACAACCTTTATGACCTTTCCCAACTGTTTCTCGACTTCAGTCCGAAAAATCTTGAACTTGTCAAGAGACTCAGACTTTTCTTTAATCAAGTACAGATAGCCATATCGAGAATAGTCATCAATAAATGTGATGAAATAAAAAATTTTACATAATATTGCATTATAGGGTCCACTTATATCAGTGTGAATAACCTCCAATAGGTCAGAACTACGGACTGCAGTTTTCTTCCTTATCTTGGTCATTTTACCTCTACAACAGTCTACGCATATCTCTAAGTCATTTTTAAGAGCACGCAGGATATTAATCTTTGTCAACCTTTCTACTCTATCCTTAGAGATATGACCAAGCCGTTTATACCATAATGCATAAGACTATTCTTTAGGTAGTGGTCTCTTGGAAACAACCTTTTCAGCTGTATAAGCGATGTATATGTCATTAGGAGACAAACACAATCTGTACAATCCGTTGGACATATAACAGCACCCAACTTTATTTGAATTAAGAAACAAAGAAATAACATTGTTCTTGATTTCAAAAGAGTAGCCATACATGTCCAAACACGATACGGAAACTAAGTTCCGTCTAAAAGAAGGTACATAAAAAGTGTCTTTCAATATTAATCTAAAACCTGAGTCTAGAATCAATATAACATCCCCCACAAACACAACATCGGCTTTCTCGTTGTTTCCCACAGTGAGTTTTGATTCATCCTAATTTGGCTTCCTCCGGTTTATGAATCCCTGTATGGTAAACGCAACATGATTAGTTGCACCGCTATCGAGCCACCAAGAACTGGATGGTGCTTCTGATAGGTTGGATTCACAAATAAGTGCTAAAGAATCATTACTTGTAAGCTCACGTTTGGACAACAAAGCTTTAAACTTTCCACAGTCCTTCTTCATGTGACCTTTCTTCTTACAAAAGAAGCAGTGGTCACTATTCCTTTTGAAGGATGTTTTCCTTGGACCCATATTGTCAGATTGACCGGTAGTGTCATGAGTACCTTTATGAGTACGATTTCTGGACTTCTTATCCTTCCTTTTGTGGGAACCAGAAACATATAAGGCTAGATGCCCTTTTTCCTTCTTAAGTTTCTCTTCCTCTGCCACCACCCTTGCTATCAAGTCATTAACTGACCAAGTCTTATCTTGGGAATTATAATTTGTTTTTATAATCCCAAAATCAGGTGGAAGGGTGTTCAGGGCTTGATGCACAATGCAAGCATCAGGAATGGAAACATTAAGAGCTTGAAGCTTTGTCTTTAGGTCTACCATCCTGAGGACGTAATCTCTAATCCCAGCAGTACCATCATACTTCATATTAAAGAGCTTTTGAAGAAGTGTACCAACCTCAGCATTAGATGAAATCTGGTTTCTAGTCTCTAAGGCTGCCATCATTTCCTTAGCAGTACAGTTAGCTGGCAAACCACTTTTCAAGTGTTCTTGAATGGATTTCCTCATGGTCAATAAGCAAATCCGATTGCTCTTTTCCCAGGCAGCATAATCCGTTTTCTCGGCCTCAGTACTGGTGGCCGTAATATCTGCCGGCTTATCCTTTGTAAGAGCAATGTGAACATCCGCCAGCTCCATTCCAAAAAGAAAATCCTCTTTCCATTTCTTAAAGTTCAACCCAGTAAGGACCTCAATGGAAATGAAATTCCCGTTTACAGAAAAGGTGACTGGAAAACAAACAAATAATATAATCAACATCATGTGAGTACTTATCTAAAGAGTTACATACATCATCACATAATCACCTTTGGGAAGAAAATATGATATGCGGTTGTATACTCTTCACATGACAGCGGCCATGAGAATATGTTCTAAACTTTCGTGAAATCATCACCTTTGGGTGTATGAACCACTAAGATCAGTCATTTCTCAAGCACATGCTATACATGTTTCCCTCCGTGAACCAATACAAGATCACCTCCTTTGGGAGTATGATCACGCAGTAGAATAGGAGACATCCCACTACAATATGAGACCGATATTTCTCAAACCCAGTCAAGTGTGCCGCTTTGGCGGTCACTACCCAGCTGAATCTTTGAAAATCTCTCATAGATATAAGCTTTATGTATCACATTCACTATATACATGTAATGCTAGACGTAAAGACAGGGGCGTATGTCTCTGAAATTACATGTCATGCTAATTATATTATTCCATTCATTGATAGACAATGAATCACACTCTACATAGTCCTTATGTGGTGATATACATGTGAGCTACCATATGTATTTCCGAAACCATAGAGAAATACAAGAAAATACGCAAAAATACCCTAAAAATACGCGTACGTAGGGTTCTATACGTACTTTCATATCTGAAAAAGCTTCAAACATGTAAAATAAATACACCACAATGTAGATGATCTCAATACGAGCGCGTCGGTACCAAGAACGTCCAAAACGGACGTCAAACGCGCCGTCACGCGCCGCCGGAAGGCGCGGCGCGTGCGAGCGTGTTCAGCCGGTCAAACCGGTCTGAACAGCAGGTCCGACCGGTTGACCGGTCCAACCGGTCAACGGTCAACAGACCGGTCAGGTCGGGTCAAACGGTCGGGTCAACCACCGGGTCGGGTCGGGTCGGGTCAAACGGTCGGGTCAGAACCGAGTCGGGTCAAGTCAAAACCGGGTCGGGCCAAACCGGATCCGCGCCTCACTGACGTCATGATGACGTCAACATGCGGTTATGGCGAAGGGACGCGCCGTTCCACACGGCCACGCGTGGCCGTCACGCGCCACCGCGCCCACAGCGCGTGTCGGCACGTGAGGGCGCGTGCGGCAGTTCCCGGCGACGTGCCGCCCACCATTCTTCTCGTCACGACGAGTAGAATACAAATATGTTATAAAATTTAACTTTTGTTGAACAAAAAATTTCGACAATGGGTAAAAACCTCTCGGACATAACGAAAACGATCCTAATCCGCATATTTCGGTTCTAATCTATGGCAGGCTCTGATACCACATGTAAGTCACGAAAATGGCACGTCCAGGATCACCATAAACAGAAACCGAAAACACGTTAATGGAGAGATTATCGATTCGCGTACCTGGTTTGGAATCCATCGAACTTGAAGCGGAATTTGCGACGGTTTCCGAACACGAACTCGAGTGCTTCTCCCCTATTCCCTTCGTTAGAACACTGGCCTAATGAGATTGCCACTCACGAGAAGAAAATTCTCTCTAAATCCTTATGTGAGTCAAATTGTGCATCATTAGGGGAGGGACTTGAGCGCTATTTATAGAGTCTTCGACCACGGGCCCTCTCATTACGGGCCGAGCCGTTTTCGGCCCACACTAGCCAGTCTCATATTAGACTTATTAAGAACCCATATATCTTACCTTAATTAGACCAAACTAATTCAGTTGATTTCAATTAATGAAGCCCACATTAGGAAATTCTTACGCATCAAACTCTGGACTTCTCGCTCTTTCCATATATCCGCCAAAAATTGGCCCGAGCGACAGAGCCAGCGGGGACATGGATAACGGGGGCAGTGGCGACTACGAAGAACAAGGAGCGGGCGCACCTGGAAGAATGATTAAAGAGAAAGGTACTGAGTGGAGAACTTTGGCCATGATCATTTGGGGTCAAACACAGAGCCAAACTAAATTTGTGGAGTGAATTTTGAGGTGCATGTGTACTTTAAAATGTTTTGAGAGGAAAAAGATAATGAGATGGGACCAGAACTTCGACCGATAACAGGGACAGAGAGCAAAGCCAAAGAATGAAAGATGAATGATTTGGGTAACGGCACCGTCTCTTTTAAAAAAGAGACGGTGCCTTCCCTGCCTTTCACTTTCTCAAGAACCCGGTTAAATTGTTTAGCCGGTTTCTTGAAAATTTGGAAGGAAAATATCCCTTAATGGGATAACAGTGAGGTTCCTCATATACTAAAAATAAAATAAAGAAAGTGAATAACATGAAGAAAATCAATAAAATTCTACAACAATGCTAAATTTATTATTGGTAACTATTCACACTATAACCAATTGAGTGGCCATGATCAAGAGTTCAAATCAAGCAATCATGGCCTCGAGCTTTGTAGGTCGAAAAGACTTATAGGACATGATGGCTACAAGCTTCGCGACTCGATCCCATGGCCATTGCGAGCTCAAATTTAGCGGCCATGGCTACGAGCTCGAGCGGCTGTTGGGTCCACAAACTTGAACTTGAACCTTTATGGTTGCCGGAAGCTAGAGCTTGAGCCTGTGATACGGTAGCTGCGATTCCGGAGGGATGCCATCAGCTGCCTTGATATTGTTAAATTGGAGTGTAGCTTCCTGTTTGGAGGTGTGGATCTTCATGAGGATGTGCCTCGCATCGATCAGGCGTCCTCGCATGACGAGCCACCGAGGGGATTCCGGCATGACGAGGATCATGATGGCAAGCAGGACCAAGGATATTGATCCCTCGCATAGCATGAGAACCCAACCGTGGAATTTGAACTTGGAGAAGAGATAATTGCAGACGCAGCCGAGAACGATGCCGGCATTGATGAACACCTAAACCACCGAACCATATAAAGATACATAAAAAGAAGACAGCACATTGATAACATTAAAAAAAAAAAAGCGGCAAAGATGCTCGCATTTAGAAAAAAGAAAAGAAAAGAAAATGAGTGGTACCTCAGGGAAGGAGGTGAACAACCCCCGATAATTTGGAGGGAGAGCTCTGCGATGTATATGGGGACGATCACAAGGGTGTAGCCGACGCCGATGTGAGCGATGATGCGGCCCAACAAGACAAAGAAGTAGGAAGCTATACCCATGAAGCGAGGGGCCAAGAAAAAGACGTATCCCACCAAGAGGATCGTTAACCGGCGGCCGATCGAATCGGCAGTCCGCCCTGCAATCACTGACCCGAAGAGCGCACACATGTGGAGGATCATAGTCACTTGGTCAACATGCTTGTGAGTTGGCTCCTGGTCCTTCTTTATGGTAGTGATAGTCTCGTTCCTATTTCTACCAAAATTAATAATAAAAAAAACCCAAGAAAATGTCACAACGCTATCACATAAATTGTAACTATATTCACGAAATTGATGTTAGGGCCGAACATGCCACTTCATGCTTCTCGTGGCCTTATACTTTTCCTGGAGTCTAGTATCACCTAGTACCAGATGAATATTGCATAGTTTGCCAAGCTTTTCATTTGCTGCAATTGTTATAGTGGATATCATTGTGGCAGTTTCTGTAGAGCAGGTTTATAATTCCTAAACACCGTGGGAAAGCCTTGAAATGATTGGTTTTTCCCGTCTGTTTCTTCAAAACGCCCCCAAAAAAAGATAGAAAAATCCGTGATTTCTGTCTGAACGTCTGTGCTCATTCATATCTAGGAAATCCGTAGCTTATCAGTCTGTTTAACTTTTTTCATTGCAGTTGAAATCTGTACGTGTCTGTGGCCCTCGATATTGGACTCAAATCATAAACATCGTACCTGAAGGTGGCCAAATACTGCTCTGTAATTTCTCTTGTTCATTTTCTCTAGTGAATTCTCGTGTCTCGCGATTTATTTTCTATTAACTTATAGAGAAACCATGGTGGACTCATGGTGCGAAGAATGACCCGTTCAATTCGGGGACCCTCTACATTAAACGAAAGGTTGGAGCTTGTTCATACGTGGATGATCCCATAGGGTGTCAGTCGCTGTTATCTCAAGCAATGCACAAGGTCATCGAATCATTTTCTGCCCTTCCTTTCCCTTCATGTGCATTGAGCTCTGTCTGGCATCAAGCTGCCTTTTTCTGATGTAGGTTTTTAGTATGACCAATTTGAGAGCAAGTAGCGGGAATACTGCTGGAAATTATATCTCGGTTGATCAGTTAGTCAGTACGTTCTCGTCAGTGCCCAGTTTGATTGCTTTTGCTCAGCTCTGCCGTGACCCATCTTGGAATAGCAGGTAAGTGTGCGGCTTTCCATTCAGATGATCCCAAATTTTAAAAACAAAAAAGCAAAAAGAGAAAAACAGTAATATGACTTTGGTGTTACGGTGGCAATAGTAAATTGGGGATCAGCATTGTTCGCCCAAAAGTCCATTCTGCATTTGATCCTTAAGCCTTGCATCATACTAGTCTTATCTATCCTCATCAGTTACAATGTCTTCTGCAGACCAGATGTTGATTTCCAAGAGTTTTGTCTGCAAGTTCTATTTGAATGTGTGAGCAAGGACAGACCATCCCTTTTGCAGGTAGTAACTTACCTTGGGAAATTCACCTTAAAAAGAGTTACCTCAGAAAGAAAAAGTTAATTGTGACTACATTCATAGATGGTTGATTTCGTGGCTGGGTTAAATGGAGTGCATCAGAGGGCAAATGTGATTTGCCTTTGATAGCCGTATTTTTTTTTTTTTTGGTCTGATTCGATAGTTGTAGTTTCAAAGCAGTGTTTAGAGCTTACTGGAAATCATATGTACGATATTTGACGTGGAAATTAGGTTTTTTTCCTTCCCTCAGGTGGAACAGAGGTTGCTTTTGCATTATTCTTACAGTGTCAGAACTCTTGTTATGAGCGTCTCGGCTTTCAATGATTTTCATCGCTTTGTAATTATCTTTCAACATTGTGCAGGTCTATTTGTCATTGTACACAACTATGGAATTAATGGCTGATCTGGTTATGAACAATAATGATGTTTCATGTGACTCAGTCTCTGTCTCAAGTTTAAAGGTATGGCACTTAATTCCTGGTTCATTGTTCTGGTTCATCTTGGGAAGGGCAAAAGGCAAATTAATCGGACAGGAAGCATATCTGATTTAAGAATTCACCAATGCTCATGTGCACATGTTAGCTCTAGGTATCATGTGATGCATAAACTGGCTTGCTTGTATCATTGTGAAAGTGGACTGCCCAATAGTAAATGAGAACAAATCAGGGGCTTGAAACATCCTCCATGTAACCCAAAACCGACGTACGTCAAGCTAAAATCCCTTTTCATGCTTATCTTGTGAAACAAAATTTTGATTTCTGGTACTGGCAGTAGGCCTATTGGTGTAATCTAGGCACTGTTCTCTCCTGCACAATCGTGATGTGCACTTCAAATGTTTCTCACTGGCCTTCTCCACACAGCTTGCTCTTGCCTACACTCAGGCAGTGTTAGGTGGAAAGCTCAACAACGCACGAGGCGGTGTGGTTCAGTCCATTTTTGTAGGTTCACTTCGGAAACGGTTGGCGACTAGAATAAGGATAATGTTTAAGAACACGTAGTATCAACTTGAAACATGTACGGAATTGATTCCAAATCCTAAAAGAACAATACCAAGTGTATCAATCCAACACATAGACAATGAAATGACTCATAAAATTCTTTAGAAAATTCTATTTCTGTTGGAACAAAAACGGAGGCTCCCGGAAAATCCCTCGAACAGAGCCATGGTTTGCGCCAAGACCCATTCAATGCAAGGGTTGATGTTCTCCTTGCCCCATTCTTGCATAAAATTTTCCACGAGCATCTTATAGCTTGGACCCATTAAGGTTTCTCTAACCTTATCAAGCATTCTTCCCAACTCCTCAGGAATAGTGCATTTTAGGGCTCCGACCATCACATATTGCCGCATTATAAAACCGTTCCAAATGATATCCTGTATCATTTTGTTGACCTTGATGATGTGTGTCATCATATCATCTTGACAGTCCCATCGATAAAGAGCTAGCTTGATTCTTAATTTCTCAAGCCTCTCCTCTTCGGCCACCGTTCTTGGGATTATCGAAGTACGTCTCTCACGTACCATTGTTCCTGCAACGAATGCAGAGCAAAGGGATTACTTATAATCCATGATACATCAAGATAAGGAATGCTTATTCATATACATATGGCTTAGCATTTGTATTTCAAAAACTATAGAGAAATACCAAAAAAATATACCTCTAAGTACGTGTACATAGGGTTTATCGTGCATTTTCACATTCATAAGTGCAGTAAACATGTCATATGAATATACCATAACTTAGAGCATTCCGATACGAGCACATCGATATCAAGAACGCCCAAATCGGAGTTCAAATGAGCTCACCCGAAACAATTTGACCTACAAGACGGCACAATTTTTTTAATTTTGCGAAAAACGGCATCTTCATAAAGTGGGGTTGCAGATTGTCACTAGAAGCCAAGATGAAGAAGAAGGGAACGATGATAGGTCCAAGAACTCAAAAAACACAGCGGGTTAAACATTTCGTCCTTTCCTAGCTTTTTCACCAAGATGATAAGAAGGGAACGATGATAGGTGCAACACAGCGATGTTGCACACGCAGAGTCACTGAGCCTCTTGCATGCATGTATAGAGGAGAGAGAGAGAGGGAGAGAGGGAAGAGAGGGTGAGAGCGAGAGAGTACTTGTTCTCACTTTGGTAGTTGAACAAGCGTTCAAACCTTGATGGGACACGCGCAAACGCACATGCTATAAACAGTCGACTAGCTTCTAACTTTGTGAAGTGCGTTTGTGAGAGTACGAACCATCCATT
Organism: Syzygium aqueum; assembly: GCA_031216185.1. Taxonomy (NCBI): domain Eukaryota; kingdom Viridiplantae; phylum Streptophyta; class Magnoliopsida; order Myrtales; family Myrtaceae; genus Syzygium; species Syzygium aqueum. Next base: position 293,875 of record CM062237.1, read on the forward strand.
CAACCTTAAGATAGTTCACTGTTCTTTTATGATGCAAGTAAAAGGAAAACACTCATTCGGAGACCCACAAGCTCTTTGTACTCGCTGAAAGACAGAATGACTATTCTCTCGAAAAAGCATAAATGTGCTATTGAACACTGAGTATGTTCCTCGACTCAAGTCAGGGGTGGTCACTGTGTGTCCCTGACCAAGTAAATTCGTGAAAAATATTGCTGACCGTCGTGTTCATGAACTCCCGTAGTAATCAATGAAGCATGTTCGTGAAAAATATTGCCAACCAACAGATCGATGCTTCATTGATTAGTACAGGAGTTCATGAAGTCTGCAATATTTTTCGAGTTCTTGGACCTATCATCGTTTCCTTCTTCTTCATCTTGGCTTCTAGTGACAATCTGCAACCCCACTTTTATGAAGATGCCGTTTTCGCAAAATTAAAAAAATTGTGCCGTCTTGTAGATCAAATTGTTTCGGGTGAGAAGTAAATGTACGAACTTTCGTAGATGATATGTTTTTACTTCCACTTATCTACCCCATTTATATGAAGATGTTGTGGCATTAAAAGCAACAATCACTCCACCACCACCCACTCTTGTAAATAACTTTGGTAGATGATATGTTTTTCCTTCCACCTATCTACCCCATTTGTATGAAGATGTTGTGGCATTAAAAGCCCATATCAGCCCCAACAATCACTCCACGTAAATAACTTTGGTAGATCATATGTTTTTACTTCCACCTATCTACCCCATTTATATGAAGATGTTATGGCATTAAAAGCTCATATCAGCCCCAACAATCACTAGTGTCCTCCTTATCCCCTTTTCTTTCTAATTTTTAATTTTAACTGATTTTTAAAATTTAATTTAAATAAAATTAATATTTAAATAAGATAAGATTTGATTTTCCAAACTCAAAACAAAAAAAATTTAAGACCATCAACCGTCTGTCACCACTAATAAAAAAAACCAACTAGCTTTTAAATATTTTCACCCACCCCCACCGAAGTAGATCTCTTGCGAACGTATTGCCTATAAATTATGTTAAATTATAATAGCTTGGTCACAAATCCTCTCTTAATCTGGCAAAAAAGGCAAATACATATCTTGAACCGTGTTCATATAGATTGATCTGATGGTAATCGTGTATTATATATGAAATTCACGCGTTGGAATCCTTACAAGGATGATGAGAGGGGATGACCTCGAGAACACCGGCAAAGCATCGAATTCATTCATGGTGCTAAAATAACACTCTCAACAAAAATACATGATGTAGGATTATACTCTTATAAACCTCGTATGATTAATTTTCTGATGTATTCGTACAATTTTTTATTTTTTTAAACAATTTTATTAGCTTAGCCTTAGTGCATTTATTTAATGCTAGAAAAATGAATGATATAAATTTTTTTTTAAAAGATATCTCTAATTTTTGTTTTTGTAAAATATATACAAAATCTTGCACTTTAAGAACAAGCGGGCCCACTCAACCATTTCCTCGTGCCAATCTCCGTCCCAATTTAAAGCTGTAAGAGTGAAATCTGTCATTTTATTTTACAAAAACAAAAATGAGAGATTCGTACGAGGAAATGGCGTTTGTTTTTCACCCACCTCTTCATCTCTATTTAAAGGACCTCTCCCACATCCCCATCTCACATCCCATCTATAATCACAAAATTGAGATATGGCCAAGACATTCGCCGTTCTAATCTTCTTATTCGTGATGGCTGCAGGTATCGCGGCAGCCATGGCAACTCGCGCTTCGATTGAAGCCACGCCGAAGTCTCCTCCAGCGAAGTTCGGCGGCGTCGTTGAAGAAAAGCCTCCTATTACATTCTACAATTACGGGCGGCGCTCATCGCCTCATCCGCCCCCCAGGGGCTAGGTGCCGTTGCATTTGAGGAGGTAGTGATATGATTAAATAAGACCTCCTCATCAAGGTTTGGATTTAGGTGGGTGATGTTTTTTTTTTTGTGTTGGTCAGAATGGGTTTGGGTGATGTTGAGAAGTTTGTCTTTTTGTTGGTCAGTGTGTTGATTATCCTTAAAGCCGCAGTGCGTGTATCTTTAGATTTTGACTCAAAACCATTTGGGTCATTATTATCCTGATAGTTCAGGAAAACCACGTGTCATTATCATTTGCTCGCATTCAGAACGGCCAGTGACTTGACTCGAGCCAATTTGGTCTTGATATGGTTTTTTACTATAGTAAGATGTAATTAAAGTGAGTCAAGTCTCAATCTTAATTCTAAAGTAAATTGGCCACCCATTCTGTATTTGAATCAATCGCATAGCACCTACACATTCAAGAAGATATGAGTTTGTTGTCTGTAATAGAAGTTCTACAGGAAGTGAAGGACCTTAAGGCCCGGAGATCATATCAACATGCATCATTTTCTCAAGATTGAGAGAGAAAAAAGCCTGAAGCTGCCAACACTTACGATTTTTATCCGTTGCCCCTCATCTCGAACCCATTCTGCTAGAAAAAGGACCTTCATATATCGTCTATCTTTTTCAAGTTCTCTCGCAGCTTTTCGCATGTAAACATAACCAATAATACGAAGCATGGCTTCGCCAAAAGCCGTGGATGACAACAGTCAATGTCAATGCAAATATGATCAGTGAATCAAAAATAAAGTGAGACTTTAATTGGGCAGAATAATTTCTCTTGATTCCATCGTCAAAAAAAGAATGTAGAGAGAGAGAGAACTAGTGCGACAACAAATTTCTCAAAATAGTTTAGCCAAACAGAAGTGAAAGGAGAATTGTCAATCAACACCCAACCACTTTAGACTGATTCGTTTATTGTTTTGCTTGGCTCGTGATCATCCCCATTCTTCAACTAGCTGTTAATTTACATAGGAATATTGAGGAGAGATGTGTTCTGTCCTATGAAAATAAACAAAGCAATATGCATCCTACAGGAGCTGCATCAGGAAAAAAATACTGAGGTATGTTGCCGTTTGCAATCATATCAAGTTCGTCCTCTAGCTATTTACACGTGTAAAAGAAGTCTTCACTTTATTATCGACTTGTTCTAGTTCCAGTAACAGGAGAAAACATCGCTGCTCCTCACAAGTAAAACTCGAATTACATGAAGAAATTCAGATGACACTGAACCTGATCACTCCTTGACCTTCTCACTAAACAATATATGAGAACTTTCGTTGTTCTAGTTAAACACATGAACTCGAACTATCACATGTTTACATCTGCCAGCTTGACACCATTTCCAGCAAATCCAATTTGAAGAGCAAATACATACGTGCATATATTAGCCGGCCGATGTTGGAAGGGTAATCCTTAATTAAAAGCATTTATTTTACACATATGGCATTTACAGTAGCAAGATGTTGGCTAAACAAAGAGGCAAAGGGAGAAAGTTTAACAGGTACAACGTTAATAGCTATTACAAAATCTTCCTAGAAAGGTAATTCCAGTGCTTGATCTAGTCTACTTTATTTGCTTTTGCTCTTTCTCAGGGTGGAGTTTAGATCCTGTGAAGATGTATAAGAGATGATTTTGAAAAGGTAGATGGTATCTGATGTCTTAAATTTTATGAATGATATTTCAGTATTGCCCAATGCATTGACTCTTCCGCACGCGATCATTATCAGATAATTACATTTTAATCTATTGGTTATAGCTCAACATTTGGTCTATGCATTTTGTTCAAATATTGGATAAAGTGATCCGTGCAATCAAAACGTCACTCCTGAGAGGTAATTCGATATATAAGCACGCCCAAGAAGAAGAAGAGTTACCTGCTTTAGAGAGGGTGTTGCCTCTGATTTTGCCCATTTCACAAACTCTTCTGTTTGCCCTACAACGAAAGGCCGAAGGCGATCCTTCAAAATATTTGTAAGTTTTTCCTCCCTTTCATTTTGTAGCGCCTGCACCATAGAAATGGAGAAATAGGTCAAATAAGTTGCGTATACTGACAAGTACATCGGGTGGATTGGGTTTTGGAAGCATTAAAAAATATATCAACGCAGAAATACCTTAACTTTGTCCGGAACTGTCAGCCTACAGACTTCAGGATCTTGGACATTTTGTTCAGCTTCGATCTTTGCTGAGGAGGCCACCGCAAGCTGGCCCACGTAATCTTCAAAGAACGCGCTCCCGAAGAGCATCCCAAACACGGCTGAGGGGTCCACCGTGGTGTCCCTGACAAACACAATATAGTTAAGAAATCTAACAGTTGTTTTTCCTTTTTCTTTTTCTTCCTTCTGAGAAATAAACGAGGAAGAAATCAGAAGGAATTTCACATGATCTGGCATAAACGGACATGGAAATCAAATGAATCTAGAGAAAAAGTCCAGATTAAAAGGAATGAAAACACTTACTCATCGGGCAAAATTATGTAACTTATTGTGTCAACTGTCAATTTTTAGAGGCTAGTACTCAAAACAGCTACGAGGCAAGCAATTTCAGCACTTTTAAACCCAAAAGAGCTGAGAAATACAGCAAACACCCATTTGTGACCGCTATTTAATGGACATTTGCATTTCATTGAATATAGCATACCCAGAGAAAATCACTACGTCTGAAAATGCTAAATAGAATAATTGGGTTTAGCTCTTTAATAAACTTCGAAATGTACTGGTTATTTAATGAAAAGCATGCGCTAGAAAATAAGGTGTTATGGAAATTAAGTGTACTCTGAAGGTCTAGCTCATTATTGCTCAGGAGAAGAACTTACTGAGTAAATTCTACCTTTCCATACTTGTCATGTGCCTCAGGCCTCAGGACTTGATAGGCCTCCCAAGGATCTTCACAGACATCGAAGGCGCAATGAGTAAAACCGAATATATATAATAATATATTTTTCAAAAAAGGTTAAGGCTAGATAATACACTGATCTTAGAAAAAGCATCTGAGCTACAAAAAAGAATCAAACTGAACGAGAAATTTTCTGCAGCTTTTGGATCTCCAGGATCCTCTTATCTCGATGAACCAGCCGCGGCTGAAAGACAATGCATAAACTAAATTCAAGTAATGAAAACCGGTAAATTCATTATATTCGCACCACCTTATTCCCAACCAATTCTGTTGTCATTTAAAGCACCATTTCTTTGTTCTTGGCCCAATTATATTGGAAAGTCTACTACATTCAATTTGAGCTCATTCTCACCAAAAAAGGAAAAAAAAGAAAAAAGAAAACAACCAAACGTGCACATGATCGATTACCTTAAGGTAATAAGCCTTCTTAATATCAGCCCGAGAAGCATCCGTGCTCACACCGAGGATGCTGTAATACGTGTCCCTCACCATCCCCTGTGCGAGCATGAGAAACACATTAAGAAGAAATCCTCTAGTGGTGTTGAAGTGCTCCTTGTAATGTCTTAACTCTAGGCAGAAAATTTGTCCTATTCATTTACCTTTGTGTTCAAATTGGCAGGGTACTCCATATGTTCAAACCCTTGGTCTCGCCTTTGACAAATGATCTGATGACCCTTTCACGCCTGAGGAACTTGGCGCGTTATCGAACTTAAGGTATATAAGACACGTTCCTCTCTACCGACGAAACCTCCCCCCGCGGCAACAGATCACGGCCTCACAACTCGCAAGAAACAGAGACGATTTAGGCCTTACCAGGAAGAAGGCACGACACCACCACCAACCGCCGGAATCACCCGCCGCGCTTTAGCTCCGATAGGATTCTCGCTCGTTTGGCTGTTCTTAAAATTCTGCACGTATCAAGTAATATAATGATATGATGAGAAGAGTATCGTCCCACGATAATAAATCAATTAAATATTAAAAATAGACTAATTCTAAAATTTATCTAAAAGATCAAAATAGAATTGAGAACAAATAAAATTTGACAATTTTTTAAAACGAAATTTTATAAACTAAAGGTAGATAATCAATTGGATAAAATATGTTAAAGCATCCTATTTTACCGTAACCACTAGATGTGGATTTCAGATCATTATGCATATAATAACAATATCAAACATGTGATAGCGGAATTTCTTAGTCTATTTACTATCCTATCTCTAGGTATAGCAAACCTACTCGGTTTATCAATTCACTATATTTCTATGTCAATTTAAATAAACATAAGTACATTAAAATCTCCGAATATTCCCGATTTACGATGAATCTTTTGGATCACCTTATATATCACCGAAGGCTACACAAATAACATAATATATTTCTATCCATATTTAATTCATGGTTATATATTATAATGAGCAATTGCATATTATCACTTCTCGGTCTCAAATAGCCAGTCATTTAAAGGCATTAATCACAATAATATATAACTCACACGAATAAAATTACTTGCAAAGCATGAAATTCATATCATCATGATTAGGTTACATATAGCTTTAACAGAGGATGGTCAGGAAACATGCAATTTGGGTATAGTAGATTTGCGCCCATCTTATCCGGCTTTCAAGAAATTTAAAGGTACACTTCCGCGCATAGGCGCGCACATGCTATCGTATAGAGCTATTACACGCCGTACCAATGTTTTAATTGGAATCACAGATGACGTCAATCCTCTATCTTAAATGAATACAACAGGAAGTGCACATATATAGAGGTCAAGAGTAATTTAAAAAAAAGTGACATTACTTTATGAGCCATAAGATCCCCACGTCGGAACGCTTGGTTCCCTTCTTCTTCCTACCTCCGAAGCAAGGGCATCCCATGATACTTCAAGTCATACCAAAACGCCACAACTTGCAAGTTGCGACCCTGGCCCAAAAAATTACTCTCGCCTCTTTTTGCGTTTTGATGCGAGTTTCTCCAAAGCTTCCTCTCTAATGGCATTTATATACAATTGGACCATGGCTCTCATTCCTAGGCGTCTCCTCGAGGTTGCATTGGCCGGCGTTGCTCGAGAATTTTCGAAGAGAAGCCGATCATCCTCAATCGTGCACCAGAGAACTAATATTGAGGTAGATTCATTAAACTTGCATGTTTAATTCCATGATGCCTCAGTCAATCGGACGTTTAGGATTTTGCTTGTGCTTAATCTTGCTATTAGCCGAGCATGTATTAGCTACCTTTGATTTCAATTTCAATTTCATTGAGTTAGATATGCATGTTAGATAATCGCTTAAGTGACTGATGTTTACCATGGATGAATGAAGTTCAAAGTTAATGGAAATTTGTTGAATAATGATGAACAAGGTTGAATGTTGCTTGAAAGTGCTGGAAATTAGCTTCTTGTTATTTTTGGGTCAGACCGGAAATTAGCTTAGTTTTCAAGTTTGATCGTGTTCGTGAAATCTGAAATTTGGAGTTGATTTGACCTCTGTTCATTCTCCGATTTTTAGAAATTTTAAAAATCTTCGTGAGATATCTCTATAAATATGTATTAAGATCTTTGCAATGATATTATTTGTGTAAAAATCCGATGTTGTTTGATCGGTAATCTTGCATCCGCAAAGTAGCGAAAACTTTTTGCGCTTAACATAAAAATCGGATTTCCGTTCTTTTCACACTTTCTTTCACAAATTTAGCATAGTTAGAGGTCTTTTGTGAAAAAATTCAAAACTAAAAAGTTGTTCGTTGGGGTCTAAAATAGTAGACTGGAAAGTTGGAGGACTTGTTAGCAAATTTAGTGGGCCAATTTGGCCAAAAATCGGACAAGGTCAGTTTTGGCCTAAAAAACAGAGTATACAATTGAGTCCCTGGAAATGATTGCAGTGTTAGCATAGTTCAAGGACTTATTTGAAAAAAAATTAAAACTTGAAAGTTGTTAGGGACAGAGCTAAGTTCCAGTAAAATTTCAGGCAGTTCTGACCAAGTTGATATTTTTTGCGTATTTTCAAAGTTCCGCGTCAGAACCGAGTCTAAATAAGGAGCAGTGTCGGCTCCGGGTCAATTTCAAGTCAATTGAGTCCGAACCAGGTCAAGTAGTATAATGACAATTAAACTACACACTTCAATCTTTCCAATGATGCTTGAATCATTCAATGGGTAGATCATTAAGGCACTCAAATAAGTCGAAACAAAATTGTCCAGAATCAGTTAATAATTGGAGAAGTGATCCAATTTGGCTCACTCAATTGGTTGACGATTGTTCGAGGTCATTTGGTCAAAATGCATGCTTAGTTACCCTTTGTATGTGATTTCTAAATGAATGATTTAGGTTCGCGATATGTGTATCGTCGGGTTGGTTCGCGGGTGAAATTATCCTTAATTTGCTATTAACGATATTGGCCTAGCGCTTTGTGAACATAACTGGGGGTTGATTATTGTTAATCTCAACCGATGAACCCGTAGTGTATTAGGAGGTGGCTTGGGACAATCGAATTGCATGATTAGTTCTAAGACCGATTTCGTAGCAATTAGATGACAATTTGACGTGAACATTGTCGTAATGTCGGGGGAAAAAGGAAAGGGTTTAGGGGTATTGCTCAAAAGGCGGGCCAATGGTCCATCCCCAAGCCCACATCACGCATGACGTTGAATTTTATTTTAAGTTCTCAACGACGGAAGCATTTCGAGAAATCGCCACTAAACTATTGAGGTCGGCTAGAAACCAATCAAGATGCGAGAATGTCATCTCGATTCCTATGCAACCAGAGATGCTAGGGTCGGGAAGTTGTTTACGCTAACATTTATATAAGTTCCAAGGTGTCTAAGGGCACGAATTATTAATAAAGATTAGTAAAAATAAAAGACGCGTGTCGCGCTTGACGTTCTCAACGTCACGTAGCCTCTCTCTTAGTTTCGCCTCACAACCGTGCTCTTTCAGTGTGGCTCGTCACTCAAGTTCCTCTATCCTCGACCGTGAGTTCATCGCTTCAGAATCGTGCCCGACCGTGCCCCCCGTCGCCTCTTCGCGCCTCGCCTATCGGTTTGTATGATTTTCCCTTTTCGCTAATCGTTTCCTCGTACACCAAACAGGATTCTTGGGGCACCCACACCACGGGACAAAATTCTGAAAAGCAAAATAAAGAGGACACTTGAGATATGAAAAAGCAGGAAAAGTTGTTAAAAAGAAGAAAAAAAAATCAGCCAATCCCGGTCCGTCCAACCTGAGAATTGAACCGGTCGGGAACCGACCTTGTCCGGTCCAATTCTCGATATCAGGGTGGGTTTTCATAAATAAATAGCTACCGAATTTCTTTGTCTCGTCACTTGTAAACTTAAAAAATTACCTTGAATTCTTTTATTTCCTACTCGCCCTTTTTTTTTCTTTTTGCTGAAATATTTCCTACTCACCTTTATATGCATAATTACTTAATTACGGTGTTATCCCCTATTATTTGATTAAGTGTATGAATGATGATAATTGATATATGTGATCAGCTCCGACCTCCATAGGCACCAATCGGTGGGTTTTTCCTCCCCTGTTTTCTTCTCGTACCGTTGCCCATCCTCCGTCTAGGGTTTCCTGCCTCAATCGATCTTCTTCTTCTTCTTCTCTCTTCTTCCCTCCGCCGCAGCAGCCAGTCCCACTCTCTCGTCCGCCCCCTCGCATCACCGCTAAACCCGACGGGCCACGGAGGTGAAGCTCCCGCGTCCCACTCGGGTCAAGAACAAGACCTCCGGCCCCGATCCAGATCACCGCGGAGCAGAACCTCCGGGAGGCCCGCGAGCGTCAGGAGGTGGAAATCCGGCCCCCGAAGCAGAAGATCACTGATCACACCGAGCTCGGCAATTACCGCCTCCAGAAGCGCAAGGAGTTCGAGGACCTCATCCGCCACGTCCGATGGAACGTCAGCGTCTGGGGTCAAGTACGCCCAGTGGGAGGAGTCTCAGAAGGACTTCAACCGGGCGCGCTCGGTCTGGGAGCGCGCTCTCGAGGTCGATTACCGCAACCACACGCTGTGGTTCAAGTACGTGGACATGGAGATGAAGAACAAGTTCATAAATCACGCCCGGAATGTGTGGGACCGCGCGGTATCCCTCTTGCCGAGGGTCGATCGGCTGTGGTATAAATATATACACATGGAGGAGAAGCTGGGCAATGTAGCGGGCGCAAGGCAGACTTTCGAGAGGTGGATGAATTGGATGCCTGACCAGCAAGGTTGGTTGTCTTGTATTAAGTTCGAGCTCAGGTACAGTGAGGTTCAGCGCGCGAGGGGAATTTACGAGAGATTCATGCGGTGCCATCCTAAGGTCGGTGCTTGGATTAAGTATGCGAAATTCGAAATGAAGAATGGCGAGGTTGCTAGAGCTAGGCACGTGTATGAGAGAGCGGTGGAGAAATTCGCTGATGATGACGAAGCAGAGATGTTGTTTGTGGCATTTGCAGAATTTGAGGAGCGCTGTAAGGAGAGCGAGAGGTCGATGTGCATATATAAGTTTGCGCTAGATGATATTCCGAAAGGAATGGCAGAGGATTTGTATAGAAAGTTTGTAGCTTTTGAAATGCAGTATGGAGATAGGGAAGGGATTGAGGATGCTATTTTGGGTAAGAGGAGATTTCAGTATGAGGACGAGGTCAGAAAGAATCCGTTGAATTATGATTCGTGGTTGGATTACATTCGCTTGGAAGAAAGTGTGGGCAATAAAGAGAGGGTTAGGGAGGCTTATGAGCGTGCAATTGCCAATGTGCCACCTGCTGAGGAGAAGCAGTACTGGCAACGTTATATCTATTTGTGGTAGGTATATATTTGTGAAATGCATACGCTCTTATTTACTCTCGAGATGAAATATGCCTCATGGTGTTTCTATTGGTGTTTCAGGATTAATGATGCATTGTATGAAGAGCTTGATGCTGAAGATATGGAGCGTACATGGGATGTATACAGGTATGTATGTCCTTGTGTTGTGGAAGTTGCATTTTTTCGCCTTTTGGACAAGGATGGGATCTCTCTCACATCCTCCCTGTTTTTGTTTCCAAGAGAATCGGATTGGATAATTTGTTGGTTTATACCAACTTTCCTATTTATGCTAAGGAGTCGTAAAAAAATGGTTCATTGATCATGCTACGCTATGGATGATTGCTATATTTGTTTCTAAACTCATGTATATCTGATGTCTTGGGAGGGTTGATGCTACATAGGACTTGCACTAGCTAAACTGATGTCATGTGATTTTCTCTTGTCCGAAGCTTCACGACTCGCAAGAAGGTGTATGAGAGTGTACAATGGAGTCAGTGGCTTGTCTATCTGAGTAATTATTTATTTTATCTAAAAAAGGGGGTTGTTGACCTTAGGTTGTTATGGGTCCCTAATGGTTGGAGATTGTGTTTGTGAAGGTTTTAGTGGTTTTGCTGCAGGGTTGAAAGTTTTGGTGGCGGGATTAATGTTCGAGCAGAATCCAGAGCTACTATGCTTCGGATTTTTTCCTTTCTTTTCTTTCCTTGTGGGTCCCAATTTCCTTCATCCTCTTCCTTCTATGTTTTTTTGCAGGCAATTCTCCTTTTACACATTTTGTAAAACGTGGTATCCTTGGGTAAAGTTGATGAGGTTGCAAAGGGTAATATCATCCGAATTGTGAGGCCACAACAAGCCTAAGTCGGCAAGGGCCTCTCCGACGTGCGAGTCCACGATCCACTATGGTAGCACCTTGAGGGCAGCGATGCAGCAAACAATAGTCGCATCTCCGGCGACATCCAGCTCTTCGTTTGGATTGGCATCCAAGGCGTGGAGCTCGAAGGCCTTGTACGTGGCTCACATGCGCTGCATGGTCTACCATTCTCCAAAGCTGTAGTACCTACATGTGATGGTGATCGAAGCTCAGGACCTCCACATCACTCTGAATCTGCCGCCATTGATGGTGCGAGTGGTGAGGGTCGATGCACAATCCGTGTGGAGTGGCGAGGGTCAAGGAGTACGGGTTCTTTACATCTTGGTCTAATTGCTTGTTGCCCTTAAGTAGTTGATTTTCATTCCGTAGTTGGATGTGATTAATATGGTAAATAAGCGAGAGGGGAAGGGAAAAAGCTCCAGTTCCGTACTGAATTCCTTCAAATCTGCAATTAATTGTGATATTAACATTTAGCAAGGATTTCTGGTTTGTGACTTCTGGATGAAAGCTCTAGCAGTCTCTACAGTAGGTGTGAATAGTAACTTTAGTAGTCTGTATGTGCTGTCGTGTCCCCATGACTATCCTCTTGACCATTTCATATTTTTCTTGAGTAGGGGTTAATTGAGTTGGATGTTCTTTTTTGAACAGGTAAAATGTGAATTTGTCAATGTTACAATGTGGAAAGTCGCCATCTGTGGGGATTATATGAAGTCAAGGTTCAAGGTATGGCAATTATTGGGTTTTTTGTTGCTGTCGTGTTTTTCCATATATTGTATTTTCTCTGGGATGTCAATGATTATTATTAATTACCAATTATTAATTAGGTTCCTATCTTTGATACTTGACAGACATGTTCCCATGGAACTGCTTGCAATTTCATTCATTGTTTCCGCAATCCGGGTGGCGATTATGAGTGGGCTGACTGGGATGAATCACCTCCTAAGTACTGGGTCAATAAGATGACTGCTTTATTTGGTTATTCTCTGGAAAACTATCAAGGGGAGGAGAAAATACCAGTAAATGTGGATCGACGGAGAAACTCTAGCAATGACAGCAGCTTTGATTCAAAGAGGTTTGTTTTCTCTTGGCTGTATGTGCAGTATACTTTGGAAAAGCCCTTACCAAGAAAAGTGGTTTTTTTGGTACGGAAAATTTTTTTGTTAAGGGAGTAAAAAAAAAAAAAAGTGGTTTTTTAGTAACCCAAAAAATAAAAATTCGAAACCTTTTACCATCTATTATTTTCATCAACAAAATTAGACTGTAGACTCTCAAACACCTCAAATTTCTCTCACTCTAAATAAGCCACTTTTTAGCCATACTCAAAGTCACGAGAATACTAAAATCTCAAGGGGTGTAACTTGCTGCAATTGCAATTCCTGTGATAAAATGTTTGTGTGCACATATCCAGGTCATGTAAATCTGTATTGATGCCTGCACTAAATCCCTCATAAGTTTATAATGGACGGAGGAAAATAGGGGGTCCTTAGTTCTTTTGTGGAGTTTACATATTATTCTCACAAATCGTGGGTGTTGATAATTTGGGTGAGTGACTAACCTTTTAGATAAAGGCTAGCACACGAGCATGATAGCTGAGATTTCCATGGTTTTGCCACACTACATGTTATAGACACTATCGGTCATTAAACCTTTAGGATTTAAGAAATTGAGACACGAGTCAGTGCAGGAGGACGACTTGAATTTGGGCAAACAAGAGCAATCTCAACACCTCAGTGTTATAACAGATGTTCATTACAGAGTTATAGTAATTCAGCTGTTTGGTGAAACAAATATATTTGAGCAACTGAAATCCAACAAAATGTCATTTGTCACTCGGTGTCCGCTATTATTAGGAATCTGGGACACGTGTACTTTTTCTCCAACCAATTCCATGTTGTCTAGTTGCCAGATATCCATCGACATCTTAGGAATTTTCTTTTTTAATTCACAGCTGCTTAAGAAATTAGATTGATTGTACATACTTTTTGTAAAGCTGCCAAAGCTTGTATGAAGATACATCAAGGTTATAACTGATACTCATGTACGAAGATTTTGGGGAAGAGCTTCAAAACAGATGTGATGTCCTTTATTATTATGATTGAAATTAATGGACCCATATTGTTCCTTGTGCTAGCTAGCTTCGGTTTAGTAGTCAATCTGGCTGCGATTTCTTATCTTCATCTTGTGATGAATAGTTGGTGGTTTTTTCATTTTTTGACTTTATGGCATCTATTGTCTATAAAGTTGCATCTCCATCTGATTTTCCTTATCGTTGGTAGGGGTCGCACAAGGAGATCTAGATCAAGGGAAAAGGATTACTTGAGTTCAGGAAGATCCAAAAGCCTCTCGCATCAAGCGCCATAACTTGGCCGGACCCAAAGCTCCTCCTCCGATCGCCTCCGTCGTCTGCCTTTCAGTTTCAGCGAGCTTTCGGACTAGAGGAAGGGAAGCGAAATGAGCGATCCCTGCCAGTTTCCTGAGCTAGAGCTTCCTTGCTGAGCTATGGCCTCGGCTGCCGATGTGGCTTCTGCTCTGCCTCAGGCTCCGTCGGATTCTTCACGTAACTCTTTCTCTCTCTCTCTCTGAAAAATGCGGGCTTTGCTTGAAAAGACGCTTGTGTAATTCGGGGGAGCAAATGTCGAGTTTCGGTCTAGAGAAATGCATTGTTAATGCGCTGGGTAAATGCTGCGGAATCTGTTTGGTTGAATAACGCGAGATGAGAAAGTGTTGACGGAAAAGGAAACGCTAAATAAATACTAGCTTCCTTAGATGACTGGTTTTATTCCGAGTCCTTTTTTTCTGATGGAACATCGGTCCATAATGAAGATTGATTAGCTTCTGCATTTCCTTTAGTGGGTTCTGATCAGGTTATGTGAGAAGTTGGCGTTGAAAAATTGATTGGCCAATTTCTTTAGGCAAAGGTGCTTACAAGTTGGCTTGCCTCTATTCTGGAATCTCAAATGCGGTCGAGGTATATGTTTAAGACCGGCTATCTAAGTTGACTATGACATTAGCAGGAACAAGGGGGAGTGCACTTCTCAGTTTTTTCTGATAATAGCTGTTGGTTGAAGGTGCGGAGTTTTTTTTGGTAAATATTTTTAAATTACCATTCCAACAATAGACAAGATAAAATGAGTTTTATTATGGAGATGAATTTGAGACTGCATACGGTTACTACAGTTCCTCAGTTCATCCCCCATCCGTTCCACACATGCTATGATTCCTTTTTCCCGTGATCTGAAATAAATAGCTTAAAGTGCAGCGCAAGCATCGTTTTTCAATTTGGCAGTTACCCATTTCGTTTTTTCAGTGGTGGCTGTCAGAAAGGACAATCTCGACCATGAATGGGACGTATTTCGTAAAAATAAGAACCAATTGTAGTCTCTAATATAGTTTAAGTCAAAAGTCCGACAATGAATAAGAGAAATGTGGACCATTATGGGCTTTGAGGCTACTCGGAGTGAATTAACTACGCACTTTGTGCCCAATGATCGGAATTGATGAGCCGACTTTGGTCAAGTGAAAACATAGAGCAACTTGTGGCCTCGACCATGAACGGGACGTATTTCTCTAGTATAGTTTAAGTCACACGTCCGACAATGAATAAGAGAAATGTGGACCATTATGGGCTTTGAGGCTACTCGGAGTGAATTAACTACGCACTTTGTGCCCAATGATTAGCTATATTGGTTTTCAAGGAACATGTTTTGTAATTGGGAGGATTCTGTTTGGAATGGTTCGATAGATTCTGGATAAGTAACATTGTATAGTTGTTGCTTGAATAGAGATGGATAAAGATTTGGCCGACAATTAGAAGAATACAAGGGAATTTCGAGTGTACTGGAAATGAGAATGAAGGAGTCTTGTCGAAATGAATTGCGTCTTGTCAATAGATGCTGGAATCCTGCTGAGATTTGTTAGAAACATGCTGGAATTGAATCGAATGCATGCTCGCCGTGATTGTATTTGTCAGCCCAGTGAAATTCTCTCGTTCTATTTGTCTTTAGTTTGATGACACAAGTTCATATATGTACGTGTGCAGACAGTACATCAATTTAATGTCAATTCTTTACAAAATAATCGGAAATTTTGATCTCGATTAATCTATAATAATTCTGAATGTTGCTGCACGGCACTGATTGGATATGATTTTTGTAGATTCAAACTTGGCTTTGCTCTGGCATGATGCAGATGAGTTTGTCTAGCGTGTTGATTGTTTGAGCTGACTGCTAGCTTATTCCATTTTCGGCTGTGACCTTCTCTCACTTAGAGCTTGCTGGATTTTCGTCCTTTCATGATGTGTGCTCACCACCCGTTTGCTGATATGCCTCTTAGACATAGCTATGAAATATATCATGATTTTTATTCAATTTGAGGATGGGTTTATGTAAGCAATTGGTTTGCTAGCATTCGAATTTGATTCTATGTTAAGCTTAAGTGTTATTGGGACCAAATTTGACGCTATTCTTCCATTTCTATGTTTATGTATATCTCGGTGATTTGCCATGGCAAACGGGGTCGAGCATGTGGTCTGGATTTATCTTTCTCAACTTTTATTTCTGGAGGAGGCCAATCCCTCAAGGTAAGACATACTCATGCTTTGTCAATTATTAACTAGAACTCTGTTGGGATCATGTTCAGTAGAGGATTAGTCCTGCAAGTTTGCTTGCTGCTGTCCATTGTCTATGACTTGTTTCCTGTTAGGAATTGTTAAAAATCTGCTTGAAGTTCATTGGAACTGGCTAGAATTCTTGGAAGTTGTTAAGGTCTTGGTTAATAGAGATATTTGAAACTGATTTTAAGTCAGTCTAGGCTGGGAGAATGGCTTGGGGAGCTAATTGATCAATAGAATGATATTAACAGAACTTGCGTTTTCTAAGTCCAGTGAGTCGCTGAGTTTAGATGGGCGATTAGGCTTAGTAAACCTCAAAATCTTGCAAAGCCGTTAATTAATGAAATGATCCTGACATCCTGAGCTTTGACTAGATAGGTCGCACGCGGAAAATGAAAACCGTTTGCTAGGTAAAAATGTACGCATGACCTGAACATGAAATCTGGGAAAACTGGTTGAGAATGTGTGATAATCTGTTCCTGACCGACCTTTGTTCGTTCCATGATTTTTATGATTTTCTGTGTTTGAAATTTCGAGATGTGTTCTTCATGAAAGTTGTGAGTGAGATCTTAAGCTTTCCAATGATATAAAATTCATTAGAATTGAGGCTCTTTTGGTTGCTCAAAGGTATGATCACTATGCCGAAATATTTCCGCACTTGGATCTGGGAAATTGCTTCCATGAGCATCCAAATGCCAAATGTATTTTGCAATTTTGATGAAATTGAGGTCCTTTGCAAAAACTCAAAACTAAAAAGTTGTTTATTAGGGTCTTAATTTGTAAATTGGCATGTTTGAGGACCTAATAACAACATTTGCTGGGCCAATTCGGCAGAAATTTCGGATAAGGTCAATCTAGCCTTTAAAATTGTTTTCAATTGAGTTCTGGGAATAAATGGAATTACTGGGAAAAATCAAGGGATTTTTAGCTAAATGTTAAAACTTGAAAGTTGTTCAGCTCACGTTTTCCCAACTCCCTATAAAATTTGACGCATTGTTGATGTCATGTGATATTTTTCTCGCATTTTTTCAAGTTACGGGCTGAAACGGAGTCGAGAATGGGGTATCCAGGTTGAGTCAATTTTTTTCGGATAAATGGGGTTTTTAGAAACGGTCCAAATGGTCTTCAAGAACTTTGAACTACGTATCATAAGCTTTCTAATGACACTTGAACCGTGTCAATAGGACTTTGTTTGATAAGCCAATTGGGTCTAAACAGAAATATAAACTTTAATTGAATAAGTGATCTTCAAGAGGCTCACTTCCCCTAGTATCGTGTTTGTTAGATGAATGATTAGGCGCGATGGATGTTGGGCAGGTAGTTATGGCGAACATTAGAATCAAATTTAGGGGTTAAGCTATATCGATCATCATTCTGTGAATGCAAATGGTGGTCGATTATCATTAACCATCAATCAATTAATCCTAGTCATTAGGAATGGGGGTAATTGAAACGCATGGAAGGCAAAGGCCGACTCCGAGGCCATTCCATTGATTGATTTGGATGAACTTTGTTGCTTGATTGTTTTGAATGATTGCATGTGATTTAATGAATGAATGTGAATGAATGCAAACCGATACCGTGGATGTTGGCCATGCGAGATGATCCAAGGAGGAGGTGGTCAAAGCTCTTGAACACGATGGCAAAAGACTGATGTCCAATCCGGTCTCAACCGCTTGTAATAGCTAGCTTAGTTTAATTAATAAACAAGATTAGCTTAGGTTGTAATAAAATTGGTTATTTAGAAGATGACTGCACATCTAAAAAGAACCGGTTTTAGTCTTTAGCGTAGGTGTCCGATAATGAATAAGGGAAATGTGGATCATTATTAGCCTTGATATTACTCGGTAGTGAATGAACTACGCACTTTGTATCCAATGATCGGAATTGATGACCCTAATTTGGACAAGCGAAAACATATGGCTCATCGCAGCCTAAGCCATGAGTGGGACCTATTTCGTTGCCTAGGATATGTTTAGACTTCTAGGTTCACTTTGAGCTTCTTAGTAAGTCCTTGAGAATTTTGTAGATGGAGATTAAAGACCGATGTCCAATCCGGTCTTAATTTGTACAATTCATTTGTCACTCGACCATGTCTCGAGTTTTCAATTCGTTTTGTTTTGTAATAATTACCCGACGAGTTGCGGGGTTTTCTTTATCGCAATTAGGATAGCTCTTATTTCCAAAGGCATCACCATCCCAGGTGTCTAAGGAAAAGCCTCTGCCTCTTTGTCCTCTTTTCCCCTCTTTTCCTTCTTTTCTCATAAAATGCTAACCAAAATGGGCTAAACTGGCTAAGAAGCCATTGACATAACCCATCTTTTCTTCTACTTCCATGTATTTTGCAATACATGGCCCAATTTTCCACGAGTGGCAAAAATGAGATTATAATCCGGCTAAATGTTCTTGCCTTCCAGTTTTATCAATTTCCCAGGTTAATTTCCACCCTCGCTCTCCTAACTTTGATTAGAAAGTTTAGGGTCCATTTTGCATGCAATCTGTAAGAGGGTTTCTTTGCAACAAAATGTTAAAAACATACAAAGTGGATAAAGTTCCTAAAATTTGGTGCCATTTTGAATTGATTTGCTATTTTTCTCCGCATTTTTGACCATTTTTCAATAATGAACCGGCCTAAATTGGTTTTTGATTCACGAGATTTCTAATTGATTTGATTGTTTGAATGAATGAATGTCTGTCGTTAATGTGGTTAATCTATGAACGTTATGAAATCCATGATGTGGCCATCCAAGGAATCCAAGAAGTCCTGTATGGAATTACCTAAATTGTTTTAGTCTCTAGTTTTCAATCTTGCAACTGGGCCATGTATTATTTTTGCCCAACTTTTTCTTTTGGAGGCTGGGTGTTTACTTTATGGCACATTGCTAATACTGAGGCACTACTAGAAGAGACTAATGCGCCTAGTGTTCCTAAGAACACTAGGATTTTAGTTTCTCTAGTAAATAATCATTACCATGATGAATGAACCAATGAATGTGGAATGAAATGATGTGGGTTGCCACCATAAGTTCTATTTATGATACCGATAATTAGAATAGATTTAGGATCATGTCCTAACTAACAATATGTTGAATGTATATGACCATTTTTTAGGTCTAAATTGGTTTTTGATTCATGAAATTTCTTATTGATTTGATTGTTTGAATGAATGAATATATTAGGTTAATCTATGAACGTCGAATGAAATCCATGATGTGGCCATCCAAGGAATCCAAGAAGTCCTATATGGAATTACCTAAATTGTTTTAGTCTCTAGTTTTCAATCTTGCAACTGGGCCATGTATTATTTTTGCCCAACTTTTTCCTTTGGAGGCTGGGTGTTTACTTTATGGCACATTGCTAATACTGAGGCACTACTAGAAGAGACTAATTGCGCCTAGTGTTCTTAGGAACACTAGGATTTTAGTTTCTCTAGTAAATAATCATTACCATGATGAATGAACCAATGAATGTGGAATGAAATGATGTGGGTTGCCACCATAAGTTCTATTTATGATACCGATAATTAGAATAGATTTAGGATCATGTCCTAACTAACAATATGCTGAATGTATATGACCATTTTTTAGGTCTAAATTGGTTTTTGATTCATGAAATTTCTTATTGATTTGATTGTTTGAATGAATGAATATATTAGGTTAATCTATGAACGTCGAATGAAATCCATGATGTGGCCATCCAAGGAATCCAAGAAGTCCTATATGGAATTACCTAAATTGTTTTAGTCTCTAGTTTTCAATCTTGCAACTGGGCCATGTATTATTTTTGCCCAACTTTTTCTTTTGGAGGCTGGGTGCTTACTTTATGGCACATTGCTAATACTGAGGCACTACTAGAAGAGACTAATGCGCCTAGTGTTCTTAGGAACACTAGGATTTTAGTTTCTCTAGTAAATAATCATTACCATGATGAATGAACCAATGAATGTGGAATGAAATGATGTGGGTTGCCACCATAAGTTCTATTTATGATACCGATAATTAGAATAGATTTAGGATCATGTCCTAACTAACAATATGTTGAATGTATATGACCATTTTTTAGGTCTAAATTGGTTTTTGATTCATGAAATTTCTTATTGATTTGATTGTTTGAATGAATGAATATATTAGGTTAATCTATGAACGTCGAATGAAATCCATGATGTGGCCATCCAAGGAATCCAAGAAGTCCTATATGGAATTACCTAAATTGTTTTAGTCTCTAGTTTTCAATCTTGCAACTGGGCCATGTATTATTTTTGCCCAACTTTTTCCTTTGGAGGCTGGGTGTTTACTTTATGGCACAATGCTAATACTGAGGCACTACTAGAAGAGACTAATGGGCCTAGTGTTCTTAGGAACACTAGGATTTTAGTTTCTCTAGTAAATAATCATTACCATGATGAATGAACCAATGTGGAATGAAATGATGTGGGTTGCCACCATAAGTTCTATTTATGATACCGATAATTAGAATAGATTTAGGATCATGTCCTAACAATATGCTGAATGTATATGACCATTTTTTAGGTCTAAATTGGTTTTTGATTCATGAAATTTCTTATTGATTTGATTGTTTGAATGAATGAATATATTAGGTTAATCTATGAACGTCGAATGAAATCCATGATGTGGCCATCCAAGGAATCCAAGAAGTCCTATATGGAATTACCTAAATTGTTTTAGTCTCTAGTTTTCAATCTTGCAACTGGGCCATGTATTATTTTTGCCCAACTTTTTCTTTTGGAGGCTGGGTGCTTACTTTATGGCACATTGCTAATACTGAGGCACTACTAGAAGAGACTAATGCGCCTAGTGTTCTTAGGAACACTAGGATTTTAGTTTCTCTAGTAAATAATCATTACCATGATGAATGAACCAATGTGGAATGAAATGATGTGGGTTGCCACCATAAGTTCTATCTATGATGCCGATAATTAGAATAGATTTAGGATCATGTCCTAACAATATGCTGAATGTATATGACCATTTTTTAGGTCTAAATTGGTTTTTGATTCATGAAATTTCTTATTGATTTGATTGTTTGAATGAATGAATATATTAGGTTAATCTATGAACGTCGAATGAAATCCATGATGTGGCCATCCAAGGAATCCAAGAAGTCCTATATGGAATTACCTAAATTGTTTTAGTCTCTAGTTTTCAATCTTGCAACTGGGCCATGTATTATTTTTGCCCAACTTTTTCTTTTGGAGGCTGGGTGTTTACTTTATGGCACATTGCTAATACTGAGGCACTACTAGAAGAGACTAATGGGCCTAGTGTTCTTAGGAACACTAGGATTTTAGTTTCTCTAGTAAATAATCATTACCATGATGAATGAACCAATGAATGTGGAATGAAATGATGTGGGTTGCCACCGTAGTAGATTAGTTCTATTTATGATACCAATAATTAGAATAGATTTAGGGTCATGTCCTAACAAGGCTTATATGATGAATGTGAATGTATATGTTGAATGTATATGACCATTTTTCAGGTTTAAATTGGTTTTTGATTTGAATGAAATCCATGATCTAGGGTCCCCCTTCCTAGTCCTATAGTTGCATATGTCGCGAGGCTTACATGTATTATTTTTGCCAAGAGGCAACTAATGAACACTAGGATTTTAGTTTCTCTAGTAAACTTAATTGAATCTAAGCATGACTAGCTAGCTAGCTTCGGTACCATGAAATTTCTAACTAGCTTAAATTTCTAATTGATTTGATTGTTGAATGTACTGAACGAATAAATGGGGAATAAAATGAGTATTAGTTCTATTTATGATACCGACAATTAGATAGATTTAGGATCATGTCCTAGCTAGGCTTATATAATGAATGTATATGTTGAATGTATATGATGAGTGATCGAATGAATGTGGAATGAAACGATCTGGGTGGGTCATGGTGGTGGCCAAGTATGAGAATTTCGTAGTCAAACAAGAAAGAAGAAAGAAAGAGACTAATAAGCCTGGATTTTAGTTTCTCTTGGGCTTCGTCAATTTTGCATTTAATACCTCAAACATACAGGTCAAGTGCCTAAAATTTGAATCGATTAATTTTTACAATCAACCGGTCTAAATTGGTTTTTCATTTTCAATGACCATTTTTCGGGTAAGAGTATCATTGATGGTTCTAGAACCGCTAAGCCTACGTTACACGCAATAGTACCTAAAAGTACTACTGGAAAAATATATAAAAGATCGTTTGGCCATGGCCATGCGGGTTCTCCGTAATAATTATGACCCATCCCTTTAGCCAATTTAGCTCTTAGCTCTTAAATCATTGGGATTTTGCCAACAATGTTATGTCAACCGGAACGTTGATTTTCGTCTATGAATCTCATTCCGGTAAGAATTTCCAAAGGAAGCACGCCATAATCGTAGACATTACTCTCTAGTATGGAGCGCACTGAAAATAGTACATGTGTAGGCACTAGACAGGAATACATAAAATAAGGACCAATTGATCCTATCTAGATATAAATACGATCCATGGAGCTCCCGCCAGGTATCTCAACCACCTCTGGCAATCAAAAGCAGGTACTAATTGACCTAAAAGGCTGAAACAATAACTTGGTTCCGTCTTTTCATCACTTCTTGTTTGTTTTCCCTCGTGATTTTAGTGAGTAAGCACTCTGCAAGCTGCTGCGGGAAAAAAGCTATCATTATTAGTGATAGAATAATCAAAGTAATTAGTGGCAGAAAAGTGTACTAAAGCCCAAATTAAATTCGAGATTTAGGAGTTGAGGAATGTCATTGAGAACAAGTAAAAGACTTTATTGCGCTCCAGCACTCTTTTCAGATTGTCTGAGATATCGCTTTCAAAAGCTTCAACTAAATCAGAAGATATTTGCTCCGTAATCTCCTCGGGCACCTCTTTGATGTTTCCGTGGACGGTGAAAGAAGTCGCATGTGGACAGTTTGTGTTAAATAAAGTACCCTTATTTTTACTGAATAACTCATTAGGCTTTATCAATTTTCTTCTTTTCTTTTATCTGCCTTGTTCATCAATACTTTCCCACTCTATGTAATTAGATACTTTCATCACAATTTAATATGAATTCAATATAGACTTTGCAGACCTTATGAAAATTTATTTTTTTACATAATTAGACACTTTCACAGTATGAAATTGCTACCATCAATAATTTAAACCTGCTGTACGTATTTTCATAATTAAATCATTTTTTCGCTCGCACTACAAGCATTAATTTTGCCGCCGCCCACTATTGGCACAGGATACGCTATCTGCCATCAACATTCCGAAGTTCGTTTTTAGGAAAAAAAAACTCGAAGCAAATCAATTGATGGAAAAAGAAATATTTCTCAAATTCTATTTTTGTTCTTCAAGTTACGAGGTGACAGCTTGAGAATAGATTGATGAAGGTAATTGGGTATAGAATGTAAAGATTGGCTATTTAATTCTGAAAATATATGCTTAAGGCAAATTCATCTAAAATCCTCGTTTGATCAAACCTAATTTTAGGAGATAATGGTTTTAATTGCTGCATTCTTACTCCATAGTAAATGATATGACATAATATGATAGAGTGTTCAATAAAATAATATCACACTATAGTTTCCTTGAGAAATGAGGTCTCAAATTACAATTTGGATCTTACTAGTATGTATAATAACTCCAAAAGAGCATTCCATATAAGATTCGTCGTTGCTTTAAAGTATCAGTTTTCAACTTCAGAGGAAACTAATTAGCAAAATACTTGAACTAAGCATAGGTTCAGGCGCTCCTTGAATAAAAGTTCTTTTATTCATTGCTGTAATATATAACACATGGTCAAATTACCCTAGGAGATATCAATTTTCGTGCTGTAAGCAAAAAATAGAAAATACTAGAACGCTGCGGCTCACACAATTCATGTGTCATCGAGAAGCTTGAATTGTTTCTGTGGTTCCTCTTACTCTGCACCGGCGAAGGAGGTTGTCTGAAATTTTCAACATTAAAAAGCTCAGTCTAGCTTTCCCGATTATAAAAGCCAACTCATGCAATGCGGCTGAGAGTTTTCAGAGGGACTCCTGGAATTTACAATCCTCAATCATCCATACACACAGGCATTCCACCGCAATCTAAAATAATTCGCCATTCCACATAAAGTGTTTTTTTTTTCTTTTGTGGGCATTGTCCTTTTAAACCCAACTCTAATTTTAATTCAAAAGCTCATCCTCTCTACTCCACTCTCAAAAGCTTATGCCTTTAAACCCCCTTATAATTGAGCTTATCAAGCAAGAATCTTGAATGGAGCAAAAGACAATCACATTCTACATCATAAAGTGTTGGTTAATCCACTAAGAGAAAGGCCTCCTTAAGTGTCGTCAGTTACTCTCGGATAACTTATCTGTTTTGCTGCCTCACCCTCTCTCTCTCTCTCTCTCTCTCTCTTTTCTATTTGATTTTTTAGCCAAAAAACAAATCTGATTTCTTCTATTTGAACATTTGTTAATATGTTTCCTTTGCATTGTTCTCAACATTCAAACTATAAAAGTTGCGGTCATTGTTTTTTCAATTTTAAACAAGCCGGCTTTCCCTTTTACTTCTTTGCATATGCAATAATTTATTGGATGGCTATTGGTCGTTGTACTCGGTGACGAACACCATCATCTAATCGGTAAAAATTTTGAAAGATGATATGTGTGCTTCTTCGCGAAAAATTGGATCGTTGTGATTGATCCTAAGGTTGGATCACTTTAAGTTAATAGATGAGAGTTAACAAATCGGATCGCCGCAATCCGATCACTTGAGTAAATAGACGTATTGGGTGGGTGCAAGTCGGCAATAAAAGATGGACATGAACTCGGTCAAATGGAGCGGGATGAGAATTCAAAACTAACTCAAACATTCAGTCAAATGGGTGATGATAAGAAGAAGAGCTATGCATGATGCGTGTCTAATCTCTCAAAAAGAAATACCCTAAGACATTTATGTTTATGGGACACCCTAGTCTTAGAATTATTCCCTTAGTTGCGGTTGCCTCGATCGCTTCCCCCCCTTGTTCCCTGCATTTCAATCTCCCTTACTGGAGACCTCCGCTGGATCCATTTACCAAAAAGTTGGCCCATCTCCTCCAGTGTCAGTCCTTTGGTCTCCGGCATTGTGATGAAGAAGAATACCCAAGCTATGATTGCAACCACCGCAAATGAGAACGCAGCCCCGCTGAGGGGGATCGGCTTATCCAATGCTAAGAATATAAAAGATATCACTGCACTCGCCCCTTGGTTCGCAGCAAAGGCGATTGCGCATCCCTGTGCCCGTAACGTAAGTGGAAATGCCTCTGAGTTGAAAACTGAAGTGACAGGCCCCATCCCTACAGAGAAGGACGCCACATAAAGTAACAATGAGGCGATGCAAGTAGTTTCCATCCACATTTGCTTCTCATCATTTGAGTTGTTATGCTTCGTGTCGATTTGGTCGATCTTCACAAGGCAGACTCCAAGGGTGATAAGAGCCACGACCATCCCACCAATGCTGCTCAATAGCAACCGCCGTCGCCCGAGCTTGTCAAGGAGCAAAGTGGCCGGGAGGATGCATATCATCTTTACCACGTCGACTATGCCGGTCCATAAGAGTTTCTCGTTGGAGGAAGTAAGGCCGCCCTTCTCAAAAACACGAGCAACGTAAAGAAGGATAGTATCAATGCCAGAGGCCTTTTGGAATAATTGGATCATAATGGCACAAAAGAGCGCGTGGCGGACGGATGGGCTCGGGTGGTGGAGGAGATCCCGCCACACGCCCTTCCCGATGTTCTGCACAATGAAGTCATCGTTGCGCTCCGGAGGGATGCCAGCAGCCGCCTTGATATTGTTAAATTGGAGTGTAGCTTCCTGCTCGGAGGCGTGGATCCTCATGAGGATGTGCCTCGCATCGATCAGGCGTCCTCGCATGACCAGCCACCGAGGGGATTCCGGCATGAGGAGGATCATGATGGCGAGCAGGACCAAGGATATTGATCCCTCGCATAGCATGAGAACCCAACCGTGGAATTTGAACTTGGAGAAGAGATAATTGCAGACATAGCCGAGAACGATGCCGGCATTGATGAACACCTAAACCACCGAACCATATAAAGATACATAAAAAGAAGACAGCACATTGATAACATTAAAAAAAAAGAAGCGGAAAAGATGCTCGCATTTAGAAAAAAGAAAAGAAAAGAAAATGAGTGGTACCTCAGGGAAGGAGGTGAACAACCCCCGCTGGTTTGGAGGGGAGAGCTCTGCGATGTATATGGGGACTATCACAAGGGTGTAGCCGACGCCGATGTGAGCGATGACGCGGCCCAACAAGACAAAGAAGTAGGAAGCTATACCCATGAAACAAGGGGCCAAGAAAAAGACGTATCCCACCAAGAGGATCGTCAACCGGCGGCCGATCGAATCGGCAGTCCGCCCTGCAATCACTGAACCGAAGAGTGCACACATGTGGAGGATCACAGTCACTTGGTCAACATGCTTGTCAGTTGGCTCCTGGTCCTTCTTTATGGTAGTGATCGTCTCGCTCAACGCTCCTATTTCTACCAAAATTAATAATAAAAAAAAACCCAAGAAAATGTCACAACGTTATCACATAAATTGTAACTATATTCACGAAATTGAAAAAATAAGAAAAATATTAAGTTCCCTATTTCCTCAATTTATTTTCCTGATACATGTTAGTATAACATAATAATTTGAGAATTAATAAATGCGACGGAGAGAAAAAAATGTTATCCAATATTAAGTAGTCTTTTTTTTGGAGGGTGCTAGCACAACGGTACGGCTAGATAGATTATCTAACGGCGGTTTTGTGACCATAAATTGAAATATGACGTAGTGGGATTTGAGGAAATCCCCCCAAGCGAGAGTTTCCAATTCTAATTTTCTCAAGAAAACCGGCTAAACAAGTTAAGCACTTTCCTTGAGAAAATTAGCGGTGGACAAGCCACCGTTAGTTTTAATATATGGCAGCCACCAAAAAAAAAAAAAATAATGACTATGATTATGATACAACTAGCTTTTTTTTTTTTTTTCAACAAAGACCGATTCGCTGGATGGAAAATTGATTCGCACATATATACTTCCAAGCTTATGGACAACCACGGGTTAGTCCTGTCATGACAGAGGGGGGGGATTTACCAAATCCAAGCATCAATGAGGTGAGGGAGGCCACCAGGGCGCATCTTACGGGGTACTTCAGTCGTGGAGAATCTCTAGCTGTGGGTGCTGTTAATAACTGCAATAGTTTGGCACCTTATGTAAGTCAAACAGTGGCATGTAGAATATCTCATATAATACTCAGAGTTCACGCTCAGTTCACAATTCTTATACAATCACCATTGCTCATCCAAAGCTATATTCCTCAAGGCTACCGCCATTCTATTTACAAAGCTGGATGAACATAAATTATAAACAAAACACCTGTTCAATCTCTCCCACCAAGTTGCATGCACCCTCCTCGTGTTCTGGAGAAGCCATATGCGACTGTTCTGCCGATACCTGCAATAGTTGGCACCTTATGTAAGTCAATCCGTGGCATATAGAATATGTCATATAATACTCTCAGCCCATAGTTGAAAAATTCTTATACAATCACCGTTGCTCCTTAATTTACAAAGCTGGATGAACATAAATTATAAACAAAATACCTGTTCAATCTCTCCCAACAAGCCGCTCGCACCCTCCTCGCGTTCTTCTGGAGAAGCCATATGCGCCTATTCTGCAAATACAAACTGACACAATGTGATGCCATCTTATAGGCTGACCCCGTAATATGTCTTGATTGATGCAAGAAGCGAAAACAAGGGGAGTCAAAGTTATTCTAGAGCATGGCAATAATCAGAGCATAATCAATCCTAAATAAGTACACTGTGGAATTCGACATATAAAGACTCATTAAAAAGATAATGATTTACGCCCAACTTGATATCAAATGGCATGGTAGGAGAAATAGAATATCCCAAAAAAGGTCACGTATTAAGAATATTCATGAAAAATCAAGCACACATGCATGTAAAGTTGCACCCAACTACATGAAATCTAATTGTTTAATACTCGAGCAGGAACTCCATGCAAGCATTCACTTCATCACGCCACGCAATTGTATCCAACAGAATATGGCAAGCTGGAACAAATCATACCCAGGAGCCACATACGTACAAGTAAATCTCAATCTCAATCAATTCTTAAACGCAATCGCGATTAGGAATGAGAATTTATCACCAATGACCGTAATTCTCTTATTGAAACTTAAGATATACCAAGAACCGAGCAACCTGCGGATTATACGAAGAAGGCTTTCTGGACGTGTTCGGCAGCTCAAAGAGGATGGTGGTAACTCGGCTTTTGGACCTTTATGTGAATTTTCAATTTTTTTTTGATTTTTTTTTTGGAAAAAAATTTTATTAACACCGAGTACGGATTTTTATGGTTTTCTGGAAATTTTTATGAATTTTTCGATTTTTCAATTTTTTATTGATTTTTCAAAATTTGTAAATTTTTTATTTGTATTTTCCAAATTTTCCGAATTTTTTGGAATTTTTATGAATTTCTCTAAAATTCCCGAAATCCCTAATTTTCTAAAAAATTCTAATTTTTTATGATTTTCTCTAATTTCTTTTTTTTTTTTTCTGATTTTCATTATTTTTTTAATTTTTTTATTTATTATTCTATTTTTTTAGAATTTTCCCGCGGGGGAGTGAACCGGACCGGTTCGACCCGGTTCGGTTTGGCCGAAACGGGCGTCGCCGGCGCCGATCGTCTTCTCCGGCGCACACGGTGCCAAAACGGCACCGTTTTTGGCCTTCTTCACTGAGGCATTTTCCCGAGCAAGTGCTGTGCACTGTTCTATATTCAGCATTTTCGAGGCCGCCGGTTTGGGCCCGTCTCCGGGGGGCTTCCAGTGGAGTTTTTACCATTCCAATTGCACCATTGTCGAGTATGCCTATTCTAGTATCAATCTAGGCTAATTAGGTCGCCGCCGCACGTTCGTCGGCCGGCGAAAAATCGGTCCAAAAGCCCTAACTTGTAAACTGTTCAAGCATGAATTCCAGAATACAAATCTTGATCTTGATCGCCCTAACCGTCTAAATCGTTCCTAAAAACTATCAAAAAATCAAACAAGTGATCAAAGAGGACTGACTTGAGTGGCCAAAGGCCACAGGATGTGCTCCGGCGAGATTTTCCAGAAATGGCAGACTCGGTTTATGCGTTTTTTAATGCCCAAAAACACAATCAAACAACATAAAAATGAATAGAAACATGTTTTAGGCATCAAAGAACTCAGACTTGCGAGAAACAACGCACGATCAGCAAGATTGAACTCAAGTTTGCTATTTCTCGAATCTGGAAAACCGTGACTATGAGCGATGTTTACCTGCTTTGTTTGACGACAAAAGAAATTTTTGAAGTGATCCGCGCCTCAAGGGTCGTTCCTTGACACTTATTCTTCCCCCTGGTGGTCTTGGTTTCGCCGGAGGAGCTCTGGATTGACCGGAATATGCTCGGTTTCAGGTGTTCCCGATCAGCCCTCTTCTGGTTCACCCGCCGAGGAGATCCTCCCGGAATGGCCCACCCGTTCACTCGACCTGGGGACCTCTACTTCTCTCTCTCTAAATTTCTGGCCTTTTTCTCTCTGTTTCAGGTCCTCCCCCTCGTTTCCAGTTTTTTCTGTTTTTGTGTTCAATCATTTCCCGCTCGAATCTCGTTAAAACCCGTTGGGGTTGTTAACCGGTGCCAGCTGGATATTTTCCAGCTGGAAAAGTTGAATAAAACGTGGTAAATTGATCGGGAATGATCGGTGAAATCGCGGGCAGGAGTTGTTTTTCTGGGTTTAATGTGCATTCTGGCCAACCGGGTGAAGAAGACCCACTTTTCGGGTCGGGTCGGATCGACCCGTCCGACCCGGAAGTTCCGGTTTTGACCGAAATTGAAAATTAATCCATATTTTGATCTAATTTTCAAAATTTGATCCCAAAAAGTGAATTCCCCATGACATTGCGAACCCAAATATGTGAGTTTCCCCAATTTTTATCCCCGGATTTTCTCATTTTTAAATTCGGGTTAATAGGGTTTGCTTAATTTGATGTCCTAATGATCTGATTATGCAAAATTTATGCCAAAATTGGATTACCCACACCTGAATAATCCTATTAATGACGGTCTCACGTTTCAGTAATTTCATATTGGGCACGATTCCCAATTTGGTTTCAAAATTCTTAATTTCCAATCAAATTTTGGGGATTTTTTATTTTTGTGTCAAATTGTGCAATTTTACCTACCATTATGCAATTAAAGGTCTCAGAATCAATTAACCTGAAGCCACTATGACCTAAAAATGACTGGAAAAAATTTAATTTCATTTTCGGTTCAATTCGGGTTTAATTTTGCCCAATTTTTGTAAAAAATTATACGCGACTGATATTTTCCAAAATTGACAATGCATTCATGAAATTGGATTTAACATAAGACTAATTACTATTTTTTATGGAATTTTATGATTCCATTTTCTATTTTTCTTGATTTTCTCGCTTATTTTGACTAAAAGAAATCAAGGAAAAATGCAGAAAAATGCTAAAAAAAAATTAATTTTTGTTTTATAAGTAGGTTTCCAGGCTTGTCCAAGATTCCTAGACCTAATTTTGAAATTTTTGAAAAATTAAAAAAAATGAGCTAAAAATTAGGTGTCAACACTACACGCAGGTATTAATTGTTTCTTTGTTTGAAGCACTTGAGGTCTACATGTATTTACATCATGATATGTGTGTTTTCTGATTATACTTTGCTGTTTATCATCTACGACTAGCAAATTTAGCTTTGAAATTATTAAAAGGAAGTTGATTTGTCGAAATTTCTATCTTTTGTTTTCTTATCTACACGTGTCCTTATAATTTCAGCGAAGGAAATGCATTAAAAAAACATTCGCTATGATATCCAAATCCAGATTATTTTGACTTGAAAATTTCTAAGAATCGGCATCAACCTGAATTGCAGATTAATTAGTTAGGTTCATGTCTATCATGCTATAAATAACTACCTTGCTGAAGCCATGAATGACGTATATTATGATGACAAGAGATACAATATTGTACTTTGGAATTGCCGATAATATCATAATTTGGGCTTTAGTACACTTTTATTCCACTTATTACTTTGATAATTTCATGATCAATATTAATAGCTCTCTTTCCGCAGCAACGTCCTGAGTTCTTAGCTAGTATAACCATACCAAGTTATTGTTTCGGCCTTTGAGGTCAAGTACCTGTTTTTGATTGCTAGTGGTGGTTGAGACATTTGGCGGGGTACTTGGTGGATTGTATTTATATATCTAAATAGGACCAAACGGGTACTTACTTAATGAATTCCTGTAGCGTATAATAGTTTTACGGCGCCCCACAATAGAGAGTGATGTCTATGGTTTTGACATGATTCTTTTGGAAATTCTGACGATAATGAGAGTCGTAGACGAAAATCGACCTTCCGGTCAACATAACTTTGTTGGCTGCATCTAGGAAGGAAAAGAAATATGTACAAATTGATAGTTCCAAGGCTTAAAGAGTTCGTAGAAGAAGGTGTCCAGATTGCTTTCGAGTTGGTTGCGCGCTGCCTTAGCCTAGATCCAAATCCTTATCCCCAGATGAGGATAGTTTTTAAAATTTTTGACAGGGGAGACAGGCTATTCAGGATCTTCCTCGTATAAAAAGTTTATCAAACATTCAGAAAGAGACGGGGGAGCGCCGGCAGTGGAATGTCATCTAAATATAACCCCCATTGAAGAAATGCAAGTCTTTCAATTTTGGACGGAACCAATGCATAGACGTGCCACCACACCACCAGTATCTGACAACCAATGGTAAACCTCAGCAATGTGCCTAGATATATCTATCTCTCAACCTCATTTGTCCCATTTGTTTCCTTTTCTTCCCTTCCCTCTTTGGTGCAGGAATCTCGACTTTCATTTGAGCACGACTTCTGGTTACTTAAAAATGTTGATGGAGTAGAACATAATTTGAGTTATGACCATTTGTAAAGTTATCCTTCAAGAAGTAGTAGCCGGGTGAAGCCTAAAACGGGCAGCTTCTAATGAGAAGTATGCTTGAGCTTTGATCCCTTGGTTATCTTTTCTCTTTAGCTTTCTGATCGCATTTGTGGACGCATGTGGCGGCGACGGTGGCAAGATCATATGCCTTGTTTATGCACCTTTTCCGGCTAAAATTCTTTTGTGGGACACGTGTTGTTATTCTCAATAATCTTTTGGTTGTATTTTTATCCCCCATATAACATGGGATCTTCGTTCATTTTGAATTACCAATTCGTCTACTCTTTAAAGCTATACCGTTCTTCACTATAAAATATCAAGCTCTGTTTTTTTTTTTTTTTTTTTTTTTTTTTTTTTAAATATCAAGCTCTGTTCATTTCGTGGAAAACGTAAAATTCCTCGAAAATGTTTTCCAAAAGTCATTTTTAAGGAAAATGAGACAATTTTCCCGTGTTCGGCTAAAATCTCAAAAAGACCCAGAAAATATTTTTTGCCTTTCGGTGTGGAAAATCAAATCAAATTTTCCTCCATACACTACTTTTAATAATTTTTTTATTTTTCAAAACGATTTTTAATTATCATTTCCTTTTCTTTTCTTTTTTATTTACTTTCTTCTCCGGCCGGTTGCCCACCATAGCAAAGCCCAGCGACCGGCCACGGGCGAGCTCGAGCATCGCTAAAGGGCGACGAGGCATATTACTAAAATGGATTACCGACTCTATGACCCCCGGTTGCAAAATATTGGAATCGAACCGGTCGGTTCTAGAATTGTCAATTCCCGAATCGGTCATTTTCGGTATTGTTCCCCGGTAGAACCAATTTCGAAATAATTCACGTGCTAGTGAATTTTCAAATGAATTTTGTGTAAGCTTTTTTAGATATGTCAATTGAAAGTAATTTCTTCCGAGTCTCCTAATTTTCGATGTAAATAGCCCATATGTAATTGAATAAAATGGACGAAGTCAACGTCGGAAAGCAGATTTGGAATTAAGACTCGCCAATGGAAAAAGTACAATCGGTAATTATTCCATATATCTCTAAAGATGCATATTTACACCTAATTCCGTGGGCCCAATGAGAAAACTTGGCTCACGTCTTATCTTGAATCGTAAATACATTCAAATGGCGATAGATTATCGGAGCTGGTGAACATGTCACACATGTCAATTTGTGATTGGATAACCGCCATTACTGTTAAAGTATTTTTTTTAATTTTTATTTCTTCATATAGTATTAAGAGAAACACCTGGAAGTTGCACATGCTCTATAAAAATAGAATTATTTTATCTACTCTCGGCAATAGGTAATGCAATATTTGTTCGAATATATTTGGGTTTCCTTTTATTTACTTAATTTTTCCTTGTTTATATAGAATATTGAGATATGGAGAAAATAAGGAAAATATCGCAAAAAGAACAAAAGGAATATGCTACCGAGACAAGAGTTAAAATGTGGATATTACATTGGGAATTCTATGATTTATTCCCTAATTTTATGCGAAAAAGAAGTAATTACCTTGTGAGAGGAGTTTTGGATGTTATAATATAAATAGGATAACTCGGGGAAATAGCGAGTTCTTTTTAGATTGTTTTTGTTTTAAGTATTTTGAGAGTTTTTCAATTATTTTGAAGAGAAGACATAATTGGCGAGAGAATTCTTGTTCTTTGAGTTAAGATGTCCGGTTTAATTTATATTTTCGTTTCTTCTTCTATTATGTTTTAATTTTCTTTGTTAAAGCTATGATGTAGCCTAACCATGACGATATGAATTTCATGCTTTGCAAGTAATTTTGTTCGAGTGAGTTATATATTATTGTGCTTAATTCCTTTAAATGACTGGCCTCACTTGAATGATATGATGTGCATGTTTGAGATCGAGAAGTGATAATATGCAATTGCTCATTATAATATATAACCATGAACTAAATGTGGATAGAAATATACCATGTTATTTGTGTAGCCTTCGGTGATATATAAGGTGATCCAAAAGATTCATTGTAAATCGAAAATATTCACGGATTTTAATGCACTTATGTTTATTTAAATTCACGTAGAAATATAGTGAATTGATAAACTGAGTAGGTTCGCTATACCTAGAGATAGGATAGTAAATAGACTAGCAAATTCCGCTATCACATGTTTAATATTGTTCTTGTATGCATAATGATATGAAATCCATATCTAGTAATTACGGTAAAATCGGATGCTTTAACATATTTTATCTGATTGATTATCTCCCTTTAGTTTATAAATTTTCGTTTTTAAAAATTGTCAAATTTTATTTATTCTCAATTCTATTTTGATCCGTTAGATAAATTTTAGAATTAGTCTATTTTTAATATTTAATTGATTTATTACCATGAACCTCTGTGGGACTATACTCTTCTCATCATTATATTACTTGTTCAACATGTTCGTTGACACGTGTAGAATTTTACGAACAGCCAACGAGCGAGAATCCGATCGGAGCTAAAGCGAGGCGGGTGATTCCGGCGGCCCTAATCCGGCGGTTGGTGGTGGTGTCGTGCCTTCTTCCCGGGAAGGCCTAAATCGTCTCTGTTTCTTGCGAGTTGTGAGGCCGTGATCTGTTGCCGCGGGGGGAGGTTTCGTCGGTAGAGAGGAACGTGTCTTATATACCTTAAGTTCGATAACGCGCCAAGTTCCTCAGGCGTGAAACGGTCATCAGATCATTTGTCAAAGGCGAGACCAAGGGTTTGAACATATGGAGTACCCTACCAATTTGAACACAAAGGTAAATGAATAGGACAAATTTTCTGCCTAGAGTTAAGACATTACAAGGAGCACTTCAATACCACTAGACGATTTCTTCTTAATGTGTTTCTCATGCTCGCACGGGGGATGGTGAGGGACACGTATTACAGCATCCTCGGTGTGAGCACGGATGCTTCTCGGGCTGATATTAAGAAGGCTTATTACCTTAAGGTAATCGATCATGTGCATGTTTGGTTGTTTTCTTTTTTGTTTTTTTTCCTTTTTTGGTGAGAATGAGCTCAAATTGAATGTAGTAGACTTTCCAATATAATTGGGTCAAGAACAAAGAAATGGTGCTTCAAATGACAACAGAATTGGTTGGGAATAAGGTTGTGCGAATATAATGAATTTACCAGTTTTCATTACTTGAATTTAGTTTATGCATTGTCTTTCAGGCGCGGCTGGTTCATCCAGATAAGAATCCTGGAGATCCGAAAGCAGCGGAAAATTTCTCGGTCAGTTTGATTCTTTTTTGTAGCTCATATGCTTTTTCTAAGATCAGTGTATCATCTAGCCTCAATCTTTTTTGAAAAATATATTATCATATATATTTGGTTTTACTCATTGCGCCTTCGATGTTTATGAAGATACTTGGGGAGGCCTATCAAGTCCTGAGTGATCCTGAGAAGCGTGAGGCATAGGACAAGCATGGAAAGGCAGAATTTACTCAGTAAGTTCTTCTCCTCAGCAATAATGAGCTAGACCTTCAGAGTACACTTAATTTCCATAACACCTCATTTTCTAGCGCATGCTTTTCATTAAATAACCAGTACATTTCGAAGTTTATTAAAGAGCTAAACTCAATTATTCTATTTAGCATTTTCAGATATAGTGGTTTTCTCTGGGTATGCTATATTCAATGAAATGCCAATGTCCATTAAATAGGGGTCACAGATGGGTGTTTGCTGTATTTCTCAGCTCTTTTGGGTTTAAAAGTGCTGAAATTGCTTGCCTCGTAGCTGTTTTGAGTACTAGCCTCTAAAAATTGACAGCTGACACAATAAGTTACATAATTTTGCTTGTGCGGATAATCTCTGATGAGTAAGTGTTTTCATTCCTTTTAATCTGGACTTTTTCTCTAGATTCATTTGATTTCCATGTCCGTTTATGCCAGATCATGTGAAATTCCTTCTGAAAAAGGAAAAACAACTGTTAGATTTCTTAACTATATTGTGTTTGTCAGGGACACCGTGGTGGACCCCTCAGCCGTGTTTGGGATGCTCTTCGGGAGCGCGTTCTTTGAAGATTACGTGGGCCAGCTTGCGATGGCCACCTCAGCGAAGATCGAAGCTGAACAAAATGTCCAAGATCCTGAAGTCTGTAGGCTGACAGTTCCGGACAAAGTTAAGGTATTTCTGCGTTGATATATTTTTTAATGCTTCCAAAACCCAATCCACCCGCTGTACTTGTCAGTATATGCAACTTATTTGACCTATTTCTCCATTTCTATGGTGCAGGCGCTACAAAATGAAAGGGAGGAAAAACTTACAAATATTTTGAAGGATCGCCTTCGGCCTTTCGCTGTAGGTCAAACAGAAGAGTTTGTGAAATGGGCAAAATCAGAAGCAACACGCCTCTCTAAAGCAGGTAACTCTTCTTCTTCCTGGGCGTGCTTATATATCGAATTACCTCTCGTGAGGGACGTTTTGGTTGCATACTTGCACGGATCACTTTATCCAATATTTGAACAAATTGCATAGACCAAATGTTGAGCTATAACCAATAAATTAAAATGTAATTATCTGATTATGATTGCGTGCGGAAGAGTCAATGCATTGGGCGACACTGAAATGTCATTCATAAAATTTAAGACATCAGATACCGTCTACCTTTTCAAAATCATCTCTTATACATTGTCACAGGATCTAAACTCCACCCTGAGAAAGAGCAAAAGCAAATTAAGTAGACTAGATCAAGCACTGGAATTACCTTTCTAGGAAGATTTTGTAATAGCTATTAATGTTGTACATGTTAAACTTTGTCCCTTTGCCTCTCTATTTAGCCAACATCTGGCTACTGTAAATGCCATATGTGTAAAATAAATGCTTTTAATTAAGGATTACCCTTCCAACATCGACCGGCTAATATATGCACGTAGGTATTTGCTCTTCGAATTGGATTTGCTGGAAATGGTGTCAAGCTCGCAGATGTAAATATGTGATAGTTCGAGTTCATGTTTAACCAGAACAGCGAAAGTTCCCAGACACTCAAATATAGATCTATATTGTTTAGTGAGAAGGTCAAGGAGTGATCAGGTTCAGTGTCATCTAAATTTCTTCAGTGCCACCGTGGCGGGCTGGACCGTTTCTCACGTGGGCCGTTCCTGGGCCCCGGCCCATCGTGATTCGGGCCGGACCATGCCCAGTCCCGAGAACTGCTAGTGGGCCAAAACTCGTAAACCACGATCACGCACTTTACTAGATCAGAATAAACTTGGTAATTCGCGTCCATTAAAACATATTTGAGTACGTGGATTCCTAGTATTGCACAACCCTGGTCAATTAAGGCTACGGTTTGTAGCAAGGATAAAGGTCTGGATAAATTAACTCATCCCGTATTTGGTTCCTATAATCGCGAGGCAGAACATTTATGCCGTAACCGTAAGGCATGACAATTATATAGCATCTCAAATCATAATATAATTCATGTGAGGGCATTAAACTGGTATCAAATGAATCGGACTGGAACAGGGCTCGTGCTTCATGGGCCGTCCCTTTCAACCTGGGTCAATGCCAAGCGCCGATCGATCGCTCCACAAATGGAACGGACTAGGCCACCACGGTGCCAAGCACGATGGCTACAGGCCCGAGCCCAGCCCATTTCATGTTCAATGTTCCATAGAAAAAGAGGGAAACATAATGTAGGTCTAATAAACATGAACAAAATCAGTAGATGCGTATCCTGGCCAATACCCATTTTGTGAAGATGAAGTTGGATTGTCTATGGCTCCTTTGTTCTCCAGACTTAAAGAAATGCTCAACTTTGTTGTAAAAATATTAGATAATATAAAAAATAATAATTATTGGAAATCTTTTTTTGTTGTTTGAAATATGTTGAAAAAGATAAACAAAATAAAATCAATATAACAAACCTTCTTTTTTATTCTGAACATAATAATAGAAGGAATAAGAACGACTACATTGTGATTTGACATTTAATGAAAAGAAAGAACCGTTCAGAAAATATTATAAAATAATTATAAATTGTTAAAATGATAACCGTTCTAGAGTTGTTATAAAAAAAAGGTTTAAAAAAAATTAATCAAACGTTCTAGATCGTTGTAAAGTCATTTTTTTTTTGTCTAACGTTGTGAAGTCATTATATCGTGACGGACAAAAATTGTACTGTTGAAACTGATTTGACCATCTATTTGATATTCTCTAAACGATATTCCGATGCTCTAAACGGAGCTTCGTCAAGCGAAGGGACCTTTTTTTCTCCGGTATTTAAGGGCATTCTTGTGTACCGCTGGCTTAGCCCTAGTTCCTTTTCATTTCACCTCCGGCACACACGTATAAGGCATGCAAGCAGGTGAGCAGTGAACGAGACAACGCCGACAAGTTCGGAAGCAAGAACAACCTTCATATCATATCACTGCAATAATGCAAGGTGAAAAGGAAGTACACAAAGAGTACTTACGCTGATTGCCCCACGCGATCAAGAAGCACAAATATACAAAACCCAAAAACGCTTCGCTCCTCTCCTCGAACAGCGCACAAACAAATCCCAAGCACCGCTGTTTTACGGATATATCTGGACGGGCAATGCTTAGAGGGCGGTACCGTCGCTTTATCTGACCACATATCTCTAAATGTATAATTTTTTAAATTGATAATCAATTTAAAAAATATTCAAAAATGGAAATTTGACCCCATATACTTGGGTACGCGGGGGCGGTGAAGTGGATATGCAAATCGTTCTTATCGACTGACCGACTATTCAAAGGGGCTAGGTGAGTTGAATATGCCACGTGAGCTAGTATAACACTCCATCCAATAAATGCCACGCGGCAAGGTGGGTCCCGCTATAAACCTTTACTCTCTCCCATCTGTCTCCGTTACTTCTCTCCCTGCACATTATCTCCCCGCCGTTAACCTCTCCGTCTCACCCACTTTTCACCATCTTCTTCTTCTGGTACACATACCAGAAGCACACCGTCGCCATTATGGACCCACAATGCAGACGCAGAGCTTCATTTTTGTTTCTTCTTTTGTTTTTGGGCCCATAATCTCTGCATTGTGGTCGCGAGCGACGAGCGGCCATGGCTCCAGATCTGGCCAAACTTCCAGATCGAGCCGTCCCGTCCGACGTTGCTCGATGCCAACGACGACCATGGACATGGACGAGCGTCGTCCATGGCTGGCCGCGAGCGTTACCCATGGTGGATGGGAAAGATGGATACCCAAGGGGGTCAATAGCATGCCCGAACGACGCCAACAACGGCCATGGATGAGCGTCGGTGTGCTCATGAGCGGTCGTCAATGGTTGGCTGGTGACACTGCAACTCAAGCGCAAGCGTCGTCCATGGTCTCGAAACGCAAAAAGAAACGGAAGGAAACAGTGAAAGAAGAAGGAGAGTAACAAAGGAGAGAGAAGATCTGAAAATGGAGTAACGGGGACCGCAAAATCTGACCAGTGGGCCCTATCCGCCACGTGTCATCAGCCGAATGGTGTGTTGTATAACCTACGTGGAGTGTTCAACTCACTTAACATTTTCTCCGGTTGGGCCTCCCTCCCCATCACGTGTTTTATGCTCAACCCACCGTCGTAAACGGCCAAACGCGAGACTTGACTCACCGTCGTAAACGGTGAAACGCGAGACTTGACTTGTTTATTCGGCTCGGCTTCATCATCTCCGCCCCCGCCCCCGGCTTCACTTGTGGACTTTATTAATTAATGGAGGTTTGATAGAGGAAATCCATTTCAAGAATAAAATTAAGCACTTGTTAGCACAGATTAGCTCAAATTTATGCGAGTAAATGATGTATCATTAACATTGATCACAGGGAAAATGTAGTTTTTGGCTGTCTTAGCAGCCAATAATGGCTATTCTTTTGTAATAGAGTGCTGCATTTCCATGTAGCTGTTTGTTGATAAAATTTCTATCTAAATTTTGGGTTATTTCTTTTTGCAGATGCAACCAAGAGTTCTTCAAGAAGTTACGGTGAAAGATTAATAACAATCGACTCAATTTCATCCCTAATCACACACTCTTGAATGCATGCGCAGTTTCCATGTCTTCTAAAGCACTGGATTGATATGTTATATGTATACTATGCCTCGACTTGCAATCCAAGTGTGTACATTTTGTTGGGATTTTGGCATCCAAATCCTATAGAATTGAATGAAAAGTGTGTGAACGAAAGTGTCCCACGTAGGTAGGTAGGATAGAAGAGGTGATGGGAGACGATTTATTTTAAGGAGCCTCTCAAATGGGTTTGGCCCCACTTTCGTGAAAGAGAGAGGACCTACGCCAAGCTAGATTGGTCCCCTCGCGCGCGCCGTCCGTCCGTCCGTCCGGCTCGGTTCGGTTCGGTTCGGTTCCGGGCCTATTCTCTATTGAGACATTTTTCACTTCATCATTATCATTTTGTGCGATTATTCTGCGAAATTGCGTTCGAAGGAGTCCTCTGAATAGGTACCACTTCGGAGAAACGAGATCCGTTCTATCCATCCTGGGAGACGATTGTCCAATATCCTCATGTACTAATTGAGGGGCCAAATTCGTCTTAAGGACACGACGTTATTTCGTTAGGCTCGGATCAACATTATGCTTATTTCTTTGTATTGCTTTTAGGTTAGTTTTTCCGATATTTGATTTCGATTTCTGATATACGAACTTAGCCGACAACAATCTTAACACGAATTTATTGAAATGTTATTCTGTTTTCATTTATCTTTTGTTCTGTTCGTATAATGATCGGTGATACAATCTTCGATCGGCCCGTACGATCGGTGATACAATCTCATGCATGTGCATCGTCTCTCACGTTGAAGTGAATACTGCCTGTTTTTCGTTTCGGCCTCATTTTTAGTTTGTTTTCTTCGCATTGCCGAACTGTTCATGCATGTTTCGATTTTTTTTTTTCGTCAAAACTTGAATTTTATTGCATAAACAAAAAGTGCTCGTCGAGACGAGTAAAATGAAGGGCGGCGCATCGCCGGAGGACGCCGCACGCGCCCTCACGCGCCGGCAAGGGCCGTGGGCGCGACGGTGCGTGAGGCCCATGCCCAGCCGTGCGAAACGCCGCGTCAGCCCGACGATGACGTCAGCATGAGAATAAATAAAAATAAACTGATTCTAAAATTTATCTAACGGATCAAATTAGAATTGAGAATAAATAAAATTTGACAATTTTAAAAAACGAAATTTTATAAACTAAAGGCATATAATCAATCAGATAGAATATGTTAAAGCATCCGATTTCACCGTAACCACTAGATATGGATTTCAGATCATTATGCATACAAGAACAATATCAAACATGTGATAGCGGAATTTCCCAGTCTATTTACTATCCTATCTCTAGGTATAGCGAACCTACTCAGTATATCAATTTACTATATTTCTATGTGAATTTAAATAAACATAAGTGCATTAAAATCCGTGAATATTCGCGGTTTACAATGAATCTTTTGGATCACCTTATATATCACCGAAGGCTACACAAATAACATGGTATATTTCTATCCACATTTAATTCATGGTTATATATTATAATGAGCAATTGCATATTATCACTTTTTCAGTCTCAAACGTGCACGTCATCTCATTTAAGTGAGGGCGAGTCATTTAAAGGAATTAAGCACAATAATATATAACTCACACGAACAAAATTACTTGCAAAACATGAAATTCATATCGTCATGGTTAGGCCACATCGTAGCTTTAATAAAGAAAATTAAAACATAATAGAAGAAGAAACGAAAATATAAATTAAACCAATCATCTCAAATCAAACAACAAGAATTCTGTCACCACTTTTGTCTTCTCTTCAAAATACTTGAAAAGCTCTCAAAACACTTAAAACAAAAACAATCTAAAAAAAAATCGCTATTTCCCCGAGTTATCCTATTTATATTATAACATCCAAGACTCATCTAACAAGGCAATTACTTTTTTTTCACATAAAATTAGGGAATAAATCATAGAATTCCCAATGTAATATCCACATTTTAACTCTTATCATATTCCTTTCGTTATTTTTGCGATATTTTCCTTATTTTCTCCATATCTCAATATTCTATATAAACAAGGAAAAATTAAGTAAATAAAAGGAAACCCAAATATATTCTAACAAATATTGCATTACTTATTGCCGAGAGTAGATAAAATAATTCTATTTTTATAGAGTTGTCACTCGCTCTCGGGGCTCTCGGAGAGGATCTTTCGAGCTCTCTCTCTGTCTCCCCTTCCTTCCTCTTTTTCTCGGGTTTACTCCAAGCACCATAGATATCTCTCATTCGGTTGAACCTGCATCGAATGGAAATCGGGATTGCTATCTGTCCACACGTATAGAACACATAACAAGGATGGTCAGGAAACATGCAATTGGGTATAGTAGATTTGTGCCCATCTGATCCGGCTTTCAAAAAATTTAAAGGCACAATTCCGCGCATCGGCGCGCACAC
Organism: Syzygium aqueum; assembly: GCA_031216185.1. Taxonomy (NCBI): domain Eukaryota; kingdom Viridiplantae; phylum Streptophyta; class Magnoliopsida; order Myrtales; family Myrtaceae; genus Syzygium; species Syzygium aqueum. Next base: position 336,360 of record CM062237.1, read on the forward strand.
GCTATCGTACGGGGCTATTGCGCGCCGTACCAATGTTTTAATTGGAATCACAGATGACGTCAATCCTGTATCTTAAATGAATACAACAAGAAGTGCACATATATAGAGGTCAAGAGTAATTTAAAAAAAGTGACATTACTTTATGAGCCATAAGATCCCCACGTCGGAACGCTTGGTTCCCTTCTTCTTCCTACCGCCAAAGCAAGAGCATCCCATGATACTTCAAGTCATACCAAAACGTCACAACTTGCGAGTTGCGACCCTGGCCCAAAAAATTACTCTCGCCTCTTTTTGCGTTTTGATGCGAGTTTCTCCAAAGCTTCCTCTCTAATGGCATTTATATACAATTGGACCATGGCTCTCGTTCCTAGGCGTCTCCTTGAGGTTGCATTGGCCGGCGTTGCTCGAGAATTTTCGAAGAGAAGCCGATCATCCTCAATCGTGCACCAGAGAACTAATATTGAGGTAGATTCATTAAACTTGCATGTTTAATTCCCTGATGCCTCAGTCAATCGGACGTTTAGGATTTTTCTTGTGCTTAATCTTGCTATTAGCCGAGCATGTATTAGCTACCTTTGATTTCAATTTCAATTTCAATTTCATTGAGTTAGATATGCATGTTAGATAATCGCTTAAGTGACTGATGTTTACCATGGATGAATGAAGTTCAAAGTTAATGGAAATTTGTTGAATAATGATGAACAAGGTTGAATGTTGCTTGAAAGTGCTGGAAATTAGCTTCTTGTTATTTTTGGGTCAGACCGGAAATTAGCTTAGTTTTCAAGTTTGATCGTGTTCGTGAAATCTGAAATTTGGAGTTGATTTGACCTCTGTTCATTCTCCGATTTTTAGAAATTTTAAAAATCTTCGTGAGATATCTCTATAAATATGTATTAAGATCTTTGCAATGATATTATTTGTGTAAAAATCCGATGTTGTTTGATCGGTAATCTTGCATCCGCAAAGTAGCGAAAACTTTTTGCGCTTAACATAAAAATCGGATTTCCGTTCTTTTCACACTTTCTTTCACAAATTTAGCATAGTTAGAGGTCTTTTGTGAAAAAATTCAAAACTAAAAAGTTGTTCGTTGGGGTCTAAAATAGTAGACTGGAAAGTTGGAGGACTTGTTAGCAAATTTAGTGGGCCAATTTGGCCAAAAATCGGACAAGGTCTGTTTTGGCCTAAAAAACAGAGTATACAATTGAGTCCCTGGAAATGATTGCAGTGTTAGCATAGTTCAAGGACTTATTTGAAAAAAAATTAAAACTTGAAAGTTGTTAGGGACAGAGCTAAGTTCCAGTAAAATTTCAGGCAGTTCTGACCAAGTTGATATTTTTTGCGTATTTTCAAAGTTCCGCGTCAGAACCGAGTCTAAATAAGGAGCAGTGTCGGCTCCGGGTCAATTTCAAGTCAATTGAGTCCGAACCAGGTCAAGTAGTATAATGACAATTAAACTACACACTTCAATCTTTCCAATGATGCTTGAATCATTCAATGGGTAGATCATTAAGGCACTCAAATAAGTCGAAACAAAATTGTCCAGAATCAGTTAATAATTGGAGAAGTGATCCAATTTGGCTCACTCAATTGGTTGACGATTGTTCGAGGTCATTTGGTCAAAATGCATGCTTAGTTACCCTTTGTATGTGATTTCTAAATGAATGATTTAGGTTCGCGATATGTGTATCGTCGGGTTGGTTCGCGGGTGAAATTATCCTTAATTTGCTATTAACGATATTGGCCTAGCGCTTTGTGAACATAACTGGGGGTTGATTATTGTTAATCTCAACCGATGAACCCGTAGTGTATTAGGAGGTGGCTTGGGACAATCGAATTGCATGATTAGTTCTAAGACCGATTTCGTAGCAATTAGATGACAATTTGACGTGAACATTGTCGTAATGTCGGGGTAAAAAGGAAAGGGTTTAGGGGTATTGCTCAAAAGGCGGGCCAATGGTCCATCCCCAAGCCCACATCACGCATGACGTTGAATTTTATTTTAAGTTCTCAACGACGGAAGCATTTCGAGAAATCGCCACTAAACTATTGAGGTCGGCTAGAAACCAATCAAGATGCGAGAATGTCATCTCGATTCCTATGCAACCAGAGATGCTAGGGTCGGGAAGTTGTTTACGCTAACATTTATATAAGTTCCAAGGTGTCTAAGGGCACGAATTATTAATAAAGATTAGTAAAAATAAAAGACGCGTGTCGCGCTTGACGTTCTCAACGTCACGTAGCCTCTCTCTTAGTTTCGCCTCACAACCGTGCTCTTTCAGTGTGGCTCGTCACTCAAGTTCCTCTATCCTCGACCGTGAGTTCATCGCTTCAGAATCGTGCCCGACCGTGCCCCCCGTCGCCTCTTCGCGCCTCGCCTATCGGTTTGTATGATTTTCCCTTTTCGCTAATCGTTTCCTCGTACACCAAACAGGATTCTTGGGGCACCCACACCACGGGACAAAATTCTGAAAAGCAAAATAAAGAGGACACTTGAGATATGAAAAAGCAGGAAAAGTTGTTAAAAAGAAGAAAAAAAAATCAGCCAATCCCGGTCCGTCCAACCTGAGAATTGAACCGGTCGGGAACCGACCTTGTCCGGTCCAATTCTCGATATCAGGGTGGGTTTTCATAAATAAATAGCTACCGAATTTCTTTGTCTCGTCACTTGTAAACTTAAAAAATTACCTTGAATTCTTTTATTTCCTACTCGCCCTTTTTTTTTCTTTTTGCTGAAATATTTCCTACTCACCTTTATATGCATAATTACTTAATTACGGTGTTATCCCCTATTATTTGATTAAGTGTATGAATGATGATAATTGATATATGTGATCAGCTCCGACCTCCATAGGCACCAATCGGTGGGTTTTTCCTCCCCTGTTTTCTTCTCGTACCGTTGCCCATCCTCCGTCTAGGGTTTCCTGCCTCAATCGATCTTCTTCTTCTTCTTCTCTCTTCTTCCCTCCGCCGCAGCAGCCAGTCCCACTCTCTCGTCCGCCCCCTCGCATCACCGCTAAACCCGACGGGCCACGGAGGTGAAGCTCCCGCGTCCCACTCGGGTCAAGAACAAGACCTCCGGCCCCGATCCAGATCACCGCGGAGCAGAACCTCCGGGAGGCCCGCGAGCGTCAGGAGGTGGAAATCCGGCCCCCGAAGCAGAAGATCACTGATCACACCGAGCTCGGCAATTACCGCCTCCAGAAGCGCAAGGAGTTCGAGGACCTCATCCGCCACGTCCGATGGAACGTCAGCGTCTGGGGTCAAGTACGCCCAGTGGGAGGAGTCTCAGAAGGACTTCAACCGGGCGCGCTCGGTCTGGGAGCGCGCTCTCGAGGTCGATTACCGCAACCACACGCTGTGGTTCAAGTACGTGGACATGGAGATGAAGAACAAGTTCATAAATCACGCCCGGAATGTGTGGGACCGCGCGGTATCCCTCTTGCCGAGGGTCGATCGGCTGTGGTATAAATATATACACATGGAGGAGAAGCTGGGCAATGTAGCGGGCGCAAGGCAGACTTTCGAGAGGTGGATGAATTGGATGCCTGACCAGCAAGGTTGGTTGTCTTGTATTAAGTTCGAGCTCAGGTACAGTGAGGTTCAGCGCGCGAGGGGAATTTACGAGAGATTCATGCGGTGCCATCCTAAGGTCGGTGCTTGGATTAAGTATGCGAAATTCGAAATGAAGAATGGCGAGGTTGCTAGAGCTAGGCACGTGTATGAGAGAGCGGTGGAGAAATTCGCTGATGATGACGAAGCAGAGATGTTGTTTGTGGCATTTGCAGAATTTGAGGAGCGCTGTAAGGAGAGCGAGAGGTCGATGTGCATATATAAGTTTGCGCTAGATGATATTCCGAAAGGAATGGCAGAGGATTTGTATAGAAAGTTTGTAGCTTTTGAAATGCAGTATGGAGATAGGGAAGGGATTGAGGATGCTATTTTGGGTAAGAGGAGATTTCAGTATGAGGACGAGGTCAGAAAGAATCCGTTGAATTATGATTCGTGGTTGGATTACATTCGCTTGGAAGAAAGTGTGGGCAATAAAGAGAGGGTTAGGGAGGCTTATGAGCGTGCAATTGCCAATGTGCCACCTGCTGAGGAGAAGCAGTACTGGCAACGTTATATCTATTTGTGGTAGGTATATATTTGTGAAATGCATACGCTCTTATTTACTCTCGAGATGAAATATGCCTCATGGTGTTTCTATTGGTGTTTCAGGATTAATGATGCATTGTATGAAGAGCTTGATGCTGAAGATATGGAGCGTACATGGGATGTATACAGGTATGTATGTCCTTGTGTTGTGGAAGTTGCATTTTTTCGCCTTTTGGACAAGGATGGGATCTCTCTCACATCCTCCCTGTTTTTGTTTCCAAGAGAATCGGATTGGATAATTTGTTGGTTTATACCAACTTTCCTATTTATGCTAAGGAGTCGTAAAAAAATGGTTCATTGATCATGCTACGCTATGGATGATTGCTATATTTGTTTCTAAACTCATGTATATCTGATGTCTTGGGAGGGTTGATGCTACATAGGACTTGCACTAGCTAAACTGATGTCATGTGATTTTCTCTTGTCCGAAGCTTCACGACTCGCAAGAAGGTGTATGAGAGTGTACAATGGAGTCAGTGGCTTGTCTATCTGAGTAATTATTTATTTTATCTAAAAAAGGGGGTTGTTGACCTTAGGTTGTTATGGGTCCCTAATGGTTGGAGATTGTGTTTGTGAAGGTTTTAGTGGTTTTGCTGCAGGGTTGAAAGTTTTGGTGGCGGGATTAATGTTCGAGCAGAATCCAGAGCTACTATGCTTCGGATTTTTTCCTTTCTTTTCTTTCCTTGTGGGTCCCAATTTCCTTCATCCTCTTCCTTCTATGTTTTTTTGCAGGCAATTCTCCTTTTACACATTTTGTAAAACGTGGTATCCTTGGGTAAAGTTGATGAGGTTGCAAAGGGTAATATCATCCGAATTGTGAGGCCACAACAAGCCTAAGTCGGCAAGGGCCTCTCCGACGTGCGAGTCCACGATCCACTATGGTAGCACCTTGAGGGCAGCGATGCAGCAAACAATAGTCGCATCTCCGGCGACATCCAGCTCTTCGTTTGGATTGGCATCCAAGGCGTGGAGCTCGAAGGCCTTGTACGTGGCTCACATGCGCTGCATGGTCTACCATTCTCCAAAGCTGTAGTACCTACATGTGATGGTGATCGAAGCTCAGGACCTCCACATCACTCTGAATCTGCCGCCATTGATGGTGCGAGTGGTGAGGGTCGATGCACAATCCGTGTGGAGTGGCGAGGGTCAAGGAGTACGGGTTCTTTACATCTTGGTCTAATTGCTTGTTGCCCTTAAGTAGTTGATTTTCATTCCGTAGTTGGATGTGATTAATATGGTAAATAAGCGAGAGGGGAAGGGAAAAAGCTCCAGTTCCGTACTGAATTCCTTCAAATCTGCAATTAATTGTGATATTAACATTTAGCAAGGATTTCTGGTTTGTGACTTCTGGATGAAAGCTCTAGCAGTCTCTACAGTAGGTGTGAATAGTAACTTTAGTAGTCTGTATGTGCTGTCGTGTCCCCATGACTATCCTCTTGACCATTTCATATTTTTCTTGAGTAGGGGTTAATTGAGTTGGATGTTCTTTTTTGAACAGGTAAAATGTGAATTTGTCAATGTTACAATGTGGAAAGTCGCCATCTGTGGGGATTATATGAAGTCAAGGTTCAAGGTATGGCAATTATTGGGTTTTTTGTTGCTGTCGTGTTTTTCCATATATTGTATTTTCTCTGGGATGTCAATGATTATTATTAATTACCAATTATTAATTAGGTTCCTATCTTTGATACTTGACAGACATGTTCCCATGGAACTGCTTGCAATTTCATTCATTGTTTCCGCAATCCGGGTGGCGATTATGAGTGGGCTGACTGGGATGAATCACCTCCTAAGTACTGGGTCAATAAGATGACTGCTTTATTTGGTTATTCTCTGGAAAACTATCAAGGGGAGGAGAAAATACCAGTAAATGTGGATCGACGGAGAAACTCTAGCAATGACAGCAGCTTTGATTCAAAGAGGTTTGTTTTCTCTTGGCTGTATGTGCAGTATACTTTGGAAAAGCCCTTACCAAGAAAAGTGGTTTTTTTGGTAAGGAAAATTTTTTTGTTAAGGGAGTAAAAAAAAAAAAAAGTGGTTTTTTAGTAACCCAAAAAATAAAAATTCGAAACCTTTTACCATCTATTATTTTCATCAACAAAATTAGACTGTAGACTCTCAAACACCTCAAATTTCTCTCACTCTAAATAAGCCACTTTTTAGCCATACTCAAAGTCACGAGAATACTAAAATCTCAAGGGGTGTAACTTGCTGCAATTGCAATTCCTGTGATAAAATGTTTGTGTGCACATATCCAGGTCATGTAAATCTGTATTGATGCCTGCACTAAATCCCTCATAAGTTTATAATGGACGGAGGAAAATAGGGGGTCCTTAGTTCTTTTGTGGAGTTTACATATTATTCTCACAAATCGTGGGTGTTGATAATTTGGGTGAGTGACTAACCTTTTAGATAAAGGCTAGCACACGAGCATGATAGCTGAGATTTCCATGGTTTTGCCACACTACATGTTATAGACACTATCGGTCATTAAACCTTTAGGATTTAAGAAATTGAGACACGAGTCAGTGCAGGAGGACGACTTGAATTTGGGCAAACAAGAGCAATCTCAACACCTCAGTGTTATAACAGATGTTCATTACAGAGTTATAGTAATTCAGCTGTTTGGTGAAACAAATATATTTGAGCAACTGAAATCCAACAAAATGTCATTTGTCACTCGGTGTCCGCTATTATTAGGAATCTGGGACACGTGTACTTTTTCTCCAACCAATTCCATGTTGTCTAGTTGCCAGATATCCATCGACATCTTAGGAATTTTCTTTTTTAATTCACAGCTGCTTAAGAAATTAGATTGATTGTACATACTTTTTGTAAAGCTGCCAAAGCTTGTATGAAGATACATCAAGGTTATAACTGATACTCATGTACGAAGATTTTGGGGAAGAGCTTCAAAACAGATGTGATGTCCTTTATTATTATGATTGAAATTAATGGACCCATATTGTTCCTTGTGCTAGCTAGCTTCGGTTTAGTAGTCAATCTGGCTGCGATTTCTTATCTTCATCTTGTGATGAATAGTTGGTGGTTTTTTCATTTTTTGACTTTATGGCATCTATTGTCTATAAAGTTGCATCTCCATCTGATTTTCCTTATCGTTGGTAGGGGTCGCACAAGGAGATCTAGATCAAGGGAAAAGGATTACTTGAGTTCAGGAAGATCCAAAAGCCTCTCGCATCAAGCGCCATAACTTGGCCGGACCCAAAGCTCCTCCTCCGATCGCCTCCGTCGTCTGCCTTTCAGTTTCAGCGAGCTTTCGGACTAGAGGAAGGGAAGCGAAATGAGCGATCCCTGCCAGTTTCCTGAGCTAGAGCTTCCTTGCTGAGCTATGGCCTCGGCTGCCGATGTGGCTTCTGCTCTGCCTCAGGCTCCGTCGGATTCTTCACGTAACTCTTTCTCTCTCTCTCTCTGAAAAATGCGGGCTTTGCTTGAAAAGACGCTTGTGTAATTCGGGGGAGCAAATGTCGAGTTTCGGTCTAGAGAAATGCATTGTTAATGCGCTGGGTAAATGCTGCGGAATCTGTTTGGTTGAATAACGCGAGATGAGAAAGTGTTGACGGAAAAGGAAACGCTAAATAAATACTAGCTTCCTTAGATGACTGGTTTTATTCCGAGTCCTTTTTTTCTGATGGAACATCGGTCCATAATGAAGATTGATTAGCTTCTGCATTTCCTTTAGTGGGTTCTGATCAGGTTATGTGAGAAGTTGGCGTTGAAAAATTGATTGGCCAATTTCTTTAGGCAAAGGTGCTTACAAGTTGGCTTGCCTCTATTCTGGAATCTCAAATGCGGTCGAGGTATATGTTTAAGACCGGCTATCTAAGTTGACTATGACATTAGCAGGAACAAGGGGGAGTGCACTTCTCAGTTTTTTCTGATAATAGCTGTTGGTTGAAGGTGCGGAGTTTTTTTTGGTAAATATTTTTAAATTACCATTCCAACAATAGACAAGATAAAATGAGTTTTATTATGGAGATGAATTTGAGACTGCATACGGTTACTACAGTTCCTCAGTTCATCCCCCATCCGTTCCACACATGCTATGATTCCTTTTTCCCGTGATCTGAAATAAATAGCTTAAAGTGCAGCGCAAGCATCGTTTTTCAATTTGGCAGTTACCCATTTCGTTTTTTCAGTGGTGGCTGTCAGAAAGGACAATCTCGACCATGAATGGGACGTATTTCGTAAAAATAAGAACCAATTGTAGTCTCTAATATAGTTTAAGTCAAAAGTCCGACAATGAATAAGAGAAATGTGGACCATTATGGGCTTTGAGGCTACTCGGAGTGAATTAACTACGCACTTTGTGCCCAATGATCGGAATTGATGAGCCGACTTTGGTCAAGTGAAAACATAGAGCAACTTGTGGCCTCGACCATGAACGGGACGTATTTCTCTAGTATAGTTTAAGTCACACGTCCGACAATGAATAAGAGAAATGTGGACCATTATGGGCTTTGAGGCTACTCGGAGTGAATTAACTACGCACTTTGTGCCCAATGATTAGCTATATTGGTTTTCAAGGAACATGTTTTGTAATTGGGAGGATTCTGTTTGGAATGGTTCGATAGATTCTGGATAAGTAACATTGTATAGTTGTTGCTTGAATAGAGATGGATAAAGATTTGGCCGACAATTAGAAGAATACAAGGGAATTTCGAGTGTACTGGAAATGAGAATGAAGGAGTCTTGTCGAAATGAATTGCGTCTTGTCAATAGATGCTGGAATCCTGCTGAGATTTGTTAGAAACATGCTGGAATTGAATCGAATGCATGCTCGCCGTGATTGTATTTGTCAGCCCAGTGAAATTCTCTCGTTCTATTTGTCTTTAGTTTGATGACACAAGTTCATATATGTACGTGTGCAGACAGTACATCAATTTAATGTCAATTCTTTACAAAATAATCGGAAATTTTGATCTCGATTAATCTATAATAATTCTGAATGTTGCTGCACGGCACTGATTGGATATGATTTTTGTAGATTCAAACTTGGCTTTGCTCTGGCATGATGCAGATGAGTTTGTCTAGCGTGTTGATTGTTTGAGCTGACTGCTAGCTTATTCCATTTTCGGCTGTGACCTTCTCTCACTTAGAGCTTGCTGGATTTTCGTCCTTTCATGATGTGTGCTCACCACCCGTTTGCTGATATGCCTCTTAGACATAGCTATGAAATATATCATGATTTTTATTCAATTTGAGGATGGGTTTATGTAAGCAATTGGTTTGCTAGCATTCGAATTTGATTCTATGTTAAGCTTAAGTGTTATTGGGACCAAATTTGACGCTATTCTTCCATTTCTATGTTTATGTATATCTCGGTGATTTGCCATGGCAAACGGGGTCGAGCATGTGGTCTGGATTTATCTTTCTCAACTTTTATTTCTGGAGGAGGCCAATCCCTCAAGGTAAGACATACTCATGCTTTGTCAATTATTAACTAGAACTCTGTTGGGATCATGTTCAGTAGAGGATTAGTCCTGCAAGTTTGCTTGCTGCTGTCCATTGTCTATGACTTGTTTCCTGTTAGGAATTGTTAAAAATCTGCTTGAAGTTCATTGGAACTGGCTAGAATTCTTGGAAGTTGTTAAGGTCTTGGTTAATAGAGATATTTGAAACTGATTTTAAGTCAGTCTAGGCTGGGAGAATGGCTTGGGGAGCTAATTGATCAATAGAATGATATTAACAGAACTTGCGTTTTCTAAGTCCAGTGAGTCGCTGAGTTTAGATGGGCGATTAGGCTTAGTAAACCTCAAAATCTTGCAAAGCCGTTAATTAATGAAATGATCCTGACATCCTGAGCTTTGACTAGATAGGTCGCACGCGGAAAATGAAAACCGTTTGCTAGGTAAAAATGTACGCATGACCTGAACATGAAATCTGGGAAAACTGGTTGAGAATGTGTGATAATCTGTTCCTGACCGACCTTTGTTCGTTCCATGATTTTTATGATTTTCTGTGTTTGAAATTTCGAGATGTGTTCTTCATGAAAGTTGTGAGTGAGATCTTAAGCTTTCCAATGATATAAAATTCATTAGAATTGAGGCTCTTTTGGTTGCTCAAAGGTATGATCACTATGCCGAAATATTTCCGCACTTGGATCTGGGAAATTGCTTCCATGAGCATCCAAATGCCAAATGTATTTTGCAATTTTGATGAAATTGAGGTCCTTTGCAAAAACTCAAAACTAAAAAGTTGTTTATTAGGGTCTTAATTTGTAAATTGGCATGTTTGAGGACCTAATAACAACATTTGCTGGGCCAATTCGGCAGAAATTTCGGATAAGGTCAATCTAGCCTTTAAAATTGTTTTCAATTGAGTTCTGGGAATAAATGGAATTACTGGGAAAAATCAAGGGATTTTTAGCTAAATGTTAAAACTTGAAAGTTGTTCAGCTCACGTTTTCCCAACTCCCTATAAAATTTGACGCATTGTTGATGTCATGTGATATTTTTCTCGCATTTTTTCAAGTTACGGGCTGAAACGGAGTCGAGAATGGGGTATCCAGGTTGAGTCAATTTTTTTCGGATAAATGGGGTTTTTAGAAACGGTCCAAATGGTCTTCAAGAACTTTGAACTACGTATCATAAGCTTTCTAATGACACTTGAACCGTGTCAATAGGACTTTGTTTGATAAGCCAATTGGGTCTAAACAGAAATATAAACTTTAATTGAATAAGTGATCTTCAAGAGGCTCACTTCCCCTAGTATCGTGTTTGTTAGATGAATGATTAGGCGCGATGGATGTTGGGCAGGTAGTTATGGCGAACATTAGAATCAAATTTAGGGGTTAAGCTATATCGATCATCATTCTGTGAATGCAAATGGTGGTCGATTATCATTAACCATCAATCAATTAATCCTAGTCATTAGGAATGGGGGTAATTGAAACGCATGGAAGGCAAAGGCCGACTCCGAGGCCATTCCATTGATTGATTTGGATGAACTTTGTTGCTTGATTGTTTTGAATGATTGCATGTGATTTAATGAATGAATGTGAATGAATGCAAACCGATACCGTGGATGTTGGCCATGCGAGATGATCCAAGGAGGAGGTGGTCAAAGCTCTTGAACACGATGGCAAAAGACTGATGTCCAATCCGGTCTCAACCGCTTGTAATAGCTAGCTTAGTTTAATTAATAAACAAGATTAGCTTAGGTTGTAATAAAATTGGTTATTTAGAAGATGACTGCACATCTAAAAAGAACCGGTTTTAGTCTTTAGCGTAGGTGTCCGATAATGAATAAGGGAAATGTGGATCATTATTAGCCTTGATATTACTCGGTAGTGAATGAACTACGCACTTTGTATCCAATGATCGGAATTGATGACCCTAATTTGGACAAGCGAAAACATATGGCTCATCGCAGCCTAAGCCATGAGTGGGACCTATTTCGTTGCCTAGGATATGTTTAGACTTCTAGGTTCACTTTGAGCTTCTTAGTAAGTCCTTGAGAATTTTGTAGATGGAGATTAAAGACCGATGTCCAATCCGGTCTTAATTTGTACAATTCATTTGTCACTCGACCATGTCTCGAGTTTTCAATTCGTTTTGTTTTGTAATAATTACCCGACGAGTTGCGGGGTTTTCTTTATCGCAATTAGGATAGCTCTTATTTCCAAAGGCATCACCATCCCAGGTGTCTAAGGAAAAGCCTCTGCCTCTTTGTCCTCTTTTCCCCTCTTTTCCTTCTTTTCTCATAAAATGCTAACCAAAATGGGCTAAACTGGCTAAGAAGCCATTGACATAACCCATCTTTTCTTCTACTTCCATGTATTTTGCAATACATGGCCCAATTTTCCACGAGTGGCAAAAATGAGATTATAATCCGGCTAAATGTTCTTGCCTTCCAGTTTTATCAATTTCCCAGGTTAATTTCCACCCTCGCTCTCCTAACTTTGATTAGAAAGTTTAGGGTCCATTTTGCATGCAATCTGTAAGAGGGTTTCTTTGCAACAAAATGTTAAAAACATACAAAGTGGATAAAGTTCCTAAAATTTGGTGCCATTTTGAATTGATTTGCTATTTTTCTCCGCATTTTTGACCATTTTTCAATAATGAACCGGCCTAAATTGGTTTTTGATTCACGAGATTTCTAATTGATTTGATTGTTTGAATGAATGAATGTCTGTCGTTAATGTGGTTAATCTATGAACGTTATGAAATCCATGATGTGGCCATCCAAGGAATCCAAGAAGTCCTGTATGGAATTACCTAAATTGTTTTAGTCTCTAGTTTTCAATCTTGCAACTGGGCCATGTATTATTTTTGCCCAACTTTTTCTTTTGGAGGCTGGGTGTTTACTTTATGGCACATTGCTAATACTGAGGCACTACTAGAAGAGACTAATGCGCCTAGTGTTCCTAAGAACACTAGGATTTTAGTTTCTCTAGTAAATAATCATTACCATGATGAATGAACCAATGAATGTGGAATGAAATGATGTGGGTTGCCACCATAAGTTCTATTTATGATACCGATAATTAGAATAGATTTAGGATCATGTCCTAACTAACAATATGTTGAATGTATATGACCATTTTTTAGGTCTAAATTGGTTTTTGATTCATGAAATTTCTTATTGATTTGATTGTTTGAATGAATGAATATATTAGGTTAATCTATGAACGTCGAATGAAATCCATGATGTGGCCATCCAAGGAATCCAAGAAGTCCTATATGGAATTACCTAAATTGTTTTAGTCTCTAGTTTTCAATCTTGCAACTGGGCCATGTATTATTTTTGCCCAACTTTTTCCTTTGGAGGCTGGGTGTTTACTTTATGGCACATTGCTAATACTGAGGCACTACTAGAAGAGACTAATTGCGCCTAGTGTTCTTAGGAACACTAGGATTTTAGTTTCTCTAGTAAATAATCATTACCATGATGAATGAACCAATGAATGTGGAATGAAATGATGTGGGTTGCCACCATAAGTTCTATTTATGATACCGATAATTAGAATAGATTTAGGATCATGTCCTAACTAACAATATGCTGAATGTATATGACCATTTTTTAGGTCTAAATTGGTTTTTGATTCATGAAATTTCTTATTGATTTGATTGTTTGAATGAATGAATATATTAGGTTAATCTATGAACGTCGAATGAAATCCATGATGTGGCCATCCAAGGAATCCAAGAAGTCCTATATGGAATTACCTAAATTGTTTTAGTCTCTAGTTTTCAATCTTGCAACTGGGCCATGTATTATTTTTGCCCAACTTTTTCTTTTGGAGGCTGGGTGCTTACTTTATGCCACATTGCTAATACTGAGGCACTACTAGAAGAGACTAATGCGCCTAGTGTTCTTAGGAACACTAGGATTTTAGTTTCTCTAGTAAATAATCATTACCATGATGAATGAACCAATGAATGTGGAATGAAATGATGTGGGTTGCCACCATAAGTTCTATTTATGATACCGATAATTAGAATAGATTTAGGATCATGTCCTAACTAACAATATGTTGAATGTATATGACCATTTTTTAGGTCTAAATTGGTTTTTGATTCATGAAATTTCTTATTGATTTGATTGTTTGAATGAATGAATATATTAGGTTAATCTATGAACGTCGAATGAAATCCATGATGTGGCCATCCAAGGAATCCAAGAAGTCCTATATGGAATTACCTAAATTGTTTTAGTCTCTAGTTTTCAATCTTGCAACTGGGCCATGTATTATTTTTGCCCAACTTTTTCCTTTGGAGGCTGGGTGTTTACTTTATGGCACAATGCTAATACTGAGGCACTACTAGAAGAGACTAATGGGCCTAGTGTTCTTAGGAACACTAGGATTTTAGTTTCTCTAGTAAATAATCATTACCATGATGAATGAACCAATGTGGAATGAAATGATGTGGGTTGCCACCATAAGTTCTATTTATGATACCGATAATTAGAATAGATTTAGGATCATGTCCTAACAATATGCTGAATGTATATGACCATTTTTTAGGTCTAAATTGGTTTTTGATTCATGAAATTTCTTATTGATTTGATTGTTTGAATGAATGAATATATTAGGTTAATCTATGAACGTCGAATGAAATCCATGATGTGGCCATCCAAGGAATCCAAGAAGTCCTATATGGAATTACCTAAATTGTTTTAGTCTCTAGTTTTCAATCTTGCAACTGGGCCATGTATTATTTTTGCCCAACTTTTTCTTTTGGAGGCTGGGTGCTTACTTTATGGCACATTGCTAATACTGAGGCACTACTAGAAGAGACTAATGCGCCTAGTGTTCTTAGGAACACTAGGATTTTAGTTTCTCTAGTAAATAATCATTACCATGATGAATGAACCAATGTGGAATGAAATGATGTGGGTTGCCACCATAAGTTCTATCTATGATGCCGATAATTAGAATAGATTTAGGATCATGTCCTAACAATATGCTGAATGTATATGACCATTTTTTAGGTCTAAATTGGTTTTTGATTCATGAAATTTCTTATTGATTTGATTGTTTGAATGAATGAATATATTAGGTTAATCTATGAACGTCGAATGAAATCCATGATGTGGCCATCCAAGGAATCCAAGAAGTCCTATATGGAATTACCTAAATTGTTTTAGTCTCTAGTTTTCAATCTTGCAACTGGGCCATGTATTATTTTTGCCCAACTTTTTCTTTTGGAGGCTGGGTGTTTACTTTATGGCACATTGCTAATACTGAGGCACTACTAGAAGAGACTAATGGGCCTAGTGTTCTTAGGAACACTAGGATTTTAGTTTCTCTAGTAAATAATCATTACCATGATGAATGAACCAATGAATGTGGAATGAAATGATGTGGGTTGCCACCGTAGTAGATTAGTTCTATTTATGATACCAATAATTAGAATAGATTTAGGGTCATGTCCTAACAAGGCTTATATGATGAATGTGAATGTATATGTTGAATGTATATGACCATTTTTCAGGTTTAAATTGGTTTTTGATTTGAATGAAATCCATGATCTAGGGTCCCCCTTCCTAGTCCTATAGTTGCATATGTCGCGAGGCTTACATGTATTATTTTTGCCAAGAGGCAACTAATGAACACTAGGATTTTAGTTTCTCTAGTAAACTTAATTGAATCTAAGCATGACTAGCTAGCTAGCTTCGGTACCATGAAATTTCTAACTAGCTTAAATTTCTAATTGATTTGATTGTTGAATGTACTGAACGAATAAATGGGGAATAAAATGAGTATTAGTTCTATTTATGATACCGACAATTAGATAGATTTAGGATCATGTCCTAGCTAGGCTTATATAATGAATGTATATGTTGAATGTATATGATGAGTGATCGAATGAATGTGGAATGAAACGATCTGGGTGGGTCATGGTGGTGGCCAAGTATGAGAATTTCGTAGTCAAACAAGAAAGAAGAAAGAAAGAGACTAATAAGCCTGGATTTTAGTTTCTCTTGGGCTTCGTCAATTTTGCATTTAATACCTCAAACATACAGGTCAAGTGCCTAAAATTTGAATCGATTAATTTTTACAATCAACCGGTCTAAATTGGTTTTTCATTTTCAATGACCATTTTTCGGGTAAGAGTATCATTGATGGTTCTAGAACCGCTAAGCCTACGTTACACGCAATAGTACCTAAAAGTACTACTGGAAAAATATATAAAAGATCGTTTGGCCATGGCCATGCGGGTTCTCCGTAATAATTATGACCCATCCCTTTAGCCAATTTAGCTCTTAGCTCTTAAATCATTGGGATTTTGCCAACAATGTTATGTCAACCGGAACGTTGATTTTCGTCTATGAATCTCATTCCGGTAAGAATTTCCAAAGGAAGCACGCCATAATCGTAGACATTACTCTCTAGTATGGAGCGCACTGAAAATAGTACATGTGTAGGCACTAGACAGGAATACATAAAATAAGGACCAATTGATCCTATCTAGATATAAATACGATCCATGGAGCTCCCGCCAGGTATCTCAACCACCTCTGGCAATCAAAAGCAGGTACTAATTGACCTAAAAGGCTGAAACAATAACTTGGTTCCGTCTTTTCATCACTTCTTGTTTGTTTTCCCTCGTGATTTTAGTGAGTAAGCACTCTGCAAGCTGCTGCGGGAAAAAAGCTATCATTATTAGTGATAGAATAATCAAAGTAATTAGTGGCAGAAAAGTGTACTAAAGCCCAAATTAAATTCGAGATTTAGGAGTTGAGGAATGTCATTGAGAACAAGTAAAAGACTTTATTGCGCTCCAGCACTCTTTTCAGATTGTCTGAGATATCGCTTTCAAAAGCTTCAACTAAATCAGAAGATATTTGCTCCGTAATCTCCTCGGGCACCTCTTTGATGTTTCCGTGGACGGTGAAAGAAGTCGCATGTGGACAGTTTGTGTTAAATAAAGTACCCTTATTTTTACTGAATAACTCATTAGGCTTTATCAATTTTCTTCTTTTCTTTTATCTGCCTTGTTCATCAATACTTTCCCACTCTATGTAATTAGATACTTTCATCACAATTTAATATGAATTCAATATAGACTTTGCAGACCTTATGAAAATTTATTTTTTTACATAATTAGACACTTTCACAGTATGAAATTGCTACCATCAATAATTTAAACCTGCTGTACGTATTTTCATAATTAAATCATTTTTTCGCTCGCACTACAAGCATTAATTTTGCCGCCGCCCACTATTGGCACAGGATACGCTATCTGCCATCAACATTCCGAAGTTCGTTTTTAGGAAAAAAAAACTCGAAGCAAATCAATTGATGGAAAAAGAAATATTTCTCAAATTCTATTTTTGTTCTTCAAGTTACGAGGTGACAGCTTGAGAATAGATTGATGAAGGTAATTGGGTATAGAATGTAAAGATTGGCTATTTAATTCTGAAAATATATGCTTAAGGCAAATTCATCTAAAATCCTCGTTTGATCAAACCTAATTTTAGGAGATAATGGTTTTAATTGCTGCATTCTTACTCCATAGTAAATGATATGACATAATATGATAGAGTGTTCAATAAAATAATATCACACTATAGTTTCCTTGAGAAATGAGGTCTCAAATTACAATTTGGATCTTACTAGTATGTATAATAACTCCAAAAGAGCATTCCATATAAGATTCGTCGTTGCTTTAAAGTATCAGTTTTCAACTTCAGAGGAAACTAATTAGCAAAATACTTGAACTAAGCATAGGTTCAGGCGCTCCTTGAATAAAAGTTCTTTTATTCATTGCTGTAATATATAACACATGGTCAAATTACCCTAGGAGATATCAATTTTCGTGCTGTAAGCAAAAAATAGAAAATACTAGAACGCTGCGGCTCACACAATTCATGTGTCATCGAGAAGCTTGAATTGTTTCTGTGGTTCCTCTTACTCTGCACCGGCGAAGGAGGTTGTCTGAAATTTTCAACATTAAAAAGCTCAGTCTAGCTTTCCCGATTATAAAAGCCAACTCATGCAATGCGGCTGAGAGTTTTCAGAGGGACTCCTGGAATTTACAATCCTCAATCATCCATACACACAGGCATTCCACCGCAATCTAAAATAATTCGCCATTCCACATAAAGTGTTTTTTTTTTCTTTTGTGGGCATTGTCCTTTTAAACCCAACTCTAATTTTAATTCAAAAGCTCATCCTCTCTACTCCACTCTCAAAAGCTTATGCCTTTAAACCCCCTTATAATTGAGCTTATCAAGCAAGAATCTTGAATGGAGCAAAAGACAATCACATTCTACATCATAAAGTGTTGGTTAATCCACTAAGAGAAAGGCCTCCTTAAGTGTCGTCAGTTACTCTCGGATAACTTATCTGTTTTGCTGCCTCACCCTCTCTCTCTCTCTCTCTCTCTCTCTTTTCTATTTGATTTTTTAGCCAAAAAACAAATCTGATTTCTTCTATTTGAACATTTGTTAATATGTTTCCTTTGCATTGTTCTCAACATTCAAACTATAAAAGTTGCGGTCATTGTTTTTTCAATTTTAAACAAGCCGGCTTTCCCTTTTACTTCTTTGCATATGCAATAATTTATTGGATGGCTATTGGTCGTTGTACTCGGTGACGAACACCATCATCTAATCGGTAAAAATTTTGAAAGATGATATGTGTGCTTCTTCGCGAAAAATTGGATCGTTGTGATTGATCCTAAGGTTGGATCACTTTAAGTTAATAGATGAGAGTTAACAAATCGGATCGCCGCAATCCGATCACTTGAGTAAATAGACGTATTGGGTGGGTGCAAGTCGGCAATAAAAGATGGACATGAACTCGGTCAAATGGAGCGGGATGAGAATTCAAAACTAACTCAAACATTCAGTCAAATGGGTGATGATAAGAAGAAGAGCTATGCATGATGCGTGTCTAATCTCTCAAAAAGAAATACCCTAAGACATTTATGTTTATGGGACACCCTAGTCTTAGAATTATTCCCTTAGTTGCGGTTGCCTCGATCGCTTCCCCCCCTTGTTCCCTGCATTTCAATCTCCCTTACTGGAGACCTCCGCTGGATCCATTTACCAAAAAGTTGGCCCATCTCCTCCAGTGTCAGTCCTTTGGTCTCCGGCATTGTGATGAAGAAGAATACCCAAGCTATGATTGCAACCACCGCAAATGAGAACGCAGCCCCGCTGAGGGGGATCGGCTTATCCAATGCTAAGAATATAAAAGATATCACTGCACTCGCCCCTTGGTTCGCAGCAAAGGCGATTGCGCATCCCTGTGCCCGTAACGTAAGTGGAAATGCCTCTGAGTTGAAAACTGAAGTGACAGGCCCCATCCCTACAGAGAAGGACGCCACATAAAGTAACAATGAGGCGATGCAAGTAGTTTCCATCCACATTTGCTTCTCATCATTTGAGTTGTTATGCTTCGTGTCGATTTGGTCGATCTTCACAAGGCAGACTCCAAGGGTGATAAGAGCCACGACCATCCCACCAATGCTGCTCAATAGCAACCGCCGTCGCCCGAGCTTGTCAAGGAGCAAAGTGGCCGGGAGGATGCATATCATCTTTACCACGTCGACTATGCCGGTCCATAAGAGTTTCTCGTTGGAGGAAGTAAGGCCGCCCTTCTCAAAAACACGAGCAACGTAAAGAAGGATAGTATCAATGCCAGAGGCCTTTTGGAATAATTGGATCATAATGGCACAAAAGAGCGCGTGGCGGACGGATGGGCTCGGGTGGTGGAGGAGATCCCGCCACACGCCCTTCCCGATGTTCTGCACAATGAAGTCATCGTTGCGCTCCGGAGGGATGCCAGCAGCCGCCTTGATATTGTTAAATTGGAGTGTAGCTTCCTGCTCGGAGGCGTGGATCCTCATGAGGATGTGCCTCGCATCGATCAGGCGTCCTCGCATGACCAGCCACCGAGGGGATTCCGGCATGAGGAGGATCATGATGGCGAGCAGGACCAAGGATATTGATCCCTCGCATAGCATGAGAACCCAACCGTGGAATTTGAACTTGGAGAAGAGATAATTGCAGACATAGCCGAGAACGATGCCGGCATTGATGAACACCTAAACCACCGAACCATATAAAGATACATAAAAAGAAGACAGCACATTGATAACATTAAAAAAAAAGAAGCGGAAAAGATGCTCGCATTTAGAAAAAAGAAAAGAAAAGAAAATGAGTGGTACCTCAGGGAAGGAGGTGAACAACCCCCGCTGGTTTGGAGGGGAGAGCTCTGCGATGTATATGGGGACTATCACAAGGGTGTAGCCGACGCCGATGTGAGCGATGACGCGGCCCAACAAGACAAAGAAGTAGGAAGCTATACCCATGAAACAAGGGGCCAAGAAAAAGACGTATCCCACCAAGAGGATCGTCAACCGGCGGCCGATCGAATCGGCAGTCCGCCCTGCAATCACTGAACCGAAGAGTGCACACATGTGGAGGATCACAGTCACTTGGTCAACATGCTTGTCAGTTGGCTCCTGGTCCTTCTTTATGGTAGTGATCGTCTCGCTCAACGCTCCTATTTCTACCAAAATTAATAATAAAAAAAAACCCAAGAAAATGTCACAACGTTATCACATAAATTGTAACTATATTCACGAAATTGAAAAAATAAGAAAAATATTAAGTTCCCTATTTCCTCAATTTATTTTCCTGATACATGTTAGTATAACATAATAATTTGAGAATTAATAAATGCGACGGAGAGAAAAAAATGTTATCCAATATTAAGTAGTCTTTTTTTTGGAGGGTGCTAGCACAACGGTACGGCTAGATAGATTATCTAACGGCGGTTTTGTGACCATAAATTGAAATATGACGTAGTGGGATTTGAGGAAATCCCCCCAAGCGAGAGTTTCCAATTCTAATTTTCTCAAGAAAACCGGCTAAACAAGTTAAGCACTTTCCTTGAGAAAATTAGCGGTGGACAAGCCACCGTTAGTTTTAATATATGGCAGCCACCAAAAAAAAAAAAATAATGACTATGATTATGATACAACTAGCTTTTTTTTTTTTTTTCAACAAAGACCGATTCGCTGGATGGAAAATTGATTCGCACATATATACTTCCAAGCTTATGGACAACCACGGGTTAGTCCTGTCATGACAGAGGGGGGGGATTTACCAAATCCAAGCATCAATGAGGTGAGGGAGGCCACCAGGGCGCATCTTACGGGGTACTTCAGTCGTGGAGAATCTCTAGCTGTGGGTGCTGTTAATAACTGCAATAGTTTGGCACCTTATGTAAGTCAAACAGTGGCATGTAGAATATCTCATATAATACTCAGAGTTCACGCTCAGTTCACAATTCTTATACAATCACCATTGCTCATCCAAAGCTATATTCCTCAAGGCTACCGCCATTCTATTTACAAAGCTGGATGAACATAAATTATAAACAAAACACCTGTTCAATCTCTCCCACCAAGTTGCATGCACCCTCCTCGTGTTCTGGAGAAGCCATATGCGACTGTTCTGCCGATACCTGCAATAGTTGGCACCTTATGTAAGTCAATCCGTGGCATATAGAATATGTCATATAATACTCTCAGCCCATAGTTGAAAAATTCTTATACAATCACCGTTGCTCCTTAATTTACAAAGCTGGATGAACATAAATTATAAACAAAATACCTGTTCAATCTCTCCCAACAAGCCGCTCGCACCCTCCTCGCGTTCTTCTGGAGAAGCCATATGCGCCTATTCTGCAAATACAAACTGACACAATGTGATGCCATCTTATAGGCTGACCCCGTAATATGTCTTGATTGATGCAAGAAGCGAAAACAAGGGGAGTCAAAGTTATTCTAGAGCATGGCAATAATCAGAGCATAATCAATCCTAAATAAGTACACTGTGGAATTCGACATATAAAGACTCATTAAAAAGATAATGATTTACGCCCAACTTGATATCAAATGGCATGGTAGGAGAAATAGAATATCCCAAAAAAGGTCACGTATTAAGAATATTCATGAAAAATCAAGCACACATGCATGTAAAGTTGCACCCAACTACATGAAATCTAATTGTTTAATACTCGAGCAGGAACTCCATGCAAGCATTCACTTCATCACGCCACGCAATTGTATCCAACAGAATATGGCAAGCTGGAACAAATCATACCCAGGAGCCACATACGTACAAGTAAATCTCAATCTCAATCAATTCTTAAACGCAATCGCGATTAGGAATGAGAATTTATCACCAATGACCGTAATTCTCTTATTGAAACTTAAGATATACCAAGAACCGAGCAACCTGCGGATTATACGAAGAAGGCTTTCTGGACGTGTTCGGCAGCTCAAAGAGGATGGTGGTAACTCGGCTTTTGGACCTTTATGTGAATTTTCAATTTTTTTTTGATTTTTTTTTTGGAAAAAAATTTTATTAACACCGAGTACGGATTTTTATGGTTTTCTGGAAATTTTTATGAATTTTTCGATTTTTCAATTTTTTATTGATTTTTCAAAATTTGTAAATTTTTTATTTGTATTTTCCAAATTTTCCGAATTTTTTGGAATTTTTATGAATTTCTCTAAAATTCCCGAAATCCCTAATTTTCTAAAAAATTCTAATTTTTTATGATTTTCTCTAATTTCTTTTTTTTTTTTTCTGATTTTCATTATTTTTTTAATTTTTTTATTTATTATTCTATTTTTTTAGAATTTTCCCGCGGGGGAGTGAACCGGACCGGTTCGACCCGGTTCGGTTTGGCCGAAACGGGCGTCGCCGGCGCCGATCGTCTTCTCCGGCGCACACGGTGCCAAAACGGCACCGTTTTTGGCCTTCTTCACTGAGGCATTTTCCCGAGCAAGTGCTGTGCACTGTTCTATATTCAGCATTTTCGAGGCCGCCGGTTTGGGCCCGTCTCCGGGGGGCTTCCAGTGGAGTTTTTACCATTCCAATTGCACCATTGTCGAGTATGCCTATTCTAGTATCAATCTAGGCTAATTAGGTCGCCGCCGCACGTTCGTCGGCCGGCGAAAAATCGGTCCAAAAGCCCTAACTTGTAAACTGTTCAAGCATGAATTCCAGAATACAAATCTTGATCTTGATCGCCCTAACCGTCTAAATCGTTCCTAAAAACTATCAAAAAATCAAACAAGTGATCAAAGAGGACTGACTTGAGTGGCCAAAGGCCACAGGATGTGCTCCGGCGAGATTTTCCAGAAATGGCAGACTCGGTTTATGCGTTTTTTAATGCCCAAAAACACAATCAAACAACATAAAAATGAATAGAAACATGTTTTAGGCATCAAAGAACTCAGACTTGCGAGAAACAACGCACGATCAGCAAGATTGAACTCAAGTTTGCTATTTCTCGAATCTGGAAAACCGTGACTATGAGCGATGTTTACCTGCTTTGTTTGACGACAAAAGAAATTTTTGAAGTGATCCGCGCCTCAAGGGTCGTTCCTTGACACTTATTCTTCCCCCTGGTGGTCTTGGTTTCGCCGGAGGAGCTCTGGATTGACCGGAATATGCTCGGTTTCAGGTGTTCCCGATCAGCCCTCTTCTGGTTCACCCGCCGAGGAGATCCTCCCGGAATGGCCCACCCGTTCACTCGACCTGGGGACCTCTACTTCTCTCTCTCTAAATTTCTGGCCTTTTTCTCTCTGTTTCAGGTCCTCCCCCTCGTTTCCAGTTTTTTCTGTTTTTGTGTTCAATCATTTCCCGCTCGAATCTCGTTAAAACCCGTTGGGGTTGTTAACCGGTGCCAGCTGGATATTTTCCAGCTGGAAAAGTTGAATAAAACGTGGTAAATTGATCGGGAATGATCGGTGAAATCGCGGGCAGGAGTTGTTTTTCTGGGTTTAATGTGCATTCTGGCCAACCGGGTGAAGAAGACCCACTTTTCGGGTCGGGTCGGATCGACCCGTCCGACCCGGAAGTTCCGGTTTTGACCGAAATTGAAAATTAATCCATATTTTGATCTAATTTTCAAAATTTGATCCCAAAAAGTGAATTCCCCATGACATTGCGAACCCAAATATGTGAGTTTCCCCAATTTTTATCCCCGGATTTTCTCATTTTTAAATTCGGGTTAATAGGGTTTGCTTAATTTGATGTCCTAATGATCTGATTATGCAAAATTTATGCCAAAATTGGATTACCCACACCTGAATAATCCTATTAATGACGGTCTCACGTTTCAGTAATTTCATATTGGGCACGATTCCCAATTTGGTTTCAAAATTCTTAATTTCCAATCAAATTTTGGGGATTTTTTATTTTTGTGTCAAATTGTGCAATTTTACCTACCATTATGCAATTAAAGGTCTCAGAATCAATTAACCTGAAGCCACTATGACCTAAAAATGACTGGAAAAAATTTAATTTCATTTTCGGTTCAATTCGGGTTTAATTTTGCCCAATTTTTGTAAAAAATTATACGCGACTGATATTTTCCAAAATTGACAATGCATTCATGAAATTGGATTTAACATAAGACTAATTACTATTTTTTATGGAATTTTATGATTCCATTTTCTATTTTTCTTGATTTTCTCGCTTATTTTGACTAAAAGAAATCAAGGAAAAATGCAGAAAAATGCTAAAAAAAAATTAATTTTTGTTTTATAAGTAGGTTTCCAGGCTTGTCCAAGATTCCTAGACCTAATTTTGAAATTTTTGAAAAATTAAAAAAAATGAGCTAAAAATTAGGTGTCAACACTACACGCAGGTATTAATTGTTTCTTTGTTTGAAGCACTTGAGGTCTACATGTATTTACATCATGATATGTGTGTTTTCTGATTATACTTTGCTGTTTATCATCTACGACTAGCAAATTTAGCTTTGAAATTATTAAAAGGAAGTTGATTTGTCGAAATTTCTATCTTTTGTTTTCTTATCTACACGTGTCCTTATAATTTCAGCGAAGGAAATGCATTAAAAAAACATTCGCTATGATATCCAAATCCAGATTATTTTGACTTGAAAATTTCTAAGAATCGGCATCAACCTGAATTGCAGATTAATTAGTTAGGTTCATGTCTATCATGCTATAAATAACTACCTTGCTGAAGCCATGAATGACGTATATTATGATGACAAGAGATACAATATTGTACTTTGGAATTGCCGATAATATCATAATTTGGGCTTTAGTACACTTTTATTCCACTTATTACTTTGATAATTTCATGATCAATATTAATAGCTCTCTTTCCGCAGCAACGTCCTGAGTTCTTAGCTAGTATAACCATACCAAGTTATTGTTTCGGCCTTTGAGGTCAAGTACCTGTTTTTGATTGCTAGTGGTGGTTGAGACATTTGGCGGGGTACTTGGTGGATTGTATTTATATATCTAAATAGGACCAAACGGGTACTTACTTAATGAATTCCTGTAGCGTATAATAGTTTTACGGCGCCCCACAATAGAGAGTGATGTCTATGGTTTTGACATGATTCTTTTGGAAATTCTGACGATAATGAGAGTCGTAGACGAAAATCGACCTTCCGGTCAACATAACTTTGTTGGCTGCATCTAGGAAGGAAAAGAAATATGTACAAATTGATAGTTCCAAGGCTTAAAGAGTTCGTAGAAGAAGGTGTCCAGATTGCTTTCGAGTTGGTTGCGCGCTGCCTTAGCCTAGATCCAAATCCTTATCCCCAGATGAGGATAGTTTTTAAAATTTTTGACAGGGGAGACAGGCTATTCAGGATCTTCCTCGTATAAAAAGTTTATCAAACATTCAGAAAGAGACGGGGGAGCGCCGGCAGTGGAATGTCATCTAAATATAACCCCCATTGAAGAAATGCAAGTCTTTCAATTTTGGACGGAACCAATGCATAGACGTGCCACCACACCACCAGTATCTGACAACCAATGGTAAACCTCAGCAATGTGCCTAGATATATCTATCTCTCAACCTCATTTGTCCCATTTGTTTCCTTTTCTTCCCTTCCCTCTTTGGTGCAGGAATCTCGACTTTCATTTGAGCACGACTTCTGGTTACTTAAAAATGTTGATGGAGTAGAACATAATTTGAGTTATGACCATTTGTAAAGTTATCCTTCAAGAAGTAGTAGCCGGGTGAAGCCTAAAACGGGCAGCTTCTAATGAGAAGTATGCTTGAGCTTTGATCCCTTGGTTATCTTTTCTCTTTAGCTTTCTGATCGCATTTGTGGACGCATGTGGCGGCGACGGTGGCAAGATCATATGCCTTGTTTATGCACCTTTTCCGGCTAAAATTCTTTTGTGGGACACGTGTTGTTATTCTCAATAATCTTTTGGTTGTATTTTTATCCCCCATATAACATGGGATCTTCGTTCATTTTGAATTACCAATTCGTCTACTCTTTAAAGCTATACCGTTCTTCACTATAAAATATCAAGCTCTGTTCATTTCGTGGAAAACGTAAAATTCCTCGAAAATGTTTTCCAAAAGTCATTTTTAAGGAAAATGAGACAATTTTCCCGTGTTCGGCTAAAATCTCAAAAAGACCCAGAAAATATTTTTTGCCTTTCGGTGTGGAAAATCAAATCAAATTTTCCTCCATACACTACTTTTAATAATTTTTTTATTTTTCAAAACGATTTTTAATTATCATTTCCTTTTCTTTTCTTTTTTATTTACTTTCTTCTCCGGCCGGTTGCCCACCATAGCAAAGCCCAGCGACCGGCCACGGGCGAGCTCGAGCATCGCTAAAGGGCGACGAGGCATATTACTAAAACGGATTACCGACTCTATGACCCCCGGTTGCAAAATATTGGAATCGAACCGGTCGGTTCTAGAATTGTCAATTCCCGAATCGGTCATTTTCGGTATTGTTCCCCGGTAGAACCAATTTCGAAATAATTCACGTGCTAGTGAATTTTCAAATGAATTTTGTGTAAGCTTTTTTAGATATGTCAATTGAAAGTAATTTCTTCCGAGTCTCCTAATTTTCGATGTAAATATCCCATATGTAATTGAATAAAATGGACGAAGTCAACGTCGGAAAGCAGATTTGGAATTAAGACTCGCCAATGGAAAAAGTACAATCGGTAATTATTCCATATATCTCTAAAGATGCATATTTACACCTAATTCCCTGGGCCCATGAGAAAAACTTGGCTCACGTCTTATCTTGAATCGTAAATACATTCAAATGGCGATAGATTATCGGAGCTGGTGAACATGTCACACATGTCAATTTGTGATTGGATAACCGCCATTACTGTTAAAGTATTTTTTTTAATTTTTATTTCTTCATATAGTATTAAGAGAAACACCTGGAAGTTGCACATGCTAAAAGTAAGAGAGGTGGAAGAAATAGATATTATCCAACATGTAATAAATGTGTGGAAAACTAGTGTGAAGCGTTGTATAAATTTCAAATTCAGATTTATAAAGGCTTGAGATTTAAAAAATCATGGTACAGTCATTTTGCTTGCGTTAAATCCCGATTATGTGAATATATTAATCTCTAGTTATCATTCATTTCGTTGATAACAATGGGCATTCCAGAATTTTTGGTTTAAAATTTTTTATGTTTAATATTCTAGAAAAAATTTCGAGCATTTCCTGTTAATTATAAATTAAAGGAAAAGTTTCGCACAACTCACAAATAGTCGAGAGAAAACAATGATTAATTTTTTTAAAGCAAGACTTTTAAATGAGTGCTACTAATGATAATCCCATATATTAGTTAACAATGATAAAATAGTCATTCAAAAATGTTGATGTAACTATTTTTGGTATTCGTAAGTTTCTTATACACTGGAAAGTTAAAATAACAATAATGTGAATATATTAGTGAATTTGCTTTCTCAACGTGTTCAGCAGCTCAAAGAGGATGGTGGTAACTTGACTTTGCCACGAAGACTAATGAGGGGGAAGATGGTCCGGGTGGTGAAGGAGCTTGAGGGCTTCCCAAAGAGCTCTAATTTTATAGCAAAATAGGGATAAAGACAGAAAAACAAAAAAGATAACGACAGAAATTTTAGCAACAGGACACAAATAGCGAATCTGTTGTCAACGACTCTGTATCCCTGAGCATTTGAATGGAAAATCATCTATTGTTTTTGGGTCTGCTATTTTTCTAGTAAAGGTAGCTATCTTGATAAGGCAGTTCAACTCTTCCTTTGAGCCCAATCCTACATAAATCTGCGATACACTAAAAGGGTATGTGGACTGGAAAAAGATCAGTATGATAATAGAAAATCGGATTCAAAAAATCAAACATGTTGTCGCATTTCACTATGTAAGCAAGAAATTGGGTATCAAGCATTCTATCAAAATTTCCTATTTTGGCTACCCAAGTTACAATTTTGTAGAGACCATGAACGTAGTAGACTCGGACCTCTCTCGATAGCTATTGCTAACCCCAAAATCTCTCTCCCTCTCTAGCCTAGTAAAACAAAATCCTTCTCGAATTTTTCAACCAATCAAAATTTCATCCAAATATTAATTGTAAAAACTCAAGGCAACTGACTCCAGATTTGGATACATGAAGGGGGACCAGTCACCATTTCGTACAGAGAGATTTTTTTTTTCTTTTGAAAGGCGATTCAAAAACCGAGCTTCAATGGTGTCATCCAGCAGCCTCTACACGGTCAAGCTCCACCCCCGGGTGATGTTCAATATCTCCAAACTCACAATGTTCAATACCTTCCTTATCGCACGAATTCAGACCGCTCAACTGCCTCGCCGTCTTCCACCGCCTGGGTCTCGTCCAACAGCCCACCTTCGACCAAATTAAGTGATGGGTTTTGAAGACCAAGCCAGCGTGACCACACAAGTACAAGAATCGACGAAAAACAGCCAAGAAATTAACACGAATCAAGCAAAATCCCGCTAAACGCGAAACCCTAACCACCACGACTTCCACGGCTTTCGGAAATCACCATAATGCCAAATTAACTTTGGGCTTTTCTAGCCCATGACAGTGCAACCGTACTGGTTCAAAGCTGAGTGGTGGGTGACCCAAATTCGGCCGAAACTGTCAATTTCTCCCTCTACCAGTAATTCCCCCTATTTTTAATTCAATTAAAACCCCATGAAAAATCATCAAGGCAGAGATATAAACATGGTCTAAGTGCACTACAATACTCACTGTGCAGTTTTTAATACTCACTGTTGGAGTGGATGCAGTTTTTAATTGGACACCACTATGCAAGAAAGGCGGTTTGGTTTCTAAGTGCACTACAATACTCACTGTTCCTTATATTTATTGCCCGAAACTTTTGCAGAGGAAGCTAGTGTTCCGCTCCTATAAGCTATTTACCATCTAATTAAAATTCTGTGACGAGCGATTAAATGGACGAATCTCCATTCGATCATGAAAATGCTTCGCTCTACTTTTTTCTTGTATTCATCTCAGCATTGTTTCAATATCCGATCTTCTGCAATGGAACGCTGATAGGAACAGTGCGTTTCATACCAGGAGACATAGAAACCCATTTTTCTCATAATGTCGTGTGCTCTACAGTCCTTGACCTATTTTCAGGTTTACTATGTTTTTACGGCATATGGAACCGAAAGTCATTTTCCATGGTGTGAAGTTCCATTCAGATGTCTTTTTATCACTTTAAAGTCAATACATTCGAGGTCGTGAGAGAAACCCCAATCTCACCCAAAGAATGAAAGAAGAAAGAGGAAAAGAAAATAATATTATGGTGACCTAGTGGCGTCCTTAACGTGGTAGTGCAGAATTTTGTTCTCAATGGCCATTTTGTAGTTGCCTCTAGGGTTTTGCCGGGTGCCGACTAGAATATAATATCCCATCGAAATGTGAGAATGTCATTTCGATTTCAATGGAACCAGAGATAACCATATACAGGGACTTACATTACTCTTTCCACTAATGCCCTTTCGGTACTTACTTACATGGCCATGCATTTGTTTTTATCACTTTCATGCCAAAAGTCTTGAACCAATAATGCATCTTGTTTTTGTATTTTTCCATTTAAGATTGTAAACTAAACCTATCTTAGTCTAATAAAGAAAATCAACAAATAATGTACTTAAAAACGGTACAAAAAGTAAATACCCAAAGTATTCGGTGTTGAAAGAAGAGCTATCCTAATTGCGATAAAGAAAACCCCGCAACTCATCGGGTAATTATTACAAAACAAAACGAATTGAAAACTCGAGACATGGTCGAGTGACAAATGAATTGTACAAATTAAGACCGGATTGGACATCGGTCTTTAATCTCCATCTACAAAATTCTCAAGGACTTACTAAGAAGCTCAAAGTGAACCTAGAAGTCTAAACATATCCTAGGCAACGAAATAGGTCCCACTCATGGCTTAGGCTGCGATGAGCCATATGTTTTCGCTTGTCCAAATTAGGGTCATCAATTCCGATCATTAAATACAAAGTGCGTAGTTAATTCACTACCGAGTAATATCAAGGCTAATAATGATCCACATTTCCCTTATTCATTATCGAACACCTACGCTAAAGACTAAAACCGGTTCTTTTTAGATGTGTAGTCATCTTCTAAATAACCAATTTTATTATAACCTAAGCTAATCTTGTTTATTAAATAAACTAAGCCCGTAACTTGAAAAAATGCGAGAAAAATATCACATGACATCAACAATGCGTCAAATTTTATAGGGAGTTGGGAAAACGTGAGCTGAACAACTTTCAAGTTTTAACATTTAGCTAAAAATCCCTTGATTTTTCCCAGTAATTCCATTTATTCCCAGAACTCAATTGAAAACAATTTTAAAGGCTAGATTGACCTTATCCGAAATTTCTGCCGAATTGGCCCAGCAAATGTTGTTATTAGGTCCTCAAACATGCCAATTTACAAATTAAGACCCTAATAAACAACTTTTTAGTTTTGAGTTTTTGCAAAGGACCTCAATTTCATCAAAATTGCAAAATACATTTGGCATTTGGATGCTCATGGAAGCAATTTCCCAGATCCAAGTGCGGAAATATTTCGGCATAGTGATCATACCTTTGAGCAACCAAAAGAGCCTCAATTCTAATGAATTTTATATCATTGGAAAGCTTAAGATCTCACTCACAACTTTCATGAAGAACACATCTCGAAATTTCAAACACAGAAAATCATAAAAATCATGGAACGAACAAAGGTCGGTCAGGAACAGATTATCACACATTCTCAACCAGTTTTCCCAGATTTCATGTTCAGGTCATGCGTACATTTTTACCTAGCAAACGGTTTTCATTTTCCACGTGCGACCTATCTAGTCAAAGCTCAGGATGTCAGGATCATTTCATTAATTAACGGCTTTGCAAGATTTTGAGGTTTACTAAGCCTAATCGCCCATCTAAACTCAGCGACTCACTGGACTTAGAAAATGCAAGTTCTGTTAATATCATTCTATTGATCAATTAGCTCCCCAAGCCATTCTCCCAGCCTAGACTGACTTAAAATCAGTTTCAAATATCTCTATTAACCAAGACCTTAACAACTTCCAAGAATTCTAGCCAGTTCCAATGAACTTCAAGCAGATTTTTAACAATTCCTAACAGGAAACAAGTCATAGACAATGGACAGCAGCAAGCAAACTTGCAGGACTAATCCTCTACTGAACATGATCCCAACAGAGTTCTAGTTAATAATTGACAAAGCATGAGTATGTCTTACCTTGAGGGATTGGCCTCCTCCAGAAATAAAAGTTGAGAAAGATAAATCCAGACCACATGCTCGACCCCGTTTGCCATGGCAAATCACCGAGATATACATAAACATAGAAATGGAAGAATAGCGTCAAATTTGGTCCCAATAACACTTAAGCTTAACATAGAATCAAATTCGAATGCTAGCAAACCAATTGCTTACATCAACCCATCCTCAAATTGAATAAAAATCATGATATATTTCATAGCTATGTCTAAGAGGCATATCAGCAAACGGGTGGTGAGCACACATCATGAAAGGACGAAAATCCAGCAAGCTCTAAGTGAGAGAAGGTCACAGCCGATAATGGAATAAGCTAGCAGTCAGCTCAAACAATCAACCCGCTAGACAAACTCCTCTGCATCATGCCAGAGCAAAGCCAAGTTTGAATCTACAAAAATCATATCCAATCAGTGCCGTGCAGCAACATTCAGAATTATTATAGATTAATCGAGATCAAAATTTCCGATTATTTTGTAAAGAATTGACATTAAATTGATGTACTGTCTGCACACGTACATATATGAACTTGTGTCATCAAACTAAAGACAAATAGAACGAGAGAATTTCACTGGGCTGACAAATACAATCACGGCGAGCATGCATTCGATTCAATTCCAGCATGTTTCTAACAAATCTCAGCAGGATTCCAGCATCTATTGACAAGACGCAATTCATTTCGACAAGACTCCTTCATTCTCATTTCCAGTACACTCGAACTTCCCTTGTATTCTTCTAATTGTCGGCCAAATCTTTATCCATCTCTATTCAAGCAACAACTATACAATGTTACTTATCCAGAATCTATCGAACCATTCCAAACAGAATCCTCCCAATTACAAAACATGTTCCTTGAAAACCAATATAGCTAAACGTTTCATCAATTCCGATCATTGGGCACAAAGTGCGTAGTTAATTCACTCCGAGTAGCCTCAAAGCCCATAATGGTCCACATTTCTCTTATTCATTGTCGTGTGACTTAAACTATACTAGAGACTACAATTGGTTCTTATTTTTACGAAATACGTCCCATTCATGGTCGAGGCCACAAGTTGCTCTATGTTTTCACTTGACCAAAGTCGGCTCATCAATTCCAATCATTGGGCACAAAGTGCGTAGTTAATTCACTCCGAGTAGCCTCAAAGCCCATAATGGTCCACATTTCTCTTATTCATTGTCGGACTTTTGACTTAAACTATACTAGAGACTACAATTGGTTCTTATTTTTATGAAATACATCCCATTCATGGTCGAGATTGTCCTTTCTGACAGCCACCACTGAAAAAACGAAATGGGTAACTGCCAAATTGAAAAACGATGCTTGCGCTGCACTTTAAGCTATTTATTTCAGATCACGGGAAAAAGGAATCATAGCATGTGTGGAACGGTTGGGGGATGAACTGAGGAACTGTAGTAACCGTATGCAGTCTCAAATTCATCTCCATAATAAAACTCATTTTATCTTGTCTATTGTTGGAATGGTAATTTAAAAATATTTACCAAAAAAAACTCCGCACCTTCAACCAACAGCTATTATCAGAAAAAACTGAGAAGTGCACTCCCCCTTGTTCCTGCTAATGTCATAGTCAACTTAGATAGCCGGTCTTAAACATATACCTCGACCGCATTTGAGATTCCAGAATAGAGGCAAGCCAACTTGTAAGCACCTTTGCCTAAAGAAATTGGCCAATCAATTTTTCAACGCCAACTTCTCACATAACCTGATCAGAACCCACTAAAGGAAATGCAGAAGCTAATCAATCTTCATTATGGACCGATGTTCCATCAGAAAAAAAGGACTCGGAATAAAACCAGTCATCTAAGGAAGCTAGTATTTATTTAGCGTTTCCTTTTCCGTCAACACTTTCTCATCTCACGTTATTCAACCAAACAGATTCCGCAGCATTTACCCAGCGCATTAACAATGCATTTCTCTAGACCGAAACTCGACATTTGCTCCCCCGAATTACACAAGCGTCTTTTCAAGCAAAGCACGTATTTTTCACAGAGAGAGAGAGAGAGAGAGAGAGAGAGAGAGAGAGAGAGAGAGAGAGAGAGAGAGAAAGAGTTACATGAAGAGCCTGAGGCAGAGCAGAAGCCACATCCGCAGCTGAGGCCATAGCTGAGCAAGGAAGCTCTAGCTCAGGAAACTAGCAGGGATCGCTTCGTCTATGATTATCAGTTATAACCTTGATGTATCTTCATACAAGCTTTGGCAGCTTTACAAAAAGTATGTACAATCAATTTAATTTCTTAAGCAGCTGTGAATTAAAAAAGAAAATTCCTAAGATGTCGATGGATATCTGGCAACTAGACAACATGGAATTGGTTGGAGAAAAAGTACACGTGTCCCAGATTCCTAATAATAGCGGACACGGAGTGACAAATGACATTTTGTTGGATTTCAGCTGCTCAAATATATTTGTTTCACCAAACAGCTGAATTACTATAACTCTGTAATGAACATCTGTTATACCACTGAGGTGTTGAGATTGCTCTTGTTTGCCCGAACTACCAAATTCAAGTCGTCCTCCTGCACTGACTCGTGTCTCAATTTCTTAAATCCTAAAGGTTTAATGACCGATAGTGTCTATAACATGTAGTATTGCAAAACCATGGAAATCTCAGCTATCATGCTCGTGTGCTAGCCTTTATCTAAAAGGTTCGTCACTCACCCAAATTATCAACACCCACGATTTGTGAGAATAATATGTAAACTCCACAAAAGAACTAAGGACCCCCTATTTTCCTCCGTCCATTATAAACTTATGAGGGATTTAGTGCAGGCATCAATACAGATTTACATGACCTGGATATGTGCACACAAACATTTTATCACAGGAATTGCAATTGCAGCAAGTTACACCCCTTGAGATTTTAGTATTCTCGTGACTTTGAGTATGGCTAAAAAGTGGCTTATTTAGAGTGAGAGAAATTTGAGGTGTTTGAGAGTCTACAGTCTAATTTTGTTGATGAAAATAATAGATGGTAAAAGGTTTCGAATTTTTATCTTTTGCGTTACTAAAAAACCACTTTTTTTTTTTTTCTCCCTTAACAAAAAAATTTTCCTTACCAAAAAAACCACTTTTCTTGGTAAGGGCTTTTCCAAAGTATACTGCACATACAGCCAAGAGAAAACAAACCTCTTTGAATCAAAGCTGCTGTCATTGCTAGAGTTTCTCCGTCGATCCACATTTACTGGTATTTTCTCCTCCCCTTGATAGTTTTCCAGAGAATAACCAAATAAAGCAGTCATCTTATTGACCCAGTACTTAGGAGGTGATTTATCCCAGTCAGCCCACTCATAATCGCCACCCGGATTGCGGAAACAATGAATGAAATTGCAAGCAGTTCCATGGGAACATGTCTGTCAAGTATCAAAGATAGGAACCTAATTAATAATTGGTAATTAATAATAATCATTGACATCCCAGAGAAAATACAATATATGGAAAAACACGACAGCAACAAAAAAACCAATAATTGCCATACCTTGAACCTTGACTTCATATAATCCCCACAGATGGCGACTTTCCACATTGTAACATTGACAAATTCACATTTTACCTGTTCAAAAAAGAACATCCAACTCAATTAACCCCTACTCAAGAAAAATATGAAATGGTCAAGAGGATAGTCATGGGGACACGACAGCACATACAGACTACTAAAGTTACTATTCACACCTACTGTAGAGACTGCTAGAGCTTTCATCCAGAAGTCACAAACCAGAAATCCTTGCTAAATGTTAATATCACAATTAATTGCAGATTTGAAGGAATTCAGTACGGAACTGGAGCTTTTTCCCTTCCCCTCTCGCTTATTTACCATATTAATCACATCCAACTACGGAATGAAAATCAACTACTTAAGGGCAACAAGCAATTAGACCAAGATGTAAAGAACCCGTACTCCTTGACCCTCGCCACTCCACACGGATTGT
This sequence comes from Syzygium aqueum, assembly GCA_031216185.1. Lineage (NCBI taxonomy): Eukaryota > Viridiplantae > Streptophyta > Magnoliopsida > Myrtales > Myrtaceae > Syzygium > Syzygium aqueum. The sequence goes on from CM062237.1 coordinate 371,516, forward strand.
GCATCGACCCTCACCACTCGCACCATCAATGGCGGCAGATTCAGAGTGATGTGGAGGTCCTGAGCTTCGATCACCATCACATGTAGGTACTACAGCTTTGGAGAATGGTAGACCATGCAGCGCATGTGAGCCACGTACAAGGCCTTCGAGCTCCACGCCTTGGATGCCAATCCAAACGAAGAGCTGGATGTCGCCGGAGATGCGACTATTGTTTGCTGCATCGCTGCCCTCAAGGTGCTACCATAGTGGATCGTGGACTCGCACGTCGGAGAGGCCCTTGCCGACTTAGGCTTGTTGTGGCCTCACAATTCGGATGATATTACCCTTTGCAACCTCATCAACTTTACCCAAGGATACCACGTTTTACAAAATGTGTAAAAGGAGAATTGCCTGCAAAAAAACATAGAAGGAAGAGGATGAAGGAAATTGGGACCCACAAGAAAAGAAAAGAAAGGAAAAAATCCGAAGCATAGTAGCTCTGGATTCTGCTCGAACATTAATCCCGCCACCAAAACTTTCAACCCTGCAGCAAAACCACTAAAACCTTCACAAACACAATCTCCAACCATTAGGGACCCATAACAACCTAAGGTCAACAACCCCCTTTTTTAGATAAAATAAATAATTACTCAGATAGACAAGCCACTGACTCCATTGTACACTCTCATACACCTTCTTGCGAGTCGTGAAGCTTCGGACAAGAGAAAATCACATGACATCAGTTTAGCTAGTGCAAGTCCTATGTAGCATCAACCCTCCCAAGACATCAGATATACATGAGTTTAGAAACAAATATAGCAATCATCCATAGCGTAGCATGATCAATGAACCATTTTTTTACGACTCCTTAGCATAAATAGGAAAGTTGGTATAAACCAACAAATTATCCAATCCGATTCTCTTGGAAACAAAAACAGGGAGGATGTGAGAGAGATCCCATCCTTGTCCAAAAGGCGAAAAAATGCAACTTCCACAACACAAGGACATACATACCTGTATACATCCCATGTACGCTCCATATCTTCAGCATCAAGCTCTTCATACAATGCATCATTAATCCTGAAACACCAATAGAAACACCATGAGGCATATTTCATCTCGAGAGTAAATAAGAGCGTATGCATTTCACAAATATATACCTACCACAAATAGATATAACGTTGCCAGTACTGCTTCTCCTCAGCAGGTGGCACATTGGCAATTGCACGCTCATAAGCCTCCCTAACCCTCTCTTTATTGCCCACACTTTCTTCCAAGCGAATGTAATCCAACCACGAATCATAATTCAACGGATTCTTTCTGACCTCGTCCTCATACTGAAATCTCCTCTTACCCAAAATAGCATCCTCAATCCCTTCCCTATCTCCATACTGCATTTCAAAAGCTACAAACTTTCTATACAAATCCTCTGCCATTCCTTTCGGAATATCATCTAGCGCAAACTTATATATGCACATCGACCTCTCGCTCTCCTTACAGCGCTCCTCAAATTCTGCAAATGCCACAAACAACATCTCTGCTTCGTCATCATCAGCGAATTTCTCCACCGCTCTCTCATACACGTGCCTAGCTCTAGCAACCTCGCCATTCTTCATTTCGAATTTCGCATACTTAATCCAAGCACCGACCTTAGGATGGCACCGCATGAATCTCTCGTAAATTCCCCTCGCGCGCTGAACCTCACTGTACCTGAGCTCGAACTTAATACAAGACAACCAACCTTGCTGGTCAGGCATCCAATTCATCCACCTCTCGAAAGTCTGCCTTGCGCCCGCTACATTGCCCAGCTTCTCCTCCATGTGTATATATTTATACCACAGCCGATCGACCCTCGGCAAGAGGGATACCGCGCGGTCCCACACATTCCGGGCGTGATTTATGAACTTGTTCTTCATCTCCATGTCCACGTACTTGAACCACAGCGTGTGGTTGCGGTAATCGACCTCGAGAGCGCGCTCCCAGACCGAGCGCGCCCGGTTGAAGTCCTTCTGAGACTCCTCCCACTGGGCGTACTTGACCCCAGACGCTGACGTTCCATCGGACGTGGCGGATGAGGTCCTCGAACTCCTTGCGCTTCTGGAGGCGGTAATTGCCGAGCTCGGTGTGATCAGTGATCTTCTGCTTCGGGGGCCGGATTTCCACCTCCTGACGCTCGCGGGCCTCCCGGAGGTTCTGCTCCGCGGTGATCTGGATCGGGGCCGGAGGTCTTGTTCTTGACCCGAGTGGGACGCGGGAGCTTCACCTCCGTGGCCCGTCGGGTTTAGCGGTGATGCGAGGGGGCGGACGAGAGAGTGGGACTGGCTGCTGCGGCGGAGGGAAGAAGAGAGAAGAAGAAGAAGAAGATCGATTGAGGCAGGAAACCCTAGACGGAGGATGGGCAACGGTACGAGAAGAAAACAGGGGAGGAAAAACCCACCGATTGGTGCCTATGGAGGTCGGAGCTGATCACATATATCAATTATCATCATTCATACACTTAATCAAATAATAGGGGATAACACCGTAATTAAGTAATTATGCATATAAAGGTGAGTAGGAAATATTTCAGCAAAAAGAAAAAAAAAGGGCGAGTAGGAAATAAAAGAATTCAAGGTAATTTTTTAAGTTTACAAGTGACGAGACAAAGAAATTCGGTAGCTATTTATTTATGAAAACCCACCCTGATATCGAGAATTGGACCGGACAAGGTCGGTTCCCGACCGGTTCAATTCTCAGGTTGGACGGACCGGGATTGGCTGATTTTTTTTTCTTCTTTTTAACAACTTTTCCTGCTTTTTCATATCTCAAGTGTCCTCTTTATTTTGCTTTTCAGAATTTTGTCCCGTGGTGTGGGTGCCCCAAGAATCCTGTTTGGTGTACGAGGAAACGATTAGCGAAAAGGGAAAATCATACAAACCGATAGGCGAGGCGCGAAGAGGCGACGGGGGGCACGGTCGGGCACGATTCTGAAGCGATGAACTCACGGTCGAGGATAGAGGAACTTGAGTGACGAGCGACACTGAAAGAGCACGGTTGTGAGGCGAAACTGAGAGAGAGGCTATGTGACGTTGAGAACGTCAAGCGCGACACGCGTCTTTTATTTTTACTAATCTTTATTAATAATTCGTGCCCTTAGACACCTTGGAACTTATATAAATGTTAGCGTAAACAACTTCCCGACCCTAGCATCTCTGGTTGCATAGGAATCGAGATGACATTCTCGCATCTTGATTGGTTTCTAACCGACCTCAATAGTTTAGTGGCGATTTCTCGAAATGCTTCCGTCGTTGAGAACTTAAAATAAAATTCAACGTCATGCGTGATGTGGGCTTGGGGATGGACCATTGGCCCGCCTTTTGAGCAATACCCCTAAACCCTTTCCTTTTTCCCCCGACATTACGACAATGTTCACGTCAAATTGTCATCTAATTGCTACGAAATCGGTCTTAGAACTAATCATGCAATTCGATTGTCCCAAGCCACCTCCTAATACACTACGGGTTCATCGGTTGAGATTAACAATAATCAACCCCCAGTTATGTTCACAAAGCGCTAGGCCAATATCGTTAATAGCAAATTAAGGATAATTTCACCCGCGAACCAACCCGACGATACACATATCGCGAACCTAAATCATTCATTTAGAAATCACATACAAAGGGTAACTAAGCATGCATTTTGACCAAATGACCTCGAACAATCGTCAACCAATTGAGTGAGCCAAATTGGATCACTTCTCCAATTATTAACTGATTCTGGACAATTTTGTTTCGACTTATTTGAGTGCCTTAATGATCTACCCATTGAATGATTCAAGCATCATTGGAAAGATTGAAGTGTGTAGTTTAATTGTCATTATACTACTTGACCTGGTTCGGACTCAATTGACTTGAAATTGACCCGGAGCCGACACTGCTCCTTATTTAGACTCGGTTCTGACGCGGAACTTTGAAAATACGCAAAAAATATCAACTTGGTCAGAACTGCCTGAAATTTTACTGGAACTTAGCTCTGTCCCTAACAACTTTCAAGTTTTAATTTTTTTTCAAATAAGTCCTTGAACTATGCTAACACTGCAATCATTTCCAGGGACTCAATTGTATACTCTGTTTTTTAGGCCAAAACAGACCTTGTCCGATTTTTGGCCAAATTGGCCCACTAAATTTGCTAACAAGTCCTCCAACTTTCCAGTCTACTATTTTAGACCCCAACGAACAACTTTTTAGTTTTGAATTTTTTCACAAAAGACCTCTAACTATGCTAAATTTGTGAAAGAAAGTGTGAAAAGAACGGAAATCCGATTTTTATGTTAAGCGCAAAAAGTTTTCGCTACTTTGCGGATGCAAGATTACCGATCAAACAACATCGGATTTTTACACAAATAATATCATTGCAAAGATCTTAATGCATATTTATAGAGATATCTCACGAAGATTTTTAAAATTTCTAAAAATCGGAGAATGAACAGAGGTCAAATCAACTGCAAATTTCAGATTTCACGAACACGATCAAACTTGAAAACTAAGCTAATTTCCAGTCTGACCCAAAAATAACAAGAAGCTAATTTCCAGCACTTTCAAGCAACATTCAACCTTGTTCATCATTATTCAACAAATTTCCAGTAACTTTGAACTTCATTCATCCATGGTAAACATCAGTCACTTAAGCGATTATCTAACATGCATATCTAACTCAATGAAATTGAAATTGAAATTGAAATCAAAGGTAGCTAATACATGCTCGGCTAATAGCAAGATTAAGCACAAGAAAAATCCTAAACGTCCGATTGACTGAGCCATCAGGGAATTAAACATGCAAGTTTAATGAATCTACCTCAATATTAGTTCTCTGGTGCACGATTGAGGATGATCGGCTTCTCTTCGAAAATTCTCGAGCAACGCCGGCCAATGCAACCTCAAGGAGACGCCTAGGAACGAGAGCCATGGTCCAATTGTATATAAATGCCATTAGAGAGGAAGCTTTGGAGAAACTCGCATCAAAACGCAAAAAGAGGCGAGAGTAATTTTTTGGGCCAGGGTCGCAACTCGCAAGTTGTGACGTTTTGGTATGACTTGAAGTATCATGGGATGCTCTTGCTTTGGCGGTAGGAAGAAGAAGGGAACCAAGCGTTCCGACGTGGGGATCTTATGGCTCATAAAGTAATGTCACTTTTTTTAAATTACTCTTGACCTCTATATATGTGCACTTCTTGTTGTATTCATTTAAGATACAGGATTGACGTCATCTGTGATTCCAATTAAAACATTGGTACGGCGCGCAATAGCCCCGTACGATAGCGTGTGCGCGCCGATGCGCGGAATTGTGCCTTTAAATTTTTTGAAAGCCGGATCAGATGGGCACAAATCTACTATACCCAATTGCATGTTTCCTGACCATCCTTGTTATGTGTTCTATACGTGTGGACAGATAGCAATCCCGATTTCCATTCGATGCAGGTTCAACCGAATGAGAGATATCTATGGTGCTTGGAGTAAACCCGAGAAAAAGAGGAAGGAAGGGGAGACAGAGAGAGCTCGAAAGATCCTCTCCGAGAGCCCGAGAGCGAGTGACAACTCTATAAAAATAGAATTATTTTATCTACTCTCGGCAATAAGTAATGCAATATTTGTTAGAATATATTTGGGTTTCCTTTTATTTACTTAATTTTTCCTTGTTTATATAGAATATTGAGATATGGAGAAAATAAGGAAAATATCGCAAAAATAACGAAAGGAATATGATAAGAGTTAAAATGTGGATATTACATTGGGAATTCTATGATTTATTCCCTAATTTTATGTGAAAAAAAAGTAATTGCCTTGTGAGATGAGTCTTGGATGTTATAATATAAATAGGATAACTCGGGGAAATAGCGATTTTTTTTTAGATTGTTTTTGTTTTAAGTGTTTTGAGAGCTTTTCAAGTATTTTGAAGAGAAGACAAAAGTGGTGACAGAATTCTTGTTGTTTGATTTGAGATGATTGGTTTAATTTATATTTTCGTTTCTTCTTCTATTATGTTTTAATTTTCTTTATTAAAGCTACGATGTAGCCTAACCATGACGATATGAATTTCATGTTTTGCAAGTAATTTTGTTCGTGTGAGTTATATATTATTGTGCTTAATTCCTTTAAATGACTCGCCCTCACTTAAATGAGATGATGTGCACGTTTGAGACTGAAAAAGTGATAATATGCAATTGCTCATTATAATATATAACCATGAATTAAATGTGGATAGAAATATACCATGTTATTTGTGTAGCCTTCGGTGATATATAAGGTGATCCAAAAGATTCATTGTAAACCGCGAATATTCACGGATTTTAATGCACTTATGTTTATTTAAATTCACATAGAAATATAGTAAATTGATATACTGAGTAGGTTCGCTATACCTAGAGATAGGATAGTAAATAGACTGGGAAATTCCGCTATCACATGTTTGATATTGTTCTTGTATGCATAATGATCTGAAATCCATATCTAGTGGTTACGGTGAAATCGGATGCTTTAACATATTCTATCTGATTGATTATATGCCTTTAGTTTATAAAATTTCGTTTTTTAAAATTGTCAAATTTTATTTATTCTCAATTCTAATTTGATCCGTTAGATAAATTTTAGAATCAGTTTATTTTTATTTATTCTCATGCTGACGTCATCGTCGGGCTGACGCGGCGTTTCGCACGGCTGGGCATGGGCCTCACGCACCGTCGCGCCCACGGCCCTTGCCGGCGCGTGAGGGCGCGTGCGGCGTCCTCCGGCGATGCGCCGCCCTTCATTTTACTCGTCTCGACGAGCACTTTTTGTTTATGCAATAAAATTCAAGTTTTGACGAAAAAAAAAAATCGAAACATGCATGAACAGTTCGGCAATGCGAAGAAAACAAACTAAAAATGAGGCGCAAATCTACTATACCCAATTGCATGTTTCCTGACCATCCTTGTTATGTGCTCTATACGTGTGGACAGATAGCAATCCCGATTTCCATTCGATGCAGGTTCAACCGAATGAGAGATATCTAGGGTGCTTGGAGTAAACCTGAGAAAAAGAGGAAGGAAGGGGAGAGAGAGAGAGAGCTCGAAAGATCCTCTTCGAGAGCTAGTGATAACTCTATAAAAATAGAATTATTTTATCTACTTGTTGACACCTAAATTTCGGCGCGTCATTTAGTGTTAATTGCATAGAAAATTAGGGATTAAATTTTTAACTCCTAAACAAAAATATTAGAATCGCATAGCATATAGTTTAGGATCTTATAGTTTAATTGCATTGGACCGGCGATGGCAAATGAACTTCAAGTCAATCGCGCGAATCTAGCTCGCACATCGAGCAGTATTCGGTTAAGCCATGGAGGTATAGTGGTTGAAAATCAAGTCCAAGATTAGAATAACTAAGCTTCAATTGCGTAAGGTTTAGCCCGTTAGAGTTAAAATAAAAAGGCTTTGTAATTAAGAAAGAGCTTATGAAGATTAAGCCTTTCATTGGAAAAATCTATAATCTAGATTAGGGAATAAAAAACCTAATTTGCACTATAAATAGAGCTTTAACTCTTCAAAGGGGGCTGGTCTTTTGGTACACACGGCCACGAAAAGTAAAAAAAAAGGAGAAAGCCAAAGAGGAATCGGTCAACAGGGGAGGGGCCACGCAAATCTCTTCGCCGATATTTCTGTTCAGTGTCCTCGAAGGTCTCAAATTGTTTTGTCATAGCTGAGTTCCTTACCTTTGCTTTCAATGGCTGGTTGCTACGTTTCTTCACGGCCAAACAGAGGAGATATCGGTGAGAGTTGTTCATTATCGTGAAGAATGAAGAATGGCGATTTTGTTGCAATATTATTGATCTTCATCGGCATTGGTTTCTACTATTTCAACTCTTCTGACGAATTAGATTTTCCCAAGTCCTCGGTGTTGTCGAGCCAAGAAGCCAGCCATGATTCGAGACCTCCCGTGGTGAGCTGCTGCTGTTCCGCGACCTCCGAAGACCATTCGTTGCTGCTATCGTCTACCACCGCAAGCTGCGGCACCCCGATGCCGTGCCGCTTGCCGCACGCCACCGCTGTTCGTGCACCACCGCTCGTGCATCGTTGCCGCCGCACGCCACCGCCGTTCGTGCGCCGCCGCTCCCGATGCACCGACGATCCGCAATCCCGATCCGCTGCAAATTCAAATTAGGAAAGAAATCTGCAAATCAGGTAATTATCCTACCCCGATTTGATTTGAATATTTTGTTACCTAATTTGTGCTTATTGATATCTAATTTTGCATATTTAAATAATTTGCATCATCATAATTAGGATTTGTTTCCTTTTTTGAAACTTTGGATATCTACTTTCCAAATTTGGATAGGATTTAGAATTTTCAAAAATACTTTGAATATATCCAAGATATTTGAAATATCTAAATTTTTCAAGATGTGATCGATTAGGAAAATTTCTTAATCCGCAACCGCACACGTGGAAATAAATCTATCTATCAGGCTTTAGATAGAATTATTTCCATAGCGGGTATTTCGAATTTTAGGATCGATCTGTCAGGCTTCAGATCGAAACTTAATTCGAAAGATTTAGCGGTTATATATATATTTTACTTGATTTTAATTTCGAATTTTCATAAAAAAATACAAAAAAGATTGTGCTAGAATAAGTTAATTTCTTTAGTTTAAAATTGCATGTTTAGATAATTGGCATTTTTAATTCCGAATTTCATTAAAAAAATACAAAAAAATAATATACCCATCATTAGAAATAGTTCACGTCGTCGCATGACATATAGTTTGCATGTTATGTTGCATTAATCGCATGTCAATTTTTGCACGTCATTACAAATAGGTTAGCTTTCATTTAAATAAAAGAAAATAAAAAAAAGAAATTTCTGCACCTTTGAACTCTAAGTCATGATCTTTCAAAATTGTCAAATTGAGTGTTTTTCTTGAAATTGGTACCGAAAGGGCGTTAAGGAGTTTAGGGTAACCAATTGTCCGAATCTATGATTTCTGGTTCGCAGGAATAAAATAGTACTCCCGTTATTTTATTTAGGTTTCTAATCAACCTACCTTAAATGATTAGTGGCGATTCCTATTGAAAATATTTGCATGTTTACAATTGAACCTAAATTGCGATTTAGTAGAGTTTGGGAGAACTCGAGCTAGGTTAAATAATTTAATTGACCTAGTAATCCATTAGCCTAAAATCGAAACGCCGATTTTTATTTTAGGTCGCGACAGCTTGGCGACTCCGCTAGGGAACCAAACTTGAATTGTTTTTAAAAAATTTAAGGAGGACTTAAGCCAAAAAAATTTTCATGAAAAAAATCACTCGATTTGACAAAATTTGCTTGAATTCTCATTCTTAGGTGTTAAATGTTTTTGCAGGATGGGAGTTATAAGGGGAGTAGTAATTGGCTAACCCTTTGTTTTGCAGGTTTGGTGGAGTGAAATTATGATTTAATTTTCGCACTATTGAAGCGTTGTTTGCATATAACTGTTGTGCATGATTTACAGTATTTGTACTACACCACACACAACTTGTGACCGGACCTGGGTCACACCCATAGTTCTAAGATGGTATTTAGATGGTTCTTTAACCTTGGTAATAAGACCTCGCTAAAGGTTATTCCATTTGGATCCCGACAATTTTCAAAAAATGGCTCAAGGGTCGCTCTCATGCACGTGAGGCTACAACGCATGGAGGTTAACCTTGTCAACCGAACCAAGCTGAAGTGATTGGACCCGACTAGTCATGACTATTGTATGCGAGGCTGCGACTAGTCATGATGATTGTACGGGAGGCTGCGACACGTCGTTCCGTTCATCACTTCATTTGGCCAAAGCCTTCAAGATAGATAGATTAAGGTTTAAATTCACGATTCATGTGCATGTCTCTGTGATTGACATTCTCTCCCCAAGGATGGTAATTTCTCAAATTTTATCTTTGATTTTCGTCATCTTATTTTGAGTCGGTCCATGATTTAGGTTGAGTCATTTGGCACGTGGTCTATATAAGAATGGGTCGCCTCGATATCCGTTTCGTGCCTACTCCAAAGCTAGAGCTCAAGAAGTTATGGAGCCAGTTGAAGCCAGATGGTCAGTAGTACGTTCTCAAGCGCATTGGATTCATGCTGCCAATCCTGGACATAGAAGTTCAGAGCGGGATCATGCAGGCATTCGCTCATTTTTGGTGCCTCGAGACGACCACGTTTGTGTTGGGAGGTAAGTTTGAGCTCACACAGACTCTGAAAGAATACAGTTTTGCCATCGGGAAATCGATTGAGTTAGATATAGTCGAACCACCCATTAAAGTAGACCCTGTGGTAGTGCTCGCTGAATTTCTGAATTTGACTAAAAAGGAAGTTGAAAAAGTGCTAAAGGGTAATTATCAAGCATGCCCATTATTTTTTCTTATTGAATGTTTTGAAAATAACTCCGTCCTCACGAGGTCTAAGATTTTTATCTTAACTTTTTTTAGACTCATCGTTTTTTCATTCCGTCAAAATGCTATTGATCCCGTCATAGCCTGGACGGTAAATCTAATATGTAGTAGAGTTAGTTTTATAAACGCAATTTTGGCAGAAACCTTCATATCTCTGACACGATTTAAGAAAGGAAAAGATAGAACTTTTCGAGCCTCGATTGAGCTTTTACAAATCTAGTTTTTCTCACACCTTTATCAGTTTGGGGAAAATATGACCGTATTTGAAATGAACATGACTGATAACCCTATTTTAAGGTTCAAATAAATACAAGATCAAACTAAGAGTTTGCACTATACACAATGGGTCCATCTGTTTAAGGATCCAAGCTCTAAGATTTTCCTTTGGCAAGCTGTATGGTTTCGAGAGGTGGAAGCTCGACTATACCATGGCGATCAGAAGCCCGTACCTTTGATGGGCATTTATGGGGCAACCTGCTATCAGCCCCTTCGGGTTGCGCGTCAATTCCAAGTTCTGCAAGATGTCCCACCTCCACTCAGGCCCAATGAATTTTAAGTCCAGTTCGAGAAAGGCGAGTCCTACAGAGTTGAACTTAGGCGTCATTCCGACGCTTGGCAAAATTGTTCCACTCAGAAACTGATTTGGCCTGCGGATGAGCCCACCGGAAGGATGAAAAGTCACTTTGCCACGACCCGATATATTCAGTATCATACCATCTTGGTTGAGATACTCCCGAAGATCCCGGTCGTGACAGTATGGAATACTCTTCGGACCCAAATCAAAATTAGTGAAAAAAAAGTGATGAAGGCCCAGGATAAGGCGGATGCTCTGGCTGAAGAGAATGTATGATTACGGCACGCCTTGAAGGCCCATTCGTCTATAGATCACGTGGCCTCTAAAAGAGGAAGATCGTCTGATTTCTCGTTTAGTTTAGGGAGTTTTTCTTTTTCTTAGGAGGAAATGTTAGCTTACTATTGATGTTTTCTAGTAATAAATGTTGCTGATCGATCTTTATAAGAATTCATTTGAGACATTTTCCATTTTGAGCAATTCAATGAAAAGCATTAAGCTATGATTTGTGAATTTTGGGAATGAGCTCGGTTTTTATTGAATAAAACAATTTGAAATTTCGGGATTTACTGGACGAATCGGTCTTTCGAAAGAAATTTCATCTTGAGAGTCTAGAGGATGTCATGGACCGACTTGTTATTCTTACTTGTCGTATTTATTCCACCATTGCTTTTTGCAGGTAATTTGCCACGGATCCCCCTCATCCTCATAATACTCGATCGGTGACCAAAAGAAGGATGGCTAATCAAGCCGAGATTGCTGCCATGATTGATGAAAAGCTAAAAGAACACATGAATACTATCAATGAACAGATCACAGCCGCCATGTCCAAAATGATGGGTGATCTCATGGCCAAACAACAGCAGATCAATGCTGCCTCTCAATCGGAGATTCTACCTCCAACCCCCCAAGGCCTTCGCCTTGATAAATCTCCTGCAGTAAACACTAATCCGACCCTTCAACTGGATGATGCCATTTTGATCGACACTGGTGCTTCTCCGTTGATCCCTGTTCTGTAGTCACCCCTCAATGATGAGAATGCCAAGTTGCTGGCTAAGCTCGATCAAAGGTTACGTGACGTTAAGGGAACTCAAAGTGTTCCGCCTGTTGATTTGTCCATTTTTACCCAGGTCCAAGTGCCCGATAAATTCAAGATGCCAGCCTTTGAGAAGTACGACAGCACCTCAAACCCAATTCAGCACATCGATATGTACCAGGGGCTCATGAATAGATATGTGTCCAATGGACCCCTAATGATCCAAACCTTCCAAGCAAGCTTGAAGGATGCTGCAATGAGGTGGTATACCAACCACCAGATTAACCAGAAAGACTCGTGGGAAGAGGTGGCAAACCTTTTCGTCAAGCACTTCAAGTTCAATCTTGACGTCACTATTACGAGGGAAGACCTGGAAAGAGCTGAGCAGAAAAGGGAGAGACTCTAAAGGAGTATGCCACTCGCTAGAGGAACATGGCGGGACAGATCATGCCTAAACCCTCAGAACGTGACTTAATGAAATTGTTCATATCCACCCTACCGCAGCCGGTTCTTTCACAAATGTTAGTGACGGCCGCCCAATCTTTTGGCCAGCTGATAGCCATGGGTGAAGAGATTGAGATCGAGCTAAAAAAAGGATGGTACAGTGAGTCGAGTTCATCAGGAAAGAGATTTACTAGTAAGAAGGACAAAGAGCATGTCCCTGAGGTCAACATGACCTATGTGCAGAAGACGCCAGCTCAGGCCTCGAAGCTACAATTTAGTATCCAGCAGACAACCTCTTATGGATGACAAGGCCAGCAGGACCCATGCCAGCAGCGCAAACTTCGCCAATTTACTCCACTTCCTGGGACGTTATCTTAGGTACTGGCAGTGCTAAGGAAAAAGAACTTGCTGAATTCAGAGCCACAAAGATCTAACGCATCCGGCTGTGCAAAGTATGATCCGTTAAAGAAATGCGATTACCATAGAGGTGAAGTTGGGTATTCGACTAATGAATGCCAAGTGCTCAAACATCGAGTGCAGGATCTACTCGAGACGGGAGCATTTGTGCTACAGCCATCCGGTAAGCCCAATGTGCAGAACAATCCACTCCCTGATCATTCGAGCAGTGCAAATGTTGTTCTCGGCCCGAGAGTCAATCAGGTTCAAGGCTTCAGGGTCTCTTTCGAAGATATTTTCGATGCTTTAGTCCGAGCTGGTTATGTTTCGGCTGGCGAAGTATTGTCACTCAGTGAAATAGAAAAGAAAGTGGATGAGTTAGTGAGAGAGGGAATGATTGGGACAGCGGATGAATTCGGGATAGTGGCCGCTATATCCCAAGTCACCATTGACCGGAATGAAGAACTCGCAAAGATGACCGATGAACAAGTTAAGTTGGATCCTGACATGCCCGCTCTTAAGGACTCCTCTAACGATGACCTCGGGATCATTATACCCGACACTCCGAAAGTATTGACCCTAGCATCACCTCAGCCCTACGCTTATGAAAGTGACAAGATGGTTCCATGGTCGTATGACGTTGATCTAAAGCACGAGGTTCAGGACTTCTTAGATACTAGGGCATCAACATTTCGTGCTTCGTGGCTCTGCGAAGGCCGAGATGATCTTATCATAGTTCCAGACATCCAGACTACATCCCCGAGTCCTGCAAGAATGATACATGAAGAGAAGGAGGTGATCGACACCGTGGGGCAACCTAGCGGCAAGTTCGACTACTACGTGAAATATTCGGCTCCCCCAAGCTTCTATATTGACTCGCGTGATATCGTCCCCGATGGATGGGGAGGTATGGATGATCTAACACCTCCAATGACAGAAGATCCTGATGATGCGATGGAGGGAATTACTGCTTTGTTCAATAACATGCTCATTAGAGTTATCGAGGAAGGACGGTTGGATGAAATGGGCACTGGCCCGCGAGAGTAATACCTTTACTTTTTTCGCACACTCCCCTGCGTGGGAATTTCTATTGCTTTCTAAGACTTGCCCCGTCTTGGGAGCTGCTTTTTAGGATTTTTCATTTCTATGACTTTATTGTCTCAGTTTCCATTCCAATAAATGTAATTCATTAGGTGATAATCAATGAAATTACAAATTATTTTCATTTTTTGAGGGCATATTGCGGTACATCAAATCAGTCCGGTGATGATATCCAACCGATAAAAGAAAAATATAGTCCAAGGAGAATTCTAAGGCCTGGGCTTCTTCATGCTCCCTCGTGTTAAAACCTTTTTGAAAAGAATTTCAAAAAAAATTCAAAAAATTTAAAAGAAGAGAAAAATTTAGAAAAAAATGCAATATTTACCCCTGTTTGTCCTTCTGAATCCCTTACTTTATATTTCAGGGACAATCTTGTGACACGTGAGGGTATGGGAACTATCTAATCTGATGAATTATGTGCAGTCGAGCTTGATCCCAATGACACCGACGAACTCAACAATTCCTCAGACATTCAACGTGATCTAGAGTGGCATGAGAGGTCTAAAGTCCTCACATCAGATCAAACTGTCATCATTAACCTGAGTGATTCCGGAGAACCCAGAAAAGTGAAGAGAAGGGCAAATCTCCCTGAGAGTGAGACGAAATGCCTGATCCAGTTTTCGCATGAGTAGGTAAGTCTTTCAACCAAAAAGTGCGTTAATGACACTTCAAGGTAAATGATCTAGTCTTGAGGAATGTACTCCCAGTCTTTCCTGTTCTCGGAGGTAAATTCGCCCCAAACTATATCGGTCTATATGTGGTTAAAAAGGTACTTCCCGGAGGTGCCCTGGTTCTGGCAAAAGTGGATGGTTGTGATTTTTTTCACTCCAGTGAATTCTGATTCTGTGAAGAAGTATTACACTTGATTTGTACTTATTCTGACTTTGTTTCTATCAAGTTTCAAATTGAATTTCATGAATCAATTGATTTTCTTGTTATGTTACTAAGCTTTATTTGAGGAAAGTTTTTGATTTGGCAATTTGTTTCTGTCCTAATGAAGTGATCATATTGCATGAGAGACTTCAAGATGATGAAAGGCAAGACATTTCCATACACGTCCTGAATAATAATCTCTAGTGCGAGTTGAGTGAAAATTCCGTGCTGACAAGGTAAAGGATTATCTCACGAAAAGTATGACGATCAAAATGATGAGAGGCATTCATTTCTTCTATCCAAACACTACAGGTTATCATTTGCTTAATCTCTTTGAACTGAGTTTCATTTCTTACCCCTGTCAGGAATAATCCCATACTAGGGCAATTTCTTAGAAAGTTCAAATTGGTTAGAATTTTCTTGCTTTCACTTGCTTCAATCTTCAAGTATATTTATTGCATGCAAATTCTGTGTTAGCTCGAGTGCCTTAGATATGACGAAGAGCATTTCTTTCTATATCCCTACACATTATACCCTTTGCATACCCAATTTGAGCGGTGAATTCATTTCAACCCGATTGGTGATCATTCTTGTGATGAATAAAAGAAATCATCTCAAGACAAGTTCAAGATGACTGGGGGCAAATGGAAGCTTGAAAGAAAATTCATTAGAAAGGACGCAAAAGGACTCCATTAAATTGAAGTTCTTTCTCTCGAAAAAAAAAATCTCTCGAAACGAAAATCTCTCTCTCTCAAAAAAAATGAAAAAGGGAGAGAGAAAAAGAAAAATGAGAGAAAGAAAAGCTTCAGCAAGAACTGAGTCAATATGCAAGATCAGTCTTCAAGGAAAAGACCGTTTGAAGGTTCACTTATGGAGCAATTGCTAGAGCTAGATCAACGGTACGAGTAGCATGATTGGATGATCACCAATGTCCATGTTCATATTGCTCGAAGAAGTGCGAGCAAGATTTTCCTATCTCATTTTTGCAGCATTCCTGACTTGTAAACCCGGAGCAGCTAGTGATATCAATTCTGTCAATAGCCTCGACTCAAAGAGTCCCTTTTGCTAAGCCATTGACCAAGCATGAATTTCAGTCTTTATAAAGACCTCCCAGATTAGCCAACTCATACTGATTTTGAGAATATTCGAATTCTTGTCAAGCACGATGAAGAAAGTTTGAGTGATTCTTATACCCGCATCAAAGGTCGGGTCAAAAGCCTTTCATTGAGAGTGAGTGAAAAGTCCTTACTGATTAAAGGTCTTTCATTTAATGTGATCAAACTGTCAAAAGGACGAAATGGTTATTCTTATTGATAAATTCCTGAGTGAAGCTTGGTAATACAGGCAGATTCATGAATTATGTTCTCTCCGCCTCTGTGCATGTGGTATTTTAACATTTTCTCAGGTAAAAACAGGAGCGATGCCATTAGGCTCCGTCATAAGAAGAATTTAGGATAGGCGGCATAACATCCTATTTCATATTCACCTAGCAGGATAGGCGGCATAACCTCCTATTTCATATTCGCCAAGTGGAGTACGCGGCAGCATAATTTCTCACATGGTGTTGCCAAGTGGAGTACGCGGCACACCCCATCTTTTGGTGTTGCTAAGTGGAGTACGAAGCACACCCCATTAGATGTTGCTAAGTGGAGTACGAAGTACATCACATTTCATGTTCGCCAAGTGGAGTACGCGGCGGCATGGTGTTGTTAAGTGAAGTACGCGGCACACCCCATTTTATGATGTTGCTAAGTGGAGTACGAAGCATATCCCATTTCATGTTCGCCAAGTGGAGTACGTGGCGGCATAATTTCCCATTTCATGTTCGTCTAGCAGGATAGGCGGCATGGCTTTTCATTTGGTGTTGCTAAGTGGAGTACGAAGCACACCAGGTAATATATCCCATTTTTTCTTCATATCATGCACTATTTCGCATCTGTAGGAAACTATAGGTAACAGATAGACAATCCAGTACCTCGAAAACCCTACTTCCAGTACACCAGAAGTTTGGAGATCGAGGGACTTCTTAGCATTATAAAGCTATTCTCTCGCTTGGATGCTTTTTATGCGATCCGTATGCAAGACTCTTTCACCGCTCCGCATGAAGTAAGAAGCCTTAGCATATGTTCCTTATTGCTTGCATATCATGCATCATTACATTTAAAAAAAATCATTCATCATTTTGCATAGTTTAAATTTAGGTCTCAGTCTTTGAGCAAAACCTCTGCGAGCCTCCACTCAAAGAGGGGCAGCTGTTGACACCTAAATTTCGGCGCGTCATTTAGTGTTAATTACATAGAAAATTAGGGATTAAATTTTTAACCCCTAAACAAAAATATTAGAATCGCATAACATATAGTTTAGGATCTTATAGTTTAATTGCATTGGACCGGCGATGGCAAATGAACTTAAAGTCAATCGTGCGAATCTAGCTCGCACATCGAGCAGTATTCGGTTAAGCCATGGAGGTATAGTGGTTGAAAATCAAGTCCAAGATTAGAATAACTAAGCTTCAATTGCGTGGGGTTTAGCCCGTCAGAATTAAAACAAAAAGGCTTTGTAATTAAGAAAGAGCTCATGAAGATTAAGCCTTTCATTGGAAAAACCTATAATCTAGATTAGGGAATAAAAAACCTAATTTGCACTATAAATAGAGCTTTAACTCTTCAAAGGGGGCTGGTCTTTTGGGACACACGGCCACGAAAAGCAAAAAAAAAGGAGAAAGCCAAAGAGGAATCGGTCAACAGGGGAGGGGCCACGCAAATCTCTTCGCCGATATTTCTGTTCAGTGTCCTTGAAGGTCTCAAATTGTTTTGTCATAGTTGAGTTCCTTACCTATGCTTTCAATGGCTGGTTGCTACGTTTCTTCACGGCCAAATAGAGGAGATATCGGCGAGAGTTGTTCATTATCGTGAAGAATGAAGAATGGCGATTTTGTTGCAATATTATTGATCTTCATTGGCATTGGTTTCTACGATTTCAACTCTTCTGATGAATTAGATTTTCCCAAGTCCTCGGTGTTGTCGAGCCAAGAAGCCAGCCATGATTCGAGACCTCCCGTGGTGAGCTGCTGCTATTCCGTGACCTCCGAAGACCATTCGTTGCTGCTATCGTCTACCACCGCAAGCTGCGGCACCCTGACGCCGTGCTGCTTGCTGCACGCCACCGTCGTTCGTGCACCACCGCTCGTGCATCGTTGCCGCCGCACGCCACCGCCGTTCGTGTGCCGCCGCTCCCGACGCACTGACGATCCGCAATCCCGATCCGCTGCAAATTCAAATTAGGAAAGAAATCTGCAAATCAGGTAATTATCCTACCTCGATTTGATTTGAATATTTTGTTACCTAATTTGTGCTTATTGATATCTAATTTTGCATATTTAAATAATTTGCATCATCATAATTAGGATTTGTTTCCTTTTTTGAAACTTTGGATATCTACTTTCCAAATTTGGATAGGATTTAGAATTTTCAAAAATACTTTGAATATATCCAAGATATTTGAAATATCTAAATTTTTCAAGATGTGATCGGCTAGGAAAATTTCCTAATCCGCAACCGCACACGTGGAAATAAATCTATCTATCAGGCTTTAGATAGAATTATTTCCATAGCGGGTATTTTGAATTTTAGGATCGATCTGTCAGGCTTCAGATCGAAACTTAATTCGAAAGATTTAGCAGTTATATATATTTTACTTGATTTTAATTTCGAATTTTCATAAAAAAAATCCAAAAAAGATTGTGCTAGAATAAGTTAATTTCTTTAGTTTAAAATTGCATGTTTAGATAATTGGCATTTTTAATTCAGAATTTCATTAAAAAAATACAAAAAAATAATATACCCGTCATTAGAAATAGTTCACGTCGTCGCATGACATATAGTTTGCATGTTATGTTGCATTAATCGCATGTCAATTTTTGCACGTCATTACATATAGGTTAGCTTTCATTTAAATAAAAAAAATAAAAAAAAAGAAATTTATGCACATTTGAACTCTAAGTCATGATCTTTCAAAATTATCAAATTGAGTGTTTTTCTTGAAATTGGTACCGAAAGGGCGTTAAGGAGTTTAGGGTAACCAAGTCCCCGAATCTATGATTTCTGGTTCGCAGGAATAAAATAGTACTCCCGTTATTTTATTTAGGTTTCTAATCAACCTACCTTAAATGATTAGTGGCGACTCCTATTGAAAATATTTGCATGTTTACAATTGAACCTAAGTTGCGATTTGGTAGAGTTTGGGAGAACTCGAGCTAGGTTAGTTAATTTAATTGACCTAGTAATCCATTAGCATAAGATCGAAACGCCGATTTTTATTTTAGGTCGCGACACTACTCTTGGTAATAAGTAATGCAATATTTGTTCGAATATATTTGGATTTCCTTTTATTTACTTAATTTTTCCTTGTTTATATAGAATATTGAAATATGGAGAAAATAAGGAAAATATCGTAAAAAGAACGAAAGGAATATGCTACCGAGAGAAGAGTTAAAATGTGGATATTACATTGGGAATTCTATGATTTATTCCCTAATTTTATGCGAAAAAGAAGTAATTGCCTTGTGAGAGGAGTCTTGGATGTTATAATATAAATAGGATAACTCGGGGAAATAGCGAGTTTTTTTTTTAGATTGTTTTTGTTTTAAGTGTTTTGAGAGATTTTCAAGTATTTTGAAGAGAAGACAAAAGTGGTGACAGAATTCTTGTTCTTTGATTTAAGATGTTTGGTTTAATTTATATTTTCGTTTCTTCTTTTATTATGTTTTAATTTTCTTTGTTAAAGCTATGATGTAGCCTAATCATGACGATATGAATTTCATGCTTTGCAAGTAATTTTGTTCGTGTGAGTTATATATTATTGTGCTTAATGCCTTTAAATGACTGGCCATCACTTGAATGATATGACGTGCATGTTTGAGACTGAGAAGAGATAATATGCAATTGCTCATTATAATATATAACCATGAATTAAATGTGGATAGAAATATACCATGTTATTTGTGTAGCCTTCGGTGATATATAAGGTGATCCAAAAGATTCATTGTAAACCGGGAATATTCACGGATTTTAATGCACTTATGTTTATTTAAATTCACATAGAAATATAGTGAATTGACAAATTGAGTAGGTTCGCTATACCTAGAGATAGGATAGTAAATAGACTAGGAAATTCCGCTATCACATGTTTGATATTGTTCTTGTATGCATAATGATCTGAAATCCATATCTAGTGGTTACGGTGAAATCGAATGCTTTAACATATTTTATCTGATTGATTATCTCCCTTTAGTTTATAAAATTTCGCTTTTAAAAATTGTCAAATTTTATTTATTCTCAATTATATTTTGATCAGTTAGATAAATTTTAGAATTAGTCTATTTTTAATATTTAATTAATTTATTATCATCAATATCTGTGGGACGATACTTTTCTCATCATTATATTACTTGTTCAACACGTTCGTTGACACGTGCAGAATTTTACGAACAACCAACGAGCGAGAATCCGATTGGAGCTAAAGCGAGGCGGGTGATTCCGGCGGCCCTAATCCGGCGGTTGGTGGTGGTGTCGTGCCTTCTTCCCGGTAAGGCCTCAATCGTCTCTGTTTCTTGCGAGTTGTGAGGCCGTGATCTGTTGCCGCGGGGGGAGGTTTCGTCGGTAGAGAGGAACGTGTCTTATATACCTTAAGTTCGATAACGCGCCAAGTTCCTCAGGCGTGAAACGGTCATCAGATCATTTGTCAAAGGCGAGACCAAGGGTTTGAACATATGGAGTACCCTACCAATTTGAACACAAAGGTAAATGAATAGGACAAATTTTCTGCCTAGAGTTAAGACATTACAAGGAGCACTTCAATACCACTAGACGATTTCTTCTTAATGTGTTTCTCATGCTCGCACAGGGGATGGTGAGGGACACGTATTACAGCATCCTCGGTGTGAGCACGGATGCTTCTCGGGCTGATATTAAGAAGGCTTATTACCTTAAGGTAATCGATCATGTGCATGTTTGGTTGTTTTCTTTTTTGTTTTTTTTCCTTTTTTGGTGAGAATGAGCTCAAATTGAATGTAGTAGACTTTCCAGTATAATTGGGCCAAGAACAAAGAAATGGTGCTTTAAGTGACAACAGAATTGGTTGGGAATAAGGTTGTGCGAATATAATGAATTTACCAGTTTTCATTACTTGAATTTAGTTTATGCATTGTCTTTCAGGCGAGGCTGGTTCATCCATATAAGAATCCTGGAGATCCAAACGCAGCAGAAAATTTCTCGGTCAGTTTGATTCTTTTTTGTAGCTCATATGCTTTTTCTAAGATCAGTGTATTATCTAGCCTTAACCTTTTTTTGAAAAATATATTATTATATATATTCGGTTTTACTCATTGCGCCTTCGATGTTTGTGAAGATACTTGGGGAGGCCTATCAAGTCCTGAGTGATCCTGAGAAGCGTGAGGCATATGACAAGCATGGAAAGGCAGAATTTACTCACTGTGTAATATTTGCCTCTTTTTTGACTAGGTCAAAAGACTTAGGCTGAAAAAAAAAAAGAAAAGAAAAGTCAAAAAAGTGAAGATAAAAGGAAGAAAGAGAAGTTGGTCGGGAAAAAACAGAAGAACAAACAGAGAAGAAGAAAAGGAGAAAGGAGAGGAGAAAGGAGAGGAGAAAGGGAAGAAGAGAAAGGGAGGGTTTGTGCGTGCGGGTCCTCACCGAGCCGTTTCGACTACGTAACGCAACGACTAGTAAGTTCTCGCAACCCTTGTTAGTCCTATCGGAGTAATTTTTCGATTAGGGCTTGGAAATAAGAGTTATGTGGAATTGAGCTGTGTAGTCCAAGTTTTTGGGTTGTCAAGTCTTAAATGTTCATGAAAATGAAAGATTATGGTGTTGTAGGGCTGTGCGTTTTGACGGATATCGATTTGGAGTTACGGTTTGTCCGGAATCAAATTTTCAAGTTGAGAGCATATTCTGGAATTTCGTGAACAGTATTTTCCAAGGCTTTTATTGTCATTTTTGGGCTTTTGTTTGGGTTAGTTGTGCTGGGACATTCATAGTATGCTAGATGAGCTTCGTTTTGACTATAAGAGCGTGCAAAACGGAGTCCGGTGGAGGAAGTTATGGCGTGTGGAAATTTGGCGCGCGAGTTGTTCGTTGTGGTTGGCATTAGATTTTTTCCATTGAGCAAGCCGTCGTAGGCACATGGGTGTCGGGTTATTGGCTAGTTAGCCTTAGCTTTTTCAAGTCGGGCGTTAGGGGGAAATATTACCCGGTTTTGATTCGTTTTTCGTATGTTGATAGGATTTTGGAACCGTCGGCTCGAGTAACACTTATGGGTTAGTTTTTGAATTTCCAGGTGAGGGACATTATATCTTCTATGAATTTACAAATTCATATTTTGATAATGAGATATAATTTTTAATACAATGGAGCATGTTTTCTACGTAAATTGGATTGATCATTTGCTACCTTTTGTCGATTGTGAAATGAGTTGAAAAGTCTTGTGATGTTATTGAAATGAAGCTTTTGTAAATGCTTATATTAAAGGTCTTGTGAAGAGGATTAGCCGAGGGCTATTCTTGTTGCGAAATATTTTGTGAAATGGATTTATTGGTGTTGATTATGGATTTCTGAATTGAGTTATAAGTTGCTACTGCTCGCATTCCTATGTTGAGAACTCGTTGAGGGGGGAGTATACATACTGTCAGGATATCCTTCTGGGCCGAACCGCCGGCTTATAATAGGTGGTAGACCTTGCCAAGAGGGGTAAACTTGGTCGCCTTTGTCACGGCATTAAACTTGACCATAGTTTGATGACGAGCATGAGATTGATTGATGGATAAACCATCAACGTGTTATGTGATGAGATTAGTCAATGGATAGACCATTGATGATTGACTATTATTGTTAAGTGGGTTTTTACTGAGTAGTTTGATACGGATGACTTTTATTGAAAAGTTATCATACTTTTGAGATATTTTTGGCTATATTGTACTTTGAGTTTGAGTTATGGGTTGTGAAATTTTTGATATTATCGCATAGTGATTGTTCGATCCGCTTAGAAGAAAAAAAATGTTATTCACTGAGCCGTGGTAGCTCACCCCTTATCTTACATACCTTTCAGGTTCTTCTGCTGGCTGCTAGTAGGGCGTGAGTGGGCGTTAGTCGAAGGATTTCTTTTGATTGTGGAATTTTTGGGTACGTTGTACACAGTGACGTTCAGCTATTGAAATAGCTTTTTTTTTTGTTGGATTTGTATATATCCTTTTGATGGTTTTAGAAAGCTCTGATGTTATTTAGGTTTTGTTTAAGTTGAGGCTGCGTCCTTTGGGTGAAAGGACGGCCGTGTTATGATCCCGTTTGGTTGTGTTCGGGGTGTGACACACTAAGTTCTTCTCCTGAGTAATAATGAGCAAGACCTTCAGAGTACACTTAATTTCCATAACACCTCATTTTCTAGCGCATGCTTTTCATTAAATAACCGGTACATTTCGAAGTTTATTAAAGAGCTAAACTCAATTATTCTATTTAGCATTTTCAGACATAGTGGTTTTCTCTAGGTATGCTATATTCAATGAAATGCAAATGTCCAATAAATAGCGGTCACAAATGGGTGTTTGCTGTATTTCTCAGCTCTTTTGGGTTTAAAAGTGCTGAAATTGCTTGCCTCATAGCTGTTTTGAGTACTGGCCTCTAAAAATTGACAGCTGACACAATAAGTTACATAATTTTGCCTGTGCGGATAATCTCTGATGAGTAAGTGTTTTCATTCCTTTTTATCTGGACTTTTTCTCTAGATTCATTTGATTTCCATGTCCGTTTATGCCAGATCATGTGAAATTCCTTCTGATTTCTTCCTCGTTTATTTCTCAGAAGGAAGAAAAAGAAAAAGGAAAAACAACTGTTAGATTTCTTAACTATATTGTGTTTGTCAGGGACACCATGGTGTAGTCATGACCACGGTTCAGAACTGGTGGTTTCAGTTCCTGGCGATGAACAAACTGGAACTGGACGGTTTCGGGCCGGTTCCGGTCCGGTTCCGGGCCGGTTTCGGTCCGATTCTGGGCCAATTTCTTCCGGTTCCAGTTTCGGTTCCTGCCGGTTCCGGTTCATAATTTAAAATTTTTTAAAAAAATTATGAAATAAAAACAATAATAAAATTATGAAATAATGAATTATTCAATATAAATTGTAATCAAATTTGGGGACAAAAAGAGAGAATGAGGGAGCTCGAACTTAATAAATTATCATTAAGCGCCTTACAATTCGTTACGATAATCTATAAAAAAAAAGAAGCACAATATATATGCCTTAAAATGACCCAAAAACCTAAGCCTATCCGAACCCCCGCATTCCGTGTGTAGGGGTCACATGTTGTCGGATTATACTTCGGTTTCCCTAAGCTCACGTGGGCGTGCCTGGTATGAGAAACAAGGGTCCTCGAAATATTTGCCAATTCCAATAGTTCTTTTATCCTTAGTCGTCGCTACCCACTCCGGTTCTGGTAGCGGTACCGGTACTTGTGGTATATCCGTCATTAAAGAATTCAGATTCATTATTCCGATCTATCTCTTGTTGTCGGTATTAAGCTTTCGTCCAATCATCGACACAAGCTTGCATCTTCACTGATTTTGGAGCTAATCTTGAACGATGTTTGTCCAAAATATTACCTCCGACACTGAATGCTTGTTCGACCGCAACTGTGGAACAAGGGGTTGCAAAAATTTGTTTTGCAATAAGAGAAATGATTCGGTTTCGGCTTGCTTGCCTTTTCCATCAATCCAAAATTAAAAAACCTGTACTACCTTCGGATTCAGTAAACTCAAAGGAAACGGTTAGATAAAACTCTAATTCAGAAATATTTCCTATTACTCCCTTTTATTTTTTTTTGTCTATTTAATAAAAGTTGGTACCCTTTACTAATTTTACTTGTACTCTCATTTTGTGTCTCGGTAGATTGAGAAGATCTAATATCACCTAAATTATATTTAGTATAAAATTCATTATATAATTCTATTACTACGCTTTTAACCTCACTTAGTATGTTGTAACATTTACCGTATCATAATGTAAACATTGATAATACGTATGCAAATAATCACTTAAACCATCTAATTTGCAACGCAGATAAAAAACACAAGCAACTAAATAAATAATGGGAATTTCGCCATAATAATGTAGCCACTTCATTTTTATTGTTACTATAGTATGTTGTAATTCAACATCATTTTCATATTCGTAAAAAATTCCGACAATATTAATACACTACTAAAAATAAATACGTAGTAGGATAATAAACACCGGACAAAGTAGAAGTTACATAATTAAAAACCTTTAAAATATCTAAAATTTTTTGCAAATACCCCACTCTTGTGGGTATAAATTAATCTGAGGTATATTATTAGATATGAATGTACACAATAAATCTTTATACTCATAAGATTTACCAAGCAAGTGAAAAGTAGAATTTCAACGAGTTGGAACATCTCTTGGAAATCTTTTTGGCTTTTTGGCATTTTCTCTACAAAATTTGCCCCATTCTTTCATTTTTTGGGGATGTTTCCATAAAAATTGAATCGCCGTTTTTATTGGTTCAAGAAAAATATCAAGAGTTTTCAAACCATCTTGTACATATAAATTTAAAACATGACAAGCACATCTAAGGTGAAAAAATTTTCCGCCAAAAGCGGGTTTACAAATATTTTCTAAATCAACAATTGAAGCGGTATTTGCCGCGGCATTATCAAAATCAATTGAAAAAATTTTGTTAAGCAAATAATATTCTCCTAAAATTTGCCTAATAATTCTATAAATATTATTTGCCGTATGCTTACCATCGAAAACTCTAAATGCAATAACTCTTTTTTGAATACTCCAATCGTTATCTATCCAATGACATGTTATGCCCATGTAAGAATGCGCTTGCCAATGATCACTCAAAATATCACTACCTATATGCACGCATCCATTAAATTGCATAAAAAGGTTTTGTAAATCCTTTTGTCCATTTCTGTAAAGATCTTTAATTATTCGTTTAAGTGAATTTCTAGGAACACGTTTTGCTTGTGGAGTACATGCTTTTTGTACAAATTGATTAAAACCAAATCTTTCTCCAAAACTAAATGATAAATGCTCAACGGAAACAAATTTACCTAATTATTCCTTATAAGTTTTTTCATTAAAATGAAATAAAGGGGAAGTGTTAAGAATGACGTACCCGGAAATTTGTTGTTGCCCGATATTGATTCCCGCTTGGGTTGGATGTTTGCTCCTAAGATATCGTTTGAATGTTCCATATCCTTGTCCACTAGTATATTTATATATTTTCCCACAATATTTACAAATTATATCATACCTTTTTTCACCAATATCAAACCTTTCCATTTTCGTGAAGTGATGCCAAATGTCAGATGTAAGTTTCCGCTTCACCTCCTTTGTTATAGATATTTTGGCAGGAGGATGAAGACTTTCTTGCGTCGGGATGCGCTTCACATCGGGAAAAATGTTGATTTCATCATCTTCAAAATCTGCATAATCACGAGAATCAAAAGAACGGTGGGATTCTGTCATGGTATTCTTAACTTTGCCAGTTGGCACTCGACTTCCACTTACCATTTTTCGAGTGGATTGAGAGAATTGAGTGGATTGATTGGGAGAATTAAGAGATAATTGAGCGGATTGAGAAAATTGAGAGAATTTAAGAAAATTTGAGAGAATTTAGAGTATTAAGAAAATTTGAGAGAAGAGAATTTGAGAGAATTTGAGAGAATTGAGAGTATTGAGAGAATTTGAGAGAATTTATAAGAAAAAATGAGAAGAAATTTAGGATTAAAAAAATCTAGATAACTGTTGTAATTGCAAGGGTTATCTTTTTTTTTTTTTAAAAAACAATTTACCGGTTGCCAGGGTAGCCAAGCTGCCCTAGCAACGGGCCGCACTGCAGTCTGCAGCACGGCCTGCAGACGTGCAGGCCCTACTGTAGGTTTTTTTTTTGGAACCGGGCCGGAACCGGCGGTTCCGGGCCAGTTCCAAAATTTCTTGAACCGGAACCGGGCCCGTAGGCCACGGGCCGGGCTCGGGTTTGACTGGGCCGGTTCCGGGCCGAAATCGGCCCGTGGCCATGACTACCATGGTGGACCCCTCAGCCGTGTTTGGGATGCTCTTTGGGAGCGCATTCTTCGAAGATTACGTGGGCCAGCTTGCGATGGCCTCTGTAACATCCCGAAATTCGACTCAATCTCCGAAATGAATAGAACGAGTCTTATTCAATATGTCATTTTCATAAGTCTCGCCCGGAGCTGATCACTCTTGGGATACTGATCAAGTGGGAATGGCTAACTAGGAATAGGTATGTGGACCAGGGACCCGATCGCGAATTAAGCCTGATTTCGAGAAAAGACAAGGAAGTATTCTGTGCCAGTATGGACCGATCTTCGGAAGATAACGGACTCGGTTTGGCCGAGGCCAACGATGTATGGTCGGATAGCAGGTGATTCTGCAAGACCGAGAATACACGTGGCCAATCAGTCCCGAACTTAAACCAAACGATCGTGTCTCCGGAACTAGCGATAATTCCTCTTGTTCTCTCGACAATCGAGATCGTCGCGATTCGGACAACCCGAGGTCGATCCGCGTAACTCCTAAACGGCCGCCCGTTAGTGAGAGATTTGAAAATTGGAAATTTGGCAATTTTGATCGTGAAATTTAATCCGGACTTCGAGGCCGATTTTCGTGGGTTACGGGATGGTTTTTATAAGGACGACGTCAAATTATGTTGGCCACTTATGTATAGGACTTATACGGTCGGAAAATGGCGATTCGACCCGGTATCGGAGGAAAATGACAAGTTTGCCCTTGAGCCCTTTAGCATTCCGAATTTTGGTGGTTTTGAGGATTTGTTTATTAGATTTTTTTTGGGGTTTTAGACCTAGCCCTAGGGTGTGACACTTGTCACCCAAGCCCTTCCCCATGCATGTCATCATGGTTGTCCAATCTTCCTTCCTACCTCTTGATCTTCCCTAAGCAAGTCATCGTCACCCTTCTCTCTCTTTCTCTTCTTTCTCTCTCTCTCCTCTTCACTTCCCCTCAACTCAGTCGGCCACCACTCCTCTCCCCTCTCTCCTGTGAGCTTCCCTTTGCCGGCCTCACGCCGCCGTTCACCGCCCGCCGGAGCCACCGCCCGCCGGTGCCGCCGCCGTGAATCGCCGTCCCCCTCGTCTCATCACCACCACCCACGGCCACCTCACACCATCACCGACCACCTGAGCTACCATCCGCTGTCCACCCTCGCCGTTGCTTCGCCGGAGTAGCCGTTGCCGTGCCAAGGCTCTTGTTTGCTTCCTTGCTAGGTTATCTTGCTTAGGCTCTCTTGTAAGTAACTTCCTAATCCTTGGTTAGGCTAGTGGGTTACTAATGGCATGTCTAGG
The DNA here is from genome assembly GCA_031216185.1 of Syzygium aqueum. Taxonomy (NCBI): domain Eukaryota; kingdom Viridiplantae; phylum Streptophyta; class Magnoliopsida; order Myrtales; family Myrtaceae; genus Syzygium; species Syzygium aqueum. The sequence continues at coordinate 399,768 of CM062237.1, forward strand.
GATGGATTAGGGGCTGTGCATAGTTGGTTTTGTGGTTGTATTAGCTTGATTTGCTTAATGGTGCAAGTTTTATGATTCTTGGATTTCTGGTTGTTACTGTACCTCCGTGCTTTATTATTTTTTTGGTGATCATTGTGGGCCGAATCCGAGGAAGTGTTCCCCATGAAATTTGTTCCCAACATCTTTAAGTATAACATACTTTAAATTCAGAATTTTTGGAATTTTTTTGGGGCCATTCGGAAGTCGGTTTTCAGACCGTCACAAAACTGCCCGATTTACTGTTCACCCGACTTTTTTGTCTTTCCGAATTTTTATAAAATTTTACAGACCTTATTTCAACAAACGTCCTTCACAAAGATTGTTATAAACACTTGTGTATATGACATATAAAAATTTCAGGGCTTTTCAAAGTGATTTGGATACTGAATGAGTTGTATTTTTGATGGTCTGAGGGGCTGTTCGAGCGAACTGCTGTCCGGCTTTGAGTGTCAAAACGAGGTGCTTACGGTTGGAACTGGGTTTCGAGTTCTTCACAGAAAATGTTTATCAAGATTTTTTGTACAACATATCCAAATTTCATAATTTTTGGAATTGATTTGCTATTTATTTCAAATAGATTTCTGTCACTATGCAACTGCCCAGTTTGGACCCGATTTTGTATATTCTTGGTTTTTCTCTCTCGGACTGATTAGTGGCTGTCCATTGCGGATTTAATTGGGCCTTGTACGGCTAATATGTGGGTGTAAACCTCTAAACCCTAATTAGGACGATAATGCGTTTTAACGGGCTTAGGATGTGTTTAGCATTTGATTAGTGTCGATTAGGACTTGTATGAATTTATGTGTTAATAGTGGGTGTCAGGAAACTATTGGTAGGTGACAAAGCATAAATTAGAAGTGGATTAGAGGTTGAAATGGTGAAGATTAGCTGCTGTTCACATTGAGTTTTGACGGCCAACTTAACGGTAGTTTGAGGATTGAAATGATTGGAGTGCCGGGATTGCCGGGGTGATTGAATTGTGTATCGGTTTGGCAATCGTGATGGATTGGGTCTACCATGTCACATGCTTGTGTGACCGACCGTTGTGGAATGTGATTGGTGATTTGTCAATGTACTTCACAATGCCGAATACATCATAAGTGCCAATTTCGCATGTGATGCCCCATGGTGTTGATTGGGCTAATTAAGCATATGACGTGGATCATTGAATAGGAATTTGTGGCATTGAATTGTGTTGTACATTGTGGGACATTATGTTCGTGGTATATTGCACCAATATCCGTGTGCGAAATTGCATGGCCACGCATTATGCATGCCGAGTATGAAGCTTGTGGAAACTGTGCAAGAGTGCGTATATGCCATGGACTTGTGATCACCTAATTGCCTGATACGTTCCATGCTGGGTTCAGATAAAAATTGGCAGTGTGCCGTGTGATCACTTAAGGCCTTCGGGTCGTGGCCTTCGGGTCGTGCCGTCCTCATGCACTTTGGAGCAGGACGATGCCCGGTACGTCCAGAAGACGATCATCCTGATGCGTTTACGCGGGCTCTAGTTCGTAAGGAGATCGGTGTTGCGCCTGATGCGTTTACGCGGGCTAGAGACACTGGGCCTGGGGCGTCTTTACGCTGGCCACGAAATGTTGTGATTGGTCTTCGGATCGTGGCCTTCGGGTCGGGCCTTCGGGTCGTGGTCTTCGGATCGAGTCTTCGGGTCGGGCCTTCGGGTCGAATTAATGGATAAATGACTACGTGTGATGCATAGTACCTGATTATGCGATTGAATCTGCTAGGTATGGTATGGGACGTATCTAAGCGGATTCTATTCTATAATCGGAACACGCGCGACTTATTACGTGTGATGCATAGTGCCTAATTATATAATGGAATCTGCTGGGTATGGTATGGGACGTGCCTAAGCGGATTCTATTTTATAATCGGGACACGAATGGAATCTTATGCCAGAATGCCATATGAGTTAAATCGCGTGCATGGTAAGGTAGTGGCATTTGCATGCATATGAATGCATGGGTTAGTGTGTGAATTTGTACGACTCGGTGATCTACATTTTGAACTGACACTAAAGGTTTTGAGCATGCGTGTGACGTACGTGTGATCGAGGATGCCGCGTATGTGACGTGATATTATTATGTGCCTAACCTGCAGGGTTAACATATGTTTGATTTGGGCCCGAGTGTAACATCCCGAAATTCGGCTCGATCTCTGGAATGAATAAAACGAGTATTATTCGATATTTCATTTTCGTAAGTCTCGCCCGGAGCTGATCACTCACGGGATACTGACCAGATGGGAATGGCCAACTAGGAATAGATACATGGACTAAGGACCCGGTCGCGAGTCAAGCCGACTTAGGATAATGACGAGTAAATATTTTGGGCCAGTGTGAACCGATCATCCGAACCGGACGATTGTGTCGTCGGAACTAGTGATAATTCCTCTCGTTTCCTCTCTCGAGCTCACCGCGATTCGGACAACCCGAGGTCGAAACGTTTGAATCCTAAACGGCCGCCCGTTAGTAAGAGATTTAGAAATTAGAAATTTGACGATTTGATCGTGAAATTTAATCCGGACATCGAGAACGATTTTCACGAATCTCGGGATAGTTTTTATGAGGACGACGTCAAATTAAGCTAGCCATATGTGTATAGGACTTGTACGGTCGAAAAATTAGCGATTCGACCCGGTACCGGAACTTAATGTCGGTTTTGCCCCTATGTCCTTTGGAGTTCCGAATTTTAGGGGTTATAGGCTTAGCCCTAGGGTGTGACACTTGTCACACTAGCCCTTCCCCATGCATGCAATCATCTCACCCAAGCCCACACTCTACCTCTTCCTCTCCCCCATGCAACTCATCATCACCTTTCACATCTCTCTCTCTCTCTCTCTCTCTCTCTCTCTCTCTCTCTCTCTCCTTTTCTCTCTCTCTCACGCCCACTCTCCCTTACTCGGTCACTCTATTCTCTCCCTCTCCCCTCATCGGCGATCTCTCTCTCCCTCTCTCACGGCTTCACGCCGCCGCCCATAGCCCGCCGGAACCACCGTCCGCCGGAGCTGCCGCCGTGAAGCCCCTGTCCTCCTCGCCTCACCACCTTCAACTGTCGCTCTCTCTCTTTCTCTCGCTGTTCACGCCGGCAAAGCCTTGCCGTGGCCGTCCACCCTCCCGCCTAGCTCGGCCGTGCCACCAGCACCGCCGCTGTCCACCACCGTCGCCCCCTTGCCATCCTCCTCCGTCTCGCCTCCGTCTCCTCTCATTCTCACCTGCATGCAGCAAGGATCGGCGCCGGTCAGCTTAGGAAGGACAAGCTGATCGTCCGCCATTCGCCGGGAAGCACCGCCGCTCGCCGTGGCCACCGCCGCTGCCCTTCCTCCGCCGTCTCTCTCTCCCTTTCTCGGTTGCATGTAGGAGGGTAGCCGCCGGTTCAGCCACGCCGCCGTCTCTCCCTTTTCCTCCTCGCCGTGGTTGCATGCACGGCTGAGCCACCGCCGGACCTGTTCACCGCCGCTGCCCCCTCGCCGCCGTCCCTCTCTTCCCAGCCCATGCACAGCTGAACGCCGGCCAGTCCTCACCGTCCCTCTCTGTTTTTCCTCCGCCTCTTCCAGTTCTGTTCCCCCTCGCCGGAACAGCGGTGCCGTCGCCGTCCGCCGCCAAGACCGCCGCCCGCCGTGCGCCGCCATGAGCAGCAGCTGCCCGTGCTGCTCGGCCGCCTGTCCAGCCACCCTCATCGTGAGCCATAAGCCCCGTGCAGGCCGTGAACCGCCGCCCATAGCTGCTGTGAACAGCCGGCCACCGCTCGCCGTCGCTTCCTTGGGACTTGTGCCGCCGGTTCCACCGTTCACCGGTGATCGGCCGCCATTCCCCGTCGCCCGAGCTTGGACTTAGGTGGGTGAAAACCTCTAAACCCTAATTAGGACGATTATGCGCTCTAAACGGGCTTAGGGTGTGTCGGTTAGTCGATTAGCGCCAATTAGGACTTGTATGGATTTGCATGCTATTGGTGGGTGTCGGGAAGCTAGTGATGGTTGACAAAACAGAATTTGGAAGAGAATTAGAGGTTGAAATAGAGTAGGTTAGTTGCTGTTCATGTCGGGATTTGACGACTAAACTAACGGTAGGTAGTGGATTCAATTGATTGGGATTGCCGGGATTGCCGGGGTGATTGACTTGTATGTCGGTTTGGCAATGGTGATGATTTGGGTCTACTATGTCGCATGTTCGTGTGATCGACAATGTGGAATGCGATTGGTGAATTATCAATGTATGTCATAAGTGCCGTATTCACATGTGATGCCCCGAAATAATTGATTGGGCTGACTGAGCATATGATGTAGATCATTGATCATGATATGTTGGCATTGAATTGCGTGGACATTTTGTCGTGGTACATTGCACCAATATTCGTGTGCGGAATTGCATGGCTACACATTATGCATGCCGAGTATGAGGCTTGTGGAAATTGTGCGAGAATGCGTGTATGCCATGGACATGTGATCACCTAATTATGCCCTGATGCGTTTACGCGGGGTTTAGATAAAACCGGTTGTGTGAATGTGTGATCACCTTCGCCCTGATGCGTTTACGCGGGGTGTTCCGTCCTCATGCACTTTGGAGTAGGACGATGCCCGGTACGTCCGGAAGACAACCATCCTGATGCATTTACGCGGGCTCTGGTTTGTAAAGGAGATCGGTGTTGCGCCTGATGCGTAAGGACGCGGGCTAGAGACACTAGGCCTGGGGCGTCTTTACGCTGGCCACGGAGTGTTGTGATTGGTCTTCGGACCTGATCTTCGGATCGGACCTTCGGGTCGGGCCTTCGGGTCGAGTAATGGAATAAATGGTTAACGTGTGATGCATAGTGTCTGATTATGTGATGGAATCCGCTGGGCATGGTATGGGATGTGTCTAAGTAGATTTCATTCTATAATCGGAACACGAATGGAAGTTTGTGTCGGGATGCCATAGGAATTTGATTGTGGGCATGGCAAGTTAGTGGCATTTGCATGCATATGAATGCATGAGTTAGTGTGCTGAATTGTGTGACTCGGTGAACTATACTTGGAATTGTCACTAAAGGTTTTGAGCATGCGTGTGACGTACGCGTGATCGAGAGTGCCGCTTGTGAAATGTGATATTATGGGGTTGTCTAACCTGCAGGGTCATTGAAATGCCGATTTGGGCCTACGGGCCTAAGTCACCCTTGTATGTGCATGATTTGTGTTACCCGTCAGGAGATGCATGTTAGCCTAATTTAGGTTTAGGAGTTTTACACTCATTGAGATGTGTCTCACGGTTTTTATAACCTAACCTTTCAGACCCGCGTCCATGACGAATCCACCTGTCCCGGTACGTTTTGGGATTCCCCTAGATTATGAGCACATTATGACTGCACATCCGGTGGGGAATGGGGAGGTGTACTTGAGGCATTACTCTGCGATTAGTGTAGACGTGGGTACGACACATCCTGAAGTTCATGAGTATGTAGCCTGGTGTTTCCGGGACCGTTTTGGAGACGAGTTTGGACCCCTTCGTACGATGGATGTCCCGTTCACCATAGAGGGCCAGCTTGACCCGCAGTGCCCGAATGGTGAGATCGTAGATTCCGAGATGGATGAGGAGGAGATCATAGGTCCTTTTGCCTGGTATGAGCCTGCCGAAGACAAGGAGTTAGGAGGTGTGGATCACGAGCCAGTTGTGGAGGACCCAGTGGTGGAGCCAATGGAGGTCGACGAAGCCGAGCCGATGGATACCGAGGAGTTCGAGGAGGAGATTCCTAGCGAGGATTCAGAGATACCCGACAGTTCGTCCGAGTCCGATGGCTCAGATCCGGATTGGGTGCCTTAGGCTAGGCTTGGTTTTCTTTTTATGAGGGTAGACACTTTTTTGGACTTAGGACCCTCTGCTGTTGGCTGTTGTCTCTCTTGATTGCACCTTATTTCTAATGTCGCTTTCCTTGGAACAATGTAAGAATGTTTCTGGTAGTTATGGTATGGATGTGTACGTTGCCTCAGTTCTCCTTGTGTTACTTCCCTGGTTCTCATATTCATTCTGTCAGGATAGTTTATATTTTTATATATTTTTGCTTCCGCTTGTGCTTGATGTTCTGGTTTGGGAAACGGGTCGAAGATGACGCACCCTGGGACGTCGTACTACCACATCGACCATAGAACGGGTTGTTGCGTGCCGTGGAGGTCGGGGCATGACACCGAGGGCCTAAATCGTGTGGTTGTTCTATTATGTGTTTAGGCATGACTTGTCTGGGTACGCATTGGCCTAGGTAGGGCTTAGGGTGTTGCTTATTGAGACTCGTTCTTATGGTTATTATATAACCATTTTAGACCCCCGACTCCAACCATGAATGGTCCGCCATAGCGTTTTAAGATTCCGAGGAAGAGCCGATGGAGCAAGATCCCGAAGAGGAGCCCATGGAGTTGGTGGACCCTTTTTGTATAGCTAGGCTAACCTACTCAACCACTTGCCCCTTTTGATGATGGTTATTTTAACCCTCGTGACCTTTGTATGTAAGGTTGGATTTTGTAAATACGTGCCGTTGAATGAAGTATGTGGTTCAATTGTTCAAGTGTTCTACTACCCTTGGTCATGTATTGTTTTTGTACGGGTGTTTTTAATCGTTTCCGCTTGCGCTTTATGTTTTGATGTTTGCATGGGTCGGCGACGAGTCCTGGGACGTCGCATTTTCAATACGACCATCGAAGGGGTGTCGCGAGCCCGGTAGGGTCCGGGGCGTGACAGCCTCCTCAGCAAAGATCGAAGCTGAACAAAATGTCCAAGATCCTGAAGTCTGTAGGCTGACGGTTCCGGACAAAGTTAAGGTATTTCTGCTTGAACATTTCTTGATATATTTTTTAATGCTTCCAAAACCCGATCCACCCGCTGTACTTGTCAGTATATGCAACTTATTTGACCTATTTCTCCATTTCTATGGTGCAGGCGCTACAAAATGAAAGGGAGGAAAAACTTACAAATATTTTGAAGGATCGCCTTCGGCCTTTCGTTGTAGGTCAAACAGAAGAGTTTGTGAAATGGGCAAAATCAGAAGCAACACGCCTCTCTAAAGCAGGTAACTCTTCTTCTTCTTGGGCGTGCTTATATATCGAATTACCTCTCATGAGGGACGTTTTGGTTGCATTCTTGCACGGATCACTTTATCCAATATTTGAACAAAATGCATAGACCAAATGTTGAGCTATAACCAATAAATTAAAATGTAATTATCTGATAATGATTGCGTGCGGAAGAGTCAATGCATTGGGCAACACTGAAATGTCATTCATAAAATTTAAGACATCAGATACCATCTACCTTTTCAAAATCATCTCTTATACATTGTCACAGGATCTAAACTCCACCCTGAGAAAGAGCAAAAGCAAATTAAGTAGACTAGATCAAGCACTGGAATTACCTTTCTAGGAAGATTTTGTAATAGCTATTAATGTTGTACCTGTTAAACTTTCTCCCTTTGCCTCTCTGTTTAGCAAACATCTGGCTACTGTAAATGCCATATGTGCAAAATAAATGCTTTTAATTAAGGATTACCTTTCCAACATCGACCGGCTAATATATGCACGTATGTATTTGCTCTTCAAATTGGATTTGCTCGAAATGGTGTCAAGCTGGCAGATGTAAATATGTGATAGTTCGAGTTCATGTTTTACCATAATAGCGAAAGTTCTCAGATACTCAAATATAGATCTATATTGTTTAGTGAGAAGGTCAAGGAGTGATCAGGTTCAGTGTCATCTGAATTTCTTCATGTAATTCGAGTTTTACTTGTGAGGAGCAGCGATGTTTTCTCCTGTTACTGGAACTAGAACAAGTCCATAATAAAGTGAAGACTCCTGAAGGTTCCATTGGATTGTATCTTTTACACGTGTAAATAGCTAGAGGACGAACTTGATATGATTCCAAACGGCAACATACCTCAGTATTTTTTTCCTGATGCAGCTCCTGTAGGATGCATATTGCTTTGTTTATTTTCATAGGACAGAACACATCTCTCCTCAATATTCCTATGTAAATTAACAGCTAGTTGAAGAATGGGGATGATCACGAGCCAAGCAAAACAATAAAAGAATCAGTCTAAAGTGGTTGGGTGTTGATTGGCAATTCTCGTTTCACTTCTATTTTTTTTTTGGTAAGGTAAAATTTTATAACTTTCCATAACACCAAGTACAACGTAAAGCTAAAGGCACCCATCGACCCAACTAGGACAACTTGTCAAAATGGGGTCAAAGGCCTTAGCAGGAACTATACAATCAACCAAATGAAATAAACAAAGAGGAAAAAATAGCCTAAGAAGGAGTTGGACTAGCGGTGAAGATAGTGGCCGAGAGGCCCTAATTCCGTTGTATTCTCCGATTTGCAGGTGTGTCAGGAATTGTCCCCATGGATAAGGCTTTGTCCTTCACAACCTTGAGAAAGTGCTTACGCATTCCTGGGATAAACGCATTCTTGTTCCTGAAAATGGAATTGTTCCTTTCTGTCCATATGATGTGGCAGAGAGCGCCAAAAGCGAATCTGGATAGACTATGAGCAAATGAGGAAGTATTACAGACTTTCATTGCCCAGGTAATAAGTTCAAGCCAGGACCTGTTACGCCATGGAAGGTTGCATTTAGTCGCCCAGGAAAAAGCTAATCTTCTTGTAGCTGAGCACGCAAAGAACAAATGGTTGATGGAATCCGGGACCTCACGACAAAACACGCATACAACATCTTCAATCCTACGATTTTGTAGGAGTAAGGTCTGAGTGGGTAAGCGGTTAAGAGATATTACCCAAAGTAGAAAGGCGTGCCGAGGGGCTATGTGTTTATCCCAAACAAAAGAATGCCACAGAGTTGGCTGTCCTGTGGTTCTGATATGGTTCCATGCTCGGGCGACTGAGAAGGGGAGAGAGGGGAACGGCGCCCACGTCATTTGATCCGGGATGTCATCCATAAAACTAGGATGTGGATCAGTCCAGCTAAGGATGGTGTCAAGCGCTGCTGAAGGTAGCCATATGCCTTCGTAGAAATCTCGAACCGATGACTCACGAGGAATCCTGGATTGATATATGTTCAGATTGGAGAAAATCCGGAAGAGGGGCCCTTTAGCATGCCACCAATCGAATCAGAAAGAAGCCGAGCGCCCATTTCCAATTGTCCACCTAAATAAACCTTGGGCAGCCGGGCGCAAATCAAGGAGTTTCTTCCAAGTCCAGGAGCAAAAAGTTGGTTTTGAGATAATCCAAAAGTTGTAGTTGTGTAAGAAGTTTGAATGAATCCATTTACACCATATGGCTTCCTTATCAGTGAATAGAAGCCATATGTGTTTGAGAGAAATCGCTGTATTGTATTCTTGAAGGCGACGAATCCCGAGGCCTCCTTCATTCTTGGGGAGACAAATAGAGTTCCAAGCAATCTTAGCACCACCCGTACCAAGATCAGGACCCTTCCATAAGAATTGTCTCAAAATTCTCTCAATACCTTGAATCACCGACTGGGGTAGCGAAAAAATGGTAGCCCAATACACTTGAATGGAGTGTAGCCCAATCCACTCATTTCACTTCTGTTTGGCTAAACTATTTTGAGAAATTTATTGTCGCACTAGTTCTCTCTCTCTCTCTCTCTCTACATTCTTTTTTTGATGATGGAATCAAGAGAAATTATTCTGCCCAATTAAAGTCTCACTTTATTTTTGATTCACTGATGATATTTGCATTAACATTGACTGTTGTCATCCACAGCTTTTGGCGAAGCCATGCTTCATACTATTGGTTATGTTTACATGCGAAAAGCTGCAAGAGAACTTGGAAAGGATAGATGATATATGAAGGTCCTTTTTCTAGCAGAATGGGTTCAAGATGAGGGGCACCGGATAAAATCGTAAGTGTTGGCAGCTTCAGGCTTTTTTCTCTCTCTCAATCTTGGGAAAATGATGCATTGTGATATGATCTCCGGGCCTTAAGGTCCTTCACTTCTTGTAGAACTTCTATTATAGACAACAAACTCGTATCTTCTTGAATGTGTAGGTGCTATGCGATTGATTCAAATACAAGATGAGCTGAAACAGTTGAAAGAGGGAGAAAATAAAGAAGAGATTGTTGTAAAAACTTTTGAAGACAAGAAGGATGCAATGCTTGATTCACTCTGGCAAATTAATGCGGTTGATATAGAGTCAACTTTATCGCATGTCTGCCAAGCAATGAGTACTAGATCTTTAGTAGCTCAAAACTATATAAGCTTGTGACACCATTGATAACTCTATAAAAATAGAGTTATTTTATCTACTTTAGGCAATAAATAATGCAAAATTTGTTAGAATATATTTGGATTTCTTTTTATTTACTTAATATTTCCTTGTTTATGCAGAATATTGAGATATAGAGAAAATAAGGAAAATATGGCAAAAAGAAGGAAAGGAATATGCGACCAGAGAAGAGTTAGAAGGTGGATATCACATTGGAAATTCGGCGATTTATTCTCTAATTTTATGCGAAAAAAGAAGTAATTGCTTTGTGAGAGGAGTCTTGGACGTTATTATATAAATAAGACAATTTGGGGGAACATGAAGTCTTGGAGAGAGATCCTTTTTGTTTTCAGTGTTCCGAGAGTTTTTCAAGTATTTTGAAGAGAAGACAAAAGTGGTGACAGAATTCTTGTTCTTTGATTCAAGATGTTTAATTTAATTTCTATTTTCGTTTCTTCTTCTATTATGTTCTAATTTTCTTTGTTAGAGCTACGATGTAGCCTAACCATGATGATATGAATTTCATGTTTTTTTATGCTTTGCAAGTAATTTCATTTATGTGAGTTATATATTATTGTGCTTAATGCGTTTAGGTGACTGACCATTACTTGAATGATCTGATGTGCATGTTTGAGATTGAGAAGTAATAATATGCAATTGCTCCTTATAATATATAACCATGAATTAAATGTGGATAGAAATATACCACGTTATTTGTGTAGCTTTCGGTGTTAAGGTGGTCCAAAAGATTTATTGTAAACCGGAAATATTCACAGATTTTAATGCACTTATGTTTATTTAAATTCACATAGAAATATAGTGAATTGATAAACTGAGTAGGTTTGCTATACCTAGAGATAGGATAGTAAATAGACTAGGAAATTCCGTTATCACATGTTTGATATTGTTCTTGTATGCATAATGATCCCAAATTCATATCTAGTGGTTATGGTGAAATCAGATGCTCTAACATATTTTACCTGATTGATTATTTGCCTTTAATTTATAAAATTCGTTTTTAAAAATTGTCAATTTTTTATTTATTCTTAATTATATTTTGATCAGTTAGATAAATTTTAGAATTAGTCCATTTTTAATATTTAATTGGTTTATTATCATCAATCTCTGTGGGACGATACTCTTCTCATCATTATATTACTTGTTCAACACGTTCGTTGACACGTGCAGAATTTTACGAACAAGTTTTTGGCCTTGGCCAGCTAATCATGACTGATGATATGTTTAAAGCTACTTTTGACTTCGAACTTGCATTGCTCAAGAAGTCAACTAAATTTTAAGAACCTGAAGTCGACATATGGACAAAAGGTCATAGTTTGCTCAGTTGGATCATCCCTTTGTACCTCCATGATTGCTGAGTGAGTGGAGGAGGGACCATTGTTGAAATTTAAAATTGTTTTCTTCCTATTTCCTGCCAATTTGTTTTATATGCTCAATAGTTTACATATATATATTTTTTGATATATTTGAATCGAGCTAGACGTTAGTTGCAATATTTATCAAAAGTTGTGGTTCTAACTCAAACAGAATACTTGCATTGTGATGGTGGAATGAGGGGTGTGTTATTACATGTCACATGCTTTCTCTAGGGCGTGATTGGGCAAAAGCAGCCTTGAAATTTCAATGACTTCCCAGTATGATAAAAAGTAGGATGACATAAGTTGACTCAAACAAGTATCATTTGATAGGAAAATAATTTAACTGTTGTTTTTGTTATCTCTGTTCTTAAGCTTCGTGCTAAAGCTTTGAAGAAGCTTGGGACAATCTTTCAAGTGAGTGTCATTTACTTCAGGAAAAATTGTGCACTTGATTATGAGAAGACATTTTCAGTCTTGATATATGGTTAAATTTGTCGCTTACTTCTCAGGGTGCTAAGTTTGCTTACACTAGAGAGAATAGCCTACAACATGAGGGTGACATCAAAGTAGACAAAGCTTCACCATTATAATGTTCTTTTTCTCTGTCTCAATGAATACTATATGCCCGTTTCTCTTGACAGTTCAACGAAATAGTCGATGTTCCCTTATCTTTGGAGCCATTTGTTGCTGGATGCTTAGCGTATTTCCTTGATAACACATTGCACCGAAAGGATGGTGGTGTGAGGAAAGACAGGGGCAAGCACTGGTGGGACAAGTTCCGATCCTTCAAGGGTGACACGAGAAGCGAAGAGTTCTACTCCTAAAAAAATTTGGTTTGAGTCTGAAGGGTATGCCGTACTGTCGCGGCCGGGATCTTCGAGAGTATCTCAGCAGGAATGGTATGACATTGAACATACCGAGTCGTGGCAAAGTGACTCTTCATCCTTTCGGTGGGCTCATCTGCAGGCCAAATCAGCTTCTGAGTGGAACATTTCTGCCAAGCGTCAGAATGACGCCTAAGCTCGACTCTGTAGGACTCGCCCTTCTCGAACTGGACTTGAAATTCATTGGGTCTGACTGGAGGTGGGACATCCTACAGAACTCGGAATTGACGTGTAACCCGAAGGGGCTGATAGCAGGTTGCCCCATAAATGCCTATCAAAGGTACGAGCTTCTAATCGCCATGGTATAGTCGAGCCTCAACCTCCCGAAACCACACAGCTTGCCAAAGGAAAATCTTAGAGCTTGGATCCTTGAACAGATGGACCCATTGTGTATAATGCAAACTCTTAGTTTGATCTTGTATTTATTTGAACCTTAAAATAGGGTTATCAGTCATGTTCATTTCAAATACAGTCATATTTTCCCCAAACTGAGAAAGGTGTGAGAAAAACTAGATTTGTAAAAGCTCAATCGAGACTCGAAAAGTTCTATCTTTTCCTTTCTTAAATCGTGTCAGAGATATGAAGGTTTCTGCCAAAATTGCGTTTATAAAACTAACTCCACTACATATTAGATTTACCGTCCAAGCTATGACGGGATCAATAGCATTTTGACGGAACGAAAAAACGATGAGTCCAAAAAAAGTTAAGATAAAAATCTTAGACCTCGTGAGGACAGAGTTATTTTCAAAACATTCAATAAGAAAAGATAATGGGCATGCTTGATAATTACCCTTTAGCACTTTTTCAACTTCCTTTTTAGTCAAATTCAGAAATTCAGCGAGCACTACCACAGGGTCTACTTTAATGGGTGGTTCGACTATATCTAACTCAATTGATATCCCGATGGCAAAACTGTATTCTTCCAGAGTCGATGTGAGCTCAAACTTACCTCCCAACACAAACGTGGTCGTCTCGAGGCACCAAAAATGAGCGAATGCCTGCATGATCCCACTTTGAACTTCTATATCTAGGATTGGTAGCATGAATCCAATGCGCTTGAGAACGTACTACTGACCATCTGGCTTTAACTGGCTCCATAGCTTCTTGAGCTCTAGCTTTGGAGTAGGCACGAAACGGATATCGAGGCGACCCATTCTTATATAGACCACGTGCCAAATGACTCAACCTAAATCATGGATCGACTCAAAATAAGATGACAAAAATCAAAGATAAATAAGATCACGTCTACTCCTATCAGAGAATAATGCCTCAAGTACACCTCCCTGTTCCCTACAGGATGTGCGGTCATAGTATGCTCAAACTCTACGGGGATCCCAAAATGTATCGGAATAGCTGGCGTCGTCATGGACGTGGGTCTGAAAGGTTGGGTTATAAAAACCGTGAGACATATCTCACTGAGTGAAAAACCCCTAAACCTAAATTAGGCTAACATGCATTTCCTGACGGGAAAATAAAATCGCACACACAAGGATGACTTAGGCCCATAGGCCCAAATCGGCATTTCCAATAACCTTGCAGGTCAGATAGACCAATAATATCATGTCACATACGCGGCATTCCCAGTCACACGTGCGTCATACGCATGCTCAAAACCTTTAGTGTCAGTTCAAAATATAGATCACCGAATTGCACAGTTCACACGCTGACTCATGCATTCATATGCATGAAATGCCACTACCTTGCCATGCTCACTATTTAATTCATACGGCATTCCGGTCTAAGATTCCGTTCGTGTTCCAATTATAAAATAGAATCCGCTTGGATACGTCTCATACCATGCCCAACAGATTTCATTACATAATTAGGCACTATGCATCACACGTGTTTGTTTATTCTGTTAATTCGACCCGAAGGCCCGATCCGAAGACCCGATTCGAAGACCACGACTCGAAGGCCACGATCCGAAGACCAATCACAACACTTCTTGGCCAGCGTAAAGACGCCCCAGGCTCAGTGTCTCTAGCCTACGTCCAAACGTATCAGGCGCAACACTGATCTCTTTATGAACCAGAGCCCGCGTAAACGCATCAGGATGGTCGTCTTCCGGGCGTACCGGGCATCGTCCTGTCCCAAGGTGCATGAGGACGGCACATCCCGCGTAAACGCATCAGGGCGAAGGTGATCACACATTCACACAACCGGTTTTTATCTGAACCATGCGTAAACGCGTCAGGGCATAATTAGGTGATCACATGTCCATGGCATACACGTATTCTCGCACAATTTCCACAAGCTTCATACTCGACATGCATAATGCGTGGACATGCAATTTCACACACGAATGTTGGTGCAATGTATGTCACGTCCCGACCTCCACAGCACGCAACAACCCGTTCGGTAGTCGACATAGTAGTACGACGTCCCAGGACGCGTCGTCATCGACCCGTTTCCCAAAGCAGAACATAAGGCACATGCGGAAGCGAAATTTTAAAACACCCGTACAAAATAAATATGAGAACCAGGGAAAGCAACATAAGGAGAACTGAGGCAACGTACACATCCATAACAAAAACTGTCAGAAACATCCTTACATCATTCCAAAGAAAACAACAAGAGAAATAGGGTGCAACCAAGAGAGTACTGACATATGAGTCAAGAGGGCTAAGAGACAAGGGGGCCAACTGCCACGAAGGAAAGGGTCTAAAATCCAAAAAGTGTCTACCCTCACAAAAGGACTAAGCCTAGCCTAGGGTGCCCAATCCGGATCAGAGCCGTCGGACTCTGATGAACTCTCGGGTATCTCTGAATCTTCACTGGGAGTCTCCTCTCCGGATTCTTCGGTGTCCATAGGCTCGGCCTCGTCGACCTCCATTGGCTCCAACACCGGGTCCTCCACCACTGGCTCGTGGTCTACGCCTCCTAGCTCCTCGTCCTCGGCAGCCTCGTACCAAGCGAAAGGACCTATAGCCTCCTCCGAATCCATATCAAAATCCACGATCTCACCACTCGGGCACTGCGGATCTAACTGACCATCTATGGTAAATGGAACATCCATAGTACGGAGGGGTCCGTATTCGTCCCCAAAATGGTCCCGGAAGCACCAGGCTACATATTCATGAACTTCAGGATGTGTCGTACCTACGTCTACACTAATCAGAGAATAATGCCTCAAGTACACCTCTCCGTTCCCCACAGGATGTGCAGTCATAGTATGCTCATATTCTAGGGGAATCCCAAAACGTACCGGAATAGGTGGCTTCGTCATGGACGCGGGTCTGAAAGATTGGGTTATAAAAACCGTGAGACACATCTCAGTGAGTGAAAAACTCCTAAATCTAAATTAGGCTAACATGCATCTCCTGATGGGAAAAACAAACCACACACATACACGGATGACTTAGGCTCGTAGGCCCAAATCGGCATTTCAATGACCCTGCAGGTTAGATAATCCCATAGTATCACATTACACGAGCGGCACCCTCGATCAGGCGTACGTTACACGTATGCTCAAAAATCTTTAGTGACAGTTCCAAGTATAGATCACCGAGTCACACAGTTCCGCACATTAACTCATGCATTCATATGCATGCAGATGACACTAACCTGCCATGCTCACAATTTAACTCCTATGGCATTTCGGCATAAAGTTCCATTCGTGTTTCGATTATAGAATAGAATCCACCTGGACACGTCCCATACCATGCCCAGTAGCTTTCATTACATAATCAAATACTATGCATCACACGTTAACCATTTATTCCGTTAACTCGACCCGAAGGCCCGATCCGAAGATCCAGTCCGAAGACCACGACCCGAAGGCCAATCACAACACTCCGTGGTGTCACGCCCCGGACCCCACCGGGCTCGCGACACCCCTTCGATGGCCGTATTGAAAATGCGACATCCCAGGACTTGTCGCCGACCCATCTCCCATAACAAATCATAAGGTACATACGGAAGCATTAATTAAAACACCCGTACAAAAACAATACATGACCAAGGGTAGTAGAACACTTGAACAATTGAACCACATACTTCATTCAACGGCACGTACTTACAAAATCCAACCTTACATACAAAGGCCACGAGGGTTAAAACAACCATCATCAAAGGGGCAAGTGGTCGGGTAGGTTAACCTAGCTATACAAAAAGGGTCCACCAACTCCATGGGCTCCTCTTCGGGATCTTGCTCCATCGGCTTTTCCTCGGGATCCTAGAACGCGGTGGCGGACCGCTCATGGTCGGAGTCAGGGGTCTGAAATGGTTATATAATAACCATGAGAACGAGTCTCAATAAGCAACACCCTAAGCCCTACCTAGGCTAATGCGTACCCAGACAAGTCATACCCAAACACATAATAGAACAACCACACGACTTAGGCCCTCGGGCCCAAATCAAACATATGTTAACCCTGCAGGTTAGGCACATAATAATATCACGTCACATACGCGGCATCCTCGATCACACGTACGTCACACGCATGCTCAAAACCTTTAGTGTCAGTTCAAAATGTGGATCACCGAGTCGTACAAATTCACACACTGACCCATGCATTCATATGCATGCAAATGCCACTACCTTGCCATGCACGCGATTTAACTCATATGGCATCCCGGCATAAGATTCCATTCGTGTCCCGATTATAAAATAGAATCCGCTTAGGCACGTCCCATACCATACCCAACAGATTCCATTACATAATTAGGCACTATGCATCACACGTAATCATTCGCGCGTGTTCCGATTATAGAATAGAATCCACTTAGATACGTCCCATATCATACCTAGCAGATTCCATCGTATAACCAGGCACTATACATCACACGTAATCATTTATCCATTAATTCGACCCGAAGGCCCGATCCGAAGATCCGGTCCGAAGACCAATCACAACACTCCGTGGCCAGCGTAAAGACGCCCCAGGCCCAGTGTCTTTAGCTCACGTCCTTACGCATCAGGCGCAACACCGCTCTCCTTACGAACCAGAGCCCACGTAAACGCATCAGGATGGTCGTCATCCGGACGTACCGGGCATCGTCCTGCTCCAAAGTGCATGAGGACGGTACACCCCGCGTAAACGCATCAGGGCGAAAGGTGATCACACATTCACACAACCGGTTTTATCTGAACCCCGCGTAAACGCATCAGGGTATAATTAGGTGATCACAATCCATGGCATACACGCATTCTTGCACAATTTCCACAAGCTTCATACTCAGCAAGCATAATGCGTAGCCATGCAGTTTCGCACACGAATGCTGGTGCAATGTACCACGGCATAATGTCCCACACAATTCAATGCCACAATTTCATGTTCCATGTTCACGTCATATGCTTAATTAGCCCAATCGACACCACGGGGCATCATATGCGAAGTCGGCACTTATGACGTATTCGACATTATGATGTACATTGACAACTCACCAATCACATTCCACAACTGTCGGTCACACGAGCATGCGACATAGTAGACCCAAGCCATCACAATTGCCAAACCGACACACAATTCAATCACCCCGGCAATCCCGGCAATCTAATCAATTGGATTCTCAAACTATCATGGAATTGGCCCTCAAAACCCAATGTGGACAGCAGCTAATCCTTAACATTTTGACCTCTAATCCACTTCTAATTTTCTGTTTGTCGCCTACCGATAGTTTCCCGATGCTCACTAGTAACATACAAATCCATACAATTCCTAATTGACACTAATCAAATCCTAAACACACTCTAATCCCGTTAAAACGCATAATCGTCCTAATTAGGGTTTAGAGGTTCACACCCACAAATTAGCCGTACAAGGTCCAATTAAATCCGCAATGGACAGCCACTAATCAGTCCGAGAGAGAAAAACCAAGAATATACAAAATCGGGTCCAAACTGGACAGTTGCACAGTGATAGAAATCCATTTGAAATAAATAGCAAATCAATTCCAAAAATTATGAAATTTGGATATGTTGTACAAAACATCTTGATAAACATTTTCTGTGTAGAACTCGAAACCCAGTTCCAACCGTAAGCACCTCGTTTTGACACTCAAACCCGGACAGAATCCTGTTCGCTCGAACAGCCCCTCAGACCATCAAAAATACAACTCATTCAGTACCCAATTCACTTTGGAAAGCCCTAAAATTTTTATATGTCATAGAAACAAGTGTTTCTAACAATCTTTGTGAAGGACATTTGTTGAAATAAGGTCTGGAAAATTTTATAAAAATTCGGAAAGGCAAAAAGGTCGGGTGAACAGTAAATCGGGCAGTTTTGTGACGGTCTGAAAACCGACCTCCGAATGGCCCCAAAAAAATTCCGAAAATTCTGAATTTAAAGTATGTTATACTTGAAGATGTTGGGAACAAATTTCATGAAGAACACTTCCTCAGATTCGGCTCACAATGATCACCAAAAAAATAACAAAGCATAGAGGTACAGTAGCAACCAGAAATCCGAGAATCATAAACTTGCATCATTAAGCAAATCAAGCTTATACAACCACAAAACCAACCATGCACAGCCCCGAATCCATCCCTAAACATGCCATTGATAACCCACTAGCCTAACCAAGGATTAGGATGTCACTTACTCTTAGCCTAAGAAAGAAAACCGAGCAAGAGGGCAAACGAGAGCCTTGGCACGGCAACGGCTACTCCGGCGAAGCAACGGCGAGGGTAGACAGCGGATGGTAGCTCAGGTGGTCGGCTGATCCGGCACTTTCTCTACTGCATGCAGCCGAGAGGGAGAGGAAACGGAGGGAAACGGAGAGGGACAGTGAGGGAGGTGACGGTGGTGCACGGCGGCGGCACCGGCGGGTGGTGGCTCCGGCGAGCGGCGAATGGCGGCGTGAGGCCGAGAGGAGGAAGCTCACGGAGAGGGGAGAGGTGGCCGGCTGGCTGGTGGAGAGGAAATGAAAAGGAGAGAGAGAGGAGAGAAAGAAAGAAAGAAGTGAGTGGGAGAGAGAGAAAGGTGATGATGGCTTGCATGGGGAAGACCAAGAGGTAGGGTGCAAGGTTGGACAACAATGATGGCAAGCATGGGGAAGGGTTTGGGTGACAAGTGTCACCACCCTAGGGTTGTCACATCACCACAAAAACCAACAAACAAAACCCCAAAATTCGGAATACAAAAGGGCTAGAGGGCAAAATCGTCATTCTCCTCCGATACCGGGCCGAATTGCCATTTTTCGACCGTATTAATCCTATATATAAGTGGCCAACATAATTCGACGTCGTCCTTATAAAAACCATCCCGTAATCCACGAAAATCGGTCTCGAATCGGATTAAATTTCACGATCAAAATTGCCAAATTTCCAATTTTCAAATCTCTTACTAACGGGCGGCTGTTTAGGAGTTACGCGTATCGACCTCGGGTTGTCCGTATCGCGACGATCTCGATTGTCGAGAGAACGAGAGGAATTATTGCTAGTTCTGGAGGCACGATCATTTGGTTTAAGTTCGGGACTGGTTGGCCACGTGTATTCTCGGTTTTGCAGAATCACCTGTTATCCGACCATACATCGTTGGCCTCGGCCAAACTGAGTCCGTTACCTTCCGAAGATCGGTCCATACTGGCACAGAATACTTCCTCGTCTTTTCTCGAAATCAGGCTTAATTCGCGATCGGGTCTCTGGTCCACGTACCTATTCCTAGTTAGCCATTTCCACTTGGTCAGTATTCCAAGAGTGATCAGCTCCGGGCGAGACTTACGAAAATGAAATATTGAATAAGACTCGTTCTATTCATTCCGGAGATTAAGTCGAATTTCGGGATGTTACACGTGGCCAGCGTAAAGACGCCCCAGGCCTAGTGTCTCTAGCCCGCGTCCTTACGCATCAGGCGCAACACCGATCTCCTTACGAACCATAGCCCGCGTAAACGTATCAGGATGGTCGTCTTCTGGACGTACCGGACATCGTCCTGCTCCAAAGTGCATGAGGACGGCACACCCCGCATAAACGCATCAGGGCGAAGGTGATCACATATTCACACAACCGGTTTTATCTGAACCCCGCGTAAACACATTAGGGTATAATTAGGTGATCACATGTCCATGGCATACACGCATTCTCACACAATTTCCACAAGCCTCATACTTGGCATGCATAATGTATAGCCATGCAATTCCGCACACGAATGTTGGCGCAATGTACCACGGCAGAATGTCCCACACAATTCAATGCCACAATATCATGTTCAATGATCCACGTCATATGCTCAGTCAGCCCAATCAATAACTCGGGGCATCACATGTGAATACGGCACTTATGACGTACATTGATGATTCACCAATCACATTCCACATTGATCGGTCACACGAACACGCGACATGGTAGACTCAATTCATCATGATTGTCAATCCGACACGCAATTCAACCATCCGGCCATCCCGGCATTCCAATCAAGTTAATCCACTAACTATCGTCAATTTGGCCGTTGAGTTCCTGACATGGACATCAGCTAATCCCTTTCATATCAGCCTTTAATTCGCTTCTAAATCATGCTTTATCGCCTACCAATCGATTCCCGACACCCACTAACAACATATAAATTCATACGAGTCCTAATTATCACTAGTCGACTAACCGACACACCCTAGGCCCGTTTAAAATGCATAATTATCCTAATTAGGGTTTAGAGGTTTACACCCACCTAAATCCAAGCTCGAGCAAAGGGGAACGGCGGCCGATCACCGGTGAACGGTGGAACCGGCGGCACACTTCCCAAGGAGGCGGCGGCGAGCGGCGAGCGGCGGCCGGTGGTCCACAGCAACCACGGCGGCGGTTCACAACCGGCGGGACTGCTGGCTCACGGCGAGGGAGGCTGAACGCGCGGCTGGGCGGCGCGGACAGCTGCTGTACACGGCGGCGCATGGCGGACGGCGGTTTTGGTGGAGGACGGCGACGGCGCGGCTGTTCCGGCGAGGGGGGAGCAGGACAGGGAGAGATGGAGGGAAATAAAGAGGGACGGTGAAGGAGACGGCCACAGCGGCGACGGTCGGAGACGGCGTGCAGCGGTGAGCAGCTCCGGCGGTGGCTCAACCGTGCATGCAGCCGTGACGGAGAGGAAGGAGAGAGGAACGGCGGCGTGGCTGATCCGGCAGCCACTCAGCTGCATGCAATGGAGAGAGAGAGGGAGAGATGGCTGAGAGAGAGGGGGCAGCGGCGGTGGCCACGGTGAGCGGCGGCCGTCGATGTTCCTCGGCGGCGGGCAGACGGTCAGTGTGCTCCTCCTTAGCTGACCGGTGCCAAACTCCTCTGCATGCAGCCGGAGAGGAGAGGAATGGAGGGGTAACGGTGAGGGAAGGAGGAAGACGGCACGGGGGCGACGGCGGTGAACGGCGACGACCTTGGCGGGACGGCGACGGGCTCGGCGGAGGCGTGGCCGAGCTGGCCTCGGCATGAGGCCTCGGCTGGTCGGGAACAGTGAGAGAGAGAAGGAGGGGGAACGGTCGGTTGGTGGTGGTGAGGCGAAAGGGAGTAGTGCACGGCGGTGGTCTCGGCCGGTGGCGGTTTCGGCGGGCGGCGAGCGGCGGCGCGAGGCCGAGCGAAAGAGAGAGAGATCGCCGGAGAGGGAAGAGGGAGAGAGGGAGTGTGGCCGGGTGAGGGAGAGAGAAAAGAGAGAGAAAGGAAGTGATAGGTGATGATGGGGATTATGGGGAAGATGAAGAGGTGGAGTGTGGGCTTGGGTGAGATGATGGCATGCAAGGGGAAGAGTTAGAGTGACAAGTGTCACACCTAGGGCTAGGTCTAGGAACTCAAATTTTCGGAATTAAAAAGGGCTTGAGGGCAAAATTGACATTAAGTTCTGGTACCGGGTCGAATCGCCAAATTTCGACTATATAAGTCCTATACACATGTGGCCAGCTTAATTTGACATCGTCCTCATAAAAATCATCCCATAATCCTCGAAAATTGGCCTTGAAGTCCGGACTAAATTTCACGATTGAATTTGTCGAATTTCAAATTTCCAAATCTCTCACTAACGGGCGGCCGTTTAGGATTCACGCGTATCGACCTCGGGTTGTCCGAATCGCGGCGAGCTTGATAGTCGAGAGAACGAGAGGAATTATCACTAGTTTCGATGACACGATCGTCCGGTTCAGAAGATCGGTCCACACTGGCCCAAAATACTTCCTCGTCATTCTCCTAAATCAGGCCTAACTCGCGACCGGGTCCATGGTCCACGTATCTATTCCTAGTTGGCCATTCTCATTCGGTCAGTATCCCGAGAGTGATCAGCTCCGGGCGAGACTTACGAAAATGAAATATCGAATAAGACTCGTTTTATTCATTTCAGAGATTGAGTCGAATTTCGGGATGTTACAATTCTTCCCCCCTTACAAAAATTTTGTCCTCGAAATTTAAAACCCATATTAATCTACTCGAATAGCTGGGGGTATTGACGTCACATGGCCTCTTCACTTTCCCAAGTAGCGCCTTGCGTTCCATAGTGCTCCCAAACTACCTTGACCATCGGAATTGTCTTGGTCCTTAGCACTCGGTCCTTTCTGTCCTCGATTTTGACCGGCTTTTCCACGTACGTCACTCTGTCATCCACGTCCACTTCCTCGTACCTTAAAACATGAGTCGGGTCCGGTTCATACTTCCTTAGCATCGACACGTGAAAAACATTGTGCACCTGGGATAGGTTGGGAGGTAAGGCTAGTCGGTATGCCATATCGCCAATCTTTTCTAAGATCTCAAATGGCCCGACGTACCTTGGACTGAGCTTCCCTTTCTTTCTGAATCGAGAAAGTCCTTTCATTGGCGACACCTTGAGAAACACATGATCCCCTACTTGGAACTCCAAGGGTCGCCGTCTTCTGTCACGCCCCGACCTCCTCGGTACGCGACAACCCGCTCGGTGGTCAATATAGTACGACGTCCCAGGACTTATCGTCGTTGACCCATTTCCCATAACAAATCATAAAGTACATGCGGAAGCAAAAATTTTAAAACACCCGTACAAGTAATCATGAGAACCAGGGAAGCAATACTAGGAATACTTAAGCAACGTACACATCCATCACAAAAACCGTCAGAAACATCCTTACATCTTTCCAAAGAAAACCACAATAGAAAATAGGGTGCAACAAAGAGTACTATCACGTGAGTCAGAAGGGCTGAGAAACAAGGAGGCCAACTGCTACAAAGTAGAAAGTCTGAAGTTCAAAAAGTGTCTACCCTCACAAAAGACTAAGCCTAGCTTAAGGCGCCCAGTTCGGATCAGAGTCGTCGGACTCTGATGAACTCTCGGGTATCTCTGAATCTTCACTGGGAATCTCTTCCTCGGACTCTTCAGTATCCATCGGCTCGGCTTCGTCGACTTCCATTGGTTCCACCACCGGATCTTCCACTACTGGTTCGTGGTCTACACCTCCTAACTCCTCGTCCTCGGCAGCTTCGTACCAACCGAAAGGACCCATGATCTCCTCCGAATCCATCTCAGAATCCACGATCTCGCCGCTCGGGCATTGCGGATCTAACTGGCCATTTATGGTAAACGGGACATCCATAGTGTGGAGAGGTCCATATTCCTCTCCAAAACGGTCACGGAAGCACCACGCTACGTATTCATGAACTTTAGGATGTGTCGTACCTACGTCTACACTTATTAGAGAATAATGCCTCAAGTACACCTCCCCGTTCCCTACTGGATATGCAGTCATAGTATGCTCATACTCTAAGGGAATCCCAAAACGTACCGGGACAGGTGGCTTCGTCATGGACGTGGGTCTGAAAGGTTGGGTTATAAAAATCGTAAGACACTTCTCAGTAAGTGAAAACCTCTAAACTTAAACTAGGCTAACATGCATCTCCTGACGGGAAAATAAAATCACATAAAATGACTTGGGCCCTTAGGCCCAAATCGGCATTCTCAATGACCCTGCAGGTTAGGTAAAACCAATAATATCACTTCACATACGCGGCATCTCCAGTTACACGTGCGTCATACGCATGCTAAAAATCTTTAGTGTCAGTTCAGAATATAGATCACCGAATCGTACAAAATCACACACTGACCCATGCATTCATATGCATGCAAATGTCATTATCTTGTCATGCTCACGATTTAACTCATACGGCATTCCGACATAAGATTCCATTCGTGTTCCGATTATAAAATAGAATCCACATGGACATGTCCCATACCATGCCCCGCAGATTCCATTGCATAATTAGGCACTATGCATCACACGTAATAGTTGTTTATTCTTTTAATTCGACCCGAAGGCCCGATCCGAAGACCACGATCCAAAGACCACGACCCGAAGGCCCGACTCGAAGGCCACGATCCGAAAACCAATCATAACACTTCATGGCCAGCGTAAAGACGCCCCAGGCCCGGTGTCTCTAGCCCACGAAAACGCATCAGGCGCAACACCGATCTCCTTACGAACCAGAGCCCGCGTAAACGCGTTAGGATGGTCGTCTTCCGGACGTACCGGGCATCATCCTGCTCCAAAGTGCATGAGGACGGCATGACCCGAAGGCCACGACCGGAAGGCCTTAAGTGATCACACAGCACACTGCCAATTTTTATCTGAACCCGGCGTAGAACGCATCAGGCAATTAGGTGATCACGAGTCCATGGCATGCATGCACTCTTGCATAGTTTCCACAAGCTTCATACTCGGCATGTATAATGCGTGGCCATGCAATTTCGCACACGGATGTTGGTGCAATGTACCACGAACATAATGTCCCACAATGTACAACACAATTCAATGCCACAAATTCCTGTTCAACGATCCACGTCATATGCTTAATTAGCCCATTCATCACCATGGGGCATCACATGCGAAATTGACACTTATGACGTATTCGGGCATTAATATGTACATTAACAAATCATCAATCACAATCAAACACGTCGACACACGGTTCAACCATCCCAACAATCCCGGCACTCTAATCCATCCAATCCTCGAACTATCGATAAATGGGCCATCAAATCCCGATGTGAACAGCAGCTATTCCTCCTCATTTCGGCCTCTAATCCACCTCTAAATTCCATTTTGTCACTTCCCCAATAATTTTCCGACACCCACTAATCACATATAATTTCATGCAAGTCCTAATCGATACTAATCGACTAATAATCACACCCTAAGCCCATTAAAACGTATTATCGTCCTAATCAGGGTTTAGAGGTTTATACCCACATATTAGTCGCACAAGGCCCAATTAAATTTGCAATGGACAGCCACTAATCAGTCCGAGAGAGAAAAACCGAGAATATACAAAATCGGGTCCAAACTGGGCAGTTGCACAGTGACAGAAATCCATTTGAAATAAATAGCAAATCAATTCCAAAAATTACGAAATTTTGATATGTTGTACAAAACATCTTGATAAATATTTTTTGTGAAGAACTTGAAACCCAGTTCCAACCATAAGCACCTCGTTTTGACACTCAAAGCCGGACAGAACCCGGTTCGCTCAAACAGCCCCTCAGACCATAAAAAATACAACTCATTCAGTACCCAAATCACTTTGGAAAGACCTGAAATTTTTGTATGTCATAGACACAAGTGCTTCTAACAATCTTTGTGAAGGAAGTTTGTTGAAATAAGGTCTGGAAAATTTTATAAAAATTCGGAAAGGCAAAGAGGTCGAGTGAACAGTAAATCGGGCAGTTTTGTGACGGTCTGAAAACTGACCTCCGAATGGCCCCAAAAAAATTTTAAAAATTCTGAATTTAAAGTATGTTATACTTAAAGATGTTGGGAACAAATTCATGAGGAACACTTTCTTAGATTCGGCACACAATGATCACAAAAAAATTAATAAAGTACAGAGGTACAGTAACAACCAGAAATCCGAGAATCATAAACTTGCACCATTAAGCAAATCAAGCTTATACAACCACAAAACCAACCATGCACAGCCCCTAATCCCATCTAGAGCGCATAATCGTCCTAATTAGGGCTTAGAGAAATACACTCACCTAATCTGAGCTCGGGACGACGAGGAATGGCGGCTGATCACCGGTAAATGGTTTAACCGGCGGTACGATTCCAAAGGGTGGCGGTGAGCGGCGATGGGCGTGTTTTTCTCCACACGGCTGAGAGAGAGAGAGAGAGAGAGAGAGAGAGAGAGAGAGAGAGAGAGAGAGAGAGAGAGAGAGAATCGTGGTTGGTGGTGGCGGTCGATGACGACGGCGGCGAGGCGGAGGCGAGAGCGGCGTCGGCAGCGGCGTCACGGTGGTGTGGCGGCTTCGGCGGCGAATGGTGGTTCTTGGCTCTCACGCGGCCGAGAATGAGAGGGAGAGACCGAAATAGAGAGAGGGCGAGACGGAGAGGAAAGGAGAGAGAGAGAGAAGGGGGAGATATTGATGGTGGTTTGTAACCGACGTGAAGGGGAAAGACGAAGAGTCTCGGTACTAATTGTAGTAAGTTGTAACCGATGCGAGGGAGGGAGATGAAGAGTCTCTGCTTGAAAGGAGAGTGATGGGTATCTTCTAAATTTCGGAATACTATTTGGGCTTGGGGGTAAAGTTGTCATTTCTCTCCGATTCTGAGTCGTATTGCTGTTTTTCGACTGGGTCAACCCCATACATGAATGGCCAACATAATTTGATGTCGTTCCTGTGAAAACCATCTCGTATACCCATGAAAATCGGTCTCGAAGTCCGGACCTGAATTTCGGGGCGTTACATCTTCTGTCGGTGTAACTCTTTTGGCGACTCTGAGCAGTCCTCAGTTTATCCCGGATAACCTCCACTACTTCTACCGTTTGCTGAACTAACTCCGGTCCTGCGATACTTCGCTCACCAACCTCATCCCAGCACAGTGGTGTCCTACAGGCCCTACCATACAAAGCTTCGAACGGTGCCATCTGAATACTCTGCTGAAAGCTATTATTGTAGGAAAACTCTACCAAATGCGGTTGCTCTTCCCACTTGCCTTGGAAATCTAGAATACAAGCTCTCAACATATTTTCTAGGGTCTGAATCGTCCTTTCCGACTGGCCGTCCGTCTGCGGATGGTAGGCCGTACTGTATTGCAATCTCGTTCCTAAGTCCGTTTGTAGACTTTTCCAAAAGTTGGCCGTAAATCTTGGATCACGATTTGAGGTGATCGTCACCGGTACTCCATGAAGATGCACTATTTGTCGCACATACAACTCCGCATATCTTTCTAGCTCTAAGTCCTTTCGTACTGCCAGGAAGTGTGCAGACTTAGTCAAATGGTCCACTATGACCCATATCGAGTTGTGCCCCCTTTGGCTTCGCGGTAAACCTATCACGAAATCCATCGTAATGTGCTCCTACTTCCATTCGGGAATTTCTAAAGGCCTTAATAATCCACCTGGCTTGCAGTGTTGTGCCTTCACTTGTTGGCACGTCAGACACTTGGCCACATGCTTCGCCACATCCCTTTTAAAGCCATTCCACCAATAATGCTGATGCAAATTCTGGTACATCTTTGTACTACCCGGGTGGATACTATACTGACTTCGATGGGCTTCGCTCAGAATTTCCTCCTTAAGTCCTTCGTCATTTGGCACGCAAAGTCGGCCACGATATTTTAAAATCCCATTTGCGGACACTTGGAAATCAGACTTTCTCTTTGTCACATCCATTTCCATAATCTTTTGAATCTCGAGATCCGTAAACTGGAGTTCCTTGATCTTAACCTGAATCTCCGGTTCAATCCTTAATGTGGCGAACAAGCTGGATATTCGGCTCACTTCGAACTTAAATTCTGAATCTCTTAACTTTTCTAATAGCGTCCACTCCCTGACCAACAAATGAACCATACTCGGCTTGCGACTTAAAGCATCTGCCACTCGGTTTGCCTTACTCGGATGATACAGGATGTCGCAGTCATAGTCCTTCAACAGTTCCATCCATCGACGCTGTCTCATATTTAACTCTTTCTGCGAGAATAGGTACTTGAGGCTTTGGTGATCCGTGAAAATCTGGAATTTCTCCCCGCACAGATAATGTCTCCAAATCTTAAGTGCAAAAACAATCGCTGCCAGTTCTAAATCATGCGTCGGGTAATTCATCTCATGAGGTCTTAACTGGCGTGACGCATAAGCTACTACTTTCCCATGTTGCATGAGCATACATCCGAGTCCTCTTAGTGAAGCATCACTATATATCTCAAATCCTCCTGGTCCGGACCGAATGGTCAAAACTGGGGCGGTCATCAACTTACGCTTCAACTCTTGGAAACTCCTCTCGCACTTGTCGTCCCAGACATACTTTGTCTCCTTCTTTAGCAATCTAGTCAAGGGCATGGCTATCGACGAAAATCCTTCCACAAATCGTCTGTAATAGCTAGCCAGACCAAGAAAACTCCTTATCTCCATCACCGACGTTGGCCTGGGCCACTTCGTCACTGCTTCTACTTTAGTCGGGTCCACGGAAATCCCATCTCCAGAGATAATGTGCTTGAGAAATCCTACTTGGCTGAGTCAAAACTCGCATTTGCTGAATTTGGCATAAAGGGCGTGTTCTCTTAAGGTCCGTAGCACCTTCGCCAAGTGTTCCTCATGTTCTTCGGGACTCTTCGAATAAACCAAGATATCATCGATGAACACTATGACAAACTGATCCAGAAATTCTCTAAACACCCTGTTCATCAAATCCATGAAAGCAGCTGGGGCATTTGTCAATCCAAAAGGCATCACTGTGAACTCATAATGCCCATACCTCGTCCTAAAGGCAGTCTTAGGAATGTCCTCCTTCCTGATTCTCAACTGATGGTAACCTGTCCTCAAGTCTATTTTGGAGAATACTGAGGCTCCTTGCAATTGATCGAACAAGCCATCGATCCTAGGGAGAGGGTACTTATTCTTCACTGTCATCTGGTTCAATTGGCGATAATCTATGCATAGCCTTAGGGTCCCATCCTTCTTTTTCACAAACAGGACTGGCGCTCCCCATGGAGATGCACTGGGGCGGATGAAACCCTTGTCCAACAATTCCTGCATCTGGACCTTCAACTCCTTTAATTCGGATAGGGACATTCGATACGGGGCCTTCGATATCGGTTCAGTCCTGGGTGCCAATTCAATAACGAACTCTACTTCTCGATTGGGTGGTAAACCCGGCAATTCCTGAGGAAAGACTTCGGGGAAATTGTACACCACCGGTATATCATCCAACTTAGGTTCCACCAAGGTCGGATCCACAACATTCACCAGATAACCTTCGCACCCATCATTCAGCAATTTACTCACTTCTAACGAAGATATCCATGGGGTCAAGGTTCCTTCTCGGTTCCCCTGGAATTCAAAGCTAGGACGTCCATCAGGACTAAATCGGATCGTCCTATTGCTGCAATCCAATACAGCCTTCTGTCGGACTAACCAGTCCATCCCTATAATCACATCGAAATCGAACATGGCTAGTATTGCCAAGTCGATACTCTCATCCTTACCCCCAATATTTATCTTACAACTAGGGCATCCAAAGGAAACTAGCACCCTATCATTCATTGGCGTTGTCACACAAAGCGCAATCTCTAACAACACCGGTTCTAAGCCAATCAACTTAACAAACTGCTCTGAAATGAATGAATGGGTTGCCCCTGAATCAAACAGTGCATAAGCGGCATGACCACACAAGGAAATCATACCTGTGACCACGCCCGGCGCATTCTCCGCTTCTCCACGCGCCACAGCATAAACCCTTCCTTGAGCGGGCGGTTGTCCTTGATTTGCCGGTGGGGGATTCCCGGCTTGATTTCCTGCTCGGGGCTGGTGCTGCTGAGGTGCCCGTTGCGGTCCCTGGGGACATGCTTGCGGACAGCTGCGAATCTGGTGCTTCGTACTCCCACACTTGAAGCAAGCTCCGAATCTTCCAGTCTAGCCACTCTGCTTCCCAATGTCCCGTCTAATCGGGGGAACGAACCATCGGTTGCCTGACACAGGCTTCTTCCCCGACCTACGATTATCCTTGCCCCGAACAAACCGTGATCCAAAAGCGGCTATCCTTTCCTGCTGATCTCGCTCAATTATCTGGGCCCGTCTGAACATCTCTCCATATTCCTTGATATCATGCGACAGAATCTGGCTCCGAAGATCCGGTCTCAGCCCATCCCGGAATCTTCGAGCCTTGTCCCTCGGATTCATGACCATCATCGGCGCGAACTTTGCCAGCCTTGCAAACTCCACCTCATATTGGTCCACAGTCATCGGGCCTTGGCGCAACCTCATGAACTCCGTCAACTTTTTCTCCTGAGCATTCTCTGAGAAATACTTCCTATAGAAGTTCTCTACAAACACAGTCCATGTTGGGGCCGTTCCTTCGGGAAACACTTCACCTTCCATAGTACTCCACCAGTCATTGGCACCATCCTGCAGCTGATATACTGCCAACGTTACTTTTTCCTCATCATTGCATCCCAGAACCTTAAAGGTCTTTTCCAATTCTTCTACTCATCTTGGCGCGGTTTCAGGGTCACCACGACCATGAAACTTTGGCGGCTTCATCTTTATGAACTGCTCTACCAAACGGGGCATTTGCCTAATTCCACCTGGACGATCTTGCCCCTGCTGGGCTTGGTTTCCCCATTTCTAGCAATCGCTGCAGCCTCAGCGGCCTGAGCATGGGCTGCGGCTCTCTCCTGTGCTTGCAGCCCAAAGATATGTCCTATCTCACGAAGGGTCTCCATGACCTCATCAAACCTGGGGTCCCTAGCCTCGCGGGCACCCTCACTAGGTTGAGCTTGAGGCTCCTTTCCTCTTCTCCTACTCATCTTGACAACTTTGGCAGCTCAACTTCCTACTATAATTCCATTAAGGAATTAGAGACTTAAACCAATCTATCCCGGTCGAAGCCCTAGGCAGGTCTCAAAACAACAATCAAACAACCAGCATGCGACTTAACAGGAACTAACCAATACATCACCCAAGGGATTTACATACTCACCTCAGGTCCTGCCGCACCTGCACAATACGGGTCATAATGATACACGCCAAATCATCACACAATGTCAGGAGATACATGTAGCACACACGGTCATCCTAACTGGCTACCCATGGTCTTATCGCTCCTTGTCACTCCAGGCTTCGACCTAATCGGATCGAGCTGACCTTGCTCTGATACTAATTCAACGAGGGGGTTGTCACGTCCCGACCTCCACGGCACGCAACAACCCGTTCGGTGGTCGACATAGTAGTACGACGTCCCAGGACGCGTCGTCATCGACCCGTTTCCCAAAGCAGAACATAAGGCACATGCGGAAGCGAAAATTTAAAACACCCGTACAGAATAAATATGAGAACCAGGGAAAGCAACATAAGGAGAACTGAGGCAACGTACACATCCATAACAAAAACTGCCAGAAACATCCTTACATCATTCCAAAGAAAACAACAAGAGAAATAGGGTGCAACCAAGAGAGTACTGACATATGAGTCAAGAGGGCTAAGAGACAAGGGGGCCAACTGCCACGAAGAAGAGGGTCTAAAATCCAAAAAGTGTCTACCCTTACAAAAGGACTAAGCCTAGCCTAGGGTGCCCAATCCGGATAAGAGCCGTTGGACTCTGATGAACTCTCGGGTATCTCTGAATCTTCACTGGGAGTCTCCTCTCCGGATTCTTCGGTGTCCATAGGCTCGGCCTCGTCGACCTCCATTGGCTCCAACACCGGATCCTTCACCACTGGCTCGTGGTCTATGCCTCCTAGCTCCTCGTCCTCGGCAGCCTCGTACCAAGCGAAAGGACCTATAGCCTCCCCCGAATCCATATCAAAATCCACGATCTCACCATTCGGGCACTACGGATCTAACTGACCATCTATGGTAAATGGAACATCCATAGTATGGAGGGGTCCGTATTCGTCCCCAAAATGGTCCCGGAAGCACCAGGCTACATATTCATGAACTTCAGGATGTGTCGTACCTACGTCTACACTAATCAGAGAATAATGCCTCAAGTACACCTCTCCGTTCCCCACAGGATGTGCAGTCATAGTATGCTCATATTCTAGGGGAATCCCAAAACGTACCGGAATAGGTGGCTTCGTCATGGACGCGGGTCTGAAAGATTGGGTTATAAAAACCGTGAGACACATCTCAGTGAGTGAAAAACTCCTAAATCTAAATTAGGCTAACATGCATCTCCTGATGGGAAAAACAAACCACACACATACACGGATGACTTAGGCCCGTAGGCCCAAATCGGCATTTCAATGACCCTGCAGGTTAGATAATCCCATAGTATCACATTACACGAGCGGTACCCTCGATCAGGCGTACGTCACACGTATGCTCAAAAATCTTTAGTGACAGTTCCAAGTATAGATCACCGAGTCACATAGTTCCGCACACTAACTCATGCATTCATATGCATGCAGATGCCACTAACCTGCCATGCTCACAATTTAACTCCTATGGCATTTCGGCATAAAGTTCCATTCGTGTTCCGATTATAGAATAGAATCTACTTGGACACATCCCATACCATGCCCAGTAGCTTCCATTACATAATCAGACACTATGCATCACACGTTAACCATTTATTCCGTTAACTCGACCCGAAGGCCCGATCCGAAGATCCGGTCCGAAGACTACGACCCGAAGGCCAATCACAACACTCCGTGGCCAGCGTAAAGATGCCCCAGGCCCAGTGTCTCTAGCCCGCGTCTTTACGCATCAGGCGCAACACCGATCTCCTTACGAACCAGAGCCCGCGTAAACGCATCAGGATGGTCGTCTTCCGAACGTACCGGGCATCGTCTTGCTCCAAAGTGCTTGAGGACGGCACACTTCGTGTAAACGCATCAGGGCGAAGGTGATCACACATTCACAACACCGGTTTTATCTGAACCCCGCGTAAACACATTAGGGTATAATTAGGTGATCACATGTCCATGGCATACACGCATTCTCGTACAATTTCCACAAGCCTCATACTTGGCATGCATAATGTGTAGCCATGCAATTCTGCACACGAATGTTGGTGCAATGTACCATGGCAGAATGTCCCACACAATTCAATGCCACAATATCATGTTCAATGATCCACGTCATATGCTCAGTCAGCCCAATCAATAACTCGGGGCATCACATGTGAATACGGCACTTATGACGTACATTGATAATTCACCAATCACATTCCACATTGGTCGGTCACACGAACACGCGACATGGTAGACTCAATTCATCATGATTGTCAATCCGACACGCAATTCAACCATCCGGCCATCCCGGCATTCCAATCAAGTTAATCCACTAACTACCGTCAATTTGGCCGTCGAGTTCCCGACATGGACAACAGCTAATCCCCTTCATATTAGCCTTTAATTCACTTCTAAATCATGCTTTATTGCCTACCAATCGATTCCCGACACCCACTAACAACATATAAATTCATACGAGTCCTAATTATCACTAGTCGACTAACCGACGCACCCTAGGCCCGTTTAAAATGCATAATTGTCATAATTAGGGTTTAGAGGTTTACACCCACCTAAATCCAAGCTCGAGCGACGGGGAACGGCGGCCGATCACCGGTGAACGGTGGAACCGGCGGCACACTTCCCAAGGAGGCGGCGACGAGCGGTGGCCGGTGGTCCACAGCAACCACGGCGGCGGTTTACAGCCGGCGGGACTGCTGGCTCACGGCGAGGGAGGCTGAACGTGCGGCTGGGCGGCACGGACAGCTGCTGTACATGGCGGAGCACGGCGGACGGCGGTCTTGGCGGCGGACGGCGATGGCGTGGCTGTTCCAGCGAGGGGGGAGCAGGACAGGGAGAGATGGAGGGAAATAAAGAGGGACGGTGAAGGAGACGGCCACAGCGGCGGCGGTCGGAGACGGCGTGCAGCGGTGAGTAGCTCCGGCGGTGGCTCAACCGTGCATGCAGCCGTGATGGAGAGGAAGGAGAGAGGAACGGCGGCGTGGCTGATCCGGCAGCCACTCAGCTGCATGCAACTGAGAGAGAGAGGGAGAGACGGCGGAGAGAGAGGGGGCAGCGGCGGCAGCCACGGTGAGCGGCGGTCGGCGATGCTCCTCGGCGGCGGGTGGACGGTCAGTGTGCTCCTCCTTGGCTGACCGGCGCCAAACTCCTCTGCATGCAGCCGGAGAGGAGAGGAATGGAGGGGAAACGGTGAGGGAAGGAGGAAGACGGCATGGGGGCGACGGCGGCGAACGGCGGCGGCCTTGGCGGGACGGCGACGGGCTCGGCGGAGGCGCGGCTAAGCTGGTCTCGGCGTGAGGCCTTGGCTCGTCGGGAACAGCGAGAGAGAGAAGGAGGGGGAACGGTCGGTTGGTGGTGGTGAGGCAAGAGGGAGTGGTACACGGCGGTGGTCTCGGCCGGTGGCGATTCTGGCGGGCGGCGAGTGGCGGCACGAGGCCGAGTGAAAGAGAGAGAGATCGCCGGAGAGGGAAGAGGGAGAGAGGGAGTGTGGCCGGGTGAGGGAGAGAGAAAAGAGAGAGGAAGGAAGTGATAGGTGATGATGGGGATTATGGGGAAGATGAAGAGGTGGAGTGTGGGCTTGGGTGAGATGATGGCATGCAAGGGGAAGAGTTAGAGTGACAAGTGTCACACCTAGGGCTAGGTCTAGGAACTCAAATTTTCGGAATTAAAAAGGGCTTGAGGGCAAAACTGACATTAAGTTCCGGTATCGGGTTGAATCGCCAAATTTCGACTATATAAGTCCTATACACATGTGGCCAGCTTAATTTGACGTCGTCCTCATAAAAATCATCCCATAATCCTCGAAAATCGGCCTCGAAGTCCGAACTAAATTTCACGATTGAATTTGTCGAATTTCAAATTTCCAAATCTCTCACTAACGGGCGGCCGTTTAGGATTCACGCGTATCGACCTCGGGTTGTCCGAATCGCGGCGAGCTTGATAGTCGAGAGAACGAGAGGAATTATCACTAGTTCCGATGACACGATCGTCCGGTTCAGAAGATCGGCCCACACTGGCCCAAAATACTTCTTCGTCATTCTCCTAAATCAGGCCTAACTCGCGACCGGGTCCATGGTCCACGTATCTATTCCTAGTTGGCCATTCCCATTCGGTCAGTATCCCGAGAGAGATCAGCTCCGGGCGAGACTTACGAAAATGAAATATCGAATAAGACTCGTTTTATTCATTCCAAAGATTGAGTTGAATTTCGGGATGTTACAATGTATCACGAGCATAATGTTCCACAATGTACAACACGATTCAATGCCACGAATTCATGCTCAACAATCCACGTCATATACTTGACTAGCCCAACCAACACCGTGGGGCATCACATGCGTATTTGGCACTTATGATGTATTCGGGCATTATGATGTACATTAACAATTCATCAATCACACTCCACAATGGTTGATCACACGGGCAAGCGGCATGGTAGACCCAATTCATCCCGATTGAACAAGTCGACACACGATTCAACCATCCCGGCACTCAAATCAATTCAATCTCCGAACTACCGTGAAATTGGCCATCAAACCCAATGTGAATAGTAGCTAATCCTTTTCATTTCGGCCTCTAATCCACCTCTAAATTACGTTTTGTCACCTACCAATAGTTTCCCGACACCCACTAATAACATATAAATTCATACAAGTCCTAATCGACACTAATCGACTATTAATCACACCCTAAGCCCGTTAAAACGCATAATTGTCCTAATTAGGGTTTAGAGGTTTACATCTACCCAAATCCGAGCTCGGGCGACGGGGAACGGCGGCCGATCACCGGTGAACGGTGGCACCGGTGGTACACTTCCCAAGGGGCGACGGCGAGCGGCGGTCGGCTGTTCACAGCAACCACGGGCGGTGGCTCATGGTCGGCGAGATTGTTGGCTCACGGCAAGGAAGGGCGGACGAGTGGTTGAACGGCGCGAAAAACAGCTGCACACGGCGGCACATGGTGGATGGGGTCTCGGCGGTGGACGGCGACGGCGCGGCTCCGGAGGGCGGCGGCGTCCCGACGTCCTAGGCACCGACGAGAGAGAGAGTACGGCGAGAGGGTGAGGGGACCGGTTGGTGAGGGCGGCGACTTGGACAGCGAGCGGCTCCGGCAGTGGCGTGCGGCGGTGAGCAACTCCAGCGGTGGTTCACCCCTGCATGCAGCCGCGACGAAGAGGAGGGAGAGGAATGTTGACACCTAAATTTTGGCACGACAATTAGTCGTAATTTGCATAGAAAATTAGGGATTAATTTTTAACCCCTAAACAAAAATATTTAATTTTTACATAACGTATAACTTAGGCTCATTTTAGTTTAATTGCATTTTTGCATCGGACCGGCGATGGCGAGCGAGCTTAAAATTCATCGAACAAAAAACGGGACGCT
The DNA here is from genome assembly GCA_031216185.1 of Syzygium aqueum. Classification (NCBI taxonomy): domain Eukaryota; kingdom Viridiplantae; phylum Streptophyta; class Magnoliopsida; order Myrtales; family Myrtaceae; genus Syzygium; species Syzygium aqueum. Next base: position 436,509 of record CM062237.1, read on the forward strand.
CGGGAATGCACGGGCCCGGAATTTCAAGACGAACGGGTTTGGTTGTTTTTAATTTGGGCTTGATTTAGTTTGTTGAATTTAATTAATTCAGCCCAAGTTAAGTCAGTCCATTTAAGTTTAATTAAACCTAAGCCCACTAGGATTAGAGCCCATCCTAATTGACCTAGGATTAGCACTATATAAACATAACTAGGTCAGAAATTAGGAGGTGACAATTCAGATCAGAAATTTTTAGAGCGAGAATCAAAGAGAGAGAGAGAGATTGGTTTTTGGGGTTCTTTCGGTGGGGAGGTTCAATTGACGTGAACCAAGGTGGAGAGCAAAACGTTTCTGCATTCTGCACTCACAGAGAAGGCCAGAGAAGAAAAAGTCAACAAGAAGAAGGAAGGGCTTCAGAACGAAGAAAAGAAAAAGGAACAGAGGGATTTTGTTCTTCACAAGGGGAGGCCATATAATGGATATACACGGCCACACATTGAAGGAGATGGCCACATAGAATAAAAAATATATCAGGAGGGGGCTGATCTTTTCGGTGGGGTTTTCACGACGAAGAGAAGAGAAGCCAACATAAGACAAGTCAACAAGGAGGGGGGCGACGGGAAGAAGAGTTGACGCCCACAGAAAGCTTGCAAAGAAGAAAAGTCAGCCGGTCTTCATCAGAAAATTCAGAGGACCACTATCGTGGTTCTTCTCGCCACAGTCAAGCCCGACGACGTCCTCCCTGCACAGTCCGGCGCTAGTCTTCCAGAGAAGTCCACATTCTTCAATCCTGACCGAATTAATATATTCTAGCTTGATTAACTAGTACTTGCAGCAGTCAAAGAATTCTTCCACGTCCGATTGAATATCACTTGCAGCAGCCACAGCCTTGAAGCTCCTCCCGACGACGAGCTGTTCCTATCCACACCGCAACAACAACTTCTGTTGCCTGTCTCTACACCCTCGCTGCGACGAGTCCCCGGAGACGCCACGTCGCTGCCGCAAGCTGCGCCGTTGCCTCGTCGCACCGCCGTGCCCCGTGTCTAGCCGTCGCGATCCCAACCCCGACCGACTCGAATTTGGAAAATTTTCAAATTAGGTAAGTGGATATGTTTTGGATATTTTTTAGAATATCTAATTTCCTAGTTTGAATCGTTTTGAATATTTCGTGAATATCACGTGCATATTTAGATATCTTTAGATAATGTTCTAGATATCCGCAATATTTTGAGAATATTCAAATTAGGAAATTTTCCTAATTTAGCAACGTATCGGGACGACTATCCGACTTTAACCCTAAAGTCCGATACGCGGCGATACGGAATTCCATTATTTTATCCATAACTATTTGGATACGATAATGGAATTTATCCGCTTTCCAATTTTGAATAATCGGTTATTCGTTAATATCTATAACCCTTTAGATATGACCGATAATTCGATTTTTGTGCCTAATCCGAGTTTGAAACAAATCTGGCGGATCGCGTGGTCGATTTGAATTGGTTGCTATCTTTGTTTGTTTAAATTATTTTCCTTTTCAAATAAAAAGAAAACCCAAAAAATTCTGTTTTGTTATTTAGAATTTTGCATGTTTAAGTTTTGAATATATCCCGAAGGATGAGATAAGTATTTAATTTAAATTAGGACTTAACGTGACATGTTTCCTAATTTAAATTAGGTATTGTTTTGATCCTAACGGATTATTCACGTTATTTTATAATTTCGAATTTTGCCAAAAATCCCAAAAAGAAATCATTCTAGGATAGATTAAGTCATCATAAGTTGCATGTTAACTTAGGTATTTTTGAATTTCGAATTTTAAACAGAAAATACCAAAAGTAGAAATCATTAGATTGCATGTTATTTTAGGCATTTTCATTAATTCCGAATTTCATTTAATTCCGAATTTCAATACAAAAAAATACCAAAAAAAAAATATGTCATTGCCCGTCATTAGAATTAGGTCACGTTGTCGCGTGTCATATAGTTTGCATGCTAGGTTGCATTATTCGTATGTCATATTTTTGCACGTCATTGCATATAGACTAGATTTCATTTAAATAAGTGAAAATCCAAAAAAAAATTTGAGTGAATTGCTTTGTTAGAAATCATATTAGGGTGTTGATGTGATTTTCTAGCTAACAATGCAGATGCTAGCGTGGCATTCAGGTAAGTAATTCTCCTAAGCTTGCAATTTATTTAATGCTTTCCTAGGTGTTAATTTGGTGGTTTGCGCACCCGCATGAACACCTCACATGTTAGTAATTAAGTTAAAATGGATCCAAACTGCCTGCCAAAACATTTTTCAAATGAAAAGGTACCGAAAGGGCGTTAGACTAGATCTAGCGTAATCAAGTCCCCGGGCTTAGAATCTCTGGTTCGTAGGAATAAAACATATCTCCCTATGTTTTATTTAGGTTTCTAATCAGCCTACCGTAAATTGATTAGTGGCGACTCCAAGCATGAAAACATTTGCACGTTAAGAATTTAAACCCTAAGTTGCGAATTGGTAGGACTTGGGAGGGTCCGAATTAAGTTCAATCTTAATAATCCATTAGCCCGAGAGAAATTGAAATAAATTTTTTAGGGTCGCGACAGCTTGGCGACTCCGCTGGGGACTTGAGTAAAACTCTTAGTGGACTTAGGCCAATTTTTCATTTCAAAAATAATTTTTATTTGGCAGCGAGGATCCCAGGTACGTCCCTAACATTTTAGGTGTTAAATGTTCTTGCAGTATGGGAGGTATAAGGGGAGGCGTGATTGTTAACCCTTGTTTTGCAGGGAGATGTTCGGATGTATGGTTTAATTTATGCACGAAGCGCTGTTTGATATAACCTGCTGTGCATGCCTTACATTTACACTACACTGCACACACTACCCGCTGTCGGACCTGGACGGCATAGGTTTAGGATGGTACTGAGATTGCGGATACCCCGACCAAAACCATATGGTACGGGTCGCCCTCCTCGGTCCCGAAATTTTTTTTTTTCAAGGTGTCATTGAGTACCCACCACGGTTGTATCCCACTCAACCCGGGTCGGCTCTTTGACCAAGCCGGAGTCAGGGGAATCCTAGCCTAACCACTACCATGACTGGTTTAGCTCGGTAATCCTCTCGTCTCCACTTTGCAAGCCAGAGTCTAGGTAGAAATCGAACCTCACATTTCATGCGCATGTCTGTGTGATTGCCATCATTCTATCGGGTGAAGTAAGTTTTCTAATCCCATGCTTTGCAATTTACTTACTTTTTCGTACATTTTGGTCGGTCCATGATAGGTCTAAGTCGATCAGAATTTTTGAAAGTAAAATTCATTGAATTTTTTTTCAAAAGGAAAGAAAAAGGAAAAATAAAGCTTTGAAAAGAAATTACTTTCAATTATTTTCCTAGGTCTGTCATAATTCATTATTTCCTAAGAAATTTGTCACCATTTTCACAAATACATGGAATAATGAAAAATGTCATGAAAAATAGGAATGAAAAGGACGATTAGACTGAGTCATGGACCGATCATTTTGAGGATGCATACTTATCATGCTCTATTTTTGGAATTAGGTAATTTGCCACGGATCCTCCTCATCCTCATAATACTCGATCGGTGACCAAAAGAAGGATGGCCAATCAAGCTGAGATTGCAGCCATGATCGATGAAAAGCTGAAGGAACACATGAATACGATCAATGAGCAAATCACGGCTGCCATGTCCAAAATGATGGGTGATTTCATGGCCAAGCAGCAGCAGGTCAATATCGCCTCTCAATCGGAGATTCCGCTTCCAACCCGTCAAGGCCTCCGCCTCGACAAAACTCCTGCAGTGAACACTAATCCAACCCTTCAACCGGATGGTGTCATTCTCATTGACACCAGTGCTTCTCCGTCGGTCCCTGTTCTTCAGTCACCCCTCAATGATGAGAATGCCAAGTTGTTGGCTAAGCTCGACCAGAGATTACGTGAAGTGGAGGGAACTCAAAGTGTTCCGGCTGTTGATTTGTCCATTTTTACCCGAGTCCAAGTGCCCGAAAAGTTCAAGATGCCAGCCTTTGAAAAGTACGACGGCACCTCAAATCCAATTCAGCATATCGATATGTACCAGGGACTCATGAATAGATATGTTTCTAACGGGCCTCTGATGATCCAAACCTTCCAAGCAAGCTTGAAGGATGCTGCAATGAGGTGGTATACTAACCACCAGATCAATCGGAAAGATTCGTGGGAAGAGGTAGCAAACCTTTTCGTCAAACACTTTAAATTCAATCTCGATGTCACCATTACGAGAGAAGATCTGGAGAGAGCTGAGCAGAAGAAGGGTGAGACTCTGAAGGAGTATGCCACTCGCTGGAGGAACATGGCGGGGCAGATCATGCCGGAACCCGCAGAACGTGACCTAATGAAGCTGTTCGTGTTCACCCTACCGCAGCCGGTTCGTTCACGAATGTTAGTGACGGCCGCCCAATCTTTTGGCCAACTGATAGCCATGGGTGAGGAGATTGAGACCGGGCTCAAGAAGGGATGGTACGGTGAATCAGGTTCATCGGCCAAGAGGTTTACTAATAAGAGGGACAAAGAACCTGTCCCCGAAGTCAACATGACTTATTTGCAGAAATCGCCAGCTCAAACCCCGAAACTACAATTCAGCACCCAGCAGACAACTTCTTATGGACGACAAGGCCAGCAGGATCCGCGCCCGCAGCGCAAACTTCGCCAGTTCACCCCACTTCCTGGGACGTTATCTCAAGTACTGGCAGTCCTAAGAAAGAAGAACTTGCTAGGCTCAGAGCCACAAAGAGCTAACGCTGCTGGCTATGCAAAGTATGATCCGTCAAAGAAATGCGATTACAATAGAGGTGAGGTTGGACATTCGACAGATGATTGTCAAGTACTCAAACATCGAGTGCAGGATCTACTCGACACTGGAGCGTTCGCACTACAGCCACCCAGTAAGCCCAATGTGCAGAACAATCCACTCCCTGATCATTCGAACAGTACAAATGTTGTCTTTGGCCCGGGAGTCAAACATTTTCAAAGCTTCAGCGTCCCTCTCGAAGATATGTTCGATGCTCTAGTCCGAGCTGGTTATATTTCGACCGGCGAGGTGGTGTCACTCGATGACATAAGAGAGAAAGTGGATGAGTTGGTGAAAAAAGGAATGATTGGGACAGCGGATGAATTCGGAGTAGTGGCCGCTATACCCCAGGTCACCTTTGACTGGGATGAAGAACTCGCAAAGATAGCTGATGAACAAGAGAAGTTAGATCCTGACATGCCCGCTCTCGAAGACGCCTCTGACGACGACCTCGGGATTATTATACCCGACGCTCCAGAAGTATTGATCCTGGCATCACCGCAACCCTATGCTTATGAAAGTGACAAGATGGTCCCATGGTCGTATGACGTCGATCTGATAACCAGGTCAGGGCGAACTTATCCTGATAATCAACCGGCCAAGCCAGTGGCTGAGAAAGAAGCGAAGGAGTTCCTAGCTGTGATTAAGGCTAGTGAGTATAGTGTGGTCGATCAGCTGAGAAAGTTACCAGCACAAGTCTCGTTGTTGGAGCTGCTCCAAACGTCAGATAAGCATCGAAGTGCTCTAATGAAGGTTCTGAGTGAGATTCACGTGCCCGAAACTATTGAAGAAGATAAGCTGGAAGGGTTTGTCGGGGCGATTCTCCTCAAGGATCAGGTGGCATTCTTTGATGAGGAAATCCCCGTGGAAGGACGTGGTCATAATAAGGCGCTTCACATATCAGTGAAATACAAGGAGACTCACGTGGCCAGGGTGCTTGTTGATAACGGGTCAGCTCTGAATCTATGCCCGTTGGCTACTTTGAAAAGGCTGGGTATTTCTCCATCCACCATGCAAGCAGCAAAGACTTCTGTTCGAGCCTTTGATGGAATGAAGAAGGATGTGATAGGCCAGATTAACTTAGCGCTGCAAATCGGACCCTCGGTGTTCGATATTCTTTTCCAAGTCCTGGATATCCCTTCTGCTTTCAATTTTTTGCTGGGACGACCATGGATCCATAATGCGGGCGCTGTGCCCTCTAGTTTGCATCAGAAGATTAAGTTTGTGGCTGGAGCAAAGCTCGTTACAATCTATGGAGAGGAAGATCACCGAATCTTCAATGCAACATCGATCCCCTACATAGAGCCCGATCATGTTGAAGAGGATAGCTACCATTCATTTGAGATAGTTCAAGTTGTTCAAGCTTCCTCTGACATGCCGTTGCCCGTTCCTGAAGTTTCTAATGCAGCTATCATGGTGGCCAAGGTCATGATTGGTAATGGGTTTAAGCCAGGCCAGGGTCTTGGGAAGGAAGGCCAGGGCATTCATGCCCCGATTGAGACAAATGGACAATCCCACAAGGCTGGATTGGGATATGATGGGCCGGGAAGCCGCAAACAAAACAACGATGGTTGCAAAAGCCGAACAGGGGCATGTCAAAGTCCTTTACCACCTTCCATCAGCGACACCTTTCGCTCGGCTGGAGTAGTGGGAGGATATGAACACATAAAGCCGAGCCCGACTGAAGATAATCTTGGGCTTATCTTTCCTGAGTCGCCAAAAGCCTTAACCAACTCACCTAAGAAGCACGGTAAAGCAATTCTGGTTAGTTCGTCTGACGATTCTGAGGATGACCAACCACCCTCTATTTTCAAGAAGCCGGAATCGAGGGTGGTGGACATTAACTTCGATGATGGTATACCCTACCTCACTGGTTGGTTTGCTGAGACCTCCATTGGTGTAATCACTGAAGGACCACTTGAAGGGATGGGCGCTGGCCCTCAAGAGTAATCATTTCTAGTTTTCGTATCTCCCCTGCGTGGGAATCTTTATTGCTTTCCTTAGATTTTCATTTCAATTCATGTTGCACTTAGGTTTTTCAATTCAATAAGATGTAATTCGTTGATTCCATATCAATAAAATTACAGAGGTTTTTATCATTTTGAATCTTGTTGAAGTATTCCAAACCAACCCGATGACGATAACCAACGATTGAAAAATTTGTCATCTACGGTAAGAACTGAGGGTTGGGCTTCTCAAGAATTCTCATTTCAAGATCTTCGAAAGCAAAATGAATTTAAAAAAAAAAATCGAAAATTGCATGTGGTTAAACCCTGTCTTGTCTTTTTGATTCCTTTCTTTTATGTTTCAGGACTAATCTCGAGGCATGCGAAGGGACGGGAATCGTGGATCCTCATATATGTGATGCAAGTCAATCAAATGACTCAGACGATTCTGATCCGAATGATGAAGAGATAAGACGAAACTTGGAAATCCATGAGAAATCCAAGCCCTTGACTGCCGAAGAAACCGTGGTGATCAACCTTGGCGACATGAAGAATCCTAGAGAAGTGAAGATTGGGGCACGTCTTCCTGAAGATGTGGCCAAACGCTTGTCCCAATTGTTGAAGGATTATCAAGACGTCTTCGCCTGGTCTTATGCTGACATGCCGGGTCTTGATCGATCGATCGTCGAACATTGTCTACCGACTGATCCTTCGATTGAGCCTGTGAAACAAAGGCCGTGAAGAGCTAAGCCAGAGCTGGTGAAGAAGATCAAGGAAGAGGTCATGAAGCTTCTTGATGTGGGGTTTATTGAGACTACCCAATACTCAGAATGGGTTGCCAATATAGTCCCAGTGATGAAGAAAGACGGTCGGGTTCGAGTATGTGTCGACTACCGAGATCTGAACAAAGCTAGTCCCAAAGATGATTTTCCACTCCCACACATTGACGTGCTTGTCGACAGCACAGCTGGGTTCGAATTATTCTCCTTTATGGATGGTTTCTCAGGATACAATCAGATCCTGATGAACGAGAATGACAAGTTGAAAACAGCATTTACCACTCCTTGGGGGACATTTCATTACAAGGTGATGCCCTTCGGTCTCAAAAATGCTGGGGCAACTTACCAGCGGGCAATGGTCACATTGTTCCATGACATGATGCATAATGAGATCGAGGTCTATGTTGACGACATGATTGCAAAAACTCGGCATGGGGAAGATCACATAGCAACCTTGACGAAATTATTCGATAGGCTTCGCAAGTTCAAACTACGCCTCAATCCGGCAAAATGCGTGTTCGGAGCAGCCTCGGGCAAATTACTTGGCTTCATTGTCAGCAACAAAGGGATTGAGATTGATCCGTCAAAAGTGAAGGCCATTTGTGAAGTAAAATCTCCCTCTTCGATAAAGGAAGTTCGCAGCTTAATGGGTAGGCTAAACTATATAGCCAGGTTTATCTCTCAGTTATCTGAGACAGCGAAACCTTTCTTTAAACTCCTCAAGAAGAATGCGTTAGTCAGATGGGATGAAGAGTGTGAACTGGCATTTGACAAAATTAAGCACTACTTGATGAATCCACCGGTGCTCGTTCCACCAACACCGGGGCAATCTCTGACCTTGTACCTTACAATCCATGCTGAGTCCTTAGGTGCCATGCTTGCTCAGAAGGGTGAAGAGGATGGAAAGGAACGTGCGATTTATTATTTGAGTAAGAAGTTCACCGCCTCAGAGATGAACTATTCTGAAGCAGAAAGAACGTGTACAGCACTAGTCTGGGTGCTACACAGATTGAGGCAGTACACCTTGCACTATCAAATATTGCTTGTGACAGAGTGTGATCCCATCAAATACTTGCTCAATCAACCCGCCTTGGTCGGAAAACTGGCAAAATGGCAGATTCTCATCTCAGAATTTAATGTTCAATTCCTGTCCCAGAAATCAGTCAAAGGACGAGTAATTGCTGATGTCTTGGCTGAAAATCCTGGGAAAAATGACGATCTGGACCCGCTAGAGGATAGAGTCATGCCAATTGATGAGTATATATGGACCATATATTTTGACGGGGTTGTAAACCTGTCAGGATCAGGTATTGGGGCAGTTCTAATTTCCCCAGGTGGACAACATTATCCGGTTGCAGCGAAGCTGATATTTTCTTGCACGAACAATATTGCTGAATATGAAGCGTGCATCCTCGGGTTGCAAGCTGCAATCGAAATGGGAGTAGCTCGACTCAAGGTGTTCGGAGATTCGACCCTCATTATTCTTCAGACCGTTGGTAAGTGGCAAACTAGAAATGCCAAGTTGCAGCCCTATCACGTCTATTTGGAGGAGTTGGTGGAAGAGTTTGAAGACATCTCGTTCGAATACTTGCCAAGGACTCAAAACAGTTTTGCCGACGCTCTGGCTACGTTATCGGCAATGCTACGAGTAACAAGTGGCTTGGAGGTTGAACCATTGAAGATAGAGGTTTTGCAAAAACCAGCTTATTGCATGACCACAACAGAAGAGCCTGATGGTAAGCCATGGTACCATGATATCAAGGCATATCTTCAAACACGGGAGTTTCCTGAAGGAAGTACAGCATCTGACCAAAAGTATATCAGGAAAATGGCGTCGAAGTTCTTCTTGAGCGGAGAATGCCTATACAAGCGGTCCTATGACTCGGTTTTATTAAGGTGTGTTGATTCAACCGAGGCTGTTCATTTGATGCTAGAAGTACATGAAGGAGTGTGCGGTCCGCACATGAATGGTCATATGCTCGCAAGGAAGATAATGAGGATGGGTTATTACTGGCTTACTTTGGAGAGTGATTGCATTCAGCATGTCCGAAGTTGTCACAAATGTCAGATCTATGGTGACAAGATCAAAACTCCTCCAAATGAATTGCATCAACTGTCTGAATCATGGCCATTTTCTATGTGGGGCATTGATATGATTGGCCCAATTAATCCTAAAGCATCAAATGGGCATCGGTTTATCTTGGTTGCTATTGATTACTTTTCGAAGTGGATCGAAGCCATGTCTTATACGACAGTGACGGCCCGAGTTGTGGTGAAGTTCATTCGTCGAGACATCATTGCTCGATATGGTACACCTGAAGCTATAATCACTGACAATGGATCGAATCTGAATAACAAGTTGGTGGATGAATTGTTCAAGGAGTTTAAGATCAAGCATTTGAATTCCTCTCCATATCGTCCGCAGATGAACGGAGCGGTCGAAGCAGCCAACAAGAACATCAAGAAGATTTTGGCTAAAACAGCCGAAAACTATCGTGACTGGCATGAGAGATTACCTTTTGCGCTTATGGCATATCGGACTTCTATCCGGACATCTACAGGGGCAACTCCGTATTCTCTTGTGTACGGTATGGAAGCAGTTCTACCTGTTGAAGTTGAAATCCCTTCATTGCGTATTCTTTCACAGGTACAATTGTCAGAAGCAGATTGGATTCAGCAGAGGTTGGACCAGTTGAACCTGATTGATGAGAGAAGGCTTAGAGCTCTATGTCATGGCCAGTGCTACCAACAGCGAGTTGCTAAATCTTTCAACAAGAAAGTCAAGCCTCGACATTTCCAGGTAGGCGATCTTGTCCTACGGAAGTTATTGCCGATAGTTCCTCTCCCAGAAGGAAAATTCGCTCCAAATTATGGCGGCCCGTACGTCGTGAAGAAAGTCCTTCCAAGAGGTGCTATGATCTTGGCCGAGATGGATGGACGTGTTTTTTCCAGTCCAGTTAATTCTGATTCAGTGAAGAAGTATTACACTTGATTTGTACTCATTTTCACTTTGTTTCAATCAAGTTTCAAATTGAATTTCATGAATCAATTGATATTACTAAGCTTTGTTTGAGGGAAGCTTTTAATTTGGCAATCTATTCCTGTCCTAATGAAGTGATCATATTGTATGAGAGACTTTAAGATGACGGAAGGCAAGACATTTCCATATACGTCTTGAATAATAATCCCTAGTGCGAGTTGAGTGAAAATTCCGTGCTGACAAGGTAAAGGATTATCTCACGAAAAGTATGATGACTAAAATGATGAGAGGCATTCATTTCCTCTATCTAAACACTACAGGTTATCATTTGCTTAACCCCTTTGAACGGAGTTTCATTTCTTACCCCTGTCAGGAACAATCCCATGCTGGGGCAATTTCTTAGAAAGTTCAAAATGGTTAGAATTTTCTTGCTTTCACTTGCATCAATCTTCAAGTATATTTATTGCATGCAAATTTTGTATTAACTCGAGTGCCTTAGATATGACGAAAAGCATTTCTTTCTATATCCCTACACACTATACCCTTTGCATACCCAATTTGAGCGGTGAATTCATTTCAAACCTATTGGTGATCATTCCTGCGATGAACAAATAAAGTCATCTCAAAGCAAGTTCAAGATGAATTGGGGCAAATGGGAGCTCGAAAGAAAATTCATTAGAAAGGACGCAAAAGGACTCCAATAAAATCGAAGTTCTCTAAAAAAAAAAGGGAGAAAAAATTCTCTCTCGAAGAAGAAAATCTCTCTCTCTCTCTCAAAAAAAAAAAAAAGAAAATGAGAGAGAAAAATGAGAGAAAGGAAAGCTTCAGCAAGAACTGAGTCAATATGCAAGATCATTTGAAGGTTCATTTGTAGAGCAAGTGCTAGAAATAGATCAATTGGATGATCACCAATCTCCATGATCATAATACCCCCTTTGATGAAAATAAGCCATTCATTTCAAGCCTACCCGAACCTACGTTACAACCATTACCGAAGTCTCTTCAGAATAGGGCACTTGAGTTAACGTAGAATTTCAAATGCTTATAAATGTTGCTCGAAGAAGTGCGAGCAAGATTTTTCTATCTCATTTTTTGCAGCATTCCTGACTTGTGAATCTGGAGCAGCTGATGATATCAATTCTTTCAATAGCCTCGACTCGAAGAGTCCCTTTTGCTAAGCCATTGAACAAACCCATGTTTCAGTCCTTATAAAGACCTTTCAGATTGGCTAAGTCATACTGATTTTGAGAATATCCGAACCTTTGTCAAGCACGACGAAGAGAGTTTGAGTGATTCTTATACCCGCATTAAAGGTCGGGACAAAAGCCTTTCATTGAGAGTGAGTAGAAAGTCCTTTCTGATTAAAGGTCTCTCATTTAATGTGATCAAATTGTCAAAAGGACGAAATGATTGTTCTTATTGATAAATTCCCCAGTGAAGCTTGGTAATGCGAGCAGATTCATAAATTATGTTTTCTCTGCCTCTGCGCATGTGGTATTTTAACATTTTCTCAGGTAAAAACAGGAGCGATGCCATTGGCTCCGTCATAAGAAGAATTCAAGTACGCTTGCTACTTATTCTTCGTCGTTTCTCTTTTCAAAATACAATTTCTCACCTGGTGTTGCCAAGTGGAGTACGCGGCACACCCCATCTTTTGTTCGCCTAGCAGAATAGGCACCATATTTTCATATTTTTATGTTTGCCAAGTGGAGTACGCGGCAGCATAATTTCCTATTTGGTGTTGCTAAGTGGAGTACGAAGCACACCCCATTTGATGTTGCTGAGTGGAGTACGAAGCACATCCCTTTTCATGTTCGCCAAGTGGAGTACGCGGCGGCATGGTGTTGCCAAGTGGAGTACGAGGCACACCCCATTTGATGTTGCTGAGTGGAGTACGAAGCACATCCCTTTTCATATTCGCCAAGTGGAGTACGCGGCGGCATGGTGTTGCCAAGTGGAGTACGAGGCACACCCCATTTGATGTTGCTGAGTGGAGTACGAAGCACATCCCTTTTCATGTTCGCCAAGTGGAGTACGCGGCGGCTTGGTGTTGCTAAGTGGAGTACGAAGCACACCCCAATTGATGTTGCTGAGTGGAGTACGAAGCATATCCCATTTTTTTTATGTTCGCCAAGTGGAGTACGCGGCGGCGTAATACCCCAGTCTCATGTTCGTCTAGAAGGATAGACGGCGTAATACCCCAGTCTCATTGTTTGTCTAGCAGGATAGATGGCGTAACACCCCAGTCTTCTGTTTGTCTAGCAGGATAGACGATGTAACACCCCAGTCTTTGTTCGTCTATCAGGATAGACGATGTAACACCCCAGTCTTTTGTTCGTCTAGCAGGATAGACGATGTAACACCCCAGTCTTTTGTTCGTCTAGCAGGATAGACGATGTAACACCCCAGTCTTTTGTTCGTCTAGCAGGATAGACGACGTAATATCCAGTCTCATGTTCACCTAGCAGGATAGGTGGCATAATACCCCAGTTTTTTGTTCGTCTAGCAGGATAGACGACGTAACACCCCAGTCTCATTGTTCGTCTAGCAGAATAGACGGCATAATATCCAGTCTCATGTTCGTCTAGCAGGATAGACGGCGTAACATCCAGTCCATTGTTCGTCTAGCAGGATAGACGGCATAATATCCAGTCTCATGTTCACCTAGCAGGATAGGTGGCATAATATCCAGTCCTTTGATCGCCTAGCAGGATAGGCGGTGTAATATCTAGTCCTCTGTTCACCTAGCAGGATAGGTGGCATAACATCCCGTTTCATGTTCGTCTAGCAGGATAGACGGTACAACTTCTCATTTGGTGTTGCCAAGTGGAGTACGCGGCACACCCTATCTCATTTTATGTTCGCCTAGCAGGATAGACGGCATAGTTTCTCAATTGGTGTCGCTAAGTGGAGTACGAAGCACACCAATCAATATATCCCTTTCTTCATATCATGCGCTATTTCGCATCTGTAGGAAACTACAGGTAACAGATAGGCAATCAGGTACCTTGAAAACCTTACTTCCAATTGACCAGAAGTTTGGAGATCGAGGGAACTGAAAGCATTATAAAGCATTCTGTCACTCGGACGCTTTTTGGTGCGATCCGTATGTAAGTCTCTTTCACCGCTCCGCATGAAGTGAGAAGTCTTAGCATACGTTCCTTATTGTTTGCATATCATGCATCATTGCAGTTAAAAAAAATCATTCATCATTTTGCATGGTTGAAATTTAGGTATCATTTAATCTTTGAATGCAACCTCTGCGAGCTCACCTTCAAAGAGGGGCAGCTGTTGACACCTAAATTTTGGCACGACAATTAGTCGTAATTTGCATAGAAAATTAGGGATTAATTTTTAACCCCTAAACAAAAATATTTAATTTTTACATAACGTATAACTTAGGCTCATTTTAGTTTAATTGCATTTTTGCATCGGACCGGCGATGGCGAGCGAGCTTAAAATTCATCGAACAAAAAACGGGACGCTCGGGAATGCACGGGCCCGGAATTTCAAGACGAACGGGTTTGGTTGTTTTTAATTTGGGCTTGATTTAGTTTGTTGAATTTAATTAATTCAGCCCAAGTTAAGTCAGTCCATTTAAGTTTAATTAAACCTAAGCCCACTAGGATTAGAGCCCATCCTAATTGACCTAGGATTAGCACTATATAAACATAACTAGGTCAGAAATTAGGAGGTGACAATTCAGATCAGAAATTTTTAGAGCGAGAATCAAAGAGAGAGAGAGAGAGATTGGTTTTTGGGGTTCTTTCGGTGGGGAGGTTCAATTGACGTGAACCAAGGTGGAGAGCAAAACGTTTCTGCATTCTGCACTCACAGAGAAGGCCAGAGAAGAAAAAGTCAACAAGAAGAAGGAAGGGCTTCAGAACGAAGAAAAGAAAAAGGAACAGAGGGATTTTGTTCTTCACAAGGGGAGGCCATATAATGGATATACACGGCCACACATTGAAGGAGATGGCCACATAGAATAAAAAATATATCAGGAGGGGGCTGATCTTTTCGGTGGGGTTTTCACGACGAAGAGAAGAGAAGCCAACATAAGACAAGTCAACAAGGAGGGGGGCGACGGGAAGAAGAGTTGACGCCCACAGAAAGCTTGCAAAGAAGAAAAGTCAGCCGGTCTTCATCAGAAAATTCAGAGGACCACTATCGTGGTTCTTCTCGCCACAGTCAAGCCCGACGACGTCCTCCCTGCACAGTCCGGCGCTAGTCTTCCAGAGAAGTCCACATTCTTCAATCCTGACCGAATTAATATATTCTAGCTTGATTAACTAGTACTTGCAGCAGTCAAAGAATTCTTCCACGTCCGATTGAATATCACTTGCAGCAGCCACAGCCTTGAAGCTCCTCCCGACGACGAGCTGTTCCTATCCACACCGCAACAACAACTTCTGTTGCCTGTCTCTACACCCTCGCTGCGACGAGTCCCCGGAGACGCCACGTCGCTGCCGCAAGCTGCGCCGTTGCCTCGTCGCACCGCCGTGCCCCGTGTCTAGCCGTCGCGATCCCGACCCCGACCGACTCGAATTTGAAAAATTTTCAAATTAGGTAAGTGGATATGTTTTGGATATTTTTTAGAATATCTAATTTCCTAGTTTGAATCGTTTTGAATATTTCGTGAATATCACGTGCATATTTAGATATCTTTAGATAATGTTCTAGATATCCGCAATATTTTGAGAATATTCAAATTAGGAAATTTTCCTAATTTAGCAACGTATCGGGACGACTATCCGACTTTAACCCTAAAGTCCGATACGTGGCGATACGGAATTTCATTATTTTATCCATAACTATTTGGATACGATAATGGAATTTATCCGCTTTCCAATTTTGAATAATCGGTTATCCGTTAATATCTATAACCCTTTAGATATGACCGATAATTCGATTTTTGTGCCTAATCCGAGTTTGAAACAAATCTGGCGGATCGCGTGGTCGATTTGAATTGGTTGCTATCTTTGTTTGTTTAAATTATTTTCCTTTTCAAATAAAAAGAAAACCCAAAAAATTCTGTTTTGTTATTTAGAATTTTGCATGTTTAAGTTTTGAATATATCCCGAAGGATGAGATAAGTATTTAATTTAAATTAGGACTTAACATGACATGTTTCCTAATTTAAATTAGGTATTGTTTTGATCCTAACGGATTATTCACGTTATTTTATTAGTTCGAATTTTGCCAAAAATCCCAAAAAGAAATCATTCTAGGATAGATTAAGTCATCATAAGTTGCATGTTAACTTAGGTATTTTTGAATTTCGAATTTTAAACAAAAAATACCAAAAGTAGAAATCATTAGATTGCATGTTATTTTAGGCATTTTCATTAATTCCGAATTTCATTTAATTCCGAATTTCAATACAAAAAAATACCAAAAAAAAAATATGTCATTGCCCGTCATTAGAATTAGGTCACGTTGTCGCGTGTCATATAGTTTGCATGCTAGGTTGCATTATTCGTATGTCATATTTTTGCACGTCATTGCATATAGACTAGATTTCATTTAAATAAGTGAAAATCCAAACAAAAATTTGAGTGAATTGCTTTGTTAGAAATCATATTAGGGTGTTGATGTGATTTTCTAGCTAACAATGCAGATGCTAGCGTGGCATTCAGGTAAGTAATTCTCCTAAGCTTGCAATTTATTTAATACTTTCCTAGGTGTTAATTTGGTGGTTTGCGCACCCGCATGAACACCTCACATGTTAGTAATTAAGTTAAAATAGATCCAAACTGCCTGCCAAAACATTTTTCAAATGAAAAGGTACCGAAAAGGCGTTAGACTAGATCTAGCGTAATCAAGTCCCCGGGCTTAGAATCTCTGGTTCGTAGGAATAAAACATATCTCCCTATGTTTTATTTAGGTTTCTAATCAGCCTACCGTAAATTGATTAGTGGCGACTCCAAGCATGAAAACATTTGCACGTTAAGAATTTAAACCCTAAGTTGCGAATTGGTAGGACTTGGGAGGGTCCGAATTAAGTTCAATCTTAATAATCCATTAGCCCGAGAGAAATTGAAATAAATTTTTTAGGGTCGCGACAAGGAAGACGGTGGCGAGTTGGTGGTGCGGCTGATCCGACACTCACCCCTGCATGCAATCGAGAGGGAGAGACGGCGAAGAGAGGGCAGCGGCGGTGGCTACGGCGAGCGACGGCCGATGGCATTCCTCGGCGGGAGGCGGACGCTCAGCCTCCTTCTCCTTGGCTGACTGGCGCTTTTCCCTTCTGCATGCAGTCGGAGATGAGAGGAAACGGAGGGGGAAACGGAGAGGAATGAAGAGGGACGGCGGCGTGCGGCGAGCTCGGCGGTACGGCGGCGAGCCCGACGGTGGCGCGGCGGCGTTGGTCTCGGCGACGGGCGGAGCTAGTCTCGGCCGGTCGTGGAAGGAGAGGAAGAGAGGGAGAGGAAGGGAAAGGTGCGGCTGGCTGGTGGTGAGACGAGGGGGACGGTGGCTTCACGGCGGTGGCACCAGCGGACGGTGGCGCCGGTGGGCGGCGAGTGGCGGCGTGAGGCCGAGAGGGAGAGCTCGCGGGGGAAGGAGAGGGAGAGAGAGTGGCCGGCATGGAAGGAGAGAGAGGGTGAGAAGTGAAAAGAGAGAAAATGATGATGAGATGCATGGGGAAGTCCAAAGGTTAGGAAGAAAGTTTAGATAACATGATGGCTTGCATGGGGAAGGGGGATGATGACAAGTGTCACATCCTCACAAAGAAGCAAAATTCGGAATTCAAAAGGGCATGAGGGCAAAACTGATATTTATTTCCGGGATCGGGCCGAATCGCCATTTTTCGACCGTACAAGTCCTATATCTAAGTAGCTAGCATAATTTGACATCATCCTTATAAAAACCATCCCGTGATACACGAAAATCGGTCTCGAAGTCTGGATTAAATTTCACAATCGAATTTGCCGAATTTCCAATTTCCAAATCTCTCACTAACGGGCGGCCGTTTAGAATTTATGCGTATCGACCTCGGGTTGTCCGAATCGCGGCGAGCTCGATTATCGAGAGAACGAGAGGAATTATCGCTAGTTCCAACGATACGACCGTCTAGTTTAGAAGATCGGTCCACACTGGCCCAAAATACTTCCTCGTCATTCTTCTAAATCAGGCTTAATTCGCGACCGGGTCCATGGTCCACGTACCTATTCCTAATTGGCCATTCCCATTTGGTCAGTATCCCGAGAGTGATCAGCTCCTGGCGAGACTTACGAAAATGAAATATCAAATAAGACTCGTTTTATTCATTCCAGAGATTGAGTTGAATTTCGGGATGTTACAATTCTTCCCTCCTTACAAAAATTTCGTCCTCGAAATTTGAAACCCACACTAATCTACTCGAACAGTTGGGGGTATTGACGTCGCATGGCCTCTTTATTTTCCCAAGTAGCGCCTTTTGTTCCATGGTGCTCCCAGACTACCTTGACCATCGGAATCGTCTTATTCCTTAACACTCGGTCCCTTCTGTCTTCGATTCTAACTGGCTTTTCCACGTACGACACTTTGTCGTCCACGTCTACTTCTTCATACCTCAAAAACGTGAGTCGGGACCGGTTCATACTTCCTTAACATCGACATGTGGAAGACGTTGTGCACCTGGGACAGGTTGGGAGGCAAGGCTAGACGGTATGCCATATCCCCAATCTTCTCTAGGATTTCGAATGGCCTGACATACCTTGGGCTGAGCTTTCCTTTCTTGCCGAATCAGGATAGTCTTTTCATTGGCGACACCTTGAGAAACACATGGTCTCCTACCTGGAATTCCAAGGGTCGTCGTCTTCTATTGGCATAATTCTTTTGGCGACTCTGAGCTGTCCTCAGTCTATGCCGGATAACCTCCACTACTTCCACCGTTTGCTGAACTAGCTCCGAACCTACGATACTTCGCTCACCAACTTCATCCCAGCACAATGGCGTCCTACAGGCCCTACCATACAAAGCTTCAAATGACGCCATCCGTATACTCTGCTGAAAGCTATTATTGTAGGTAAACTCCACCAAACGTAGTTGTTCTTCCCATTTACCTTGGAAATCCAGAACACAAGCTCTTAACATATCCTCCAGGGTTTGAATCGTCCTTTTCGACTGGCCGTCCGTTTGCGGATGGTAGGTCGTACTGTATTGCAATCTCGTTCCTAAGGCCGTTTGCAGACTTTTCCAAAAGTTAGCCATAAACCTTAGATCACGATCTGAAGTGATCGTCACTGGTACTCCATGAAGACGCACTATTTGTCGCACATACAACTCTACATACTTTTCTAGCTCTAAGTCCTTCCGTACAGCCAGGAAGTGTGCAGACTTAGTCAAACGATCCACTATGAGCCATATCGAGTCGTGTCCCCTTTGGCTTCGCGGCAAACCCGTCATGAAATCCATCGTAATGTGCTCCCACTTCCATTCGGGAATTTCTAAAGGCCGTAATAGTCCACCTGGCTTGCAATGCTATGCCTTCACTTGTTGGCACGTCAGACACTTGGCCACATGCTTAGCCACGTCCTTCTTCATGCCATTCCACCAATAATGCTGACGTAGATTCTGGTACATCTTTGTACTACCCGGGTGGATATTATACTGACTCCGATGAATTTTGCTCAAAATTTCCTCCTTAAGTCCTTCGTCATCTGGCACGCAAAGTCGGCTACGAAATTTTAAGATCCCATTTGCGGACACTTGGAAATCATGCTTTCTCTTTGCCGCATCCATATCCACAATCTTCTGGATCTCGGGGTCCGTAGGTTGAAGTTCCTTGATCTTAACCTGAACTTCTGGTTCGATTCTTAATGTTGCGAATAAGTTGAATACTCAGCTCACTTCGAACTTAAATTCTGAATCTCTGAGCCTTTCCAATAACGTCAACTCATTGACCAACAAATGAGCCATACTCGACTTGCGACTTAAAGCATCCGCCACCTAGTTTGCTTTATCCGGATGATACAGGATGTCGCAGTCATAGTCCTTCAATAGTTCCATCCATCGACGCTACCTCATATTTAACTCTTTCTGCGAGAACAGGTACTTGAGGCTTTGGTATCCATAAAAATTTGGAACTTCTCTCCGCACAGGTAGTGCCTCCAAATTTTAAGTGCGAAGACAATCGCTGCCAGCTCCAGATCATGTGTCGGATAATTCATCTCATGGGGTCTTAACTGGCATGACGCATACGCTACCACCTTCCCATGTTACATGAGTACACATCCGAGTCCTCTTAGCGAAGCATCACTATAGATCTCAAATCCTCCTCACCCGGACGGAATGGTCAAAACTGGTGCGGTCGTCAGCTTACGCTTCAACTCTTGGAAACTCCTTTCGCACTTATCGTCCCAGACATACTTCGTTTCCTTCTTCAGCAATCTAGTCAAGGGCATGGCTATCGACGAGAATCCTTCCACAAATCGCCTGTAATAGCCAGCCAAACTGAGAAAACTTCTTATCTCCGTCACCGACGTTGGCCTGGGCCACTTTGTTACAGCTTTCACTTTAGTTGGGTCTACGGAAATTCCATCTCCAGAAATAACATGCCTGAGAAATCCTACTTGGTTGAACCAAAACTCGCACTTGCTGAACTTGGCATATAGTGCATGTTCTCTCAGGGTCCGTAGTACCTTTGTCAAGTGTTCCTCATGCTCTTCGGGACTTTTTGAATACACCAAGATATCATCGATGAACACTATGACAAACTGATCCAGGAATTCTCTAAACACCCTGTTTATCAGATCTATGAAGGCAGCTGGGGCATTTGTTAATCCAAAAGGCATCACTGTGAACTCGTAATGCCCATACCTCGTCCGAAAGGCAGTCTTAGGAATGTCCTCCTTCCTGATTCTCAACTGATGGTAACCCGTCCTCAAATCTATCTTGGAGAACACTGAGGCTCCTTGCAACTGATCGAACAAGTCATCGATCCTTGGAAGAGGGTACTTATTCTTCACTGTCACTTGGTTCAACTGCCGATAATCTATGCATAGTCTTAACGTCCCGTCCTTCTTCTTCACAAATAGGACTGGCGCTCCCCATGGAGATGCACTAGGGCAGATAAAACCCTTGTCCAGCAATTCTTGCATCTGAACCTTCAACTCCTTCAACTCTGTTAGGGACATTCGATATGGTGCCTTTGATATCGGTTCAGTTCCTGGTGCCAACTCAATAACGAACTCCACTTCTCGATCGGGCGGTAAACCAGGCAATTCCTGAGGAAAAACCTCGGGAAAATTGCATACTACGGGTATATCTTCCAGTCTAGTCTCCGCCATTGATGGGTCTACAACATTCACTAAATACCCTTCACACCAATCATCCAGCAATTTACTCACTTCTAAAGAAGATATTCATGGAGTCAAGGTTCCTCCTCGATTCCCCTGGAACTCAAAACTAGGACGCCCATCAAGACTAAATCGGATCGTCCTATTGCTGCAATCCAATACAGCTTTCTGCCGGACTAACCAGTCCATCCCTACGATCACATCAAAATCGAACATGGTCAGAACTACCAAGTCGATACTCTCTTCCTTACCCCCAATATTTACCTTACAACTAGGGCATCCAAAGGAAACTTGTCATGCCCCGACCTCCACGGCACGCGACACCCCGCTCGGTGGTCGATATAGTACGACGTCCCAGGACTTGTCGTCATCGACCCATTTCCCATCATAGAACATAAGACACATGCGGAAGCAATATTTAAAAACACTCATATAGAATAATTATGAGAACCAGGGAAAGCAACATAAGAAGAATTTAGGCAATGTACACATCCATAGAAAATGTCAACAACAAACTTATAGCATCCCTTCGAAATAGTAATAGAAATAAGGGCACAACCAAAAGAGTACTGTCACATGAGTCAAGAGGAATAAGAGACAAGAGGGCCAACTGTAAATCTAGGGAAGGGTCCGAAATCCAAAAAGTGTCTGCCCTCACAAAAGACTAAGCCTAGCCTAGGGCGCCCAATCCGGATCAGAGCCATCGGACTCTGATGAGCTCTCGGGTATTTCTGAATCTTCGCTGGGAATCTCCTCTTCGGACTCTTCGGTATCCATCGGCTCGGCTTCGTCGACCTCCATTGGCTCCACCACCGGGTCCTCTACTACTGGCTCGTGATCTACACCTCCTAGCACCTCATCTTCGGCAGTCTCATACAACCCATAAGAACCCATACTCTCCTCTGAATCCATTTCCGAATCCACGATCTCACCACTCGGACACTGCGGATCTAGCTGGCCATCTACGGTAAACGGAACATCCATCGTGTGGAGGGGTCTATATTCGTCTCCAAACAGTCACAGAAGTACCATGCTACATATTCATGAGTCTCAGGATGTGTCGTACCTATGTCTACTTCTATCAGAGAATAATGCCTCAAGTACACCTCCCCGTTCCCTACAGGATGTACAGTCATAGTATGCTTAAACTCTACGGGGATCCCAAAACGTACCGGAACAGGTGGCTTCGTCATGGACGTGGGTCTGAAAGGTTGGGTTATAAAAACCGTGAGACACATCTCAGTGAGTGAAAAACTCCTAAACCTAAATTAGGCTAACATGCATCTCCTGACGGGAAAATAAAATCACACACAAGATGACTTAGGCTCTTAGGCCCAAATCGGTATTCTCAATGACCCTGCAGGTTAGGTAAACCAATAATATCATGTCACATACACAGCATTCCCAGTCACACATGCGTCATACGTATGCTCAAAACCTTTAGTGTCGATTCACAATATAGATCACCGAATCGCATAGTCTCACACGCTGACTCATGCATCCATATGCATGAAATGCCACTACCTTGCCATGCTCACTATTTAATTCATACGGCATTCCGGCATAAAGTTCCGTTCGTGTCCCGATTATAAAATAGAATCCGCTTGAACACGTCCCATACTATGCCCCGCAAATTCCATTGCATAATCAGGCACTATGCATCACACGTGATTGTTTATTCTGTTAATTCGACCCGAAGGCCCGATCCGAAGACCACGATCCGAAGACCACGACCCGAAGACCCAACCCGAAGGCCACGATCCGAAGACCAATCACAACACTTCGTGGCCAGCGTAAAGACGCCCCAGGCCTAGTGTCTTTAGCCCGCGTAAACGCGTTAGGCGCAACACCGATCTCCTTACGAACCAGAGCCCGCGTAAACGCATCAGGATGGTCGTCTTCCGGACGTACCGGGCATTGTCCTACTCCAAAGTGCATGAGAACGGCACACCCTGCGTAAACGCGTCAGGGCGAAGAGTGATCACACATTCACACAATCGGTTTTTATCTGAACCCCGCGTAAACGCGTCAGGGCATAATTAGGTGATCACATGTCCAAGGCATACACGCATTCTCGCACAATTTCCACAAGTCTCATGCTTGGCATGCATAATGCATGGCCATGCAACTCGCACACGGATGTTGGTGCAATGTACCACAGCATAATGTCCCACACAATTCAATGCCACAATTTCATGTTCAATGGTTCACGTCATATGTTTAATTAGCCCAATCAACACCACGGGGCATCACATGCGAAGTTGGCACTTATGACGTATTCGGCATTATGATGTACATTAACAAATCACCAATCACATTCCATAACGGTCGGTCACACGAGCATGTGACATGGTAGACCTAATCCATCACGATTGCCAAACCGACATACAATTTAATCACCCCTGGCAATCCCGGCACTCCAATCAATTCAATCCTCAAACTACCGTGAAATTGGCCGTCAAAACCCAATGTGAATAGCAGCTAATCCTCATCATTTCGACCTCTAATCCATTTCTAATTTCTGTTTTGTCACCTACCAATAGTTTCCCGATGCCCACTAATAACATACAAATCCATATAAGCCCTAATTAACACTACCCGACTAGTAATCACGCCCTAAGCCCGTTAAAACGCATAATCGCCCTAATTAGGGTGTAGAGGTTTACACCCACCTAAATCCAAGCTCGGGCGACGGGGAACGGCGGCCGATCACCGGTGAACATTGGAATCGGCGGCACACTTCCCAAGGGAGCGACGGTGAGCGGCGGTCGGCTGTCCACAGCATTCACGGGCGGCGGCTCACGGTCGGCATGGGGGCTGATCACGGTAAAAGGGAGGCGGACGGACGGCGTGAATGGCGATGAACAGCAGCCACCACGGCGGCGCACAGCGGACGGCGTGGACGGCGCGGTTGTTCCGGCGAGGGGATGAACGGTCGCTGACCTTTAGAGGTCCAGCGTTTAGCTCTGCATGCAACCGAAGGAGAGAGAGACAGAGGAGAGAAGGCAGCAGCGGCGGCCACAGCAAGCGGCGGCGGCGGTGCTTCTCGGCGGCGGACGGCGCTGGTCTCTACCACCGCGGCGGTCCGACGCCCCCTACTGAATGCAGCCGAGAGGGAGATGAGACGGAGGGAAATGGAGAGGGACGGTGAGGGAGGCGGCGGTGGACGGCCATAGCGACGGCGGCGTTCCTCGGTGGGAGGTGGACACTCAGCCTCCTGCTTCTTGGCTGATTGGTGCCTTTCCCTTCTGCATGCAGTCGGAGAAGAGAGGAAATGGAGGGAAAACGGAGAGGAAAGGAGAGGGTCGGCAAGGGTGACGGCGGTGGACGGCGGCGGCCTTGGCGGAGCGGCGACAAGCTCGGCGAAGGCGCGGCTGAGCTGGGCTCGGCATGAGGCCTTGGTCGGTTGGGGACAGCGAGAGAGAGAAGGAGAAGGACGGTCGGTTGGTGGTGGTGAGGCGAGAGGGAGTGGTGCACGGCGGTGGCACCGGCGGGCGGTGGTTCCGGCGGGCAGCGGCGTGAGGCCGAGAGAGAGAGCTCGTGGGAGAGGGAGTGGCCGGCGTGAGGGAGAGAGAGGGCGAGTGAGAGAGAGAAGTGAGAAGTGAAAGGTGATGATGTCATTCATGGGGGAGCTCAAGGGGTTGGAAGAAATCTTGGACAAACATGATAGTTTGCATGGGAAAGGGCTAGAGTGACAAGTGTCACACCCTAGGGCTAGGTCTAGAAACTCCAAAAATTTGGAATTCCAAGGGGCAAAAGGGTAAAACTGACATTAAGTTACGGTACCAGATCGAATCGCCAATTTTTTGACCGTACAAGTCCTATATATAAGTGGCCAGCATAATTTGACGTTGTCCTTATAAAAACTATCCCGTGATTCACGAAAATCAGTCTCGAAGTCCGGATTACATTTCACGATCGAATTTGCCGAATTTCCAATTTCCAAATCTCTCACTAACGGGCGGCCGTTTAGGATTTACGCATATCGACCTCGGGTTGTCCGAATCGCGATGAGCTCGATTGTCGAGAGAGCGAGAGGAATTATTGCTAGTTTCGATGACATGACCGTCCGGTTTAGAAGATCGGTCACACTGGCCCAAAATACTTCCTCGTCATTCTCCTAATTCAGGCTTAATTCACGACCAGGTCCATGGTCCACGTATCTATTCCTAGTTGGCCATTCCCATTTGGTCAGTATCCTGGGAGTGATCAGCTCCGGGCGAGACTTACGAAAATGGAATATCGAATAAGACTCGTTTTATTCATTCCAGAGATTGAGTCGAATTTCGGGATGTTACAAAACTAGCACTACAAAACTAGCACCCTATCATTCATTGGCGTCGTCACACAAAGCACAGTCTCTAACAGTACCAGTTCTAAACCAATCAACTTAACAAACTGCTCTGAAATGAATGAATGGGTTGCCCCTGAATCAAACAATGCGTAAGCGGCGTGACCACACAAGGAAATCGTACCTGTGACCATGCCCGGCGCATTCTTCGCTTCTCTACGTGCCACAACATAGACTTTTCCTTGAGCGGGCAATCGTCCTTGATTAGCCGGTGGGGGATTCCCGGCTTGGTTCCCTACTCCGGCTGGTGCTGCTGAGGAGCCATGTGCGGTCTCGGGGGACGTGCTTGCGGGCAGCTGCGAATCTGATGCTCCGTGCTCCCGCACCTGAAGCACGGTCCAAACCTTCCCGTCGGAGTACTTGGCTTCCCAATATTCCGCCTCGCAGGAGGAGCAAATCGTTGATTGCTTGTCATAGGCTTCTTCCCCAAACGACGATTATCCCTGCCCCGAACAAACCGCGATCCAGAAGCGGCTATCCTTTCCTGCTGATCTCACTCAATTATCTGGGCCCGCCTAAACATCTCTCCATACTCCTTGATGTCATGCGACAGAATCTGACTCCGAAGATCCGGCCTTAGTCCATCCCGGAACCTTCGAGCCTTATCTCTTGGATTCACGACCATTGTAGGTGCGAACTTTGCCAGCCTCGCAAACTCTACCTCATATTGGTCCATAGTCATCTGGCCTTGGCGCAACCTCATAAATTCCGTCAACTTCTTCTCTTGGGCATTCTCCGAGAAATACTTCTCATAAAAGTTCTCCACGACTACTGTCCAAGTTGGGGTTGTTCCTTTAGGAAACACTCCACCTTCCGTGGCACTCCACCAGTCATTGGCACTGTCCTGAAGCTGATACACCGCCAATGCTACTTTTTCCTCATCACTGCACCCCAAAACCTTAAAGGTCTTTTCCAGTTCCTCCACCCATCTTGGCGCGGCCTCGGGGTCACCACGACCATGAAACTTTGGCGGTTTCATCTTCATGAATTGCTCCACTAATCGGGGCATTTGCCTAACCCCAACTAGACGATCCTGCCCATGCTGGGCTTGATTTCCCCCATTTCCAGCAATTGCTGCAGCCTCGGCAGCCCGAGCATTAGCTGCGGCTCTCTCCTGCGCTTGTAGTCCAAAGATGTGTCCCATCCCACACAGGGTCTCCATGACCTCATCGAACCTGGGGTCCCTAGCCTCGCGGGCACCCTCACTAGGCTGAGCTTGAGGCTCCTTTCCTCTTCTCCTACTCATCTTGACAACTTTGGCAGCTCAACTTCCTGCTATAATTCCATTAAGGAATTAGAGATTTAAACCAATCTATCCAGTCTAAGTCCTAAGCAGGTCTCAAAACAACAACCAAACAACTAGCATGCGGCTTAACATCGACTACTCAACACATCACCCAAGGGATTCACATACTCACCACATGTCCTGCCGCACTTGCACATCACGGGTCATAATAATACACGCCAAATCATCACACACTGTCAGGAGATATATGTAGCATACACGGTCACCCTAACTGGCTATCCATAGTCTCATCGCTCCTTATCACTCCAGCTTTCGACCTAATCGGATCGAGCTGACCTTGCTCTGATACCGATTTAGCGAGGGGGTTGTCACGCCCCGACCTTCACGGCACGCAACACCCCGCTCAGTGGTCGGAATAGTACGACGTCCCAGGACGCATCGTAGTCGACCCATTTCCCATAACAAAACATAAGGCACAAGCGGAAGCAAAAATTTAAAACACCCATAGAAGAATAAATATGAGAACCAGGGAAGCAACACAAGGAATACTTAGGCAATGTACACATCCACAACGAAACCGTCAGAAACATCCTTACAACATTCCATGAAACAGTAATAGAAAAGTGGGTGCAACAAAGAGTACTGCCAACATAGGTCAAGAGGACTAAGAGGCTAGGGGGCCAACTGTAACAAAAGAGAGGGTCAAAATTCCAAAAAGTGACTACCCTCATAAACATGACTACATCTAGCCTAAGGCGCCCAGTCGGGATCGGAATCGTCGGACTCTGAGGAACTCTCTGGTAACTCTAAGTCTTCGCTGGAATTCTCCTCCTTGGACTCCTCGGTATCCATCGGCTCGGCTTCGTCGACCTCCATCGGCTCCAGAACCGGGTCCTCCACTACTGGCTCGTAGTCTACGCCTCCTAGCACCTCATCCTCGGCAGCCTCATACAAACCGAAAGAACCCATACCTTCCTCCGAACCCATTTCAGAATCCACGATCTCACCATTCGGACACTGCGGATCTAACTGGCCATCTACGGTAAACGGAACATCCATAGTACGGAGGGGTCCATATTCGTCTCCAAAACGGTCACGGAAGCACCATGCTACATATTCATGAGTCTTAGGATGTGTCGTACCCACGTCTACTCCTATCAGAGAATAATGCCTCAAGTACACCTCCCCGTTCCCTACAGGATGTGCGATCATAGTATGCTCAAACTCTACGGGGATCCCAAAACGTATCGGAATAGCTGGCGTCGTCATAGACGTGGGTCTGAAAGGTTGGGTTATAAAAACCGTGAGACACATCTCAATGAGTGAAAAACCCCTAAACCTAAATTAGGCTAACATGCATCTCCTGACGGGAAAATAAAATCGCACACACAAGGATGACTTAGGCCCATAGGCCCAAATCGGCATTTCCAATGACCCGGCAGGTCAGATAGACCAATAATATCATGTCACATACGCAGCATTCCCAGTCACACGTGCGTCATACGCATGCTCAAAACCTTTAGTGTCGGTTCAAAATATAGATCACCGAATTGCACAGTTCACACGCTGACTCATGCATTCATATGCATGAAATGCCACTACCTTGCCATGCTCACTATTTAATTCATACGGCATTCCGGCCTAAGATTTCGTTCGTGTTCCGATTATAAAATAGAATCCGCTTGGACACGTCCCCATACCATGCCCAACAGATTCCATTACATAATCAGGCACTATGCATCACACGTGTTTGTTTATTTTGTTAATTCGACCCGAAGGCCCGATCCGAAGACCACGACTTGAAGGCCACAACCCGAAGGCCACGATCCGAAGATCAATCACAACACTTCGTGGCCAGCGTAAAGATGCCCCAGGCCCAGTGTCTCTAACCCGCGTCCAAACGCATCAGGCGCAACATCGATCTCCTTACGAACCAGAGCCCGCGTAAACGCATTAGGATGGTCGTCTTCCAGGTGTATTGGGCATCGTCCTGTCCCAAGGTGCATAAGGACGGCACACCCCGCGTAAACGCATCAGGGCGAAGGTGATCACACGTTCACCCAACCGGTTTTTATCTTAACCCTGCGTAAACGCGTTAGGGCATAATTAGGTGATCACATGTCCATGGCATACACGCATTCTCGCACAATTTCCACAAGCTTCATACTCGACATGCATAATGCGTGGCCATGCAATTTCGCACACGAATGTTGGTGCAATGTATCACGAGCATATTGTTCCACAATGCACAACACGATTCAGTGCCACGAATTCATGCTCAACAATCCACGTCATATACTTGACTAGCCCAACCAACACCGTGGGGCATCACATGCGTATTTGGCACTTATGATGTATTCGGGCATTATGATGTACATTAACAATTCATCAATCACACTCCACAACGGTTGATCACACGGACAAACGGCATGGTAGACCCAATTCATCCCGATTGAACAAGTCGACACACGATTCAACCATCCCGGCAATCCCGGTACTCAAATCAATTCAATCCCTGAACTACCATGAAATTGGCCATTAAAACCCAATGTGAATAGCAGTTAATCCTTTTCATTTCGGCCTCTAATCCACCTCTAAATTACGTTTTGTCACCTACCAATAGTTTCCCGACACCCACTAATAACATATAAATTCATACAAGTCCTAATCGACACTAATCGACTATTAATCACACTCTAAGCCCGTTAAAATGCACAATCGTCCTAATTAGGGTTTAGAGGTTTACACCCACCTAAATCTGAGCTCGGGCGATGGGGAACGACAGCCGATCACCGGTGAACGGTGGAACCGACGGCACACTTCCCAAGGGGCGATGGCGAGCGGTGGCCGGCTGTTCACAGCAACCATGGGCGGCGGCTTACGGTCGGCGGGACTGTCGGCTCACGGCAAGGGAGGGCGGACGAGTGGCTGAACGGCACGGACAGCAGCTGCACATGGTGGCGCACGGTGGATGGGGTCTCGGCGATGGACGGTGACGGCGTGGCTCCGGAGGGCAGCGGCGTCCTAGGCACCGACGAGAGGAAGAGAGTACGGCGAGAGGGTGAGGGGACTGGTCGGTGAGGGCGGCAACTTGGACAGCGAGCTGCTCCGGCGGTGGCGTGCGGCGATGAGCAGCTCCGGCGGTGGCGTGCGGCGATGAGCAGCTCCGGCGGTGGTTCACCCTTGCATGCAGCCGCGACGGAGAGGAGAGAAAGGAAGACGGTGGCGAGCTGGTTGTGCGGCTGATCCGACACTCACCCCTGCATGTAACCGAGAGGGAGAGACGGTGGAGAGAGAGTAGCAGCGGCGGCCACGGCGAGCGGCGGCCGGTGGCATTCCTCGGCGGGAGGTGGACGCTCAGCCTCCTTCTCCTTGGCTGACCGGCGCTTTTCCCTTCTGCATGCAGTTGGAGAAGAGAGGAAATGGAGGGGGAAACAGAGAAGAATGAAGAGGGATGACGGCGTGCGGCGAGCTCGGCGGTACGGCGACGTGCCGCGAGCTCGGCGGTACGGCGACGCGCCGCGAGCTCGGCGGTACGGCGGCGAGCCCATCGGTGGCGTGGCGGCATTGGTCTCGGTGATGGGCGGAGCTGGTCTCGACCGATCGTGGAAGGAGAGGAAGAGAGGGAGAGGAAGGGAGAGGTGCGGCTGGCTGGTGGTGAGACGAGGGGGACGGTGGCTTCACGGCGGCGGCACCAGCGGATGGTGGCGCCGGTAGGCGGCGAGCGGGGGCGTGAGGCCGAGAGGGAGAGCTTGTAACATCTTGAAATTTGACTCAATCTTCGGAATGAGTAGAATGGGTCTTATTCAATATTTCCTTTTCGTATGCCTCGCCCGGAGCTGATCACTCTCGGGATACTGACCAATTAGGAATGGCTAGCTAGGAATAAGTACGTGGACCATGGACTCAGTCGCGAATTAAGCATGATTTCGAAGAATGACGAGGAAGTATTTTGGGCCAGTGTGGACCGATCTTTGGAAGGTAACAGACTCAGTTTGCCTGAGGCGAACGATGTATGATCGGATAGCAGGTGATTCTGCAAGACCGAGAATACACATGGCCAACTAGTCCCAAACTTGAACCGGACGATTGTGTCTCCGGAACTAGCGATAATTTCTCTCGTTTTCTCGACAATCGAGACCATCGCGACTCGGACAACCCGAGGTCGATACCCGTAATTCCTAAACAGCCGCTCGTTAGTGAGAGATTTGAAAATTGGAAATTTGGCAATTTTGATAGTGAAATTTAATCCGGACATCGAGGTCGATTTTCGTCGGTTACGGGATGGTTTTTATTAGGACGACGTCAAATTATGCTGGCCACTTATATATAGGACTTGTACGGTCGAAAAATGGCATTTTGACCCGGTATCGGAAGAAAATATCGATTTTTCCCTTGTGCCCTTTGGAATTCCGAAATTTGGGGTTTTTAGACCTAGCCCTAGGGTGTGAAACTTATCACTCTAGCCCTTCCCCATGCATGCCATCATGGTTGTCCAAAATTCTTTCCTAACCCTTGGTCTTCCCCTTGCATCTCATCATCACCTTCTCTCTCTCCTTTCCCATTCATTTCCTTCTCTCTCTTTCTCTTCTTTCTCTCTCTCCTCTTCACTTCCCCTCAACTCAGCCGGCCACCACTCCTCTCCCCTCTCTCTCCCGTGAGCTTCCCCTTGCCGGCCTCACGTCGCCGTTCGCCGCCCGCCAGAGCCACCGTCCGTCGGTGCCGTCATCGTGAGCCGCCATCCCCCTCGACCATCACCACCACCCACGGTCACCCTCACACCATCACCGACCACCTGAGCTGCCATCCGCTATCCACCCTCGCCGTTGCTTTGCCGGAGTAGCCGTTGCCGTGCCAAGGCTCTTGTTTGCTCCCTTGCTAGGTTGTCTTGCTTAGGCTCTCTTGTAAGTGACTTCCTAATCCTTAGTTAGGCTAGTGGGTTACTAATGGCATGTCTAGAGATGGATTAGGAGCTGTGCATGGTTGGTTTTGTGGTGGTATAAGCTTGATTTGCTTAATGGTGCAAGATTTATGATTCTCGGATTTCTGGTTATTACTGTACCTCTGTGCTTTATTATTTTTTTTTGGTGATCATTGTGTGCCGAATCTGAGGAAGTGTTCTGTATGGAAATTGTTCCCAACATCCTTAAGTATAACATACTTTAAATTCAGAAATTTTGGAATTTGTTTGGGGTCATTCGGAGGTCAGTCTTCAGATCGTCACACAACTGCCCGATTTACTGTTCACCCGACCTTTTTGCCTTTCCGAATTTTTATAAAATTTTCCAGACCTTATTTCAACAAACGTCCTTCACAAAAATTGTTAAAAACACTTGTGTCTATGACATATAAAAATTTCAGGGATTTCCATAGTGATTTGGATATTGAATGAGTTGTATTTTTGATGGTCTGAGGGGCTGTTCAAGCGAACCAGGTTCTGTCCGGCTTTGAGTGTGAAAACGAGGTGTTTATGGTTGGAACTGGGTTTCGAGTTCTTCATAGAAAATGTTTATCAAGATGTTTTGTACAACATATCCAAATTTCATAATTTTTGGAATTGATTTGCTATTTATTTCAAATGGATCTTTTTCGCTGTGCAACTGCCTAGATTGAACCCGATTTTGTATATTCTCAGTTTTTTTTTTCTCTCTCAGACTAATTAGTGGCTGTCCATTGAGGATTTAATTGGGCCTCGTACGGCTAATATGTGGTTTGTTCGTGAATTGCCATATATGATTGGTTGGGCCATGTAGTGGCTGATTTGGGTGTGAATTATGCTTGATTATGCAATGCCATGTTGCAAGCTTGTGTGGCTGACCATTGTGGAGTGCGATTGATGATTTGTTAATGTACAACATAATGCCCGAATACGTCATAAGTGCCAAATACGCATGTGATGCCCCATGGTGTTGGTTGGATTAGTTAAGCATATGACGTGGATCGTTGAGCATGAATTCGTGGCATTGAATTGTGTTGCACATTGTGGGACATTATACTCGTGGTACATTGCACCAACATTCGTGTGCGAAATTGCATGGCCACGCATTATGCATACCGAGTGTGAGGCTTGTATCGAAATTATGCGAGAGTGCGTGTTTGCCATGGACATGTGATCACCTAATTATGCCCTGACGCATTTACGCGAGGTTCAGATAAATACCGGTTGTGTGAATGTGTGATCACCTTTCGCCCTGATGCGTTTACGCGGGGTGTGCCGTCCTTGACGGAAAGTTGATCGTTCAAATTTGGAAAGCAGATAAAATTCATTATCATATCCAAGTGGTTATGGATAGGATAATGATTTTCCGCATCTCCGCGTATCGTACCTTGGGGTTAAGGTCGGATAGTCGTCTAGATACGTTGCTGAATTAGGAAAGTTTCCTAATTTTGAATATTTTCAAATATTGCGGACGTCGGAAAATTATCTTAAGATATCTGATTATCCACCAAACATTCATGAAATATTCTAAGCATTCAAATTTGAAAAATATTCTGAAAAATATCGCATAATGTCCTCTTACCTAATTTGAAAAAATTTCCAAATGGGATTGTAGATCGGGATCGGGACGATCGGATCAAGCGACAAGCGACGGCGAGGCACGGCAGCACCGGCGGGGTCAACGGCGGCACAAGGCAGGGTAACAGCGGCGTAGGCATCTGGCGTTAAGAACGACGACGGTGGCTGGCGGCTGCTCTCCGGCATGGGGCAGCAGCGGCGGAGCACTGTGGTTCGCAGCAGCTGTGGAAATCGGCGGAGGTGCGGTGCGACGGTCTCCGGCGGTGACAGCATGGCGGCAATAGTGGTGCTGGCGTGCTGTGATCTTCGGGCAGCGACGGCGTGACAACAGCAGCAGGGACGGTAGCTGCAGAGCGGCTCCACGCGGCTATTCAGGGCGTGTCCAGAGGGTGGCTCTCCAGTGTCTCCGGTAGGAACGAGTTGAGCAAGCGAACGTCGAGGGTGGCCGGCGTGACTATTCCGGTTGACTGTGGACGTCGACGAGAGAGGCAGGAATAGCGACGGCGGGATGCAGTAGCGACGGGGCTGGGAGCTTCGGCGAGCGGCGTCACATGGCGGCAAGGGCAATAGCTTCGGTGGTACGACCGGGCGTCGGCACAGCAGCGGTGCGGATGAGGCTGTTCGGCGAGGGCAGCGGGCGAGGCAGCGGAGAGGCGGTGCAGCGCGGCGGTGGCTCGACGTGGCAGTGGCGCAAATGATAGCTTCGCCAGTGGGCAGTGGCGCGGTGGGATGGCGCACGGCGAGGCGAAGCAGCGTGGAGGCGGCGGTCCTCCGGCGCGACAATGGCTGTCCCTCTCTCTTCTCTCCCACTCACTAAAAAATTCTAATCTGAATATTCTGTGTCTCCTAAAAATCTGACCTAACGACATACTTATAATGCTAATCTAGGTCAATTAGATGGGCTTTCTAGTCCT
Organism: Syzygium aqueum; assembly: GCA_031216185.1. Taxonomy (NCBI): domain Eukaryota; kingdom Viridiplantae; phylum Streptophyta; class Magnoliopsida; order Myrtales; family Myrtaceae; genus Syzygium; species Syzygium aqueum. The sequence continues at coordinate 470,341 of CM062237.1, forward strand.
AGTGGGCTTAGACTTTGGCTTAGGCCATTAATTTAATGTAATTCTAAGCGGGCTGAATTAATTTGAGCTTTTAATTAATTAAGCATAATGGGCTAATTTAAGCTCAAATTAAAATGACTAAGCCCGTTTGACTTGTGATTTTCGGCCCTCGATCCCTTAAGCCGAGTGCTCGATTTTTACGATGAATTTTAAGCTCGTGCGCCGCCGCCGGTCCGATGCAAAATGCAAATAATCTAAACGAACCTAAACTATATGCTATGCAATCTTAGTATTTTTTTGTTCAGGGGTTAAAATTTTAATCCCTAATTTTTATGCAAATTACGACTAAATGGTCGCTAAAATTTTAGGTATCAACAGCTACCCCTTTTTGAATGTGAGCTCGCAGAGGTTACATTCAAAGACTAAATGATACCTAAATTTCAACTATGCAAATGCAATGAATGTTGTTTTTGTAGGGATTATGAGTCCCATTGTTGAAATGCATTAAGAAATGATGCATGTTGACGTGAATAGAAAACATACCTGGAATTACTCACATGACAGGAGCGATAGCGCAATTCAAGGTACGACTCTAACTTTGTATGTTGTTTGGCAAATGTTTGGGCTCAGTCCCACAGGTATTGCCTGATACACGCTAATGAACTTCGGTAATCTGCAATTCAGTCAAGACACGCGAAGAAAGCTTGACGTATGCAATTATCAACTGGGATTCGCGAGAGCAGTTTTTAGCAAAAAATGTAAAACGTTCCGACCTTTACAAACTACCTATACATCACCATAGGTATTTGTAAAGATTTGGCCGCTGCGCCTATACCTTTCCTCATAGGTGCGTCACGGGGGAACTTTTTGAAATCAAGAGGATATTCCGACCTTTACGAGATACCTATACATTGCCATAGGTACTTATAAAGATTTGGCCGCTTCACTTATACCTTCTCATAAGTGAACTGTGGGGGAACATCTGGGATTGAGAGAATATTTCGACCTTTACAAGATACCTATACATCGCCATAGATTATTGTAAAGATTTGACCGCTACGCCTATACCTTCCTCATAGGCACAATACGAGGGAACTCTATGAGATTAGGAGAACATTTTGACCTTTTCGAAATACCTATACCTTCCTCATAGGTACTCGTAAAAATTTGGCCGCTACGCCTATACCTTCTTCATAGGCGTGTCACGGGGGAATCTTCTCGAGATTGTGTGAAAATATGTGATTTGGTGAACAGAGGGGCAAGCTCGAGTGTTCAAGGGTTCCCTGACAAAGTACCTGAATATCATTAGAGGTACCTGAAAATACTTGATCAATAGATACCTAAACATCATCAAAGGTATCTAGAGATCACAACAAAATGATCCAATATGGGGCCTGACGATTGCTCGAACAGGTGAGGGATACTTGGATAGTCATAGACATCCAAGTGATAGAGATATACTTACCTGGCGATATCTTTAACTCTTGAGGGTGTGTCTCCTACTAGACACGGTTTTAGGCAACAGGTAATATGCATTCGCGCACTATCAAGAACATATATATACATGCACTATGAATTCAACCGATTTTTACGCATGACGATTTTGTCAAATCGGTATTACAAAATTTCACTGGGAAAAATCATGATAAGACAATCCAAACTCACAAGTGGGTGTCTTGAAAATGTCGAATGAGGGACTTTCGGTCCGAAAGGTCTTTCACTCATTCTCATTGAAAAAGGCTGATTTATGAGAATCTCTATTTCACTAACATCATGTCGACAAGGGTTCGAGTATTCTCGCAAGCGGTACGACCTTACCAATCTGAGAGGTTTTTATTAGGAATGTAACATGGGCTTGGTCAATGGCTTAGCAAAAGGGACTCTTCGAGTCGAGGCTATTGAAAGAAAATACTCTGCAATCGTCTCCGGATTTACAAGTCAAGAACCCTGCAAAATGAGATAGAAATGGACTTGCTCGTACTTCTTCGAGCTAAACTTGTAAACATCTGAATCCATATAAGTTCAAGTGCCCTAATCTGAAGAGACTTTGTAAGGGACATAACGTAGGCTAGGTTTATGGGTTGAGAAATGAATGGATCATTAGGCTCAAAATGTGTATAATTGGGATGAATAAGTTGGTGATCATCTTGGCATTGTCACTGGTCTTCTTCTTCGCCAGAGATTATCTCCTCGGTAGATGCCCCATTGGCTTCGAAAGTTCATCACTTGATTCCTTTGAGACTTATAGGATTACTGCTCTACTGGGAATTTTGACATTTTTTTTCTATTTGGCATTGGCCTTGCTTTTACTAAGCACACTGCTTTTTCTCGCCCTTCCTCTTTTTTTTTTTGACATTTGTTGCTTACAATATAAAACTGGTCAGCTATATTTGACTGAATGACTTGCCGTTTAAACTCTCAAGGATTCTTATCTTTCATCGACGCTCCAGATATGCTGCTTGAACAATGATGACTTTTTGTCTTGCTCCAGTATAGGGGATGATCACCAATTGAGTTTAAGAAACGAATTTGCAGGCTCAATTGGGCTTAGCAAAGGATAAAATGTGTATAGGATAGAGAAAGAAATGCTCTTCGTCATCCTAAAGCACTTGAACTTCGCGTGAATTCATTTGAAAAAGTAACACTCGAAGATTGATACAAGTGAGAGCGCAAAAATTTCTACTCATTTTTCGCCTATGATGCTGACTTACCTCCAGTTTGCCCCGATATGAGGTGGTTCTTGACAGAGGTAATTTGAATGAATTTCTCCAAGTGTTTAGGCTGAAAGAGGCAAAACAAGGGATAACTTGTAGTGTTTAAGGTAGAGAAATGAAATGCCTCTTGTCATTTCGGTCGCCGTACCTTTTGCAAGAGAACTCTTTACCTTGCAGACATAGAATTTTTTTTCAACTTAACTCACTGAAGATTAGTGCGTGGGACTGTGTATAGGATAGGGCTTGCCTTCCATCAATCCGATGTACCTCATTCGACACATTCAATTCATTCCACATGAGTTATCAGATTGTCTAAATAGACTTCCCCTTTGAAGTCAATGATACTGATCGACAAAATAACCATGCAGAAATTAAAGCCAATGCAAACATCTTAACTTGAAATTGATTGAAACCATTTATTCATCAGTGAAATGTTTTGTAACATCCCGAAATTCGACTCAATATCTGGAATGAATAAAACGAGTCTTATTTGATATTTTATTTTCGTAAGTCTCGCCCGGAGCTAATCACTCTCGGGAGACTGACCAAATGGGAATGGCTAACTAGGAATAGGTACGTGGACCATGGACCCAGTCGCGAATTAAGCCTAATTTAAAAGAATGACGAGGAAGTATTTTGGGCCGGTGTGAACCAACCTTTTGAACCGGACGGTCGTGTCATCGGAACTAACGATAATTCCTCTCGTTCTCTCGACAATCGAGCTCGTCGTGATTCGGACAACCCGAGGTCGATACGCGTAAATCCTAAACGGCCGCCCGTTAGTGAGAGATTTGGAAATTCGACAAATTCGATCGTGGAATTTAATCCGGACTTCGAGACCGATTTTCGTGAATCACGGGATAGTTTTTATAAGGACGACGTCAAATTATGCTGGCCACTTATATATAGGACTTGTACAGTCGAAAAATTGGCAATTCGACCCGGTACCGGAACTTAATGTCGTTTTTACCCTTTTGCCCCTTGGAGTTCCGAATTTTGAATTCTTGTGGGGGTGTGACACTTGTCAACATCCCCCTTCCCCATGCATGCCATCATGTCATCCAAATTGCCACTCCACCTCTTGGCCTTCCCTATGTTCTTCATCATCACCTTTCACCTCACCTCTCTCTCTCTCCTTCAAGCTCACTGGCAACTCCCTCTCCCTCTCCTCTCCCGCAAGCTCTCTCCCTCTTTCGGCCTCACGCCGCCGCACGCCGCCTGCCGGAACCGCCACCGGCCGGCACCACTGCTGTGAAGCCACCACCCTTCCTCACCTCACCACCAACCAGCCGTCCCTCTCCTTCTCTCTCTCGCTGTTCCCGACCGACCAAGGCCTCACGCTGAGCCTAGCACAGCCGTGCCTCCGCCGGGCTCGTCGCTGCTCCGCCAAGGCCGCCGCCGTCCACCGCCGTCGCCTCTTGCTGACCCTCTCTCTTCCTCCCTATTTTCCTTTCATTTCCTCTCCTCTCCGGCTGCATGCAGAGGGAAATGACACTGGTCAGCCAAGGAGGAAACGGCTGAGTGTCCGCCTCCCGCCGAGGAGTACTGCCGGCCGCTGTCACCGTGGTCGCCACTGCCACTCTCCATCCGCCGTCTCTCTCACTCTCTCGGTTGCATGCAGCTAGGTGGGTGCCGGAGCAGCCACGCCACCAGCTCGCCATCGTCCTTCTCTCTCCCTCCTCTCTGACGCGGCTGCATGCGCGGTTGAGCCACCGCCGGAGCTGCTCGTCGCCGTGTGCCACTGCGGGACAGCTCGCTGATCACCGTCGCCACCCTCGCTAAGCCATCCTCCTACGCCTCTCCCTATTTTGTTTCCCCTCACCAGAACAGTCGCACGTCGCCGACCGCCGTCCGCTGTGCGCCGCCGTGAGCAGCAGCCGTTCGAGCTGCTCAACCCTCGTCCGCTATCCTCACCGTGAGCTGAGGGCCTTGCCAGCCGTGAGCCGCCGCCCGTGGCTGCTGTGGACAGCCGGCCATCACCTCCTTGGGAAGTGTGCCGCCGGTTCCACCTTTCGCCGGTGATCAACCGCCGTTCCCCGTCACCTGAGCTTGGATTGAGGTGGGTGTAAACCTCTAAACCCTAATTAGGACGATTATGCGTTTTAAACGGGCCTAGGGTGTATCGATTAATCGATTAGGGTCAATTAGGACTCGTATGAATTTATATGTTATAAGTGGGTGTCGAGAAACGATTGGTAGGTGACAAAGCATGATTTAGAAGAGAATTAGTGTCACGCCCCGACCTCCACGGCAAGCAACAACCTGTTCGGTGGTCGACATAGTGGTATGACGTCCCAGGACACGTCGTCATCGACCTGTTTCCCAAAGCAGAATATAAGGCACATGCGGAAGCAAAAATTTAAAACACCCTTACAGAATAAATATGAGAACCAGGGAAAGCAACACAAGGAGAACTGAGGCAACGTACACATCCATAACAAAAACTGCCAGAAACATCCTTACATCATTCCAAAGAAAACAACAATAGAAATGAGGTGCAACCAAGAGAGACAACAGCCAAAAAGTAGAGGGTCCGAAATCCAAAATGTGTCTACCCTCACAAAAAGACTAAGCCTAGCCTAGGGCACCCAATCTGGATTTGAGCCATCAGACTCTGACGAACTTTCAGGTATTTCTGAATCCTCGCTGGGAATCTCCTCCTCGAACTCTTCGGTATCCATCGGCTCGGCTTCGTCGACCTTCATTGGCTCCACCACTGGGTCCTCCTAACTCCTCGTCCTCGGCAGGCTCGTACCAAGTGAAAGGACCTATAACCTCCTCCGAATCCATCTCGGAATCCATAATCTCACCACTCGGGCACTGCGGGTCAAGCTGGCCATCTATGGTGAACGGAACATCCATCGTATGAAGGGGTCCAAACTCGTCTCCAAAACGATCCCGGAAGCACCAGGCTACATACTCATGAACTTCAGGATGTGTCGTACCTACGTCTACACTAATCAGAGAGTAATACCTCAAGTAGACCTCCCCATTCCCCACCGGATGTGCAGTCATAGTGTGCTCGTATTCTAGGGGGATCCCAAAACGTACCGGAATAGGTGGCTTCGTCATGGGCGTTGGTTTGAAAGGTTGGGTTATAAAAACCGTGAGACACATCTCAGTGAGTGCAAAACTCCTAAACCTAAATTAGGCTAACATGCATCTCCTGACGGGTAAAACAAACCACACACATATAAGGATGACTTAGGCCCGTAGGCCCAAATCGGCATTTCAATGACCCTGCAGGTTAGACGATCCCGTAATATCACTATTCATAAGCGGCACTCTCGATCATGCGTTCGTCACACGCATGCTCAAAAGCTTTAGTGATAGTTCCAAGCATAAGTCACCGAGTCACCGTTCCGCACACTAACTCATGCACTCATATGCATGCAGATGCTACTAACTTGCCATGCTCACAATTCAACACCTATGGCATTTCGGCACAAAATTCCGTTCGTGTTCCGACTATAGAATAGAATCTACTTAGACACGTCCCATACCATGCCCAGCGGATTCCATTACATAATGAGGCACTATGCATCACACGTTAACCATTTATTTTGTTAACTCGACCCGAAGGCCCGATCCGAAGATCCGGTCCGAAGACCACGACCCGAAGGCCAATCACAACACTCCGTGGCCAGCGTAAAGATGCCCCAGGCCCAGTGTCTCTAGCCCGCGTCCTTACGCATCAGGAGCAACACCGATCTCCTTACGAACCAGAGCCCGCGTAAACGCAACAGGATGGTTGTTTTCCGGACGTACCGGGCATCGTCCTGCTCCAAAGTGCATGAGGACGGCACACCCTACGTAAATGCATCAGGGCGAAGGTGATCACACATTCACACAACCGGTTTTATCTGAACCCCGCGTAAACGCATTAGGGCATAATTAGGTGATCACATGTCCATGGCATGCATGCATTCTCGCATAGTTTCCATAGGCCTCATACTCGGCATGCATAATGCATAGCCATGCAATTCGCACACGAATGTTGGTGCAATGTATCACAGCATAATGTCCCACACAATTCAATGTCACAATTTCATGTTCCATGATTCACGTCATATGCTTAATTAGCCCAATCGACACCACGGGGCATCATATGCGAAGTCGGCACTCATGACGTATTCGACATTATGATGTACATTGACAACTCACCAATCACATTCCACAACGGTCGGTCACACGAGCATGCGACATAGTAGACCCAAGCCATCACAATTGCCAAATCGACAAACAATTCAATCACCCTGGCAATCCAATCAATTCGATTCTCAAACTATCGTGGAATTGGCTCTCAAAACCTAATGTGGACAGCAGCTAATCCTTAACATTTTGACCTCTATTCCACTTCTAATTTTCTGTTTGTCGCCTACCGATAGTTTCCCAATGCTCACTAGTAACATACAAATCCATACAATTCCTAATTGACACTAATCAAATCCTAAACACACCCTAATCCCATTAAAACGCATAATCGTCCTAATTAGGGTTTAGAGGTTTACACCCACCTAAATCCAAGCTTGGGCGACGGGGAACGCCAGCCGATCATCGGTGAACGGTGGAACCGGCGGCACACTTCCCAAGGGAGTGACGGCGAGCGGCGGCCGGCTGTCCACAACAGCCTCGGGCGGCGGCTCATGGTCAGCTGAGCTGTGAGCTCACGGTGAGGACGGGCGGCGAGCGGCTGAGCGGCGCGGGCGGCTGCTGCTCACGGCGGCGCACGGCGGACGGTGGTCTTGGCGGCGGACGGCAAACGGCGGTCTATTCCGGCAAAAGGGGTAGAACAGGGAGAGGCGGAGGGAAAATAGAGAAGGACGGTGAGGGAGGCGGCGGTGGACAGCCACAGCGGCGGCGGCGAATGGCGGCGTGCAGCGGCGAGTAGCTCCGGCGGTGGTTCACCCCTGCATGCAGCCGCGGCGGGGAGAAAAGGGAGACACGGCGGCGACGGCGGCGTGGCTGATCCGGCAGCCACTCAACTGCATGCAACCGAGAGAGAGAGAGAGAGAGAGAGAGAGAGAGAGAGAGAGAGAGAGAGAGAGAGACGGAGGCGAGAGTAGGGGCAGCAGCAACGGCGGCCACGGCGGACGGCGGCCGGCGGTGCTCCTCGGCGAGCGGCGGACGATCAGCTTGTCCCTCCTTGGCTGACCGGTGCCATTCCTCACTGCATACAGGTGGAAATGAGAGGAGATGAAGGTGAGACAGAGAAGGACGGCAAGGGGGCGACGGCGGTGCACGGCAGCGGCCTTGGCGGGGCTGCGTCGGGCTCGGCGAAGGCGCGACCAAGCTGACCTCGGCGTGAGGCCTTGGTCGGCCGTGGACAGCAAGGGAGGAAGGACAGGGACGGCTGGTAGGTGGCAAGGCGAGAGAGAGAGGATGGCGCACGGTGGCGGTGCTGGCCGGTGGCAGTCGTTCTGGCGGGCGGCGAGCGGCGTGAGGGGGGGAGAGAGCTCACGGGAGAGGAGAGGGAGAGGGAGGGGGGTCGGTTCCGAATGGGGAGAGAGAGGGAGAGAGAGAGTGAGTGAGAGAAAGAAAAGAGAGAGAGAGATGAAGTGAAAGGTGATGATGTGCTTCATGGGGAAGACCAAGAGTTAGGAAGGATTTTTGGATAAAATGATGGCTTGCATGGGGAAGGGTTAGAGTGACAAGTGTCACACCCTAGGGCTAGGTCAAGATACTCCAAAATTCGGAACTCCAAAGGGCATAGGGGCAGAACCGACATTAAGTTCCAGTACCGAGTCGAATCGCCAATTTTTCGACCGTACAAGTCCTATATATAAGTGGCCAGCTTAATTTGACGTCGTCCTCATAAAAACTATCCCGTGATTCACGAAAGTCGTCCTCAAAGTCCGGATTAAATTCCACGATTGAATTTGTAAATCTTCCATTTTCCCATTCTCTTACTAACGGGCGGCCGTTTAGGAGTTACGTGTATCGACCTCGGGTTATCCGGATCACGGTGAGTTCGACTGTCGAGAGAACAAGAGGAATTATCACTAGTTCCGATAACACGACCGTCCGGTTCGGAAGATCGGTTCACACCGGCCCAAAATACTTCCTCGTCATTCTTCTAAATCAAGCTTAACTCGCAACCGGGTCCATGGTCCACGTACCTACTCCTAGTTGGCCATTCCCATTTGGTCAGTATCCCGTGAGTAATCAGCTCCAGGCGAGACTTACGAAAATGAAATATCGAATAATACTCGTTTTATTCATTCCAGAGATCGAGTCAAATTTCGGGATGTTACAATTAGAGGCCAAGATGAAAAGGATTAGCTGCTGTCCATGTCACGCCTCGAACTCCACGGCACGCAGCATCCCACTCGATGGTCGGTAATAATATAATACGACGTCCCAGGTAAGTCGTCATCGACCCATATCCCATAACAGAGCATCATACACAAACGGAAGCAATAATTTAAAACACCCGTACAACAATAGTCATGAGAACCAGGGAAGAGATATAGAGACAATTTGAACAGCAAACATCTTCATAGAAACATAAACAACAGTCTTACAACATTTCATGAAAACAGAAATAGGAAAGGAGAGTATGATCACAAAAGGTACGATCGACATAGATCGGGAGGACTATGAGACTAGAAGGACAACGGCGACAAAAAGGGCGAGGGTCTAAAATTCAAAAAGTGTCTACCCTCACTCGAAGACTAAGCCTACCCTACGGCGTCCAGTCTGGATCAGAGCCACCGGATTCTGAAGAGCTCTCCTGTATCTCGGAGTCTTCGCTAGGAACCTCCTCCTCGGACTCGTCGGTGTCCATCGGCTCCGGTCCGTCGACCTCTATCGGCTCCACCACCGGGTCCACAACTGCTGGCTCGTAGTTCACGCCTCCCAGCTCCTCATCTTCGGCACCCTCGTACAATCCATAGGACCCCATGCCCCAATCCAAACTCATCTCGGAATCTACAATCTCACCGTTAGGACACTGCGGGTCTAGTTGGCCTTCCATAGTGAACGGGACATCCATGGTGCGGAGGGGTCCGTACTCTTCCCCAAAACGATCGCGGAAAATCCATGCTACATATTCGTGGATCTCTTGCTTTCCCGTACCTACATCTACTCCTATCCAAGTGAAATGCCTAAGATAAACCTCCCCATTCCCCACAGGATGTGCGGTCATAGTATGCTCGAACTCGATCGGGATTCCGAACCACACTGGGGGATCCGGCATGATCACGGACGTGGGTCTAAAAGGTTGGGTTTATATAAACCGTGAGACACATCTCAGTGAGTGAAAAACGCCTAAACCTAAATTAGGCTAACATGCATCTCCTGACGGGTAAAATAAACCACACACATATAAGAATGACTTAGGCCCGTAGGCCTAAATCGGCATATCTCTGACCCTGCAGGTTAGACATTCCCATAATATTACATTTCACAAGCGGCACTCTCAACCATGCGTACGCCACAAGCGTGCTCAAAACCTTCAGTGACAACTTTGAGTATAGTTCACCGAGTCACACAATTCAGCACACTATCTCATGCATTCATATGCGTGCAAATGCCACTAACTTGCCATGCTCACAATCAAATTCCCACGGCATCCCGGCACAACTACCATTCGTGTTCAGATTATAGAATGAAATCTACTTAGACACGTCCCATACCATGCCCAGCGGATTCCATTACATAATCCAACACTATGCATCACACGTTACCCATTTATTTCATTATCTCGACCCGAAGGCCCGACCCAAAGGTCCGATCCGAAGATCCGGTCCGAAGACCAATCACAACACTCCGTGGCCAGCGTAGAGACGCCCCAGGCCCATTGTCTCTAGCCCGCGTCCTTACGCATCAGGCGCAACACCGATCTCCTTACGAACCAGAGCCCGCGTAAACGCATCAGGATGGTCGTCATCCGGACGTACCGGGCATCGTCCTGCTCTAAAGTGCATGAGGACGGCACACCCCGCGTAAACGCATCAGGGCGAAAGTGATCACACATTCACACAACCGGTTTTATCTGAACCCCGCGTAAACGCATCAGGGCATAATTAGGTGATCACGATTCATGGCATACACGCATTTTCACACGATTTCCACAATGCTTCATACTCAGCAAGCGTAATGCGTAGCCATGCAATTTCGCACACGAATGTCGGTGCAATGAACCATGGCATAATGTCCCACATAATTCAATGTCACAAATTCAAGTTCCATGATCCACGTCATATGCCTAATTAGCCCAAAACAATACCACGGGGCATAACATGCGAATTTGGCTATCATGACGTATATGGACATTATGATGCACATTGACAAAGCACCAATCACATCCCACAATGGTCGGTTCACACATACAGGCGACATGTTAGATCCAATTTGCCACAATTGAACATCCGACACACAATTCAACCACCCCGGCAATCCCGGCACTCCAATTCATTTAATTCTTCGAACTACCGTTAAGTTGGCCATTAGTTCCCGATGTGGACAGCAGCTATTCTTCGTCATTCCGACCTCTAATCCACTTCAAATTTATATTTCGTCGCCCACCATTGGTTTCCCGACACTCACTAATAACACATAAATTCATACGAGGTTTAATCGACAATAATCCAATATTAATCACACCCTAGGCCCGCTAAAACGCATTATTGTCCTAATTAGGGTTTAGAGGTTATCACCCACCTAAGTCCGAGCTCGGGCGACGGGGAATGGCGGCCGATCACCGGTAAACGGTGGAACCGGCGGCACAAGTCCCAAGGGAACGACGGCGAGCGGCGGTCCGGCAGTTCACAGCAACCACGGGCGGTGGTACACGGCCGGCGGGGGCTGCTGTTCGCGGAGAGGGGACGACGGATGAGTTGCTGGACGTCCTCCGGACGGCTGCTGCTCGTGGCGGTGGACGGCGGTGGCGGCAGACAGCGAGCGGCCCGTCGACGGCGCGGCGGAGCTGGCTTGGTCTCGGCGAATGGTGGTCTGTTCCGGTGAAGGGGGACGGAACAGGGAGAGGCGGAGGGGAAAACAGGGAGAGAGAGAGAGACGACGAGGGCTGGTGGTGTGGCTGACCGGCGGACGGCGGCGTGCAGCGGCGAGCGGCTCCGGCGGTGGCTCAGCCGTGCATGCAGCTGCGCCGGAGAAGAGGGAGAGCGGGGAACGGCGGTGAGCTGGTGGCGAGGCTGCTCCGGCACCTGCCTTGCTGCATGCAACCGAGAGGGGGAGAGAGAGACGGCCGGAGAGAGGACGACGGCGGCCACGGCGAGCGGCGGGTACGGTGCTCAGCGGCGGCCTTGGCGGACGGTCAGCTTGTCCCTCTGTGGCTGACCGGCGCCACACTCTCCTGCATGCAGCCGAGGAAGAGAGAGAGAGACGGAGGCGGGGGAGAGGATGGCAAGGGGGCGACGGCGTGCAGCGGCAGCGGTGCTGGCTGGTGGCGGTTCCGGCGGGCTGTGGGCGGTGGCGTGTGGCCGAGAGGAAGAGAGGCGCGGACGGGAGAGGGGAGAGAGAGTGGCCGGCGGGTGAGAGAGAGAGAATGAGAGAAAGACTAGGGGGAGAGAGAGAAGAAGATGAAGAGACAAAGAGAATGATTAGGTGCATGGGAAATAGGAAGAGGTAGAGTGAAATCTTGGTGCAAATCATGACTTGCATGGGGAAGACTTAGGGTGACAAGTGTCACACCTAGGGCTAGGTTTAGGAATTCAAAATTTCGGAATTAGAGAGGGCATAGGGGCAAAACGGTCCTAAAATTCCGGTACCGGGTCGGTTCGCCAAAAATCGACTCTATACGGCCTATATACCCCTGGCCAGCTTAATTTGACGTCGTCCTACCAAACTCATTCCCGCAATCCTCGAAAATTGACTTCGAAGTCCGGACTAAATTCCACGATCGAATTTATCAATTTCACATTTTCCAATTCTCTTACTAACGGGTGGCCGTTCAGGATTTACGCGTATCGACTTCGGTTGCCAGAATCGCGACGAGCTCGATTGTCGAGAGACGAGAGGAATTATCGCTAGTTCCGAGGATGCGACCATCCGGCTCGAGTTCCGAAGATCGGTCCATACTGGCCCAAAATATTTCCTCGTCATCTTTTAAATCGGCTTAATTCGCGATCGGCCCTTGGTCCACGTATCTATTCCCAGTTGGCCATTCCCATTTGGTCAGTATCCCGAGAGTGATCGGCTCCGGGCGAGACTCATGAAAATGAAATTTCGAATAATACTCGCTTTATTCATTCCAGCGACTGAGTTGAATTTCGGGATGTTACAGTCCATGTAACATCCCGAAATTCGACTCCATCTCTGGAATAAATAAAACGAGTATTATTCGATATTTCATTTTCGTAAGTCTCGCCCGGAGCTGATCACTCTCGGGATACTGACCAAATGAGAATGGCCAACTAGGAATAGGTACGTGGACCATGGACCTGGTCGCGAGTTAAGCCGGATTTAGAAGAATGACGAGCAACTATTTTGGGCCGGTGTGAACCGATCTTCCGAACCGGACGGTCGTGTTATCGGAACTAGTGATAATTCCTCTCGTTCTCTCGACAATCGAGCTCGTCGCGACTCGGACAAACCGAGGTCGATACGCGTAAATTCTAAACGGCCGCTCGTTAGTGAGAGATTTGGAAATTTGGAATTCGACGGATTCGACCGTGGAATTTAGTCCGGGTTTTGAGGTCAAATTTCGTGAGTTACGGGATTGAATTTTAGTTGGACAACGTCAAATTAAGCTGGCCATTTATGTATAGGACTTGTACGGTCGAAAAATTTACGATTCGACCCGGTACCGGAACTTATTGTCGGTTTTACCCCCATGCCCTTTGGAATTCCGAAAATTTTGAATTCTTGTGGGGGTGTGACACTTGTCAACACCCCCTTTCCCCATGCATGTCATGATTTAATCCAACATCTCACTCCACCTCTTCATCTTCCCCATGGTCCCCATCATCACCTATCGCTTCCTCTCTCACTCACTCACTCTTTCTCTCTCTCCCCCTCTCATCCCGCCACACTCTCTCTCTCTCATGCCCTCTCTCCCTCTCCTCTCCGGCAAGTTCTCTCCCCTTCACAGCCTCACGCCGCCGCCCACAGCCGCCGGAAATGCCACCAGCCAGTACCACCACCGTGCACCGCCCTCTCTCTCTCGCCTCACCACCATCAGACCATCACTGTCCCTCTGTCTCTTGCTGTTCACGCCAGCAAGGCCTTGCCATGGCCGTCCACCCTCCCGCCTAGCTTGGCCACGCCTCCGCCGAGCCATCGCCGCTCCGCCAAGTCCACCGCCGTCGCCCCCTTGCCGCTGTTCCTCACCATTTCTTCTCCATATCCATCCTCTCCGGTTGCATGCAGAGGAATCCGACGCCGGTTAGCCAAGGAGGGGCACGCTGACCGCTTGCCTTCCGCCGAGGAGCACCGCCGGCCGCCGCTCGCCGTGGCCACCGCCGCTGCCCTTCCTCCACCGTCTCTCTCTCCCTTTTCTCGGTTGCATGCAGGAGAGTAGCCGCCGGTTTAGCCCCGCCGCCGTCTCTCCCTTTTCTCCTGCCGTGGCTGCATGCACGACTGAGCCACCGCCGGACCTGTTCACCGCCGCTGCCTCCTCGCCGCCGTTCGCCGGCCAGCCGCGCCACCAGCCCTCGCCGTCTCTCTCCCTTTTTCCCTCCGTCTTTCCCTGTTCCGTTCCCCTTCGCCGGAACAGACAGCTCTCGCCGAGACCGTGCCAGCTTCGCCGCGCCGTCAACGGACTGCTTGCTGTTCGCCGCCGCCACTGTTCACCGCCGTGAGCAGCAACCGTCCGGAGGCCGTCCAGCAGCTCGTCCGCCGTCCCCTCACCCTGATCAGCAACCGCGCCGGCTGTGGGACACCGCCGGAGTTGCTGTGGACCGCCGCTCGCCGTTGCCCTTGGGACTTGTGCCGCCGGTTCCACCGTTCACCGGTGATCGGCCACCTTTCCCCGTCGCCCGAGCCCGGAGTTGGTGGGTGAAAACCTCTAAACCCTTATTAGGACTATCATGCGTTTTGAACGGGCTTAGGGTGTGGCGGATAGTCGATTAGCGTCAACTAGGACTTGTACGAATTTGCATGCTATTGGTAGGTGTCGGGAAACTAGTAATGGATGACAAAACAGAATTTGGTCGAGAATTAGAGATTGAAATAACGAAGAATAGTTGCTGGTTGTGTCGGGATTTGGCGACCCAAAATAACGGTAGTTAGTGGATGGGCTTGATTGGAGTGCCGGGATGGCCGGAATGATTGGATTGTGCGTCGGTCCATCAATTATGATGAATCGAGTCTACCATGTCGCCTGCTCATGTGACCGACCGTTGTGGAATGTGATTGGTGAATTGTCAATGTACGTCATAATGTCGATTACGTCATAAGTGCCGACATCGCATGTGATGCCCCGTGGTGTGAATTGGACTAGTTAAGCATATGACGTGAATTATGGAATGTGAAATTGTGGCATTGAATTGTGTGGGACATTATGCTGTGGTACATTGCACCAACATTCGTGTGCGAATTGCATGGCTACGCATTATGCATGCCGAGTATGAGGCTCATTGAAAAATATGCGAGAATGCGTGTGTGCCATGGATGTGTGATCACCTAATTATGCCCTGACGCGTTTACGCGGGGTCTAGATAATAATTGGCAGTGTGCCGTGTGATCACTTAAGGCCTTCGGGTCGTGGCCTTCAGGTCGTGCCGTCCTCATGCACAGTAGAGCGGGACGATGCCCGGTGCGTCCGGAAGACGACCATCCTAAAGCAGGCTCTGGTACGTAAGGAGATCGGTGTTGCGCCTGATGCGTTTACGTGGGCTAGAGACACTGGGCCTGGGGCGTCTTTACGCTGGCCGCGAAGTGTTGTAATTGGTCTTCGGATCGGGCCTTCGGGTCGGGCCTTCGGGTCGTGGTCTTCGGATCGGGTCTTCGGATCGGGCCTTCAGGTCGAGCTAATAAAGTAAATGGTTAACGTGTGATGCATAGTGACTGATTATATAATGGAATCCGCCGAGCATGGTATGGGACGCGTCTAAGTAGATTCCATTCTATAATCGGAACGCGAATGAAAATTTGTGCCGGGATGCTGTAGGAGTTTGATTGTGGGCATGGCAAGCTAGTGGCATTTACATGCATATGAATGCATGAAAGAGTGTGCTGAATTGTGCGACTCGGTGAACCATACTTGGAATTTTCACTAAAGGTTTTGAGCATGCGTGTGACGTACGTGTGATCGAGAATGCCGCTTGTGAAATGTGATATTATGGGATTGTCTAACCTACAGGGTCACTGAAATGACGATTTGGGCCTACGGGCCCAAGTCATCCTTGTATGTGCATGATTTGTTTTACCCGTCAGGAGATGCATGTTAGCCTAATTTAGGTTTAGGAGTTTACACTCACTGAGATGTGTCTCACGGTTTTTATAACCCAACCTTTCAGACCCACATCCATGACGAAGCCACCTGTCCCGGTACGTTTTGGGATTCCCCTAGATTACGAGCATATTATGACTGCACATCCGGTGGGGAATGGGGAGATGTACTTGAGGCATTACTCTGCGATTAGTGTAGACGTGGGTACGACACATCCTGAAGTTCACGAGTATGTAGCTTGGTGTTTCCGGGATCGTTTTGGAGACGAGTTTGGACCCCTTCGCACGATGGATGTCCCGTTCACCATAGAGGGCCAGCTTGACTCGCAGTGCCCAAATGGTGAGATCGTGGACTCTGAGATGGATGAGGAGGAGACTATAGGTCCTTTTGCCTGGTACGAGCCTACCGAAGACGAGGAGTTAGGGGGTGTAGATCACGAGCCAGTTGTGGAGGACCTAGTGGTAGAGCCAATGGAGGTCGACGAGGCCGAGCCGATGGATACCGAGGAGTCCGAGGAGGAGATTCCTAGCGAGGATTCAGAGATACCCGACAGTTCATCCGAGTCCGATGGCTCAGATCCGGATTGGGTGCCCTAGACTAGGCTTGATTTTCTTTTTATGAGGGTAGGCACTTTTTGGATTTAGGACCCTCTGCTTTGGACCGTTGTCTCTCTCTTGATTGCACCTCATTTCAAACGTTGCTTTCCTTGAAAATGATGTAAGAATGTTTCTGGTAATTTTTGATTATGGATGTGTACGTTGCCTCAGTTCTCCTTGTGTTGCTTCCCTGGTTCTCATATTTATTCTGTCAGGGTGTTTTAAATCTTTGCTTCCGCTTGTGCCTTATGTTCGGTTTTAGGAAACGGGTTGATGACGACGCGTCCTGGGACGTCGTACTACCATATCGACCTTCGAGCGGGGAGTCGCGTGCCGCGGAGGTCGGGGCGTGACAACCCCCTCGTTGAATTGGTATCAGAGCAAGGTCAGCTCGATCCGATTAGGTCGAAGCCTGGAGTGATAAGGAGCGACGAGACCATGGGTAGCCAGTTAGGATAACCGCGTGTGCTACATGTATCTCCTGACATTGTGTGATGACTTGGCATATATTATTATGATGATCCATGATATGCAGGTGCGGCAGGACCTGAGGTGAGTACGTGAAACCCTTGGGTGATGTGTTGAGTAGTCCTTATTAAGTCGCATGCTGGTTGTTTGGTTGTCGTTTCGAGACCTGCCTAGGACTTAGACTGGGATAGGTGGTCTAAGTCTCTAATTCCTTAATGGAATTATAATAGGTAGTTGAGCTGTTGAGTTGTCAGGATGAGCAAGAGAAGAGGAAAGGAGTCACAGGCTCAGCCTAGTGAGGGTGCCCGCGAGGCTAGAGACCCTAGGTTTGACAAGGTCATGGAGACCCTTTGTGAGATAGGACACATCTTCGGACTGCAGGCGCAGGAGAGAGCCGCAGCCCATGCTCAGGCTGCCGAGGCTGCAGCGATTGCTGGTAATGGAGGAAACCAAGCCCAGCAGGGACAGGATCGTCCAGGTGGAACTAGGCAAATGCCCCATTTGGTGGAGCAGTTCATGAAGATGAAGCCGCCAAGGTTTCATGGTCGTGGTGACCCTGAGGCCGCACCAAGATGGGTAGAAGAATTGGAAAAGACCTTTAAGGTTCTGGGATGCAATGATGAGGAGAAAGTAACATTGGCAGTATATCAGCTACAGGATGGTGCGAATGACTGGTGGAGTGCCATGGAAAGAGAAGTGTTTCCCGAAGGGACGGCCCCGACTTGGGCAGTGTTTGTAGAGAACTTCTATGAGAAGTATTTCTCGGAGAACGCTCAGGAGAAAAAGTTGACGGAGTTCATGAGGTTACGCCAAGGCCCGGCAACTGTGGACCAGTATGAGGTGGAATTTGCAAGGCTGGCAAAGTTCGCGCCGACAATGGTCGCGAATCCGAGGGACAAGGCTCGAAGATTCCGGGATGGGCTGAGACCGGATCTTCGGAGCCAGATTCTGTCACATGATATCAAGGAGTATGGAGAGATGTTTAGGAGAGCCCAGATAATTGAGCGAGATCAGCAAGAAAGGATAGCCGCTTCTGGATCGCGGTTCGTTCGAGGCAGGGATAACCGTCGTTTGGGAAAGAAGCCTATGACAGGCAATCGACGTTTCGCTCCCCCTGCCAGACGGAATATTGGGAAGCCAGGTGCTCCGACGGGAAGGTTTGGACCGTGCTTCAGGTGTGGAAGCACTGAGCATCAGATTCGCACCTGCCCGTAGGCGCGTCCCCCGGGACCACATATGGCTCCCCAATAGCACCAGCCCCGAGCAGGGAACCAGGCTGGGAATCCCCCACCGGCTAATCAAAGACGACCTCCTGCTCAAGGAATAGTTTATGCTGTGGCACGTGGAGAAGCGGAGAATGCGCCGGGCGTGGTCACAGGTACGGTTTACTTATGTGGTCATGCCGCTTATGCGTTGTTTGATTCAGGGGCAACCCATTCATTCATTTCAGAGCAGTTTGTTAAGTTGATTGGCTTAGCACCGGTGTTGTTAGAGATTGCGCTTTGTGTGACGACGCCGATGAATGATAGGGTGCTAGTTTCCTTTGGATGTCCTAGTTGTAAGATAAATGTTGGGGGTGAGGATGAGAGTATCGACTTGGCAGTGCTGGCCATGTTCGACTTCGATGTGATTATAGGGATGGACTGGTTAGTCCGACAGAAGGCTGTATTGGATTGCAGTAATAGGACGATCCGATTTAGTCCTGATGGACGTCCTAGCTTTGAATTCCAGGGGAACCGAGGAGGAACCTTGACCCCATGGATATCTTCGTTAGAGGTGAGTAAGTTGCTGGATGACGGGTGTGAAGGTTATCTAGTGAATGTTGTGGATCCGACCTTGGTGGAACCTAAGTTGGATGATATACCGGTTGTGTGTAATTTCCCCGAAGTCTTTCCTCAGGAATTGCCGGGTTTACCACCCGACCGAGAAGTGGAGTTCGTTATAGAATTGGCACCCGGGACTGAACCGATATCGAAGGCCCCGTATCGAATGTCCCTGTCCGAACTAAAGGAGTTGAAGGTCCAAATGCAGGAATTGTTGGACAAAGGTTTCATCCGCCCCAGTGCGTCCCCATGGGGAGCGCCAGTCCTGTTTGTGAAAAAGAAAGATGGGACCCTAAGGCTATGCATAGATTATCGGCAATTGAACCAAGTGACAGTAAAGAATAAGTACCCTCTCCCAAGGATCGATGACTTGTTCGATCAATTGCAAGGAGCCTCGGTGTTCTCCAAAATAGACTTGAGGACAGGTTACCATCAGTTGAGAATCAGGAAGGAGGACATTCCTAAGACTGCCTTTAGGACGAGGTATGGGCATTATGAGTTCACAGTGATGCCTTTTGGATTAACAAACGCCCCAGCTGCTTTCA
Source organism: Syzygium aqueum (assembly GCA_031216185.1). Lineage (NCBI taxonomy): Eukaryota > Viridiplantae > Streptophyta > Magnoliopsida > Myrtales > Myrtaceae > Syzygium > Syzygium aqueum. Next base: position 489,820 of record CM062237.1, read on the forward strand.
TGGATTTGATGAACAGAGTGTTTAGGGAATTTTTGGACCAGTTTGTTATAGTGTTCATTGATGATATCTTGGTTTATTCGAAGAGTCCCGAGGAACATGAGGAACACTTGGCGAAGGTGCTACGGACCCTGAGAGAAAACGCATTATATGCCAAGTTCAGCAAATGCGAGTTTTGGCTCAACCAAGTAGGGTTTCTCGGACACATTATCTCTGAAGATGGAATTTCCGTGGACCCGACTAAAGTAGAAGCAGTAACGAAGTGGCCCAGGCCAACGTCAGTAACGGAGATCAGAAGTTTTCTTGGTTTGGCTGGCTATTACGGAAGGTTTGTGGAGGGATTTTCATTGATAGCCCTGCCTTTGACTAGGTTGCTGAAGAAGGAGGCGAAGTACGTTTGGGATGACAAGTGTGAGAGGAGTTTCCAAGAGTTGAAACGTAAGTTGACGACCGCTCCAGTTTTGACCATTCCGTCCGGACCAGGAGGATTTGAGATATATAGTGATGCTTCACTAAGAGGACTCGGATGTGTGCTCATGCAACATGGGAAAGTGGTAGCGTATGCGTCACGCCAGCTAAGACCTCATGAGATGAATTACCCGACGCATGATTTGGAGCTGGCAGCAATTGTCTTCGCACTTAAGATTTGGAGGCATTACCTGTGCGGGGAGAAGTTCCAGATTTTCACGGATCACCAAAGCCTCAAGTATCTGTTCTCGCAGAAGGAGTTGAATATGAGACAGCGTTGATGGATGGAATTGTTGAAGGACTATGACTGCGACATCCTGTATCATCCGGGCAAGGCAAACCGGGTGGCAGATGCTTTAAGCCGCAAGTCGAGTATGGCTCATTTATTGGTTAAGGAGTGGACGTTATTGGAAAAGCTGAGAGATTCAGAGTTTAAGTTCGAAGTAAGCCGAGTGTCCAGCTTGTTCGCAACATTAAGAATCGAACCAGAGGTTCAGGTTAAGATCAAGGAACTTCAACCTTCAGACCCCGAGATTCAGAAGATTATGGAAATGGATGCGGCAAAGAGGAAGCCCGATTTCCAAGTGTCCGCGGATGGGATTTTAAAGTATCGTGGCCGACTTTGCGTGCCGGATGATGAAGGACTTAAGGAGGAAATTCTGAGCGAAGCTCATCGGAGTCAGTATAGTATCCACCCGGGTAGTACAAAGATGTACCAGAATCTACGTCAACATTATTGGTGGAATGGCCTGAAAAAGGATGTGGCTAAGCATGTGGCCAAGTGTCTGACGTGCCAGCAAGTGAAGGCACAGCACTGCAAGCCAGGCGGACTATTACGGCCTTTAGAAATTCCCGAGTGGAAGTGGGAGCATATTACAATGGACTTCGTGACGGGTCTACCGCGAAGCCAAAGAGGACACGACTCGATTTGGGTCATAGTGGATCGTTTGACCAAGTCTACACACTTCCTGGCAGTACGAAAGGATTTGGAATTAGAAAAGTATGCGGAGTTGTATGTGCGACAAATAGTGCGGCTTCATGGAGTACCAGTGACGATCACTTCAGATCGTGATCCAAGGTTTACGGCCAATTTTTGGAAAAGTCTGCAAACGGCCTTAGGAACGAGGTTACAATACAGCACGGCCTACCATCCACAAACAGACGGCCAGTCGAAAAGGACGATTCAAACCCTAGAGGATATGCTGAGAGCGTGTGTTCTAGATTTCCAAGGCAAGTGGGAAGAGCAGTTGCATTTGGTGGAATTTGCCTACAATAACAGCTTTCAGCAGAGTATTCAGATGGCGCCTTTTGAAGCTTTGTATGGTAGAGCCTGTAGGACGCCACTGTGCTGGGATGAAGTTGGTGAGTGAAGTATCATAGGTCCGGAACTTGTACAGCAGACCGTAAGAGTGGTGGAAGTCATCCGGGATAGACTAAGAACTGCTCAGAGTCGCCAGAAGAGTTACGCCGACAGAAGACGACGACCCTTGGAGTTTCAAGTAGGAGATCATGTGTTCCTCAAGGTGTCGCCAATGAAAGGACTATCCTGATTCGGCAAGAAAGGAAAGCTTAGCCCAAGGTATGTCGGGCCATTTGAAATCCTAGAAAAGATTGGAGATATGGCATACCGACTAGCCTTGCCTCCCAACCTATCCCAGGTGCATAATGTTTTCCACGTGTCGATGCTAAGGAAGTATGAACCGAACCCGACTCATGTTTTAAGATACGAGGAAGTGGACGTGGACGACAGAGTGACATACGTGGAGAAGCCGGTCAGAATCGAGGACAGAAAAGACCGTGTACTAAGGAACAAGACGATTCCGATGGTCAAGGTGGTTTGGGAGCATCATGGAATGGAAGGCGCTACTTGGGAAAGTGAAGAGGCCATGCGACGTCAATACTCTCAACTGTTCGAGTAGATTAATGTGGGTTTTAAATTTCGAGGACGAAATTTTTGTAAGGGGGAAGAATTGTAACATCGCGAAATTCGACTCAATCTCTGGAATAAATAAAACGAGTATTATTCGATATTTCATTTTCGTAAGTCTCGCCCGGAGCTGATCACTCTTGGGATACTGACCAAATGAGAATGGCCAACTAGGAATAGGTACGTGGACCATGGACCTGGTCGCGAGTTAAGCCGGATTTAGAAGAATGACGAGCAACTATTTTGGGCCGGTGTGAACCGATCTTCCGAACCGGACAGTCGTGTTATCGGAACTAGTGATAATTCCTCTCGTTCTCTCGACAATCGAGCTCGCCGCGACTCGGACAAACCAAGGTCGATACGCGTAAATTCTAAACGGCCGCTCGTTAGTGAGAGATTTGGAAATTTGGAATTCGACGGATTCGACCGTGGAATTTAGTCCGGGCTTTGAGGTCGAATTTCGTGAGTTACGGGATTGAATTTTAGTTGGACAACGTCAAATTAAGCTGGCCATTTATGTATAGGACTTGTACGGTCGAAAAATTTACGATTCGACCCGGTACCGGAACTTATTGTCGGTTTTACCCCCATGCCCTTTGGAATTCCGAAAATTTTGAATTCTTGTGGAGGTGTGACACTTGTCAACACCCCCCTTCCCCATGCATGTCATGATTTAATCCAACATCTCACTCCACCTCTTCATCTTCCCCATGGTCCCCATCATCACCTATCGCTTCCTCTCTCACTCACTCTCTCTTTCTCTCTCTCCCCCTCTCATCCGGCCACACTCTCTCTTTCTCACGCCCTCTCTCCCTCTCCTCTCCGGCGAGTTCTCTCCCCTTCACAGCCTCACGCCGCCGCCCACAGCCGCCGAAAACGCCACCAGCCAGCACCACCACCGTGCACCGCCCTCTCTCTCTCGCCTCACCACCATCAGACCATCACTCTCCCTTTATCTCTTGCTGTTCACGCCGGCAAGGCCTTGCCATGGCCGTCCACCCTCCCGCCTAGCTCGGCCACGCCTCCGCCGAGCCATCGCCGCTCCGCCAAGTCTACCGCCGTCGCCCCCTTGCCGCTGTTCCTCACCGTTTCTTCTCCATATCCATCCTCTCCGGCTGCATGCAGAGGAATCCGACGCCGGTTAGCCAAGGAGGGCCACACTGACCGCTTGCCTTCCGCCGAGGAGCACCGCCGGTCGCCGCTCGCCGTGGCCACCGCCGCTGCCCTTCCTCCGCTGTCTCTCTCTCCCTTTTCTCGGTTGCATGCAGGAGAGTAGCCGCCGGTTCAGCCCCGCCACCGTCTCTCCCTTTTCTCCCCACCGTGGCTGCATGCACGGCTGAGCCACCGCCGGACCTGTTCACCGCCGCTGCCCCCTCGCCGCCGTTCGCCGGCCAGCCGCGCCACCAGCCCTCGCCGTCTCTCTCCCTTTTTCCCTCCGTCTCTCCCTGTTCCGTTCCCCTTCGCCGGAACAGACAGCCACTCGCCGAGACCGAGCCAGCTCCGCCGCGCCGTCAACGGACTGCTTGCTGTTCGCCGCCGCCACCGTTCACCGCCGTGAGCAGCAGCCGTCCGGAGGCCGTCCAGCAGCTCGTCCGCCGTCGCCTCACCCTGATCAGCAACCGCGCCGGCTGTGGGACACCGCCGGAGTTGCTGTGGACCGCCGGACCGCCGTTCGCCGTTGCCCTTGGGACTTGTGCCGCCGGTTCCACCGTTCACAGGTGATCGGCCACCTTTCCCCGTCGCCCGAGCCCGGAGTTGGTGGGTGAAAACCTCTAAACCCTTATTAGGACTATCATGCGTTTTGAACGGGCTTAGGGTGTGGCGGATAGTCGATTAGCGTCAACTAGGACTTGTACGAATTTGCATGCTATTGGTAGGTGTCGGGAAACTAGTAATGGATGACAAAACAGAATTTGGTCGAGAATTAGATATTGAAATAACGAAGAATAGTTGCTGGTTGTGTCGGGATTTGGCGACCCAAAATAACGGTAGTTAGTGGATGGGCTTGATTGGAGTGCCGGGATGGCCGGAATGATTGGATTGTGCGTCGGTCCATCAATTATGATGAATCGAGTCTACCATGTCGCCTGCTCATGTGACTGACCGTTGTGGAATGTGATTGGTGAATTGTCAATGTACGTCATAATGTCGATTACGTCATAAGTGCCGACATCGCATGTGATGCCCCGTGGTGTGAATTGGACTAGTTAAGCATATGACGTGAATTATGGAATGTGAAATTGTGGCATTGAATTGTGTGGGACATTATGCTGTGGTACATTGCACCAACATTCGTGTGCGAATTGCATGGCTACGCATTATGCATGCCGAGTATGAGGATCATGGAAAAATATGCGAGAATGCGTGTGTGCCATGGATGTGTGATCACCTAAGTATGCCCTGACGCGTTTACGCGGGGTCCAGATAATAATTGGCAGTGTGCCGTGTGATCACTTAAGGCCTTCGGGTCGTGGCCTTCGGGTCGTGCCGTCCTCATGCACAGTGGAGCGGGACGATGCCCGGTGCGTCCGGAAGACGACCATCCTAAAGCAGGCTCTGGTACGTAAGGAGATCGGTGTTGCGCCTGACGCGTTTACGCGGGCTAGAGACACTGGGCCTGGGGCATCTTTACGCTGGCCGCGAAGTGTTGTAATTGATCTTCGAATCGGGCCTTCTGGTCGGGCCTTCGGGTCGTGGTCTTCGGATCGGGTCTTCGGATCGGTCCTTCGGGTCGAGCTAATAAAGTAAATGGTTAACGTGTGATGCATAGTGACTGATTATATAATGGAATCCGCCGGGCATGGTATGGGACGCGTCTAAGTAGATTCCATTCTATAATCGGAATGCGAATGAAAATTTGTGCCGGGATGCCGTAGGAGTTTGATTGTGGGCATGGCAAGCTAGTGGCATTTACATGCATATGAATGCATGAGAGAGTGTGCTGAATTGTGCGACTCGGTGAACCATACTTGGAATTTTCACTAAAGGTTTTGAGCATGCGTGTGACGTACGTGTGATCGAGAATGCCGCTTGTGAAATGTGATATTATGGGATTGTCTAACCTACAGGGTCACTGAAATGACGATTTGGGCCTACGGGCCCAAGTCATCCTTGTATGTGCATGATTTGTTTTACCCGTCAGGAGATGCATGCTAGCCTAATTTAGGTTTAGGAGTTTACACTCACTGAGATGTGTCTCACGGTTTTTATAACCCAACCTTTCAGACCCGCGTCCATGACGAAGCCACCTGTCCCGGTACGTTTTGGGATTCCCCTAGATTACGAGCATATTATGACTGCACATCCGGTGGGGAATGGGGAGGTGTACTTGAGGCATTACTCTGCGATTAGTGTAGACGTGGGTACGACACATCCTGAAGTTCACGAGTATGTAGCTTGGTGTTTTCGGGATCGTTTTGGAGACGAGTTTGGACCCCTTCGCACGATGGATGTCCCGTTCACCATAGAGGGCCAGCTTGACCTGCAGTGCCCGAATGGTGAGATCGTGGATTCCGAGATGGATGAGGAGGAGACTATAGGTCCTTTCGCCTGGTACGAGCTTGCCGAGGACGAGGAGTTAGGAGGTGTGGATCACGAGCCAGTAGTGGAGGACCCAGTGGTGGAGCCAATGGAGGTCGACGAGGCCGAGCCGATGGATACCGAGGAGTCCGAGGAGGAGATTTCTAGCGAGGATTCAGATATACCCGACAGTTCATCCGAGTCCGATGGCTCAGATCCGGATTGGGTGCCCTAGACTAGGCTTGATTTTCTTTTTATGAGGGTAGGCACTTTTTGGATTTAGGACCCTCTGCTTTGGACCGTTGTCTCTCTCTTGATTGCACCTCATTTCAAACGTTGCTTTCCTTGAAAATGATGTAAGAATGTTTCTGGTAATTTTTGATTATGGATGTGTACGTTGCCTCAGTTCTCCTTGTGTTGCTTCCCTGATTCTCATATTTATTCTGTCAGGGTGTTTTAAATCTTTGCTTCCGCTTGTGCCTTATGTTCGGTTTTGGGAAACGGGTCGAAGACGACGCGTCCTGGGACGTCGTACTACCATATCGACCTTTGAGCGGGGAGTCGCGTGCCGCGGAGGTCGGGGCGTGACAGTCCATGTCGGGAACTTGACGGCCAAATTAACGGTGGTTAGTGGATTAACTTGATTGGGGTGCCGGGATGGCTGGGATGGTTGAATTGCGTGTCGGTTTGACAATCATGATGAATTGGGTTTACCATGTCGCGTGTTCGTGTGACCGACCAATGTGGATTGTGATTGGTGAATTGTCAATATACATCATAAGTGCCATATTCACATGTGATGCCCCGAATTATTGATTGGGCTAACTAAGCATATGACGTGGATCATTGAACATGAAATTGTGGCATTGAATTGTGTGGGACATTATGCCATGGTACATTGCACCAACATTCGTGTGCGGAATTGCATGGCTACGTATTATGCATGCCAAGTATGAGGCTTGTGGAAATTGTGCGAGAATGCGTGTATGCCATAGATTGTGATCACCTAATTATACCCTGATGCGTTTACGCGGGGTTCAGATAAAACCGGTTGTGTGAATGTGTGATCACTCTTCGCCTTGATACGTTTACGCGGGGTGTGCCGTCCTCATGCACTTTGGAGCAAGACGATGCCCGGTACGTCCGGATGACGACCATCCTGATGTGTTTACGCGGGCTCTGGTTCGTAAGGAGATCGGTGTTGCGCCTGATGCGTAAGGACGCGGGCTAGAGACATTGGGCCCGGGGCGTCTTTACGCTGGCCATAGAGTGTTGTGATTGGTCTTCGGACTGGATCGTCGGATCGGGCCTTCGGGTCGAATTAACGGAATAAATGGTTAACGTGTGATGCATAGTGTCTGATTATGTAATGGAATCTACAGGGCATGGTATGGGACGTGCCTAGGTGGATTCTATTCTATAATCAGAACACGAATCAAATTTTATGCCGAAATGCCATAGGAGTCGAATTGTGAACATGGCAAGTTAGTGGCATCTGCATGTATATGAATGCATGAGTTAGTGTGCGAAACTGTGTGACTCGGTGATCTATGCTTGGAATTGTCACTAAAGATTTGAGCATACGTGTGACGTACGCATGATCGAGGGTGCCGCTCGTGTAATGTGATAATATGGGATTATCTAACCTGCAGGTCATTGAAATGCCGATTTGGGCCTACGGGCCTAAGTCATCCTTGTATGTGTGTGGTTTGTTTTTCCTGTCAGGAGATGCATGTTAGCCTAATTTAGGTTTAGGAGTTTTTCACTCACTGATATGTGTCTCACGGTTTTTATAACCCAACCTTTCAGACCCACGTCTATGACGAAGCCACCTATCCCGGTACGTTTTGGGATCCCCTTAGAGTATGAGCATACTATGACTGCTCACCCTGTAGGGAACGGGGAGGTGTACTTGAGGCATTATTCTCTGATAAGTGTAGACGTAGGTACGACACATCCTGAAGTTCATGAATATGTTGCATGGTGCTTCCGTGACCGTTTTGGAGACGAGTATGGACCCCTCTGTACTATGGATGTTCCATTTACCATAGATGGTCAGTTAGACCAACAGTGCTCGAGTGGTGAGATCGTGGATTCGGAAATAGATTCGGGGGAGACTATAGGTCCTTTTGCTTGGTACGAGGCTGCTGAGGACGAAGAGCTAGGAGGCATAGACCACGAGCTAGTAGTGAAGGACCCGGTGGTGGAGCCAATGGAGGTCGACGAAGCCGAGCCGATGGATACCGAAGAGTCCAAGGAGGAGATTTCCAGTGAGGATTCCGAGATACCCGAGAGTTCATCAGAGTCCGACGATTCCGATCCGGATTGGACGCCTTAGGCTAGGCTTAGTCTTTTCGTGAGGATAGACACTGTTTGCCTTTCAGACCTCTACTTTTTAGCTGTTGGCCCTCTTGGTTCTTAGCCCTTATGACTCATATGCCAGTACCCTTTTGGTTGTACCCTTCTTTTGATTACTGTTTCGAAAAGGGATGCTGTAAGTTTGTTGTTGACATTTTCAATGGATGTGTACGTTGCCTAAGTTCTTCTTATGTTGCTTTCCTTGGTTCTCATAATTATTCTGTACAAGTGTTTTTAATTATTGCTTCTGCATGTGCCTTATGTTATATGACGGGAAATGGGTCGACGACGATGCGTCCTGGGATGTCGTACTATTCCGACCACCGAGCGGGGCGTCGCGTGCCGTGGAGGTCGGGGCGTGACATGTTTGCAATTCAAAGTATAAAACCAAGCACTTGAAAACTTTTGCTGCAAAATGATAGATTTTATAAGGGATAATATATCTTCATAGCATCAGAATTAACAGGAGTGGAGAACTCATGGCCGTCCATTTCTACGAGAATCAGGGCACCTCCGGGAAACACCTTTTTAACCACATATGGACCGATGTAGTTTGGGGCAAATTTACCCCCAGGAACAGGAAAAACCGGCAGCACCTTCCTTAGGACTAGATCATTTACCTCGAAGTATCTTGGACGTACTTTTTTGTTGAAGGATCTAGCTATCCTCTGCTGATAGGTTTGATCGTGGCAAATGGCTTTCAGTCACTTTTCATCAATTAAGTTCAATTGCTCATGCTTTTGTCGCATCCATTCCGCTTCAGATAATTCTACCTGAGACAAAACTCGCAGGGAAGGGATCTCTACTTCAATGGGCAGAATTGCTTCCATGCCATACACCAAGGAAAAAGAGGTTGCACTGACAGAGGTTCGGATGGAAGTCCGATATGCCATTAATGCAAATGGCGTGCCAATCACGATAGTTTTCAGCCGTTTTGGCCAAGATTTTCTTGATGTTCTTGTTAGCGGCTTCAACTGCTCCATTCATCTGTAGACGATAGGGAGATGAATTCAGATGCTGGATCTTGAACTCATTGAACAATTGATCTATGAACTTATTGTTCAAATTCGTCCCATTATCGGTAACAATGGCCTCGGGGACACCATAACGAGCGATTATGTCTCGCCTGACGAATCTTACAACATTTTTAGCAGTGACGTTTGCATAAAATGCCGCCTCAATCCACTTGGAGAAATAATCAATCGCGACTAAGATGAATCGGTGTCCATTCGATGCCTTGGGATTGATTGGGCCAATCACATCGATGCCCCACATTGAAAAAGGCCACGGCTCGGACAACTGATGTAATTCCATCGGCAGAACATTTATTTTATCCCCATGAACCTGACAGCGATGGCATCTTCGAACATGTTGGATATAGTCACTTTCAAGACTGAGCCAATAATAACCGAACCGCATGATCTTCTTAGCTAACATGTGGCTATTAATGTATGGACCACATATCCCCTCGTGTACTTCTTGCATGATTCTAGTAGCTTCAGCTGCGTCTACACACCTTAATAAGATCGAATCATAGGATCTTTTGTATAGTTTTTCACCACTGACAAAGAATTTTGAAGCCATTTTCATTATGTACTTCCTATCGGCCGGAGTGCTTCCCTCAGGAAATTCTTGTCTCTAGATGTAGCTCATGATATCGTAATACCATGACTTTTCGTCATGTTCTCCGTTCACAACCATATAATAGGCCGATTTTGTTAAGATTTCGATCTTCAAGGGTTCTACCTCTACTCCACCAGTCACTTGCAGCATGGATGATAACGTAGCTAACGCATTAGCAAACTGATTATGGGACCTTGACAAATATTCAAAGGAGATGTCTTTGAATTCCTTTATGATTTCTTCAAGGTATTCATGATACGGCACCAATTTGATGTCGCTTGTCTTCCACTCTCCTACAGTTTGGAGAATAATCAGAGCGGAATCACCAAACACTTTCAACTTGGTTATCCCCATTTCCACTACTGCTTAGAGTCCGAGGATGCAAGCTTCGTACTTGGCTATGTTGTTGGTACACGGGAACACCAACTTTACTGCTACTGGATAATGTTGCCCATCTAGGGATATTAAAATTGCCACAGTGCTGGAACCAGCCAAGTTTACGGCTCCATCGAAGAACATGGTCCATGTATCTTCCTTTATTACCAAAATGCGATCTTCTGGGAAATATCTATCATCATCCGAGATTCCAGGATTCTCGGCTAACACATCAGCAATTACTCGGCCTTTAACTGACTTCTGTGGCATCATCTAGACATCAAATTCTGAAATTAAAATCTTCCATTTGGCTAACTTCCCTACCAAAGCCGATTGATCAAGTAAATACTTGATGGGATCATTCTCAGTCACCAGCAAGGTCTGGTGATGCAATGTATATTGTCTTAGCCTATAGAGCACCCATACTAGTGCAGCGCAAGTCTTCTCGACTTTAGGATAATTCAACTCCGAGATGGTAAACTTCTTACTTAAGTAATAAATGGCTCGCTTTTTTCTATCTTCAGGATTTTTCTGGGCTAGCATCGCTCCTAGAGACTCGCTATGAATCGTGAGATAAATGATCAAAGGTTGGCCCGGCATTTGAGGGACTAGCACTGGTGGTTTCATCAGGTACTGCTTCAGTTCATTAAACGCTGCCTGGCAATTATCGTCTCATTCCACTTGAGCATTCTTCCTTAGAAGTTTGAAGAACTGTTTAGCAGTTTCAGAGAGCTGAGAAATAAAACGGGCTATATAGTTCAATCTACCCAGGAGGCTCCGTACTTCTTTTACGGTCGATGGGGGTTGCAGCTCATATATAGCCTTTACTTTGGAAGGATCGACTTCAATGCCCTTACTGCTTACTACAAACCCGAGTAGTTTGCCCGACGTTGCCCCGAATATGCACTTTGCTGGATTGAGACGGAGTTTAAACTCATGGAGTCAGTCGAACAACTTCTTCAGGGTGTCAACATGACTCTCTCCGGATCGAGACTTAGCAATCATGTCATCAACATAGATCTCGATCTCCTTATGTGTAACATCCCGAAATTCGACTCGATCTCTGGAATGAATTAAACGAGTATTATTCGATATTTCATTTTCGTAAGTCTCGCCCAGAACTGATCACTCACGGGATACTGACCAGATGGGAATGGTCAACTAGGAATAGATACGTGGACCAAGGACCCGATCGCGAGCCAAGCCTGACTTAGGAGAATGACGAGGAAGTATTTTGGGCCAGTGTGAACCGATCATCCGAAACGGACAATTGTGTCATCGGAACTAGTGATAATTCCTCGCGTTCCCTCTCTCGAGCTCGCCGCGATTCGGACAACCCGAGGTCAAAACGTTTGAATCCTAAACGGCCACTCGTTAGTAAGAGATTAAGAAATTTGAAATTTGACGATTTGATCGTGAAATTTAATCCGGACATCGAGAACGATTTTCGTGAATCTCGGGATAGTTTTTATGAGGACGACGTCAAATTAAGCTGGCCATATGTGTATAGGACTTGTACGGTCGAAAAATTAGCGATTCGACCCGGTACCGGAACTTAATGTCGGTTTTGCCCCTATGCCCTTTGGAGTTCCGAATTTTAGGGGTTATAGGCCTAGCCCTAGGGTGTGACACTTGTCACTCTAGCCCTTCCCCATGCATGCAATCATCTCACCCAAGCCCACACTCAACCTCTTGGCCTCCCCCATGCAACTCATCATCACCTTTCACTTCACCCCTCTCTCTCTCTCTCTTCCTTTCTCTCTCTCTCTCATGCCCACTCTCCCTCACTCGGTCACTCCCCCTCTCCCTCTCCCTTCCGGCGACCTCTCTCTCTTCCGCTCAGCCTCACGCCGCTCGCCGCCCGCCGGAACCGCCGCCACCAGCCAGCACAGCCACCGTGCGCCGACCTCTCCTTCTCGCCTCATCACCAGTCGGCCGTCTCTGTCCTTCCTCCCTTGCTGTCCACGGCCAACCAAGGCCTCACGCCGAGGTCAGCTTGGCCCCGCCTCTGCTGAATCCGACGCCGCCCCGCCAAGGCCGCCGCTGTTGGCCGCCGTCACCCCTTGCCGTTCTCCTCCGTCTCGCCTCCATCTCCTCCCATTTCGGCCTGCATGCAACGAGGAATGGCGCCGGTCAGCCAAGGAGGAGCACGCTGACCGCTTGCCTTCCGCCAAGGAGCACCGCCGGCCGCCGCTCGCCGTGGCCACCGCCACTGCTCTTCCTCCGCCGTCCCTCTCTCCCTCTTTCGATTGCATGCAGTGGAGTGGCTGTCGGATTAGTCACGCCACCGTCGCCGTCGCCTCTCTCCTTCGTCTCCACCGCGGCTGCATGCAGGGATGAACCACCGCCGGAGCCACCCGCCGCTGCACGCCGCCGTTCACCGCCATCGCGGTGGCTGTCCTCCGTCGCCACCCTCGCCGTCCCTCTCAACTTTCCCTCCGTCTCTCCCTGTTTTGCCCCTTCGCCGGAGCAGACCGCCGTTCGCCGAGACCGAGCCAGCACCGCCGCGCCGCCACCGGACTGCTCGCTGTTCGCCACCGCCGCCGTGCACCGCCGAGAACAGCAGCCGTCCGGGGACCTTTCAGCCGCTCATCCGCCTCCCCCTCACCGTGATCAGCAACCGCACCGGCCGTGGGACGCCGCCGTAGTTGCTGTGAGTCACCGGACCACTGGCCACCGCTCGCCGTCGCACCATTGGGAAGTGCGCCGCCGGTTCCACCGTCTACCGGTGATCGGCCGCCGTTCCCCGTCGCCCGGACTTGAGATTAGATGGGTGTGAACCTCTAAACCCTAATTAGGACGATTATGCGTTTTAACGGGATTAGGTTGTGTTTAGGATTTAATTAGTGTCAATTAAGAATTGTATGGAATTGCATGTTACTAGTGAGCATCGGGAAACCATCGGTAGGCGACAAACAGAAAATTAGAAATGGATTAGAGGTCCAAAGGTTAAGAATTAGCTGTTGTCCATATTGGATTTTGAGGGCCAATTCCACGATAGTTTGAGAATCGAATTGATTGGATTGCCGGGATTGTCAGGATAATTAACTTGTATGTCGGTTTGGCAATGGTGATGATTTGGGTCTACTATGTCGCATGTTCGTGTGATCGACATATGTGGAATGTGATTGGTGAATTATCAATGTACGTCATAAGTGCCGTATTCACATGTGATGCCCCGAGTTATTGATTGGGCTGACTGAGCATATGACGTGGATCATTGAATGTGATATGGTGGCATTGAATTGCGTGGGACGTTCTGCCGTGGTACATTGCACCAACATTTGTGTGCGGAATTACATGGCTACACATTATGCATGCCGGGTATGAGGCTTGTGGAAATTGTGCGAGAATGCGTGTGTGCCATGGACATGTGATCACCTAATTATGCCCTGAGGCGTTTACGCGGAGTTCAGATAAAAACCGGTTGTGTGAATGTGTGATCACCATCGCCCTGATGCGTTTACGCGGGGTGTGCCGTCCTCATGCACTTTGGAGCAGGACGATGCCCGGTACGTCCGGAAGACAACCATCCTAATGCATTTACGCGGGCTCTGGTTTGTAAGGAGATCGGTGTTGCGCCTGATGCGTAAGGACGCGGGTTAGAGACACTGGGCCTAGGGCGTCTCTACGCTGGCCACGGAGTGTTGTGATTGGTCTTCGGACCGGATCTTCGGATCGGACCTTCAGGTCGGGCCTTCAGGTCAAGTTAATGAAATAAATGGTTAACGTGTGATGCATAGTCTCTGATTATGTGATGGAATCCGCTGGACATGGTATGGGACGTGTCTAAGTAGATTTCATTCTATAATCGGAACACGAATGGAAATTTGTGCCGAGATGTCATAGGAGTTTGATTGTGGGCATGGCGAGTTAGTGGCATTTGCATGCATATGAATGCATGAGTTAGTATGCGGAATTGCGTGATTCGGTGATCTCTACTCGGAACTGTCACTAAAGCTTTTGAGCATGCGTGTGACGTACACATGATCGAGAGTGCCGCTTGTGAAATGTGATATTATGGGATTGTCTAACCTGCAGGGTCATTGAAATGCCGATTTGGGCCTACGGGCCTAAGTCACCCTTGTATGTGCATGATTTGTTTTACCCGTCAGGAGATGCATGTTAGCCTAATTTAGGTTTAGGAGTTTTACACTCACTGAGATGTGTCTCACGGTTTTTATAACCCAACCTTTCAGACCCGCGTCCATGACGGATCCACCTGTCCCGGTACGTTTTGGGATTCCCTTAGATTACGAGCACATTATGACTGCACATCCGGTGGGGAATGGGGAGGTGTACTTGAGGCATTACTCTGCAATTAGTGTAGACATGGGTACGACACATCCTGAAGTTCATGAGTATGTAGCCTGGTGTTTCCGGGACCATTTTGGAGACGAGTTTGGACCCCTTCGCACGATGGATGTCCCGTTCACCATAGAGGGCCAGCTTGACCCGCAGTGCCCGAATGGTGAGATCGTGGATTCCGAGATGGATGAGGAGGAGACTATAGGTCCTTTCGCCTGGTACGAGCCTGCCGAGGACGAGGAGTTAGGAGGTGTGGATCACGAGCCAGTAGTGAAGGACCCAGTGGTGGAGCCGATGGAGGTCGACGAAGCTGAGCCGATGGATACCGAAGAGTCCGAGGAGGAGATTTTTAGCGAGGATTCAGAGATACCCGACAGTCCGTCCGAGTCCGATGGCTCAGATCCGGATTGGGTGCCCTAGGCTAGGCTTGGTTTTCTTTTTATGAGGGTAGACACTTTTTGGATTTAGGACTCTCTACTTTTGACTGTTGTCTCTCTTGATTGCACCTCATTTCAAATGTTGCTTTCCTTGAAAACGATGTAAGAATGTTTCTGGTGATTTTTGATTATGGATGTGTACGTTGCCTCAATTCTCCTTGTGTTGCTTCCCTGGTTCTCATATTTATTCTGTCAAGGTGTTTTAAATTTTTGCTTCCGCTTGTGCCTTATGTTCTGCTTCGGGAGACGGGTCGATGACGACGCGTCCTGGGACGTCGTACTACCGTATCGACCATCGAACGGGTTGTCGCGTGCCGTGTAGATCGGGGCGTGACATTATGCATCATGTCATGGAAAAGAGTCACCATTGCCCGTTGTTATGTTGCCCCGGCATTTTTAAGACCGAAGGGCATGCCCTTTATAGTAGAATGTATCCCAAGGAGTGATGAACGTTGTTTTCTCCTTATCGCTGTCCTTCATTCTTATCTGATTATAACCTGAGAAACCATTAGTGAAGGAAAATAGCTCAAATCCAATAGTACTATCTACCAGAACGTCTATGTGCGATAATGGGAAGTCATCTTTAGGGCTAACCTTGTTCAGGTCGCGATAATCGATGTAAACCTGAACTCGGCCGTCCTTCTTCATGACTGGCACGATATTGGCCATCCAGGTAGGGTATTGGGTGACTTCGATGAATCCCACTTTCAAGAGCTTTATGACCTCTTCTTCTATTTTCTTCGAAAGCTCAGGTTTGGTTCTCCGTAGCCTCTGTTTCTTGGGTGGCATGCCGGGATTAGTAGGCAAGCCATGCTCCACAATAAAAGAGTCTAAACCCGGTATATCGATATATGACCAGGCAAAAATGTCTTGGTAATTCTTCAGCAATTGGACTAGGCGTCTTGCTTCACCTTCAGGAAGAATTGCCCCTATTTTTATCTCCTTGGGTTCTCCGAATTCACTCAGATTGACGGTGATAGTTTGATTTACCGTTAGGACTTTAGGTCTTTCATGATGCTCTAGGTCGTGCTGAAGGTCCGAGGAATTGTCGAGTTCATTAGTATCATTGAGATCAAGCTCGGCGGCGCATAATTTATCGGATTGGACCGTTCCCATATCCTCATATGTCACAAGATTATCCCTGAAACATAAAGCAAGGGATTCAGAAGAACAAACAGGGCTCAACATTACATTTTTTTGTAATTTTTCTTGACTCTATTTTTTTTTTCCTTTTTTTTGAAATTCTTTTCAAAAAGTTTTAACACGAGGGAGCATGAAGAAGCTCGGGCCTTAGAATTCTCCTTGGACTATATTCGCTTTTATCGGTTGGATATCATCACCGGGCTGGTTTGATGTACCTCAACATACCCTCAAAAAACTGAAAATAACTTGTAATTTCATTGATTATTTCGAAATGAATTACATTTATTGAATGGAAATTGCAATAGTCAAGTCCTAGAAATGAAAATGGAAAGTAGCACCCGAGACGGGGCAAGTTCTAAAAAGCAGTAAAAATTCTCACATAGGGGAGTGTGCGAAAGAGTAAAGGTTTTACTCTTGTGGGCCTGTGCCCATTCCCTCTAGCGGTCCTTCTTCGATAGCTCCAATGAAGACATCATCGAAGAGGGCAGTGATTCCCTTCATTGCATCATCAAAATCTCCTGTCATTGGAGGTGTTGGATCATCCATACCTCCCCATCCGTCAGGGACAATGTCATGAGAGTCAACATAGAAGCTCGAGAGCGCTGAGTACTTCACACAATAGTCGAATTTGCCGCTCGGTTGCCCCAGAGTATCGATCACTTCCTTCTCTTCGTGCATCATCCTCACAGGGCCTGGGAATGTGGTGCGAATGTGTGGAAGCAACCTACCACGCCCAAGTTCTTCGTTATTTTTTATAGTTCCACCCCACGTTCTTCACCATTCCACTCTTTTTTAGATTGCTGTCTATTCTGCCCGTCTCCTCGACCTCGACCTCTACCACGTCTATGTCCATATCTCTCATTATTTGGCATGGTTGACCCCTAGTACCCCAATCCAGAAGTGCAGAGCCTTTAAGAGACTTCCACCGGTTGGCAGATACCTTGACCATTCTTGCCAAGACCTTCTCCCAGAGTAAAGCCATGGGACACCATTACTCTTCCGACCATTACAGCAGTATTTGATACCTCAGGAACGGGCGGTGATGATCTTCTAGCCGTATGTATGGTTGATACGAGTTCGAGCGACTGGTAACTCGATTTTATTTTGCAATCTGGCTCGAAATAGGGGATAGTTGTTGCATGATAAATTGGGTGTTCTTCTTCACCGTGGATTGTGACTAACTTTCTTTCCACAACGAACTTCACTTTCTGATGTAGACTGGAAAGCACAGCTCTAGCAATGTGAATCCATGGACGACCCAACAGAAAATTAAATGCTGTGGGAATGTCCATAACTTGAAATAGGATATTGAATATTGTTGCTCCTATCTGTATGTCAAGGTGGATTTCTCCCATCACTTTTTTCTTCGTTTCATCAAAGGCTCGCACGGAGGACTTCGCAGAATTTATCTTAGAAGGATCTATCTTGAGGAGGTGTAAAGTTGCCAGAGGATAGATGTTCAAGGCTGATTCGTTGTCAATGAGTACCCGGGCTATATGCGAGGCCTTGTATTTGACAGAAATGTAAAGTGCTTTGGTATATCCTCTTCCTTCTAGAGGGAACTCTTTATCCGAAAAGGCTATAAGGTCTTTGAGAAGTATGGAACCCATAAATTCCTCCAATTTATCATGATCGATCATCTCGGAGATAGTGGAAATAATGCCGATATAGTCAACATAAACAATCAGCCCAGCTTCTACCATCCTTGAGATTCTTTCTCTCATGATAGTCAGGGAAAGGACCTCATTACTCGGGTAATAACCGGCTTTCACCAACTCACCATAGACATCGGTGGTATATACCTTGACATTCTTGATTCGACCAGCATCGAAGCTAAATATGGCATTCACATTACCCGCGTGATCAGGGAGCGGGTTACTCTGAACATTCGGCTTAACAGGTTGGAATGAAAAAGCCTTCGTGTCCAAGAGGTTCTGGATTCGGTGGTTGAGGATATAGCAATCGTCGGTTGAGTGTCCCAACTCGCCCATATGATAATCGCATTTCTTCGACGGGTCGTAGATATAGAACTGCTCAGGATTAGGCTGCTTTGGCGCGGTAGTAAGCAAGCCTTTCTTCCGGAGCACTGCCAATACTTGAGACAACGATTCGGGGAGGGGATGAATTGTCTCTTGTTGTTCTTCCTCTGAAACGGTTGACAACCCGTGTTTTGTTGCTGAGCTTCTACTACTTGGATTGCTGAGGCAGGGTTAGTATTCCATCGGCCCGATTGGTTATAAGTCACATTCACTTCAGTTGCCGGTTCTTTCTCTTTTTTTGAACTAAATCTTTTGGTCGACAAAGACGGCTCCACAAATCACCCATCCTTCAGTCCTATCTCAATCTGTTCGCCTATAGGGATGAGTTGGTTGAAGTTGTCAGCCGGAATGGCCACCATCTGATTACGGTACTCGAACGGGAGAGTTTTCACGAACATCCTCTTTAACTCACTATCTATGGGTTTCGGGACGACTTGAGCAGCTATATTCCTCCATCTGATAGCATAATCTTTGAAGGACTCAGTCTTTTTCATCTAAGCACGTTCAAGATCATCACGAGTAGAAATGATGTCTGTTATGAACCTGTACTACTTTAGAAATGCCTCGCTAGCTTCTTTCCAGGTTTTGAGGCCATTTATCTTCTTCATAAGATACAAGTTCAAAGCGGGACCCGTCAAACTTGCTTGAAATGCATGGATCATCAGGAGTTCGTTGTCAACATACGAAGCCATCTGCATGTGATAGAGCTGCAGGTGGGCTTTTGGACAGGAGGTGCCATTGTACTTGTCAAAATCTGGCATCTTGAACTTCTTTGGGATTTTGATCTGTGAGTACAGGGACAGATCGATCGAGAGTGAGTCCTCTGAACCCTCTAGTTGCTTCATTCTCTCTTCGAGTTTGTTGACTCGTTCATCAGGTTTGTCTTTATTGACGATAATTTGGACGGAGTCGTCTTCTAAATTGGGAAGATTGTCATCTTCCTTAACATCAACATTTTTTTCACTTTTATGCTTCGGGGCTGATTCTTCAGGGGATGCTGAAACAGGAGTCAGCTGAAGGGCTTTGATCTCAGCGGACATATGTTGCATCGCGACGACGACTTGATTTATCTGATCTTCCATGCCAGTGACACGATCACGCAAATCGATTTGATCGGCCATTCTAGCTCTCGACCGCGTACAAATAGGCGATTGTGATCGTTCCGTAATTACCTAAATTGTATGGATAAAACAAGCACACGTAAGTGTCAAGAAAAATCACATGCCGATCCATGACATCGGTCTATCCGCTTTGATTTAGAAAAGACCTTTTTTATTGAAATGACAAAAAAGTTTTACAATGACTATAACTTGAAAAGAATGTAGAGACAAATGTTTCAATTCCTAAATAAATTTAAAAACTAAGACTGAAATGAGAACAACAACTCAAGCTTTTCTATTTAGCTTGATCTATAGACATATGGGAGGCGACTTCCTTCTTCAACTGCTTATAAGCCCGAGCTATCTTGGATGCTTTTTCTTGAGCTTCGTCAGCCTTCCTTTTGAGACGGTTGTTCTCTGCACGAGTAGCGGTCTTGAGAGGCACCTTGGGTATCGTCAGGAGTAACTCCTGTGGGATTTTGTGCCGTCGGATGTATTCAGTCGTCGCGAAATAGGACTTATGTTCCCCCTTGAGCTCTCATTTGGGCTGAGCTATCTTTAACACACGGTATTTCTTCCATATCTTTTGGAGCTGAGCTATGGTCCCTTCGTGGTCTTCATCCTCGTCAGAGAAATCGACATGAAGGAGCTCCGGTTGCAACGCTGGAAGGAGCCCCTGGAGAATCTGGTATTGTCGGGACACTCTGGCGGGGTAGTATTCGATTGCGCCAATGAAGCCCAAAAGTGGAACCGGTCTAACACCATTACACGTAAGCCGAGCTTCCTCGACCTTGAACCAATTAGCATGCCATTGGAAACCTTAGGGTCTAGCATTTTCATAAAAATGATCCATTCGGAGTAATAATAATCAGGTGCATTCCCTTATTTTTCTTTATAGCTTAAAACGGGATGGCTGGAATCACTAAGTTAAGATATTTTGAGTAAATCGCTATATCCTTTTATGTGAGATAAAAACTAAATTTGCAATAGTTCAAGAGGAGCATGAAATGTTTTGTCAATATATTGTTTAAATTTAGTGAGGGAAATAAAAGTCTCGGTTGAAATGGTGTTGACAAAATTTCTTTCAAGATAGACTTGTTGGATCAATCATGCAATTGACGAATTACATGCATTCTTACAACGAGGAAAAATCACGAACCCGAAAAATGATAACAAAAAGATTCTCCCCTTTTGAAAGGATGTGGCTTTATCAAGGCATTGGCTTAAGAATGAAAAGCGACATGTTCCATGATTTGCTTTCAAAACTTTTCTCAATTCATCTTTTCCGACATTCAGAAATTCAGAGAATATTAAGATGGAATTGATTCCCAAAGGTGGTGTAATTAACTCCGACCTTAAAGGTTTTTCAATGATCACACTATATTCTTCCAAAGTCGGGGTGAGCTCATGCTTATTGAATATAAAGGTGGATGTCTCGGGGCACTAGAAGTGCGCTAATGCTCGAACGAGGCCGGTACGGACTTTGAGTAGGGGGAGCAGCCTCCCGATGTGGCCCTCAACTAGCTTGCGATTGGTCGAACTGAGTAGATTCCACCAGGTATGGAGATCGTCCTTAGGAGCATCAAGAATTCGGATGTCTGCCCCTCTCATAGTGTATAGATCAAGACTCACGACCGACTTAATGTCATGGACCGACCAAAGAAAAAGACGAAACATAAATAAATTGCGAGATAGAGATTCAGAAAACTTACTTCACCGGGTAGGATTATGGCAATCACATAGACATGCGCATGAAATGTGAGGTTCAATTTCTATCTAGACATTGGCTTGCAAAGTGGAGACGCGAGGATTACCGAGCTAAACCAGTTATGGTGGTGGTTAGGCTGGGATTCCCCTGACTTCGACTTAGTCAAAGAGCCGACCCGGGTTGTAAATGGTGCAACCGTGGTGGGTACTCAATGACACCATGAAAGAAAATTTCGGGACCAAGGAGGGCGACCTGTACAACATGAGTATGGTCGGGGTATCCACTATCTTAGTACCATCCTAAACCTATACCGCCCAGATTCGGCAGCGGGCAGTGTGTACGGTGTAGTGTAAATATAAGGCATGCACAGTAGGTTATATCAAACAGCGCTTTGTGCATAAATTAAACTATACATCCGAACACCTCCCTGCAAAACAAGGATTAACGATCATGCCTCCCCTTATGCCTCACATTCTGCAAAAACATTTAACACCTAAAATGTTAAAAACGTACCTGGGATCCTCGCTGCCAACCAAAAATTATTTTTTGAAAAGAAAAATTGGCCTAAGTGCACTAAGAGTTTTAACTTAAGTCCCTGGTGGAGTCGCCAAGCTGTAGCGACCTAAAAATTTTCATCATTTTCGGGCTAATGGATTGTTAAGATTAATCTTAACTCGAGCCCTCCTAAGCCCTACCAATTCGCAACTTAGGGTTTGAGTTCTTAAAGTGCAAATGCTTTCATGCTTGGAGTCGCCACTAATCTATTTGTGGTAGGTCGATTAGAAACCTAAATAAAATATATGGAGATATGTTTTATTTCTACGAATCAAAGATTCTAAGCTTGAGGACTTGCTTACGCTAGATCTAGTCTAACGCCCTTTCGGTACCTTTTCTTTTCAAAAAGAATGTTTTAGTATGTAGTCTGGATCCATTTCAACTTAGTCACTAACAGTGAGGTTTTCATGCGAGTGCGCAAATCACCAATTCAACACCCAAGAAAGCATTAAATAAACTGCAGATTGGAAGAATTACTTACCTTGAAGCAACGTAAGTATCTACATTGTTAGCTAGAAAATCACATCAACAACCCTAATATGATTTCTAATTAACAAGCAATTCACTCAATATTTTTTTGGATTTTCGCTTATTTAAATGAAAGCTAATCTATATGCAATGATGTGCAAAAATTGACATACGATTAATGCAAGCTAACATGCAAACTATATGTCATGCGATGACGTGACCTAATTCTAATGACGGACAAATGATTTATTTTTGGTAATTTTATCAATGAAATTCGGAATTAAAAAAATCCTAAATTAATAATGCAATCTATCCTAAGGAAAATGACTTATTCTATCCTGAAGTGACTCTTTTTTTGGGTTTTTTTATGAAAATTCGAAATAATTAAATATCCTAAATAATCCAATAAGATGAAAACAATTTCTAATCTAAACTAGGAAATATGCCACTCTAAATCCCAATTTAAATCAAATAATTATTCTATTCTTTTGGGCGTATTTAAGATTCCCTAAACATGCAAAATTCTAATTTAAATCTAACTAATATTTTTTGAATTTTCTTTTTTATTTGAAAAGGAAAAACAATTTAAACAGAGATAATGACCACATTCAAAACCAACCACGCAATCCGCAAAATTTGTCTTATCAAATTCAGATTAGGCAAAGAAATCGAACTGACGGTCATATCTATAGGGTTATAGATATTGACGGAAAGTTGATCGTTCAAATTTAGAAAGCAGATAAAATTCATTATCATATCCAAGTGGTTATGGATAGGATAATGATTTTCCGTATCGCCGCGTATCGTACCTTAGGGTTAAGGCCAGATAGTCGTTGAGATACGTTGTTGAATTAGGAAAGTTTCCTAATTTTGAATATTTTCAAATATTGCGGACATCGGAAAATTATCCTAAGATATCTAATTATCCACCAAATATTCACGAAATATTCCAAACATTCAAATTAGGAAATTAAATATTCTGAAAAAAATATCGGATAATGTCCTCTTACCTAATTTGAAAAAATTTCCAAATTGGATTGTAGATCAGGATCGGGTTTGCGGATCGGGATCGGGACGATCGGATCAAGCGACGAGCGACAGCGAGGCACGGCAGCACCGGCAGGGTCAACGGCGGTATAAGGCAGGGCAACAGCAGCGTGGGCATCCGACATTGAGAACGGCGGTGGTGGCTGGTGGCTGCTCTCTAGTGTGGGGCAGTAGCGGCGGAGCATTGTGGTTCACGGTAGTTATGGAAGTCGGCGAAGGTACGGTGCGATAGTCTCCGGCGGTGACGGCGTGGCGGCAACAGCGGTGCCGGCGTGCTGTGATCTCCGAGCAGTGACGGCGTGACGGCAGTAGTAGGGATGACGGCTATAAAGCGGCTCCAGGCGGCTGTTCAGGGCATGTCCAGAGGGTGGCTCTCCAGTGTCTCCGACAGGAATGGGTTGAGCAAGCGAGCGTCGAGGGTGGTCGGCGTGACTGTTCTGGTTGGCTGTAGACGTCGGCGGGAGAGGCAGGAACAGCGACGGCGGGATGCAACAGTGACGGGTCTGGGAGCTTCGACAAGTGGTGTCACACGGCGGTAAGGGCAGCAGCTTCGGTGGTGCGACCGGGCGTCGGCACAGCAATAGTATGAATGAGGCTGTCCGGCGAGGGTAGCGGGCGAGGCAGTCCGACGAGGGTAGCGGGTAAGGCAGCGGAGAGGCGGTGCGGCGCGGCGGTGGCTCGACGTGGCGGTGGCGCAAACAACAGCTTTGCCTGAGGGCGGTGGCGCGGTAGGACGGCGCACAGCAAGGCAGTGCAGCGTGGAGGCGGCGGTCTTCCGGCACGGCGGTGACTGTCCCTCTCTCTCTTCTCTCCCACTCACTAAAAAATTCTGATCTGAATGTTCTGTGTCTCCTAAAAATCTGACCTAACGACAAACTTATAATGCTAATCTAGGTCAATTAGATGGGCTTTTTAGTCCTAATGGGCTTAGACTTAGCTTGGGCCATTAATTTAATGTAATTCTAAGCGGGCTGAATTAATTTGAGCTTTTAATTAATTAAGCATAATGGGCTAATTTAAGCTCAAGTTAAAACGACTAAGCCTATTTGACTTGTGATTTTCGGCCCCCGACCCTTGAGCCGAGTGCTCGGTTTTTACGATGAATTTTAAGCTCGCGTGCCGTTGCCGGTCTGATGCAAAATGCAATTAATCTAAATGAACCTAAACTATATGCTATGCAATCTTAGTATTTTTTTGTTCAGGGGTTAAAATTTTAATCTCTATTTTTTATGTAAATTATGACTAAATGGTCGCTAAAATTTAGGCGTCAACAATAATCATGCCAGACTCGATTCACAAGAACTAGCTGCTCAACGCTCTATCACCCAGCAAAGAAAACACCCTCGCACATAATTGATATTATCTGCTCATGTTTTTATTTTGTTGTTATTTAATATTGAATTCTTGTTCCCATGTGATTTCCCTTAGTAATGCAAGTTCTTTATTTTCTATGTTATATATTATTTCTATCATTACTCTTTTTGCTGATAACAAAAAGGGGGAGACAACTTGGATGTGAAAAGAATATGTGAAAAATAGTGAAATTACTAAAGTGCATCGAAACAGGGGGAGTAACATCGAAACAGGAAGAACAACGTACCGCATCAATAGACACTGTTCTCTTACAACCTATTTATGATGATATCTCGATATTATTTCACTCGTAATATCTAGAAGATTTGTTATATTATTGTCATACTATTAAAGATCATCTAGACACAGTCTCTAATATTTCTTGCAAAACATTAAAGAGACATTCTACAAAGTATATTTTCTCTGAAAAATCTTCATTCAATAGATTTTGATTAAAGCAGTACGTTCAAATCAATATCTTTGTTTCACATCTTCAGGATAGTTTTGTTATCATACAAAATGGGAAGATTATTGGAGAAATATCTCCAAATGAATTTTGATGATACCCAAACTATCTTTAATATAATATCTACTTTGTCTAAGTGCATATATATTCAAAGGACTAAGTGATACTCATGATGTATATCATTGAAGACAAGATCACAAGACTGTCCTTGGAAGTTCATATAAACAACACCATAGATCACAAAAATCAACCCAATGACAATATCTCAATGAAGCTATAAGAGATCCAGCAAATGGTGATGTTTAGGTAATGATTCATTTAATATGTCTATTATCTCCCTATTGTAGTTGATGTTGACTAGACTTGTACAGCAGAAGATTCAGAAGAGAGGAGAACAGGTCGTCTAACAGTTTGTCAAAGCCGCAGCTATATAACAACAGCAAAAGCTATTTCAGGAAAGTCTGTAGAAGTTCAGGAAAAGGTTGTATGGGCAACTAGTTCCAAGGACAACACTATCGATGGACTTTAACGGCTATCTTGCTTTTACAGGACATCGTCAATGACTATATTGAAGATGCCTATAAAAGAGAAGCTCTTAAAAACAATAAGAGTATTGCTTACAAATTCTAGAAATCTGCTACTTGCCGTGTACCGAGCAAAAAGCTCCTATTTGCCCGTAACACTTGCTACATTATAATTGTGTAGAAAGATCAAGTGTATCAAGTAATAGCTGCATCCAAATCCTGATAGTGTGATCTATCAATTGATAGGATTGGTGTACGCTGAGTGTAACTTGTTTAGTAATTTACTAGTGCAATTCAGTTCAACTTATGGCTGTTAGAAGTGAAAATGGACGTGAGCTTGGAATCAAAGTGAACGACTATATATCCATGTGTGTAGCTATTTATTCTGTGACATCCTAAAATTTGCCCATTTGGGATTTATGAAATGAATGGCTTTATGAACATACTTGTAGTTAGTTCTCACCCAGAGCTGATCATTCCTGGCATACTAACCATTAGGGAAAGGCTAACTAGGGATTTAAATTTGTGCGACTAAAGAAAATTCGATCGTGAGTTGACTTTCGACCATAAAATCGCGAGGTGACATTTTGAGCCAATGTAGGCCGAACTTAGGATAGTTATGGGCCGACTCGTCATTGTCATACGAGTGGATCACAGGTGATTCCGTTTGACCGTGAAATGAATTGACGAACAATCCAGAACTTATACCGAACGATCATGTCCATCGGTACTAGCGATTGATTCTCGCGATTATATTGACAACCGAGGTCGTCACGATCCGAATGAACTTGCACGTGACTTGATTTAGTATCAGCCATGGGTCAAATATGCGAATTTCCTCAAAAGCCACCCATTAGTTTGAGAAACGCTCGAGTTACGTTAAATATAAAATTCAGTTGTTAATTAAAGACCAAATTGGGCATCGAAAAATTAGGAAAGTCACGACAGGACAATTGGACGACGTTGTGGTTGGAACGTATAGCTTTGGATTTTCCCGGATGCTTCAGAAAAATTCAAATTCAATGAGAAAATGGAAAAGTGACCATTTTACCCCTGGAGGTTTATTAAGGCTAAGCATTAGAGGGGAGGGGCATTTTGGTCATTTTGCCCCAACTTTTGAGTTGGATAATTTTGCCCTTGGATATTTTTGGAAAAGATTCGATCGTGACCATCGATTGGATTTGTGAGAGAAGGGCAAGATGGTAATTAGCCAAAAGATGGTCAAAATTAGACTATTTAGTCCTAAAGCCCTCTCTCTCTCCTCTCATTTCTCTCCCTCTCATTCGGCTCACCTATCTCTCTCCCTCACCAATCTCTTTCTCCCTTGCCGCGCCACCACTGCCGCTATTCGACCACCGTATCGCCGCGCCACGCCGCTCCCGCCACCAATCCGTCGCCCCCACACCCTCACGCCACCACCACCACCGTTCCCTCTCTCTCTTGGCCGAGAGAAGCCGACCACCGCCCAACCCACCACCGCTACCGGTCAGCCGATCGTCGCCGCCGCCATCCGCCGTGAGGCCATTGGCTTGCCGCTGCCGCTTTTCACTCTAGCTGAGTCAGTCTAGAGTTTAGGTAAGTCGCGATCTAAACCCTCGCCTAGTATATCGGATAACTTTGGACCCGTTTAGATGCGATTTAGTGAAAATTAGGGATGGATTAGATTAGCGGGCTTTAGGATTGAAATCGGAAAGTTTTGGTAGATTTTAGGAGCCGATCGATGGCTGGAATTTGCTGTTTTAAGTGCTGTGATGTGCTGTTGGTGTGTGGTTTACGCCATTAGGTTCGGCTCGAAATTTTGTGAAAGTGCTGTGAAGGGTCGAAAGTGAAATATCATAGTTTTGGGGGGTGAAAAGTGTTAAATTGTGTGTTGACTGCGTATTTGGTTGTGATTGGTGCATTTAATTAATGCCCGTGAATGTGTACGTGTGAGATTTTATGGCGTACGATGTGCGTGTGATCACTAAAAAGCCTTGAGGCATGTTTACGTGGGGTGTGGATAAAATGAATGACATGTGAGTATGTTCGTGTGATCACTAAGTCCCTGAGGTGTGTTTATGGGAGGAATGAACCGACCTAAGGCATATTTATGCGGGTCGTGATACGACTGTGGGATTGGGCTGAGTATCTTAAGCTCGGGTCTTGATCACGTAGGCCTATTGCATTTGGCGCGGGCTGAGGAAAGAAAGTGGGAATGAGATCAGTCCGAGGTATGTTAAGCTCGGGTGAGACCGAGATCGAGGCATTATAAGCTCGGGTTTCGATCACATAGGCCATTCGCATTTGACGCGGGCTAAGGAAAGTAAGTGAAAGTGAGATCGGGATTGAACATGAGGCGTGTTTACGCAGGTTGCGATTAGTAAGCCTGAGGCATGTTTACGCTGGCTGAGGAAAGTGATTGAGTACGAGATGGTACGATGTGGCAAGTGAAAGTAAGATCGGGCCTAAGGCGTGTTTACGCGGGTCGCGATGGCAAGTTAATGAAAATTATGTGGTGGTGCATGAACGAGTGCGAATTGTGGACTAATGTGCAGGCTGCGTATGCCGAGAGTCCAGGTATGTGTGACTGTGTGGATGTTGTTGTGTGTATTGGTTATTGCATGTTTGAACTCGTCTAGAATACTTGATAGCCTAGGTGGGGTTTAGGTTGTAGACTTATTGAGATGTGATTGCATGATTGTTTCAACCAAACCATTTCAGAGCACCCGCCCGAGCCATGAATCTACCGCCGTCGCCGCCGCATCACTTTGGGATAGTTATGCACGCTAATCATGATGTCGTAGAATATCCGATAGACGAGAACATGACTTGGGTCAAGCACACTTCGGTAGTATGGGTAGATATAGGGCTACCCCTTTGGCAGGCTCATACCTACACGGCTTGGATGTTCCGGGATGGGGCAGAAGAGTTCGGACCAGTATGAGGATTTGATGTCCCCTTTGATGGAGTAGGGGACTAGGATCCGTCTGCCATACCCTTTCTCGACGGTGAAATGACTAGTTTGGAGATTAGTCTAGCTTAGTCAGGGCACCAGTACGCCTCTGCTGCACCTGAGCCGATAGTAACGGAGCCAGATCTAGCTCCGGAGGAGTCGTAGGCCCGGTATGATCCGATGGACGTGGATCTAGATGTGATACTCGCGGTAGAGCTTGAGAAGGAGGATAAGTAGGAGGAGGAGCCAGAGGAGCAGGAGAATGAGGTCGAGCCTGTAGCTACGCCAGAGGAGGATAGGGAGCAGTCGGTTGAGGAGGAGCGGATCGGGGTCCACATCGTGTCGGGGGAAAAAGATAACCCCATTGAGATCGATGCTGATTCGGAGTTGGTGGATGAGCACAAGACTGATGAGGATGAGGACGAGGATTCAGATGAGGACGATGAGGAGAGTGGGTCTGAGTGGATGCCTAGTAGAGGGCGTAGCGGTTAGTCTTTGGGAGATAGGTGTGACCCATTTTTAGTATAGTGCTGACCCAGTAGGCTATTGATCTTTTTGTAATATTGGTGGTATATAGGTTAGAATTTAGCGTGCATGTAAATCATATTTTGTGGTTTTTAATGGTGAACATTGTAAATGTCTTTGGAAGTGTAATATAATATTTGGTGTTTTGGCTGTTTATTTCTCCTTGGTTCTCCATTATTTTATTGTCCAGGTGTTTGTTGCTTCCGTCGCGATTGAACTCTGAGGAGGATCGTTGGGTCGGCGATGTTTCCTGGGTCATCGCACCTATTTCGACCGAGTAGTGGGATGTCGCGAGCTCAATGGGGTTCGGGGTGTGACATATTCTCTTGTTTATCATTTCTAGTGTCACGCCCCGAACTCCACGGCACGCAACATCCCGCTCGAGGGTCGATATAGTATATGATACGACGTCCCAGGAGTCGTCGTCGACCCATTTATCCCAAAGCAGAATATAAAGCACATGCGGAAGTAAAACTTAAAAACACCTGACAGAATAAACATGAGAACCAGGGAAGACAACACAAGGAGAACTACGGCAACGTACACATCCATAACTCCAAAAACTGTTAGAAGTACCCTTACATCATTCCAAAGTAAAATACCAATAGAACACGGTGCAATAAGGAAAGTATTGTCATATGGGTTCAGAGGGCCAAGAACTAAGAGAGTCAACATCCAAAATATGGAGGGTCCAAAATCCAAAATGTGACTACCCTCTTTCGAGGACTAAGCCTAACCTAGGGCTCCCATTCCGAATCAGAGCCGTCGGACTCTGATGAACTCTCGGGTATTTCGGAATCTTCACTGAGGGTCTCCTCTTCGGACTCTTCAGTATCCATCGGCTCGACTTCGTCGACCTCCATTGGCTCCACCACCGGGTCCTCCACTACTGGCTCGTGATCTATACCTCCTAGCTCCTCGTCTTCAGCAGGCTCGTACCACGCGAAAGGACCTATAATCTCCTCCGAATCTATTTCAGAATCCACGACCTCACCACTCGGGCACTGTGGGTCTAGCTGGCCCTCTATGGTGAATGGAACGTCCATGGTACGGAGGGGTCCATACTCCTCTCCAAAACGGTCACGGAAGACCCAGGCTACATATTCATGAACTTCAGGATGTGTCGTACCTACGTCTACACTAATCAGCGAATAATGTCTCAAGTACACCTCTCCGTTCCCCACTGGATATGCAGTCATGGTATGCTCGTACTCTAGGGGAATCCCAAAACGTATCGGAACAGGTGGCTTGTTCATGGGCGCGGGTCTGAAAGGTTAGGTTATAAAAACCGTGAGACACTTCTCAGTAAGTGAAAACCTCTAAGCCTAAACTAGGCTAACATGCATCTCCTGACGGGAAAAACAATCATACACATACAAGAATGACTTAGGCACGTAGGCCTAAATCGGCATTTCAATGACCCTGCAGGTTAGACAATCCCATAATATCGCATTCCACGAACGGCACTCCCGATCATGCGTACGTCACACTCATGCTCAAACTCTTTAGTGCTGGTTCCGAATAGAGATCACCGAATCGCATAATCCCACACACTGTCTCGTGCATTCACATACATGCAAATGTCATTAACTGTCATGCTTGCAATTTAACTCATATGGCACTCCCGGCATAATGTTCCATTCGTGTTCCGATTATAGAATAGAATCTACTTAGACACGTCTCATACCATGCCCAGCGGATTCCATTACATAATCAGGCACTATGCATCACACGTTAACCATTCATTTTGTTAACTCGACCCGAAGGCCACGATCCGAAGATCCGATCCGAAGATCACTACCCGAAGGCCAATCACAACGCTCCGTGGCCAGCGTAAAGACGCCCCAGGCCCAGTGTCTCTAGCCCGCGTCCTTACGCATCAGGCGCAACACCGATCTCCTTACGAACCAGAGCCCGCGTAAACGCATCAGGATGGTCGTCTTCCGGACGTACCGGGCATCGTCCTGCTCCAAAGTGCATGAGGACGGCACACCCCGCGTAAACGCATAAGGGCGAAGGTGATCACACATTCACACAACTGGTTTTATCTGAACCCCGCGTAAACGCATCAGGGTATGATTAGGTGATCACATGCCCATGGCAAACACGCACTCCCGCACAATTTCCACAAGCCTCATACTCGGCATACATAATGCGTGGCCATGCAATTTCGCACACGAATATTGGTGCAATGTACCATGAGCATAATGTCCCACAATGTGCAACACAATTCAATGCCACGAATTCATGCTCAATGATCCACGTCATATGTTTAAATAATCCAACCAACACCATGGGGCATCACATGCGTATTTGGCACTTATGACGTATTCGGGCATTATGATGAACATTAACAAATCATCAATCGCACTCCACAACAGTCGGCCACACAAGTTTGCAACATGGCATTGCATAATCAAGTATAATTCACACCCAAATCAGCCACTACACGGCCCAACCAATCACACATGGTAGTTCACGAATAAACCATATATTAGCCATATAAGGCCCAATTAAATCCGCAATGGACAGCCACTAATCAGTCCGAGAGAGAAAAACCGAGAATATACAAAATCGGGTCCAAACTGGGAAGTTACACAGCGACGAAATTCCATTTGAAATAAATAGCAAATCAATTCCAAAAATTATGAAATTTGGATATGTTGTACAAAACATCTTGATAAATATTTTCTATGAAGAACTCGAAACTCATTTCCAACCGTAAACACCTCGTTTTAACACTCAAAGCCGGACAGAACCCGGTTCGCTCAAACAGTCTCTCAGACCATCAAAATATAACTCATTCAGTACCCAAATCACTTTGGAAAGTCCTGAAATTTTTATATGTCATAGAACCAAGTGTTTTTAACAATTTTTGTGAAGGATTTTTGTTAAAATAAGGTCTAGAAAATTTTATAAAAATTCAGAAAGGAAAAAAGGTCGGGGTGAACAGTAAATCGGCAGTTTTGTGATGGTTTGAAAACTGACCTCCGAATGACCCCAAAAAAATTTCAAAAATTCTGAATTTAAAGTATGTTATACTTAAAGATGTTGGGAACAATTTCCATGAAGAACACTTTCTCAGATTCGGCCCACAATGATCACAAAAAAAATTAATAAAGCACAAAGGTACAGTAACAACTAGAAATCCGAGAATCATAATTCTAATTTCCTTTAGCTTATTCACTACTAACACCCTAATCCCCATCTAGAGCGCATAATCGTCCTAATTAGGGCTTAGAGGAATACACTCACCTAATTTGAGCTCGGGATGACGAGGAATGGTAGCCGATCACCGGTAAACGGTTCAACCGGCGGCACGATTCCGAAGGGTGGCGGTGAGCGGCGACCAGCGGCGGTCGGGCGTGCTCTTCTCCACACGGCCGAGAGAGAGGGAGAGACGGCGAAAATAGAGGGAGGACGAGAGAGAGAGAAGTGAGAGAGAAAGAGTGAATGAGAGAGTGAATGAGAGAAGATGAAGTGAAAGGTGATGATGAGGGTTATGGGGAAGATGAAGGGTCTAGGGAAGGTCAAGAGGTGGAGTTACGTAATAGATCAACTGATGGCTTGCATGAGAGAGAGTTAGAGGTCTTGAAACTCCAAAATTCGGAATATGAAGGAGCTCGAGGGTAAAAACGACATTAAGTTCCGGTACCGGGTCGATTCGCCAAATTTCGACCATATAAGTTCTATACCTAAGTGGCCAGCATATTTTTGATGTCGTCCTCACAAAAATCATCCCGTAGTCCTCGAAAGTCGGCCTCGAACTCCGGACTAAATTTCACGATTGAATTCGTCAAATTCAAATTCCCAAATCTCTCACTAACGGGCGGCCGTTTAGGGATTACACATATCGACCTCGGGTTGTCCGAATCGCGACGATCTCGATTGTCGAGAGAACAAGAGGAATTATCGCTAGTTCCGAAGACACGATTGTTTGGTTTAAGTTCGGGACTGGTTGGCCACGTGTATTCTCGGTCTTGCAGAATCACCCGCTATCCGACCATACATCGTTGGCCTCAGCCAAACCGAGTCCGTTACCTTCCGAAGATCGGTCCATACTGGCCCAGAATACTTCCTCGTCGTCCTTCTAAATCAGGCTTAATTCGCGACCGGGTCCACGGTCCACGTACCTATTCCTAGTTGGCCATTCCCATTTGGTCAGTATCCCGAGAGTGATCAGCTCCGGGCGAGACGTATGAAATTGAAATATCGAATAAGACTCGTTTTATTCATTCCAGAGATTGAGTCGAATTTCGGGATGTTACATCTAGCACACAAGCGAAACATTGTTTCTCATACATCGGGTGGAACTTGATATTTACTTTTACATGCTATTTTCCGCTAAAGTTTTTAAAACCATTAAAGCAACCTATTCACCACCCTTTTAGGTTACAAAGTTAGTCCCAACATCTTAAATCGAAAATTGCAAAAACAAAGTGCATAAACACTTAGTGAATTAAGACGGCAAAAGAACACTACAAGTGCCATAAGTTGTGTACGGCGCTTATTTTGGTGCTATAAGTTTTTTTTGGATCACTTCAATGCTAAAATTTTTGAAAAATCATCACTTAAGTGCTAAAATTTTGAAAAGCGATCACTTAAGTGCCAACTCCGGTGCTGTACATAATTTTTCGCCGGAAATCTGACATAGCATTTTTTTTATTAATCTATGAAGTTGACGTGGCTCGCCAGAGATTGGCACTTAAGTGATCGTTTTCAAAAATTTTAGCACTTAAGTGATCGTTTTTAAAAAATTTTAGCACTGAAGTGATCCAAAACAAACTTTTGGCACTTAAGTGATCGTTTTTCCTTCGATTTGGTACTTAAGTGATCCAAAAAAAACTTATGGCACCAAAGTGAGCGCCGTACACAACTTATGACACTTATAGTGTCCTTTTGCCGAATTAAGACTTTGGCATGAAAATGATAAAAACAAATCCATGGTCACTTAGATAACGACTAATTAAGTTAGTAGTACTGAAATGGCATTAGTGGAAACAGTAACGTAAGCAAGTCCCCATACCTAAATATCTCTGATTCCATGGAAATTGATATGAAATTCTCGTATTTCAATTGGGCATTCTAGTCGTCCCCCGACAAAGGCTAGTGGCGACTCCAAAATAATAAAAAACACAAAAACAATCTCGTGTTATGTGAGGTATGGAGTAAAGGAGAATCCACGTTTGAGATTGATAGACCTTATGGATGAACTTAAGGTTGATGCTTTTTTAGCCACCTTTTAGGATGAGCCATTTGGAACATTTTTCAAATCATTACCTCTAAACTCACACCTGAGGCGGCCCTCGAAGGGTAGGTCACAACACGTACTTGCGAATTCAAGGGTGTTTCTCGAAGATATGACACCAGCGTTACCAATTAAAAATGGACATGGCTCGACCCTTAATAACCTTTGTTTAATAAGAAAGAATTACATCGAAATATTTTGACAGAGATAATAAATGGTACAAGTAATAAGTGCAAATAGAATGACAAAAATCGAAGAGAAAACAATTTAAAGGAAGAGATGCCAATCATAAGTAAAATGATGAAAATAATAGATGGGAAACCGCTATGATTCTTACTCCATCTAAATCGTGAAGTATGAGTTTATATAAGAGGTTTCCTTTATCATTGTGTTGGAGGGTTATATGGATAACAAGCATCATACTCTCCCGAATAAGTGAGCCTACAAAGACCATTGTGCGAGATCATCCAAATACACTGGTTACAATCATGCCAGTCCCTGTATTGATCATATATATCAAACCACTCAAATTGGCCTGGCCATGAAAAGCTGCAAAAGAACAATGTTCCCCCGAAAAAATTTGGTTCGAAGGCAAATCCCCAACTGCGCACTATATGATGGATTCCGAGATCGTCGTCCTTGGATTTGCAATGAACTTTTAGAATAGTTTCAGCCGGCAAATTGTTATTGATCTCAACATATGACTTGCCCGTAATACCTTCTACACGACTAGTTACGAATAAAGAACAAATAAATATGAGAGTAACTGATGTCTTTATCATCATAGCTTTAACTGATGTCTTTATCATCATGGCTTATGTTGCTCCGATATCAACATCATTTAGCAAGGTAAGAATGAACAGTGGTAGCTTAGTGGTCGCCATTGCTTTTGGAAGTAACGGTGGGATATGGGCCAAGGGCAGAAGTGAAGAGAAAAGGGCAACTACCGGTTACAGAATGCCGAAATTAACTACTTTCAATTCTTCCTGTCAAAATGTTTTCTTTTTGTGGTTTCTTTATATAAAGATTGTGTCTATAGTCTTGGTTTTTGTTGGACAATATGTGCTAGTTTCATGAACATATTTTATGCATCGGAAGCACTCACGTGACAATGCTACACGGAGAAACAAATCAATCACAAAATAAATATTTTCAAATTTTAAATGAAAATTTGGTTGTAATGCATATCACGTAGATAATGCGAACATGTGATTGGTTTGTTTCACCATGACATCAATTGTGTAACAAACGTATAGGATATTTTATGTCAATTTTAAACAGTCTATTCCAAAACGATGCTATTAATACATGTAATTTAGAAACGTTCATCTGCCTTCAAAAATAGATTTATGCAATAGTTTCTATACATGTAGTGTTAAAAGAATTTGTGCCTAAAATTCATTTGTGTAGAATTTCGCTCATGCCAATTGGCCTGGATGGGTATAACTTACTTTTACGAGATTGTTTTCCTTTTCCTTAAACATACATGACCGATAAAGTAGTCAGTCGATTGCCATGTTTCTAAATTTCATGTATAAATCACATTGTTTTGGGATCATTAAAATTAAAATTGACATAAAAGTTTGGTATACATTTGTTACACCATTAATATCACGACGAAATAAACCAATCACATATTCACATTACCTGTATGATATCATTACAACAAATTTTGCATTTAAAATTAGTGATTGACTTGCTTCTTTACATGTTATTGTCGTGTGAGTGCTTCCAATACATAAAATATGTTTGTGAAACTATCACATATGTCCAACAAAAACCGAAACTTTAGACACAATATATCTATAAAATAAAAACCGCAAAATAATACAAACATGTTGACATGAAGAATTGAATTTAGTTCAATTCTGCAATATGTGATTGGGCAGTTTCCTTTTTCTCCCAACTAAAACTTGTGACCCACATGCCGCCGTCACTTCCAATAAAGGAGAATGAAGGATATCGGATCTCCCCAACTTGCCACAACGATATTTTACCTTTTATTTTTCTTCTTTTTTACTTTCGCCTAAGAATCGCCACATCAGATGAGCTACAAATCAAGTATAAAATCTTACGTACAGATTAATTAAAGGAGAGCATATGAAAACAACTTTATTATGGCTTTGTTTAAACGCCAAAAGGAGCCCATTACACAATCTCATTTTGATTTTGTGAAGAAAAAAATTGACCAAATGATCCTTAATAAATAACTTATTTGGTAGTTCTGAATAGCTCTAGAATCATTTCTAAGTTCTATTCCATATCTTTTGCATTTATATTGAGCTATGTACCGTGAATCAAAATATTAAATATATTAATCGTGAATCAATAATCGAATTGAATTGTAAGATTCGGTAAAATTCCTCAAATTAGTCTTTGTGTCATAGACATTATAATTTTTTTTAGATATAGAATTTTGAGTTAGAATTCTGTACATCGCAACAAAATCCCTTAAGTATAATTGATCAATAGACACTAACAAATAATTTATAGTGACTCCATGAACTTTCAAAAACAAGAACAAGTTTAAGCCGTTTGACTCTTAATTTTTAGCTGATGAGTCATACTGTCACGCCCTTAACCCTAACGGGCTCGCGACACCCCTTCGACGGTCGTATTGAACAAGACGTCTCAGGACGCGTCGCCAACCCGAACGAAACACTCGAAGACAAATGCAAGCGGAAGAGGAAATCAAACAACCCAGACAATAAATAATGACAATAGGGTAGTACTTGTACAAAACAATAAACTCATATCATTAGCTTGAGACCATAAAATTCATACGATAGGCTTCTAGGATTAGCATCCACCTTCATCATCAAAAAATAACAGGTGGTAGGGTAGGCTAGCTAGTTGCACAAAAAAGACTACCAAAAAGGCTTCTAAGCGCGGCACCCAAACGCTCCTACAGTGCTCAATCAAGATCATACCCTGTAGACTTGGACTCCGTATCAACTTCGACCTTGATCAGCTCTTCTTCGAGCTTTAGTTCCATAGGCTCTCCATCGGACTCGGACTTAGAGGGTTCAACTACAGGTTCCGGCTCCGGGTTAGACTCTATCGGCTCCGGTTCCGAGTTAGGGTTTTCAGGGACGAACTCCGAATCGATGACTTCATTGTTGGGAGAGACAACTTCCATTGGGTCCTAGTCCCTGTGACATCCTGAAAATTAGTCCATTTGATATTTATAAAATACTGAGTTTTATGAAATGTGCTCGTAGTAAATTCTCGCCTGGAACTGATCACTCCTGGGATGCTAACCATTAGGGAAAGGCTAATAGGGAAATTAAATTTGCGCGACTAAAGAAAATTCGATCATGAATTGACTTTCGACTATTAAATCGTCAAGGTGATATTTTAAGCCACCGTTGGCCGATCTGAGGATAGTCAAGGGTCAGTTCGCCACTGTCATAGTAGTGGATCGCAGGTGATACCGTTGGACCATGAAATGAATTGACGAGCGATCCTGAACCTATACCAAACGATCGTACCCCTCAGATCTACTAATTGATCCTCGCGATTTTAATAACGATCGAAGTCGTCACGAGCCGAATAAATTTTGCACGTGACCTGAATTATTGTCAGTCACGAGTGGTATATGCGAATTTCCCCAAATAAGTCGCCCGTTAGCCTAAGAAACGCTCGAGTTGCGTTTAATAAAATTTAATTATTGAATTTAGCCCAAATTGGACATCGGAAAATTAGGAAGTCACAACGGAATGTTAGGACGACGTTGCAGAAGACACGTGTGAATTTTGGGTGTGCTCGAATCCTTCAGAAAAATTCAATTTCGGCAAGAAACGGAGAAAGTCCCAAAAATGCCTTTGGGAATTAATAAAGGGTATGTTTTAAGGGTAAAGGGCATTTTGGTAATTTTTTCCCAAAAATTTGATTGAACATTTTTACCCTTGGATTTTTGAGAAATTACAAGTTTACCCTTGGATATTTTTGGGTGAGATTTAATCTGGGCCGTCGGTTTCAAGATAAGATGGAATCTAGGCCGTCGATAGAAAAGATTAGACGGGGGCGAGATCGTCATTTTCCACTTTTGGTCAAATGGTCCAATCTTATTCTCTCTCTCTCTTCTTTGTCCCCCTCCCATTCGGTTCTTTTCCCCCTACCGTGAGCAGCCCCCTCTCCCTCACTCTCCTGATCACTCTCTCTCTCCCTCCCGCCGGTGCCGCCGCTCACCACCGCCCGGATCGCCCACCGCCCGACAAGTTGCCACCGTCCGTACGCTCGCCGGTCACCACCTCCGCCGTTCACCGCCGTCCCTCTCCTTCACTTCCTCTTGCTTGTGTGGCCGTGGGTCATGGCTAAAGGAGGCTGCCGCCACACGCCCTCACCGTCACCACTGCTCATCACCGAGCCGCGCCACCGTAAGCCACCGCCGTCCTCGTCGATTGCCGCCGCTTTCCGTTCTAGCTATGATAGTCTAGAACGCGGGTAAGTCGCGCTCTAAACCCAACTTAGGACTTCAGGTATTGACGGGCGATTTTGGGTGAAACCAGGTATAGGGTAAGTGCGGAATTGCATGATTTAGAAGTGGGATTATGTGGCGGGTCTTAGGATTGAATTCGGAAAATTTTTATTGGAAATTTGAGAATAACAGTGGGCTGTGGACTACTATTCTTAGGGTTGTGATGGGCCAATCGGGGTCGCAAGTTGAATTTTTTGAACCGAGAATTTATGGCGGAAAGTCTCGTGAAGGACCTGGATCGATTTGAGGCCATTTGGTTAGAGAAAAATAATGATTTCTGTGTTTTACGTGCGTTTGAAATATAATTAGGTTGTGGTGGTGAAATTAAACGTGTGATTGTGTAATTGGATGATTTAATTATGTCTATTGGGTGCACGCTTGAGCCTGATTATTTTAATTATTAATATTGGCTATGTAGACTGCTCAGTGAGCATGGTTTTGTGTATAATTGTTGCATGCACGGGTCGCTTGTGATTGACCAGTTAAGTGGCAAGTGATTATTGTACGTGTGAAAGAACGAGAAATAGTGTGTGGTACGGTATGTGAGATCGTGGGAATTGTACCGTCCTGAAGCGTGTACTTCAACGCGGGTTGCGCAGTAGGTGGTAGGTGTTGAGCCTGAGGCGTGTACTTCAACGCGGGCAAGAAACATGGCGTGAGGCATGTACGTTAACGCAGGCCCTGAAGTGTTGTGAAAAGTTGTCGTAGTGTACCTAAGGCGTGTACTTCAACGCGGGTCACTGGCGAGGAATGTGGAAAACGAAATGATGAGAATGAAACGAATGTTTGTGACGAGAGTTATGCCTGCTAGTGATTGCGCGTATGTGATTGTGTTGTTTGTATAATTGTCTGGAGGTACGTGACGGCCTAGGTGGGGTTTAGGGGTGAGCTTACCGAGAAGTGTTCTCACGGTTATTTCAATCAACAATTTTAGAACCCCGACGGGACCCATGAATCCTCCACCACCGCCACTAGTATGTTTTGGGGTACCAGTGCACATCGAGAACGACAATGCTGAATTTCCTATGCCAGGTAACGTGACCTGGATTAGGCATACTACAACTATTTTTGTAGAAGTAGAACACCCTTGTGGGAGACCCATGTGTATATGGCCCGGTTCTTTTGGGATGCTGACGGGGATCAGTTTGGGCCCGTTAGGGGTTTTGATGTCCCCTTTGACTTAGTTGGTGATTGGGACCCGTCCGCAGTATCCCCTATTGATGGTGAGTTGACCAGCGTGGAGACTAGTTTAGCCCAATCAGGAATGCATTCGGCGTCGGCCACATAAGCATCGTCAGAGGCTGAGCATGAACCAAAACTCGAAGCATCTCAGGCTGAGGACGAATCGATGGACATAGACCTAGAACCAATTCCCGAGGAGGAACCAGAAGGGGTAGAGCCTGAAGTAGAACCTGCGATTGAGTCTGACGAGTCTGAGGAGCCTCAGGGAGAACCAGAGTACATACTCCCTTTTCAGCAGTATATGGATCCCAATTATGTGCCCGAGATCAATTTCTTTTATGTTCTAGCTGAGAAATACCAGAACGAAGTTCCAGCAGAGCCGGGTGACATCAATCACCCTATCGAAATTGAGGCAGAACCGGAATCCTTAGAGGAGCAGACTACTCATAGGAGTTCAGATTCGAATGACGGGGAATCGGATTCAGAATGGTCGCCGAGTAGAGATCGACGAGGCTAGTATAGAGGTTCGGAATAGGTTTTTGAAAGAGTACCATTTTTGTGGTTAGAATACCAGGCCACTAATCCTTTTGTGTATTGATGGTTTTAAATACGGTGTGCAAGTGTTTATGGCGGTTGTATATTCTAAATATTTTTAGAAGTTGGAGGAAGGAGATGCATATGTGTAAATTCTCCTTGGGTGTTTTCCCCAGTTTTAAATTGACCGGGATTAATGGTGGAATCCGCTGTGGATGTAAATCTATGATGGTTATTTGAGATCGGCGATAACCTGGGATATCATACTAATCGACCAGCTACGGGATGTCGCAGACTCAACGGAGGTTCGGGGTGTGACATCCCTGTTCGAAGTTGTCACGCCCCGAACTCCCCGGCACGCAACATCCCGCTCGAGGGTCGATAAGAATATAACACGACGTCCCAGGACGCATCGTCGTCGACCCACTTCCCAAGGCAGAGTATGAAAACACATGCGGAAGCAAGAATTTAAAACAATTACCCGTACAAAATAAATGTGAGGACCAAGGGCAACGACATAAGAGGAACCGAGGCAACGTACACATCCATAACTAAGGGCAACCAAGAACATCCTTACATTGTTCCAAGAAAACAACATTAAACATAAGGTACAATCAAAAGAGAGACAACAGCCAAAGGTAGAGGGTCTTAAATCCCAAAAAGTGCCTACCCTCCTAAACAGGTAACCAAGCCTAGTCTAGGGTACCCAATCTGGATCTGAGCCATCGGACTCGGACGGACTGTCTGGTATCTCTGAATCCTCGCTAGGAACCTCCTCCTCGGACTCCTCGGTGTCCATCGGCTCGGTCTCGTCAATCTCCATAGGCTCCACCACTGGGTCTTCCACGACGGGCTCGTAATTTACTCCTCCTAATTCTTCATCCTCGTCCGACTCGTACCAACCAAAAGGGCCTATAGCCTCCTCCGAATCCATCTCGGAATCTACGACCTCACCACTCGGGCATTGTGGGTCAAGCTGCCCCTCTATGGTGAATGGAATATCCATGGTGCGGAGAGGCCCATACTCCTCTCCCCAACGGTCCCGGAAGCACCAGGCTACGTACTCGTGAACTTCTGGATGTGTCGCGCCTACGTCTACGGTTATCGTCGAATAATGCCTCATGAAAACTTCGTTGTTCGCCACCGGGAATTCAACCATCGTATGCTCATACTCTAAAGGGATCCCGAAGCGAATTGGAATAGGCGGTCGGTTCATGGGCGCGGGTCTGAAAGGTTGGGTTATAAAAACCGTGAGACACATCTCAGTGAGTGCAAACATCTAAACCTAAATTAGGCTAACATGCATCTCCTGACGGGAAAAACAATGGCACGCATATATAATCATGACTTAGGCCCGTAGGCCCAAATCGGCATATCAATGACCCTGCAGGTTAGGTAATTCATAGTATCACATTGCACAAGCGGCATTCTCAATCACTCGATCGTCACACGCATGCTCAAAACCTTTTTGTGACAATTCCAAATATGGTACACCGAGTCACACAATTCCGC
The DNA here is from genome assembly GCA_031216185.1 of Syzygium aqueum. Classification (NCBI taxonomy): domain Eukaryota; kingdom Viridiplantae; phylum Streptophyta; class Magnoliopsida; order Myrtales; family Myrtaceae; genus Syzygium; species Syzygium aqueum. The sequence continues at coordinate 531,648 of CM062237.1, forward strand.
ACAATTCCTCATGCATTCAAATGCATGCAAATGCCACTAACTTGCCATGCCCACAATCCAAAACTCCTATGGCATCTCGGCACAACTACCGTTCGTATTCGGATTATAGAATGAAATCTACTTAGACACGTCCCATACCATGCCCAGCGAATTTCATCACATAATCTAACACTATGCATCACACGTGATCCTTTTATTTCATTATCTCGACCCGAAGGCCCGACCCGAAGGTCCGATCCGAAAATCCGGTCCTAAGACCCATCACAACACTCCGCGGCCAGCGTAGAGACGCTCTCAGGCCCAGTGTCTCTAGCCCGCGTAAACGCATCAGGCGCAACACCGATCTCCTTACGAACCACAACCTGCTTTAGGATGGTCGTCTTCCGGACGCACCGGGCATCGCCCTGCTCCAAAGTGCATGAGGACGGCACACCCCGCGTATTCCGCATCAGGGCGAAGGTGATCACACATTCACACAACCGGTTTTATCTTAGCCCCGCGTAAACGCATCAGGGCATAATTAGGTGATCACATGTCCATGGCATACGTGCATACTCGCATAATTTCCACAAGCCTCATACTCGGCATGCATGATGCGTGGCCATGCAATTCGCACACGAAAGTCGGTGCAATGCGTCATGACATAATGTCCCGCACAATTCAATATCAACATCTCATGATCAATGATCCACGTCATATGCTCAATCGACCTCATCAATTAATTCGGGGCATCACATGTGAAATTAGCACTCATGACGTATTCGGGCATCATTATGTACATTGACAAAACACAATTCACATTCCACAATTGTCGACCATAAGGACACACGGCATGGTAGACTCGATTACACCACAGTCGGCAACCCGACACATAACTCAATCATTCCGGAAATCCCGGCATTCAAGTCCATTCAAACCTCCATCTACCATCCAATTAGCCGATAAATTCAATGTGGACAGCAACTTAATTCAGTCATTCCAAGCTCTAATTTCTCTTCTAAACATGCTTCGTCACTTACTAACCATTTCCCGACACCTATCATTAACACCCAAATTTATACGAACTCTAATCAATACTAACCGACTAACCGACACCCTAGGCCCATCTAGAAACGCACAATTGTCCTAATCGGGGTTTAGAGGTTTCCACCCACCTCAATCCGATGCTCGGGTGACGGGGAACGGCGGCCGATCACCGGTACACGGTGGAACCGGCGGCACACTTCCCAATGGTGCGACGGCGAGCGGCGGCCGGCTGACCACAGCAGCCTCGGGCGGCGGCTCACGGTCAGCTGAGCTGCTGTTCACGGCGAGGGGAGACCGGACGAGCTGCTGGTTAGCCTGACCAGCGGTTGGACACGGCGGCGCACGGCGGTGCTAGCTCGGTCACGGCGACGGCGGTTTGCTCCGGCGAAGGGGGACGGAACAGGGACGGTTGGACGGAACTGGGGAGGAACGGCGAGGGGCACGACGGTGGACGGCCACTACAGCGGCGGCGGACGGCGGCGTGCAGCGGCGAGCGGCTCCGGGGCTCAACCGTGCACGCAGCCACGGCGGAGAGGAGAGGGAACGGCGGCGAGCTGGTCCGGCGGTCCACCCTGCTGCATGCAACCGAGAGAGGGGGAAGACGGTGGTCACGGCCCACGGCGGTGCACGGCGGCGCACGGCGGCGGAAGGTGAACGGTCAGTCGGCTTCTCCTTGGCCGACCGGCGTCAAATCCCTCTCCATGCAGCCGGAGAGGGGAGGACGGACGGAGGGAGCAGCGGCGCACGGCGGGCTGGCGGTGCAGCTGCGAGCCCGACGGCGACGCGGCGGTGCTGGCCCCGGCGACGGCGGTGCTGGTCTCGGCCGATCGGGAACAGCAAGAGGAAATGAGAGAGAGACGGAGGGAAAGGGACGGCGGAGGAAGCCCGGCGCCCAACCGTGCATGCAACGGGACGGCGGCGAGGGGGACAGCAGCGGCGGTCCGGCGACGGCGAGCCTACTGCCCTGGGCTGACCGGCGTCCCACCAGCCTGCATGCAACCGGAGGAGAGGGGGAAAGAGAGGGGGAACGGAGAGGAACAGCGGCGAGGGGCGACGGTGGCGGACGGTGGTGGTCTTGGCGGAGCGGCGCCGGCTTGGCGGAGGCGTGGCCGAGCTGACCTCGCCGTGAGGTCTCAGTCAGCCGTGGACAGCAAGGAAGGAAGGACAGGGACGACCGGCTGGCGGTGAGGCGAGAAGGAGAGGTCGGTGCACGGCGGCTGTGCTGGCTGGTGAGGGCTCCGGCGGGCTGTGGGCGGTGGCGTGAGGCCGAGCGGGAGAGGGAGAGGTCGCCGGAGGGAGAGAGAGAGAGAGACGGACGGGAGAGAGAGAGAGATGAGCCGAGCGAGAGAGTGAGAGAGAGAAGGGAGAGAATGGTGGGGTGAGAGGTGAAGTGAAAGGGTGATGATTGCATGGGGAAGAGGAAGAGTTAGAGTGTGGTCTTGGTGCTAATCATGCCTTGCATGGGGAAGGGGGGTGTTGACAAGTGTCACACCCCCACCAGAATTCAAATTCGGAATTCTAACGGTCACGGGGGCAAAACGGTCCTAAATTTCCGGTACCGGGTCGGTTCGCCAAAATTCGACCCTACTAGACCTATATACACGTGGCCAGCTTAATTTGACGTCGTCCTTGAGAAAATCATCCCGAGATTCACGAAAAATCGTTCTCGATGTCCGGATCAAATTTCACGATCGAATCGTCGAGTTTCAAATTTCTAAATCTCATACTAACGGGCGGCCCTTTGAGGATTCAAACGTTTCGACCTCGGGTTGTCCGAATCGCGGCGAGCTCGAGAGAGAGAGGGAACGAGAGGAATTATCACTAGTTCCAATGATGCAATCGTCCATTTCGGATGATCGGTTCACACTGGCCCAAAATACTTCCTCGTCGTTATCCTAAGTCGGGCTTGACTCACGACCGGGTCCTTAGTCCACGTGCCTAATCCTCGTTGGCCATTCCCATTTGGTCAGTATCCCGTGAGTGATCAGTTCCGGGCGAGACTTACGAAAATGAAATATCGAATAATACTCGTTTTATTCATTCCAGAGATCGAGTCGAATTTCGGGATGTTACAATTCTTCCCCCCTTACAAAAATTTCGTCCTCGAAATTTAAAACCCACTTTAACCTACTCGAACAGCTGGGGGTATTGACGTCGCATGGCCTCTTCACTTTCCCAAGTAGCACCTTCTGTTCCATGATGCTCCCAAACTACTTTGACCATCGGAATCGTCTTGTTCCTTAGTACTCGGTCTTTCCTATCCTCGATTCTGACCGGCTTCTCCACGTAGGTCACTCTGTCGTCCACGTCCACTTCTTCGTATCTTAAGACATGAGTCGGGTCCGGTTTATACTTCCTTAGCATCGATACGTGAAAAACATTGTGCACCTGGGATAGGTTGGGAGGCAAGGCCAGTCGGTATGCCATATCTCCAATCTTCTCTAGGATCTCAAATGGCCCGACATACCTTGGGCTAAGCTTTCCCTTCTTGCCGAATCGAGATAATCCCTTCATTGGCGACACCTTGAGAAACACATGATCTCCCACTTGGAACTCCAAGGGTCGTCGTCTCCTGTCGGCGTAACTTTTCTGGCGACTCTGAGCGGTCCTCAGTCTATCCCTGATAACCTCCACTACTTCCATCGTTTGCTGAACTAGCTCCGGTCCCGCGATACTTAGCTCACCAACTTCATCCCAGCACAGTGGCGTCCTACAGGCCCTACCATATAAGGCTTCGAAAGGCGCCATCTGGATACTCTGTTGATAGCTGTTGTTATAAGCAAACTCTACCAAATGCAATTGCCCTTCCCACTTGCCTTGGAAATCCAAAACACACGCTCTCAACATATCCTCCAGGGTCTGAATTGTCCTTTCAGACTGACCGTCTGTCTGCGGGTGGTAGGCTGTACTGTATTGCAATCTGGTTCCTAAGGCCGTTTGTAGACTCTTCCAAAAGTTGGCCGTAAACCTTGGATCGCGATCTGAGGTGATAGTCACTGGTACTCCGTGGAGACGCACTATTTGTCGCACATACAACTCCGCATACTTTTCTAACTCCAAGTCCTTCCGTACTGCTAAGAAGTGTGCCGACTTAGTCAAGCGATCCACTATAACCCAAATCGAGTCGTGACCTCTTTGGCTCCGTGGTAATCCCGTCACGAAGTCCATCGTGATATGCTCCCATTTCCATTCGGGAATTTCCAAAGGTCGCAATAGTCCACCTGGTTTACAGTGCTGTGCCTTCACCTGTTGGCACGTCAAACACTTGGCCACGTGCTTAGCTACATCCTTCTTCATACCATTCCACCAATAATGCTGACGCAGGTTTTGGTACATCTTCGTACTACCCGGATGAATACTATACTGACTCCTATGGGCTTCGCCCAAAATTTCCTCCTTAAGTCTTTCGTCATCCGGCACGCAAAGTCGGCCACGATACTTTAAAATTCCATCCGCGGACACTTGGAAATCAGGCTTTCTCTTTGCCACATCCATTTCCATAACCTTTTGAATTTCGGGGTCCGAAGGTTGAAGTTCCTTGATCTTAATCTGAACCTCTGGCTCTATTCTTAATGTTGCGAACAAGCTGGACACGCGGCTCACTTCAAACTTAAATTCCGAATCTCTAAGTTTCTCCAATAACGTCCATTCCTTGACCAGCAAATGAGCCATACTCGACTTGCGACTTAAGGCATCAGCCACCCGGTTTGCCTTACCCGGATGATACAGAATGTCGCAGTCATAGTCCTTCAATAATTCCATCCATCGACGCTGCCTCATATTCAACTCCTTCTGCGAGAACAAATATTTGAGGCTTTGGTGGTCCGTGAAAATCTGGAACTTCTCTCCACACAGGTAGTGCCTCCAAATCTTAAGTGCGAAAACAATCGCTGCCAGCTCCAAATCATGCGTCGGGTAGTTCATCTCATGAGGTCTCAACTGGCGTGACGCATACGCCACCACTTTCCCATGTTGCATGAGCACGCATCCGAGTCCTCTTAGTGAAGCATCACTGTATATCTCAAACCCTCCTGGTCCGGACGGAATGGTCAAAACTGGAGCGGTCGTCAACCTGCGCTTCAGCTCCTGAAAACTCCTTTCACACTTATCGTCCCAAACGTACTTCGCTTCCTTCTTCAGCAGTTTCGTCAAAGGCATTGCTATTGAAGAAAACCCCTCTACAAAACGTCTGTAATAGCCAGCCAAACCCAGAAAACTCCTTATCTCCGTCACGGACGTTGGCCTGGGCCACTTCGTTACAGCCTCAATCTTAGTCGGGTCCACAGAAATTCCGTCTCCAGAAATAATGTGACCAAGGAACCCTACTTGGCTAAGCCAAAACTCGCACTTGCTGAACTTGGCGTAGAGTGCGTTTTCTCTTAAGGTTTGTAGTACCTTTGTCAAATGTTCCTCATGCTCCTCGGGACTCTTCGAATACACCAAGATGTCGTCGATGAACACTATGACAAACTGATCCAAAAATTCTCTAAACACCCTGTTCATCAAATCCATGAAAGCAGCTGGGGCATTCGTCAACCCAAAAGGCATCACGGTGAACTCATAGTGCCCATACCTCGTCCTAAAAGCGGTCTTGGGGACGTCCTCCTTCCTAATTCTCAACTGATGGTAACCCATCCTCAAATCTATTTTGGAGAACACGGAAGTTCCTTGCAACTGGTCGAACAAGTCATCGATCCTTGGGAGAAGGTACTTATTCTTCACCGTCACTTGGTTCAACTGTCGATAATCTATGCATAGTCTTAGGGTCCCATCTTTCTTCTTCACAAACAGGACTGGCGCTCCCCATGGAGACGCACTGGGGCGGATAAAACCCTTGTCCAGCAACTCTTGCATTTGGACCTTTAACTCCTTTAGTTCAGACAGGGACATTCGATACGGGGCCTTAGATATCGGTTCAGTCCCGGGTACTAATTCAATAGCAAATTCCACTTCTCGGTTGGGTGGTAAACCCGGTAATTCCTGGGGGAAGACTTCGGGGAAATTACACACCACCGGTATATCATCCAACTTAGGTTCCACCATTGTCGGATCCACAACATTCACCAAATAACCTTCGCACCCATCATCCAGCAATTTACTCACTTCCAGCGAAGATATCCATGGGGTCAAGGTTCCTCCTCGGTTCCCCTGGAACTCGAAACTAGGACGCCCATCAGGATTGAATCGGATCGTCCTATTGCTACAATCCAATACAGCCTTCTGTCGAACTAACCAGTCCATCCCTATAATCACATCGAAATCGAACATGGCCAATACTGCCAAGTCGATACTCTCATCCTCACCCCCAATATTTATCTTACAGCTAGGGCATCCAAAGGAAACTAACACCCTATCATTCATTGGCGTCGTCACACAAAGCGAAATCTCTAACAACACTGGTTCTAAGCCAATTAGCTTAACAAACTGCTCTGAAATGAATGAATGGGTTGCCCCTGAATCAAACAGTGCATAAGCGGCATGGCCACATAAGGAAATCGTACCTGTGACCACGCCCGGCGCATTCTCCGCTTCTCCACGCGCCACAGCATAAACCCTTCCTTGAGCGGGCGGTCGTCCATGATTCGCCGGCGGGGGATTCCCGGCTTGATTTCCCGGTCGGGGCTGGTACTGCTGTCGGGGCTGATACTGCTGAGGTGCCCGCTGCTGATCCTGGGGATGCGCCTGTGGACAGCTACGAATCTGATGTTCCGTGCTCCCACACTTGAAGCATGGTCCAAACCTTCCTGGCGGGGCAGTTGGCTTCCCGATATTCCTCCTGATCGGGGGAACAAATCGCCGATTGCCTGTCATAGGCTTCTTTCCCGGGCGACGGTTATCCTTTCCTCGCACAAACCGCGATCCAGACGCGGCTAACCTTTCCTGCTGATCTCGTTCGATTATCTGGGCTCTCCTAAATATCTCTCCATACTCCTTGATGTCATGTGACAGAATCTGGCTCCGAAGATCCGGCTTCAGCCCATCCCGGAACCTTCGAGCCTTGTCCTTTGGATCCGCAACCATAGTCGGTGCGAACCTTGCCAGCCTTGCAAATTCAGCCTCATACTGGTCCACAGTCATCTGACCTTGGCGCAACCTCATAAATTCCGTCAGCTTCTTCTCCTGGGCATTCTCCGAGAAGTATTTCCCATAGAAGTTCTCCACAAATATAGTCCAAGTTGGGGCCGTTCCTACTGGGAACACTCCTCCTTCCGTAGCGCTCCACCAATCATTGGCACCATCCTGCAGCTGATATACTGCCAATGTCACTTTCTCCTCATCACTACACCCCAACACCTTAAAGGTCTTTTCTAGCTCTTCAACCCATCTTGGTGCAGCCTCAGGATCACCACGACCATTGAACTTTGGCGGTTTCATCCTCAAGAATTGTTCTACCAACCGGGGCATCTGTCTAGCTCCAGCTGGGTGATCCTGCCCCTGCTGGGCATGATTTCCTCCATTACCAGCAATTGCTGCAGCCTCGGCAGCCTGGGCATGGGCTGCGGCTCTCTCCTGCGCCTGCAGTCCGAAAATGTGTCCTATCTCCCGAAGGGTCTCCATGACCTCATCAAACCTAGGGTCCCTAGCCTCGCGGGCACCCTCACTAGACTGTCCCTGCGACTCCTTTCCTTTTCCTCTAGCCATTCTGACGACTTGACAGTCCAACTACCTGCTGTAATTCCATCAAGGAATTAGAGACTTAAACCAATCTATTCCAGTCTAAGTCCTAGGCAGGTCTCAATACAACAATCAACCAATCAGCATGCGGCTTAACCTGAACTATTCAACACATCACCCAAGGGACTTACGTACTCACCTCGGGTCCTGCCGCACCTGCACATCATGGGTCATAATAACGATACATGCCAAAACACCACACATTGTCAGGAGATGCACGCAGCACACGAAGTCACCCTAAGTGGCTACCCATGGTCTCATCGCTCCTTATCACTCCAAGACTCGACTTAGTCGGATCGAGCTGACCTTGCTCTGATACCATTTCAACGGGGGATGTCACGCCCCGAACTCCCCGGCACGCAACATCCCGCTCGAGGGTCGATAAGAATATAACACGACGTCCCAGGACGCATCGTCGTCGACCCACTTCCCAAGGCAGAGTATGAAAACACATGCGGAAGCAAGAATTTAAAACAATTACCCGTACAAAATAAATGTGAGGACCAAGGGCAACGACATAAGAGGAACCGAGGCAACGTACACATCCATAACTAAGGGCAACCAAGAACATCCTTACATTGTTCCAAGAAAACAACATTAAACATAAGGTACAATCAAAAGAGAGACAACAGCCAAAGGTAGAGGGTCTTAAATCCCAAAAAGTGCCTACCCTCCTAAACAGGTAACCAAGCCTAGTCTAGGGTACCCAATCTGGATCTGAGCCATCGGACTCGGACGGACTGTCTGGTATCTCTGAATCCTCGCTAGGAACCTCCTCCTCGGACTCCTCGGTGTCCATCGGCTCGGTCTCGTCAATCTCCATAGGCTCCACCACTGGGTCTTCCACGACGGGCTCGTAATTTACTCCTCCTAATTCTTCATCCTCGTCCGACTCGTACCAACCAAAAGGGCCTATAGCCTCCTCCGAATCCATCTCGGAATCTACGACCTCACCACTCGGGCATTGTGGGTCAAGCTGCCCCTCTATGGTGAATGGAATATCCATGGTGCGGAGAGGCCCATACTCCTCTCCCCAACGGTCCCGGAAGCACCAGGCTACGTACTCGTGAACTTCTGGATGTGTCGCGCCTACGTCTACGGTTATCGTCGAATAATGCCTCATGAAAACTTCGTTGTTCGCCACCGGGAATTCAACCATCGTATGCTCATACTCTAAAGGGATCCCGAAGCGAATTGGAATAGGCGGTCGGTTCATGGGCGCGGGTCTGAAAGGTTGGGTTATAAAAACCGTGAGACACATCTCAGTGAGTGCAAACATCTAAACCTAAATTAGGCTAACATGCATCTCCTGACGGGAAAAACAATGGCACGCATATATAATCATGACTTAGGCCCGTAGGCCCAAATCGGCATATCAATGACCCTGCAGGTTAGGTAATTCATAGTATCACATTGCACAAGCGGCATTCTCAATCACTCGATCGTCACACGCATGCTCAAAACCTTTTTGTGACAATTCCAAATATGGTACACCGAGTCACACAATTCCGCACAATTCCTCATGCATTCAAATGCATGCAAATGCCACTAACTTGCCATGCCCACAATCCAAAACTCCTATGGCATCTCGGCACAACTACCGTTCGTATTCGGATTATAGAATGAAATCTACTTAGACACGTCCCATACCATGCCCAGCGAATTTCATCACATAATCCAACACTATGCATCACAAGTGATCCTTTTATTTCATTATCTCGACCCGAAGGCCCGACCCGAAGGTCCGATCCGAAAATCCGGTCCTAAGACCCATCACAACACTCCGCGGCCAGCGTAGAGACGCTCTCAGGCCCAGTGTCTCTAGCCCGCGTAAACGCATCAGGCGCAACACCGATCTCCTTACGAACCACAACCTGCTTTAGGATGGTCGTCTTCCGGACGCACCGGGCATCGCCCTGCTCCAAAGTGCATGAGGACGGCACACCCCGCGTATTCCGCATCAGGGCGAAGGTGATCACACATTCACACAACCGGTTTTATCTTAGCCCCGCGTAAACGCATCAGGGCATAATTAGGTGATCACATGTCCATGGCATACGTGCATACTCGCATAATTTCCACAAGCCTCATACTCGGCATGCATGATGCGTGGCCATGCAATTCGCACACGAAAGTCGGTGCAATGCGTCATGACATAATGTCCCGCACAATTCAATATCAACATCTCATGATCAATGATCCACGTCATATGCTCAATCGACCTCATCAATTAATTCGGGGCATCACATGTGAAATTAGCACTCATGACGTATTCGGGCATCATTATGTACATTGACAAAACACAATTCACATTCCACAATTGTCGACCATAAGGACACACGGCATGGTAGACTCGATTACACCACAGTCGGCAACCCGACACATAACTCAATCATTCCGGAAATCCCGGCATTCAAGTCCATTCAAACCTCCATCTACCATCCAATTAGCCGATAAATTCAATGTGGACAGCAACTTAATTCAGTCATTCCAAGCTCTAATTTCTCTTCTAAACATGCTTCGTCACTTACTAACCATTTCCCGACACCTATCATTAACACCCAAATTTATACGAACTCTAATCAATACTAACCGACTAACCGACACCCTAGGCCCATCTAGAAACGCACAATTGTCCTAATCGGGGTTTAGAGGTTTCCACCCACCTCAATCCGATGCTCGGGTGACGGGGAACGGCGGCCGATCACCGGTACACGGTGGAACCGGCGGCACACTTCCCAATGGTGCGACGGCGAGCGGCGGCCGGCTGACCACAGCAGCCTCGGGCGGCGGCTCACGGTCAGCTGAGCTGCTGTTCACGGCGAGGGGAGACCGGACGAGCTGCTGGTTAGCCTGACCAGCGGTTGGACACGGCGGCGCACGGCGGTGCTAGCTCGGTCACGGCGACGGCGGTTTGCTCCGGCGAAGGGGGACGGAACAGGGACGGTTGGACGGAACTGGGGAGGAACGGCGAGGGGCACGACGGTGGACGGCCACCACAGCGGCGGCGGACGGCGGCGTGCAGCGGCGAGCGGCTCCGGGGCTCAACCGTGCACGCAGCCACGGCGGAGAGGAGAGGGAACGGCGGCGAGCTGGTCCGGCGGTCCACCCTGCTGCATGCAACCGAGAGAGGGGGAAGACGGTGGTCACGGCCCACGGCGGTGCACGGCGGCGCACGGCGGCGGAAGGTGAACGGTCAGTCGGCTTCTCCTTGGCCGACCGGCGTCAAATCCCTCTGCATGCAGCCGGAGAGGGGAGGACGGACGGAGGGAGCAGCGGCGCACGGCGGGCTGGCGGTGCAGCGGCGAGCCCGACGGCGACGCGGCGGTGCTGGCCCCGGCGACGGCGGTGCTGGTCTCGGCCGGTCGGGAACAGCAAGAGGAAATGAGAGAGAGACGGAGGGAAAGGGACGGCGGAGGAAGCCCGGCGCCCAACCGTGCATGCAACGGGACGGCGGCGAGGGGGACAGCAGCGGCGGTCCGGCGACGGCGAGCCTACTGCCCTGGGCTGACCGGCGTCCCACCAGCCTGCATGCAACCGGAGGAGAGGGGGAAAGAGAGGGGGAACGGAGAGGAACACCGGCGAGGGGCGACGGTGGCGGACGGTGGTGGTCTTGGCGGAGCGGCGCCGGCTTGGCGGAGGCGTGGCCGAGCTGACCTCGCCGTGAGGTCTCAGTCAGCCGTGGACAGCAAGGGAGGAAGGACAGGGACGACCGGCTGGCGGTGAGGCGAGAAGGAGAGGTCGGTGCACGGCGGCTGTGCTGGCTGGTGAGGGCTCCGGCGGGCTGTGGGCGGTGGCGTGAGGCCGAGCGGGAGAGGGAGAGGTCGCCGGAGGGAGAGAGAGAGAGAGACGGACGGGAGAGAGAGAGAGATGAGCCGAGCGAGAGAGTGAGAGAGAGAAGGGAGAGAATGGTGGGGTGAGAGGTGAAGTGAAAGGGTGATGATTGCATGGGGAAGAGGAAGAGTTAGAGTGTGGTCTTGGTGCTAATCATGCCTTGCATGGGGAAGGGGGGTGTTGACAAGTGTCACACCCCCACCAGAATTCAAATTCGGAATTCTAACGGTCACGGGGGCAAAACGGTCCTAAATTTCCGGTACCGGGTCGGTTCGCCAAAATTCGACCCTACTAGACCTATATACACGTGGCCAGCTTAATTTGACGTCGTCCTTGAGAAAATCATCCCGAGATTCACGAAAAATCGTTCTCGATGTCCGGATCAAATTTCACGATCGAATCGTCGAGTTTCAAATTTCTAAATCTCATACTAACGGGCGGCCCTTTGAGGATTCAAACGTTTCGACCTCGGGTTGTCCGAATCGCGGCGAGCTCGAGAGAGAGAGGGAACGAGAGGAATTATCACTAGTTCCAATGATGCAATCGTCCATTTCGGATGATCGGTTCACACTGGCCCAAAATACTTCCTCGTCGTTATCCTAAGTCGGGCTTGACTCACGACCGGGTCCTTAGTCCACGTGCCTAATCCTCGTTGGCCATTCCCATTTGGTCAGTATCCCGTGAGTGATCAGTTCCGGGCGAGACTTACGAAAATGAAATATCGAATAATACTCGTTTTATTCATTCCAGAGATCGAGTCGAATTTCGGGATGTTACAGAAGTCGTATCAGAGCAAGGTCAGCTCGATCTAAAACTGGTCGAGGTTTGGAGTGATAAGGAGTAGAGACCTTGGGGCAGTATTTAGGGAGATTGTAGTGAGTGGTAGGGCGAAACAAGCTACACGTGCCTCCAGATTGTTTGTTGTAATTGTTTGAGTAAGTTAATTGTTGTGTGGTAATTAAAATGCAGGTGCATCTGGACCTAAGGTAAGTGTTTAGACTCTTGTGATTGTGATTTCGTGGTTGGTAGTGAAGGATTGTTTACTGAGTGAGCTTTTATGTTGATTCACTACTTAGAATCGGACTGATCTGGTGGGCCTAGATCGCTAATTCCTGAGTGGAATTATAATAAGTAGGAGAGTGGTAGAATTGTGGCGATGAGCAGTGAAGGAAGAGGCGTAGGCAGAGTCCCCAGAAGGGAGGCAGGTAGAGACACCAGGGGTAGAGGAAGTGCTAGAGCTAGAGCTGTAGAGGATCTTGGAATGGGTGCAGGAGCAATGGTAGAGGGGTTGATGCTGGAGCGGCAGTAAACCCCAGAGTGGAAACTAGACCTGTTGAGGATCCTAGAATGGAAACTGTTATGAGGACATTGGAACGGATTGGTAACATAATAGAACAGCAGACTCAGGAACAAGCTGCTCCGATTGCCCAAGCTGCCGAGGCCATTACTGCTGCCAACAATATTGAGAATCAAGGGCAGGGACAAGTGGTTGTGAATAAACCGATGCACCAACTGGTAGAGCAGTTTATAAAGTTAAAACCGTCTAAGTTTTCAGGGAAAGGTGACTCTGAGGCCGCACCTTGTTGGGTAGAGGAGCTCAAGAATACTTTTGAGGTGCTAGAGTGTAATGATCATGAAAAAGTGACTTTGGCAGTATATCGGTTGCAGGATAATGCAAATGATTGGTGGAAAGCCACTAGAGATAGGATTTTTCCCGAAGGTACAGCAAAGATGTCACGCCCCGAACTCCCCGGCACGCAACATCCCGCTCGAGGGTCGATAAAAATATAACACGATGTCCCAGGACGCATCGTCGTCGACCCATTTCCCCAAAGCAGAGTATGAAGCACATGCGGAAGCAAGAATTTAAAACAACTACCCGTACAAAATAAATGTGAGAACCAAGGGCAACAACATAAAGAGAACCGAGGCAACGTACACATCCATAACTAAGAACAACCAAAATCATCCTTACATTGTTCCAAAAGAGATGATAATAGTAATACGGTGCAACCAGGAGAGTACTGTTAAAAAGGGTTCATAGGGTTAGGAACTAAAAGAATCAACAGCCAAAATGCGGAGGGTCCGAATTCCAAAAGATATCTGTCCTAAGACAACGACTAAGCCTCGCCTAGGGCGTCCAATCTGGATCGGAGTCGTCGGGCTCCGATGAGCTCTCGGATATCTCGGAATCTTCACTGGGGATCTCCTCTTCAGATTCGTCGGTGTCCATCGGTTCGGCTTCATCAACTTCCATCGGCTCCACAACCGGGTCCTCCACTACGGGCTCGTGATCTACTCCTCCTAATTCTTCATCCTCGGCCGGCTCGTACCAACCAAAAGGGCCTATAGTCTCTTCCGAATCCATCTCGGAATCCACGACCTCACCACTCCGGCATTGTGGATCAAGCTGGCCCTCCATGGTGAACGGAACATCCATGGTACGGAGGGGCCCATACTCCTCTCCCCAACGGTCCCGGAAGCACCAGGCTACATACTCATGAACTTCAGGATGTGTTGTGCCTACGTCTACGGTTATCATCGCATAATGCCTCATGTAAACTTCATTGTTCGCCACCGGGAATTCAACCATCGTATGCTCATACTCTAAAGGGATCCCGAAGCGAATCGGAATAGGCGGTCGGTTCATGGGCGCGGGTCTGAAAGGTTGGGTTATAAAAAAAAACCGTGAGACACGTCTCAGTGAGTGAAAACTCCTAAACCTAAATTAGGCTAACATGCATCTCCTGACGGGTACAACCAATCACACAACATAAGAATGACTCAGGCCAGTAGGCCCAACTCGACATTTCAATGACCCTGTAGGTTAGACAATTTCATAGTATCACATTTCACAAGCGGCATTCTCAATCACGCGTACGTCACACGCATGCTCAAAACCTTTTTGTGACGATTCCAAATATGGTACACCGAGTCACACAATTCCGCACACTCTCTCATGCATTCATATGCATGCAAATGCCACTAACTTGCCATGCTCACAATCAAACTCTTATGGCATCCCGGCACGATTACCATTCGTGTTCGGATTATAGAATGCAATCTACTTAGACACGTCCCATACCATGCCCAGTGGATTCCATTACATAATCCAACACTATGCATCACACGTTACCCGTTTATTTCATTATCTCGACCCGAAGGCCCGACCCGAAGGTCCGATCCGAAGATCCGGTCCGAAGACCAATCACAACACTCCGTGGCCAGCGTAGAGACGCCCCAGGCCCAGTGTCTCTAGCCCGCGTCCTTACGCATCAGGCGCAACACCGATCTCCTTACGAACCAGAGCCCGCGTAAACGCATCAGGATGATCGTCATCCGGACATACCGGGCATCGTCCTGCTCCAAAGTGCATGAGGACGGCACACCCCGCGTATTCCGCATCAGGGCGAAGGTAATCACACGTTCACACATCCCATTTTATCTGAACCCCGCGTGAAACGCTTCGGGCATAATTAGGTGATCACGATTCATGGCATACACGCATTTTCACACGATTTCCACAATGCTTCATACTCAGCAAGCGTAATGCGCAGCCATGCAATTTCGCACGCGAATGTCGGTGCAATGTACCATGGCATAATGTCCCACATAATTCAAGGTCACAAATTCAAATTCCATGATCCACATCATGTGCCTAATTAGCCCAAATCAATACCACGGGGCGTCACATGTGAATTTGACAATTACGACGTACCCGGACATTATGACGTACATTGACAAGTTCCCAATCACATTCCACAATGGTCGGTTCACACGTGCAGGCGACATGTTAGACCCAATTCGTCACAATTGAACACTCGACACACAATTCAATCATCCCGGCCATCCCGGCACTCCAATCAAGTTAATCCGTTACTACCGTCAATTGGACCGTTAAATTCTCCGACATGGATAGCAACTAAACCATATCATAATAGCCTTTAATTCACTTTTAATTCATGCTTTGTCACCTACCAACCTTTTCCGACACCCATTAATCACATACCAATTTGCACAAGGTCTAATCGCCATTTACTCATCACTATACACACCCTAGGCCCGCTAAGCACGCATTATAGTCCTAATAAGGGTTTAGGGGTAGTCACCCACCAAAGTCCAAGCTCGGGCGACGGGGAATGGCGGCCGATCACCGGTGAACGGTGGAACCGGCGGCACAAGACCCAAGGGCGACGACGAGCGGTGGTCCGGCGATCTACAGCAACTCCGGCGGTGTCCCACAGCCGGCACGGTTGCTGATCACGGAGAGGGGACGACGGACGAGCTGCTGAATGGCCTCCGGACAGCGGCTGCTCACGGTGGTGCACGGCGAACGGCGGCCTAGATGGCGGACGGCGATGAACAGCAACCGCACGGCGGTGCATCGTGCACGGCGTGAACAGCGCGGCTGTTCCGGCGAGAGGATGGACGGAACAGTGGGAGACGGACAGAAATGGAGAGGAACGGCGAGGGAAACGACGGTGGACAGCCACCACAGCGGCGGCGGACGGCGGCTCCGGCGGTGGCTCAACCGTGCATGCAGCCGCGTCGGGGAGGAGGGAGAGAGGTAACGGCGGCGAGCTGGTCCGGCGGTCCACCCTGCTGCATGCAACCGAGAGAGGGGGAGACGGCGGTCACGGCGCACGGCGGGCGACGACCGGCGGTGCACGGCGGACGGCGGTGCACGGCGAAGGAAGGAGAACAGTCAGCTTGTCCTTCCTTGGCTGACCGGCGCCGGATTCCCCTGCATGCAGCCGAAGAGGAGAGGACGGACGGAGGGAGCAGCGGCGCACGGCGAGCTGGCAGTGCAACGGCGAGCCCGGCGGCGACGCGGCGGTGCTGGCCCCGGCAACGGCGGTGCTAGTCTCGGCCGCTCGGGAACAGCGAGAGAAAACGAGAGAGAGATGGAGGGAAAGAGAGGGAGTGGTCGGTTGGAGGTGGTGAAGTGAGAGGGTGAGGCGGTGCACGGCGGTGGTGTTGGCTGGCTGCGGTTTCCGGTGGCTGAGGGCGGCGGCGTGAGGCTGAACGGAAGAGAGAGGTCGCCGGAAGGGAGAGGGAGAAAGAGAGTGACCGGGTGAGAGGGGAGAGAGAGAGTGAGTGAGAGAGAGAAAGGGTGATAGAGAGTGAGAGGAAGATGAAGAGTTTTGGGGGAAATGATTGGGTTCATGGGGAAGGGAAAAAGGTTGAGTGGGGGATTTGCTCAAATCATGATGCAAGGGGAAGGGGGTGTTTGACAAGTGTCACACCCCCACAAGAAATCAATTTTCGGAATTCCAAGGGTCACGGGGGTAAAACTGACATATATCTCCGGTACCGGGTCGGTTCGCCAAAATTCGGCCCTACAAGACCTATATACGCATGGCCAGCTTAATTTGACGTCGTCCTTATAAAAACTATCCCGAGATTCACGAAAATCGGTCTCGAAGTCCGGATTGAATTTCACGATCGAATTGTCGAATCCCCAATTTTCTAAATCTCTCACTAACGAGCGGCCGTTTAGAATTTACGCGTATCGACCTCGGTTTGTCCGAGTTGTAGCGAGCTCGATTGTCGAGAGAACGAGAGGAATTATCACTAGTTTCGATAACACGACCGTCCGGTTCGGAAGATCGGTTCATACTGGCCCAAAATAGTTCCTCGTCATTCTTCTAAATCAAGCTTAACTCGCGACCCGAGTCCGTGGTCCACGTATCTATTCCTAGTTGGCCATTCTCATTTGGTCAGTATCCCGAGAGTGATCAGCTCCGGGTGAGACTTACGAAAATGAAATATTGAATAATACTCGTTTTATTCATTCCAGAGATCGAGTCGAATTTCGGGATGTTACAAAAGATTTGGGCTGCTTTTACCGAGAGCTTTTATGAGAAATATTTCTCGGCTAGTGCTAGGGAAAGAAATCTCGCAGAGTTTATGAGACTTTGCCAAGGCCAGATGACGGTAGATCAATATGAGGTGGAATTTGCGAGATTATCTAAGTTTGCGCCAAGAATGGTGGAACATCCTAATGACAAGGCGTGAAGATTTCGAGATAGATTGAGGGCTGATATTTGCAGCCAGTTGTTGCTAGTAAACTTGAGCACGTATGAGGAAATGTTTAATAGAGCCCAAATTTTGGAGCGAGATCAGGTGGATAAAGCCGCCACCTTTGGGTCGAGGTTTGTCCAAGGTAGAGACAATCGTAACCCTGGGAAGAGGCCGATGTTGGACAATAGACGTTTTACTCCTCCTGTTAAAAGGAATATTGGGAAGTCAATTCGAAATTTTAATGGTCCGTGTTGGATTTATGGAGGTAGACACGGGAATGGACCTTGTCTAAACATGTACGGAGCGTGTTTTGGATGCGGAGGATTTGGCCTCCATATTAAGACTTGCCCCAATCCCAGACAGAATAGGCCGCCTGCATTGCCGCTACCTCGAAATGGGAATTAGACTGGAGCGGCCCAGACAGCGAACCAGAATAGGCCTCAAGCATAAGGACGAGTGTATGCTATGGCCAGATGAGAGGCTGAGAATGCACCAGGGGTTGTCACAGGTGCGATTTCTCTATGTGACCATGCTGCGTATGCTTTATTTGACCTTGGAGCGTCATATTCTTTCATATCGAAACAATTTGTTGAATTGAACCGCAATTACTTGATGTTGTGTTATGTGTGACGACTCCCTTGAATGATAAGATGTTGATTTCGTTGGGTTGTCCAAACTGTAAGAACATGATTGGGGATAGGGAGGAAAAGATTGATTTAGTGGTTCTAGGCATATACGATTTTGATGTGATAGTAGGTATGGATTGGCTGTCTAAGCAGAGGGCTGTAATGGATTGCAATAGTAGGGTGATCCAATTTAATCCTGTTGGACATCCGGAATTCAAATTTGTGGGAAGTCGAGGAGGACCCTCGATTCCATGGATTTCCTCAGTGGAAATGACAAAATTGTTGAATAAAGGGTGTCAAGGATTTCTAGCTGTAGTAGTGGATTCAACGGCTGAAGAGCCGAAACTTGAGGATATAACATTAGTAGGCGAGTATCCCGATGTGTTTCCTCAAGAATTGCCGAGGTTGTGTCGGAAAGAGAAGTAGAATTTGTCATTGAGTTGGCACCTGGAACTGAGCCAATCTCGAAGGCACCTTATAGAATATCGTTGTCGGAACTAAAGGAATTAAAAGTGTAAATGCAAGAATTATTAGAGAAGGGATTTATTCGTCCCAGTGCATCTCTGTGGGGAGTGCCGGTGTTATTCGTAAGAAAGAAAGATGGATCATTGAGATTATGTATAGATTACAGGGAGCTGACTCAGGTGACAGTTAAAAATAAATATCCTTTGCCGAGGATTGACGATTTGTTTGATCAGTTACAAGGGACTTCGGTGTTCTCTAAAATTGATTTGAGAACGGGGTATCATCAGTTGAGGATTAGGAAGGAGGATATACCGAAGATGGCATTTAGAACGAGATATGGACATTATGAATTTACTGTAATGCCGTTTCGGTTGACGAACGCCCCAGCTGCCTTTATGGATATGATGAATCGAGTGTTTAAGGAATTTTTGGACCAGTTCGTGATCGTGTTTATAGACGATATATCGGTATACTCAAAAAGCCTAGAGGAGCATGAATTCCATTTGAATCGAGTGCTGCTGACTATAAGGGAGAACGTGCTGTATGCTAAGTTAAGCAAGTGCGAATTTTGGCTCAGTTGAGTAGCATTTCTCGGTCATGTGATCTCCGGAGAAGGAATCTTAGTGGATCCATCGAAAATTGAGGCTGTGATGAAGTGGCCTAGACCAACAACAGTAACAGAGGTTTGGAGTTTTCTGGGTTTGGCCAGATATTATCGTCGTTTCGTGGAAGGATTTTCGGCGATAGCAATGCCGTTGACACATTTACTGAAAAAGGAATCAAGATTTGAGTGGACAGATAAATGTGAAAGAAGTTTCCAAGAATTGAAACATAGATTGACAACGGCACCGGTGTTGACGATTCCATTAGGACCTGGAGGGTACGAGATTTATAGCGATGCCTCATTGAAAGGATTGGGATGTGTACTCATGCAGCATGGACAGGTAGTGGCTTATGCGTCGAGACAGTTAAGGCCGCATGAGTTAAATTATCCGACGCATGACTTGGAATTGGTCGCAATCGTATTCACCCTAAAGATTTGGCGACATTATCTATGCGGAGAGAAGTTTCACATATATACAAATCATCAAAGCCTCAAGTATTTATTTTCGTAGAAAGAGTTGAATATGAGGTAGTGATGTTAGATGGAATTGTTGAAAGACTACGACTATGATATTCTGTATCACCCCGGAGAGACCAACCGGGTAGCGGATGCATTGAGTCGGAAATCAAGTATCGCGTATTTGATGGTCAAAGAATGGACCCTATTGAAAAAAGTGTGAGACTCGGAGTTCAAGTTTGAAGTAAGTCAAGTCTCGAGTTTGCTGGCTACACTTAGGATTGAACCGGAGATCCAGGCTAAAATCAAAATGTTGCAATCTTCGGATCAGGAAATCCAAAAGATTTTAAAGATGGAGGAGGCCAAGAGAAAGCCAGATTTTAAGGTATCCGAAGATGGTATACTGAAGTTTCGTGGACGGTTATACATGCCTGACGATGCGGAGCTTAAGGAAGAAATTTTATCAAAAGCACATCGTAGCAGTTATAGTATCCCCAGGCAGCACTAAAATGTATCGAAATTTGAGGCAATATTATTGGTGGAACGGTATGAAGGCAGATATCGCTAAGTACGTGGCTAAGTGCCTCACATGTCAACAAGTGAAAACGCAACATTGTAAGCCCGGGGGATTGTTGCAATCATTAGAAATCCTAGAGTAGAAATGGGAGCATATAACCATAGACTTTGTGTCAGGGTTGCCAAAGAGCCAAAGAGGTCATGATACTATTTGGGTGATTATCGATAGACTGACCAAGTCGGCACAGTTTTTGGCAATGCGAAAGGATTTCGCCTTAGATCGGTATGCTGAGTTGTACGTACAGCAGATAGTTCGTCTTCATGGGGTACCGGTATCGATAACTTTTGATCGTGATCCTAGGTTTACCGCTAGTTTTTGGAAAAGTCTGCAGACGGCTTTAGGATCCAAGTTACAGTTTAGTACGGCTTACCATCCTCAGACAGATGGCCATTCTGAGAGGATGATTTAGACTTTAGAGGATATGCTTAGGGCATGTGTGCTGGATTTTCAGGGTAAGTAGGAAGAGCAACTGCCTTTATTAGAGTTTGCCTATAATAATAGTTTCCAGCAAAGCATTGGAATGGCACCATTCGAAGCACTTTATGGCAGGGCTTGTAGGACACCCGTGTGCTGGAAAGAAGTGGGAGAAAGGACTATAACAGGACCAGAGTTGGTTGAACAATCGATTGAGGCAGTTAATATTATTCGTGAAAGGCTGAAGACAGCGCAAAGCCGTCAAAAGAGTTATGCAGACAGGAGGCGAAGACCTTTGGAATTTCGAGTAGGGGATCACGTGTTCCGTAAGGTATCGCCCATGAAAGCATTATCCGGGTTTGGCAAAAAAGGCAAATTGTGTCCAAGATACGTAGGACCTTTTGAGATTTTAGAAAAGATCGGAGATTTGACATATCGTCTTGCACTTCCGCCAAATTTATCGCAAGTGCACAATGTGTTCCACGGATCGATGTTGAGGAAGTATGAACTAGACCCGACACATGTATTAAATTATGAGGAGATAGAAGTGGATGACAAAGTGTCATATGTCGAGAGACTGGTAAGAATCGAAGATCGTAAAGAGCGAGTCCTAAGGAACAAGACAATCCCAATGATCAAAGTTATTTAGGAATACCACGGGACTGAAGGCGTAACTTGGGAAAGCGAAGAGATTATGCAACGTCAATACCCCCAGTTGTTTGAGCAGTAGTAGGACTTGTAAATTCTCGATAGTAGTGAGAATTGTAAATTTCGAGGACGAAATTTTTGTAATGGGGGAAGATTGTGACATCCTGAAAATTAGTCCATTTGGGATTTATAAAATACTGAGTTTTATGAAATGTGCTCGTAGTAAATTCTAGCCCGGAACCGATCATTCCTGGAATGCTAACCAATAGGAAAAAGCTAATAGGGAAATTAAATTCGCGCGACTAAAGAAAATTCGATCGTGAATTGACTTTTGACTATTAAATCGTCGAGGTGATATTTTGAGCCACTGTTGGCCGATCTGAGGATAGTCAGGGGTCAGTTCGCCACTGTCACAGTAGTGGATCGCAGGTGATATTGCTGGACCACGAAATGAATTGACAAACAATCCTGAACCTATATCAAACGATCGTACCCCTCAGATCTACTAATTGATCCTCGCGACTTTAATAAAGATCGAAGTCGTCACGAGCTGAATAAATTTTGCACGTGACCTGAATTATTGTCAGTCACGAGTCGTATATGCGAATTTCGCCAAATAAGCCACCCGTTAGCCTGAGAAACGCTCAAGTTGCATTTAATAGAATTTAATTATTGAATTTAGCCCAAATTGCACATCAAAAAATTAGGAAGTCACAACGGAATGTTAGGATGACGTTGCAGAAAACATGTGTGAATTTTGGGTGTGCTCGAATCCTTCAAAAGAATCGGAAAAAGTCCCAAAAATGCCTTTAGGAATTAATAAAGGGTATGTTTTAAGGGTAAAGGGCATTTTGGTAATTTTTTCCCAAAATTTTGATTGGACATTTTTACCCTTGGATTTTTGAGAAATTACAAGTTTACCCTTGGATATTTTTGGGTGAGATTCAATATGGGCTGTCGATTTCAAGATAATATTGAATCTGGGTCGTCGATTGAAAAGATTAGACGGGGGTGAGATCGTCATTTTCCACTTTTGGTCAAATGGTCCAACCTTATCCTCTCTCTCTCTTCTTTTTCCCTCTCCCATTCGGTTCTTTTCCCCCTACCATGAGCAGCCCCCTCTCCCTCACTCTCCCGATCACTCTCTCTCTCCCTCCCGCCGGCACCGCCGCTCACCACCACCCGGATCGCCCATCGCCCACCAAGCCGCCATCGTCCGTATGCCCGCCGGTCACCACCCCCGTCGTTCACCGCCGTCCCTCTCCTTCTCTTCCTCTTGCTTGCGTGGTCGTGGGTCACGGCCAAAGGAGGCCGCCGCCACACGCCCTCGCTATCGCCACCGCTCACCGCCTAGCCGCGCCACCACTCACCGCCTAGCCACACCATCGCAAGCCACCGCTGTCCCCATCGATTGCCGCCGCTTTCCATTCTAGCGGCGATAGTCTAGAACGCGGGGGTAAGTTGCGCTCTAAACCCAACTTAGGATTTCAGGTATCGACGGGCGATTTTGGGTGAAACCGGGTATAGGGTAAGTGTGGAATTGCATGATTTAGAAGTGGGATTATGTGGCGAGCCTTAGGATTGAACTCGGAAAATTTTTATTGGAAATTTGAGAATAACAATGGGCTGTGGACTACTATTCATGGGGTTGTGATGGGCCGATCAGGTCGCAAATTGGATTTTTAGAACCGAGAATTTATGGCGAGAAAGTCTCGTGAAAGACCTGAATCAATTTGAGGCCATTTGGTTAGAGAAAAATAATGATTTTCTATGTTTTATGTGCGTTTGAAATATAATTAGGTTGTGGTGGTGAAATTAAACGTGTGATTGTGTAATTGGATGATTTAATTATGTCTATTGGGTGCACGCTTGAGCCTAATAGTTTTAATTATTAATATTGGCTGTGTAGACTACTGAGTGAGCATGGTTTGTGTATAATTGTTGCGTGCACGGGTTACATGTGATTGACCAGTTAAGTGGCAAGTGATTATTGTACGTGTGAAAGAACAAGAAATAGTGCGTGGTACGGTATGTGAGATCATGAGAATTGTGCCGTCCTGAGGCGTGTACTTCAACGTAGGACGATGCTCGGTATTATCGGAGGACTGCTAGCTTGAGGCGTGTACTTCAACGCGGGTTGCGCAGTAGGTGGTAGGTGTTGAGACTGAGGCGTGTACTTCAACGCGGGCAAGAAACATGGCCTGAGGCGTGTACGTTAATGTAAGCCCTGAAGTGTTGTGAAAAGTGGTTGTAGCGTACCTGAGGCGTGTACTTCAACGTGGGTCACTGGCGAGGAATGTGGAAAAAGAAATGATGAGAATGAAACGAATGTTTGTGACGAGAGTTGTGCCTGCTAGTGATTGCGCGTATGTGATTGTGTTGTTTGTATAATTGTCTGGAGGTATGTGATAGTCTAGGTGGGGTTTAGGGGTGAGCTTACTAATAAGTGTTCTCACGGTTGTTTCAACCAACAATTTCAGAACCCCGACAGGACCCATGAATCCTTCACCACCGCCACTAGTACGTTTTGGGGTACCAGTGCATATCGAGAACGACAATGCTGAATTTCCTATGCCAGATAACGTGACCTGGATTAGGCATACTACAACTATTTTTGTAGAAGTAGGACTACCCTTGCGGGAGACCCATGTGTATATGGCCTGGTTCTTTCGGGATACTGACGGGGAACAGTTCGGGCTCGTTAAGGGTTTTGATGTCCCGTTTGACTTAGTTGGTGATTGGGATGCCGTTCGCAGTATCCCCTGTTACATCCCGAAATTCGACTCAATCTCTGGAATGAATAGAACGAGTCTTATTCAATATTTCATTTTCGTAAGTCTCGCCCGAAGCTGATCACTCTTGGGATTCTGACCAAATGGGAATAGCTAACTAGGAATAGGTACGTGGACCAGGGACCCGATCGTGAATTAAGCCTAATTTCGAGAAAAGACGAGGAAGTATTTTGGGCCAGTGTGGACCGATCTTCGGAAGGTAACAGACTCGATTTGGCCAAGGCCAACAACATATGATCGAATAACAGGTCATTCTGTAAGACCGAGAATACACGTGGCCAACTAGTCCCGAACTTGAATCGGACGATCGTGTTTCCGGAACTAGCAATAATTCCACTCATTCTCTCGACAATTGAGATCGTCGCGATTCGGACAACCCGAGGTCGATACGCGTAACTCCTAAATGGCCGCCCGTTAGTGAGAGATTTGAAAATTGGAAATTTGGCAATTTTGATCGTGAAATTTAATCCGGATTTCGAGGCCGATTTTCGTGAGTTACAGGATGGTTTTTATAAAGACGACGTCAAAATTTTGTTGGCCACTTATATATAGGGTTTATACGGTTGAAAAATGGCAATTCGACCCGGTATCGAAAGAAAATGACGCGATTGCCCTTGAGCCTTTTTGTATTCCAAATTTTGGGGGTTTTTAGAGGATTTGTATATTAGATTTTATGGGGATATGCCTAGCCCTAGGGTGTGACACTTGTCATCAATCCCTCTTCCCCATGAGTGCCATCATTGTTTGTCCACCTTTCTCTCCCACCTCTTAGACTTCCCTATACAAGACACCCTTTTACCTTCTCACCTTTCTCTCTTTCACTCTTTCTTTTCTCTCCTCTCTCTCTCTCTCCTTCTCTCCCTCCCACGCCGGCCAAGCCCCACCGTCCGTCCACCTTCCAGCCGAGCTCAGCCACGCCACCAGCTCGCCGCCGAGACCGCCACCGTCCACCGTCGCCTCCCCCACTGTCAACCCTCACCGTCCCTCTCCGTCGCCTCTCTATCTCGACTGCATGCAGGTGTGAGCTCCGGACCGCCGAGGAGGAGGCCGACCGTTCACCTTCCCGCCGAGGAGTGCCGCCGCCATCGCTTGCCATGGCCGCCGCTACTGCCCTCATCGCCGTCTCGCCCTCTCCCTCTCCTGTCCACCACCACCAGCCACTTTGTTTCTCTCTTTCCCTCTCTCGGTCAGGTGAGCCGCCAGCACCGGAGCCGTTCACCGCCATGCGCCACCGCCAGAATAGCTGCACCGTCCGCCGTTAGCCGAGCACCGTCGTGAGTGACCGCCGAGTCCTCCGCCACTCCACCGTTCGTCCGCCTCCCTTGCCATGAGCTGCCAGCCAAGCTGACCATGAGCTGCCGCCGTGGGAGCTGTAGACTGCCGGCCGCCGCTCGCCGTTGCCCTTTAGGAATCGTTGCCGTCGGTTTCATCGTTCACCGGTGATCGGCCGCCGTTCCTCATCGTCCCGAGCTTGGATTAGGTGGGTGTGAACCTCTAAACCCTAATTAGGATGATAATGTATTTTAGCGGGTTTAGGGTATTGTTAGTGGTCGATTAGTGGTAATTAAAGGCATTTATGGAATAATACCTTAATGGCAAATGTCGGGAAAATGTCGATGGATTATCAAGTGGATTTATAGGTGAATTAGAGGCCGAGATGAGGTGGTTTAGCTGCTGTCTACATCGGGACTTATTGACTAGTTATCGTCAAGTTTGAGAATTAGCATGATTAGGGTGCCAGGATTACCGGGGTGATTGGATTGGTTGCTGGTTTACTCAACTGTGATGATTTGAAATTGCCATGTTGCATGCTTGTATGGCCGACCATTGTGGGGTGCGATTGATTGTTGATTTAAACGGAAATCATGATGCCCGAGTAAGTGCAAGTGCCAATTATGTGTGTGGTGCCCCACGGTATTAATGGGCCAGTTAAGTATGCGACGTGAATTGTTTGAGCCTGAACTCGTGGCGTTGAACTGTATTATATGTTGTGGAACAATATGCTCATTGCACATCGCTTCATCATTCGTGTGCGAAATTGCATGGCCACGCATATTGTCTGTCGGGCATGAGGCTTGTATCGAGATTATGCGAGAATGCGTGTTTTCCGTGGATATATTATACCCTGATGCGTTTTACGTGGGGTTTAGATAAAATTGGATGTGTGAATGTGTGATCACCTGCCGCCCTGATACGTGTTACGCGGGGTGTGCCGTCCTCATGCACTTTGTAACAGGACGATGCCTGGTTCGTCTGGAAGACGACCAACCTGATGCGTTTTATGAAGGCTCTGGTTCGTAAGGAGATCGGTGTTGTGCCTGATGCGTTTTGACGGGGGCTAGAGATATTCAGCCTATGGCGTTTTTATGCTGGCCTCGGAGTGTTGTGGTAAAGGAAAAGAAATTATGCGTCCCTACCAGGTTTTGCAGTAAAGAATAATTGAGCATTTACATGCATTTAAATGCCTGGGCTAGTGTGCGAGTATGTACGATTCGGTGATTCGCATGTGAGACTGACACTCAAAATTATGAGCATGCGTATAACGCACGTGTCACTGGGAGTGCCGCGTGTGTGACGGGATATTATTGATTTATCTAACCTGCAGGGTCATTGAGAATACCGATTTGGGCCTAAGGGCCTAAGTTATCTTGTGTGTGATTTTGTTTACCGCCAGGAGATGCATGTTAGCCTAATTTAGGTTTAGGGGTTTTTCACTCATTGATAAGTGTCTCATGGTTTTTATAACCCAACCTTTTAGATCCACGTCCGTGACGATGTTGGATGCTCTAGTGCGGTTTGGGATCCCTGTTGAGTTCGAGCATACTATGACCGCACACTCCGTAGGGAATGGGGAGGTGTATCTTAGGCATTATTCCCTAATAGGAGTAGATGTGGGTACGACACATCCTAAGACCCATGAGTATGTAGCGTTGTGCTTTCGCGATCGTTTTGGAGACGAATATGGACCTCTCCGTACTATGGATGTCCCGTTTACCGTAGTAGGTGAGTTAGATCTGCAGTGTCTAGATGGTGACGCCATGGATGCTGACATGGGTTCGGAGTGAAGTATGGGTTCTTATGGTGTGTACGAGGCTGCCGAGGATGAAGTGTTAGGAGGAGTAGACTATGAACCAGTAGTAGAGGACCCGGTTGTGGAGCCGATGGATGTTGACGAAGCCGAGCCGATGGATACCGAAGAGGAGAATTCCAGCGAGGACTTAGAGTTACCAGAGAGCTCATCAGAGTCTGACGATTCCGATCCGGACTGGGCGCCCTAGGCTAGACTTAGTCATGTTTATGAGGGTAGACACTTTTTGGAATTATAGCCCTCCTTTATTTTTGTAAGTTGTCCCCCTTAGCCACTTATTCCCTTTTGACCAGTGGTAGCAGATGATAGGACCTTTTGTTGTACCTCTTCTTTTATTACTGTTTAAATGGATATTGTAAGAATGTTTCTAATGGGTTTCATGGATGTGTAATTTGTCTAAAGTTTTCCATTGAGTTGCTTCCCTAGTTCTCATATTTATTTGTGGTCCGGGTGATGTATTATTTCTTTTGCCGCTTCCGATTGTGCCATGATTGTGTTCTTGGGTTTTTGGGTCGGTGACGCTTTCCTGGGACGTCGCACCATGTCGACCTACGCGCGAGATGTTGCGTGTCGTTGAGTTCGAGGCGTGACATCCTCCGTGTTGAATTGGTATCAGAGCAAGGTCAGCTCGATCCGATTAGATCGAAGGCTGGAGTGATAAGGAGCAATGAGACCATGGGTAGCCAGTAGGGTGACCTTGTGTGCTACGTGTATCTCCTGACAGTGTATGATGATTTGGCGTGTGTGAATATGACCCGTAATGTGCAGGTGCGGCAGGATTTGAGGTGAGTACGTAAATCCCTTAAGTGATGTGTTAAGTAATCCTTGTTAAGCTACATGCTGGTTGTTTGATTGTTGTTTTAAGACCTGCCTAGGACTTAGACTGAGATAGATTAGTTTAAGTTTTAATTCCTTAATGGAATTACGGCAGGAAGTTAAGCAGCCGAAGTTGTCAGGATGAGTAGGAGAAGAGGAAAGGAGCCTCAAGCCCAGCCTAATGAGGGGGCCCGCGAGGCAAGGGACCCCAGGTTCGATGAGGTTATGGAGACCCTGCGAGAGATAGGACACATCTTTGGGTTGCAAGCGCAAGAGAGAGCCGCAGCCCATGCCCAAGCTGCCAAGGCTACAGTAATCGCTGGGAATGGGGGAAACCAAGCCTAGCAGGGGCAGGCTCATCCAGTTAGGGTTAGGCAAATGCCCCAGTTAGTGGAACAATTTATGAAGATGAAGCCGCCAAAGTTTCATGGTCGTGGTGACCCCGAGACCGCGCCAAGATGGATAGAAGAACTGGAAAAGACTTTTAAAGTTTTGGGGTGTAACGATAGAGAAAAAGTAGCATTGGCAGTGTATCAGCTTCAGGATGGTGCCAACGACTAGTGGAATGCTACGGAAAGTGGAGTGTTTCCAGAAAGAACGGCCCCAACTTAGACGGTGTTTGTGGAGAACTTTTATGAGAAGTATTTCTCGGAGAATGCCCAAGAGAAGACATTAATAGAATTTATGCGGTTGCGCCAAGGCCAACTAACTGTGGATCAATATGAGGCAGAGTTTGCAAGGCCGGCAAAGTTCGCACCAACAATGGTCGCGAATCCAAGAGATAGGGCTCGAAGGTTCCAAGATGGACTAAAGCTGGATCTTCGGAGCTAGATTCTGTTGCACGACATTAAGGAATATGGAGAAATGTTTAGGCGAGCCCAGATAATTGAGCGAGATCAGCAGGAAAGGGTAGCCGCCTCTGGATCGCGGTTTGTCCAGGGCAAGGATAATCGTCATTTAGGGAAGAAGCCAGTGGCAGGCAACCGACAATTTATTCCCCCTGTTAGGCGAAATATCGGGAAGCCAAGTAGTCAGACGGGGAGATTTGGAGCGTGCTTCAAGTGTGGGAGCACGGAGCATCAGATTCGCAATTGCCCGCAGGTGCGTCCCCTGGGACCGCACATGGCTCCTCAGCAGCAATAGCCTCGAGCAGGGAACCAAGCCGAGAATCCCCCACCGGCTAATCAAGGACGACCGCTCATTGAAGGAAGGATCTATACAGTAGCGCGTGGAGAAACGGAGAATGCGCCGGGCATAGTCACAGGTACGATTTCCTTGTGTGGTCATGCCGCTTATGCATTATTTGATTAGGGGGCAACCCATTCATTAATTTCAGAGCAGTTTGTTGAGTTGATTGGTTTAGAACCGGTACTGCTAGAGAATGTGCTTTGTGTAACGACGCCAAAGAATGATAGGGTGCTAGTCTCTTTTGGATGCCCTAGTCGTAAGGTAAATCTTGGGGGTAAGGAAAAGAGTATCGACTTGGCAGTTCTGGCCATGTTCGATTTTGATGTGATCATAGGGATGGACTGGTTAGTCCAGCAGAAAGCTGTATTGGATTGCAGTAATAGGACGATCCAATTTAGTCCATATGGACGCCCTAGTTTTGAGTTCCAGGGAAACTGAGGAGGAACCTCGACTCCTTGGATATCTTCTTTGAAAGTGAGTAAGCTGTTGGATGATGGGTGTGAAGGATATTTGGTGAATGTTGTGGACCCAATAGTGATGGAGCCTAAATTGAAAAATATACCCATAGTATGCAATTTCCCCGAAGTTTTTCCTCAGGAATTGCCGGGTTTACCGCCCGAGTGAGAAGTAGAGTTTGTTATTGAGTTAGCACCCGAAATTGAACCAATATCGAAGGCACTGTATCGAAAGTCCCTAACGGAATTGAAGGAGTTGAAAGTTCAAATGCAAGAATTGTTGGACAAGGGTTTTATCCACCCCAGTGCGTCTCCATGGGGAACACCAGTCCTATTTGTGACGAAGAAGAATGGGACGTTAAGACTATGCATAGACTACCAGCAGTTGAACCAAGTGACAATAAAGAATAAGTACCCTCTTCCAAGGATCGACGACTTGTTCGATCAGTTGCAAGGAGCCTCAGTGTTCTCCAAAATAGATTTGAGGATAGGTTACCATCAATTGAGAATCAAGAAGGAGGATATTCCTAAGATTGCTTTTCGACGAGATATGGACATTACGAGTTTACGGTAATGCCCTTTGGATTGACGAATGCCCCAGCTGCCTTCATGGACTTGATGAACAGAGTGTTTAGAGAATTTCTAGATCAGTTTGTCATAGTGTTTATCGATGATATCTTGGTGTATTCGAAAAGTCCTAAAGAGCATGAGGTACACTTGGCAAAGGTGCTACGGACCTTAAGAGAACACGCACTATATGCCAAGTTCAGCAAGTGTGAGTTTTGGCTAAACTAAGTAGGATTTCTCGAGCATATTATTTCCGGAGATGGAATTTCCGTGGACCCGACTAAAGTGGAAGCGGTAACAAAGTGGCCTAGGCCAATGTCTGTAATAGAGATCCGAAGTTTTCTCGGTTTGGCTGGCTATTACAAGCAATTCGTGGAAGGATTCTCATCAATAGCCATGCCCTTGACTAGATTGCTGAAGAAGGAAACGAAGTACGTCTGGGATGATAAGTGCGAAAGAAGCTTTCAGGAGTTGAAGCATAGACTGACGACCGCACCGGTTTTGACCATTCTATCTGGGCCAGGAGGATTTGAGATCTATAGTGATGCTTCGTTAAGAGGGCTCGGATGTGTTCTCATGTAACATGGGAAAGTGGTAGCGTATGCGTCACGTCAATTGAGACCTCATGAGATGAATTACCCGATGCATGATTTGGAGCTGGCAGCGATTATCTTCGCACTTAAGATTTGGAGACATTACCTGTGCGGAGAGAAGTTCCGGATTTTTACGGACCACCAAAGCCTCAAGTACCTATTCTCACAGAAGGAGTTAAATATGAGGCAGCGTCAATGGATGGAACTGTTAAAGGACTATGATTGCGACATCCTATGTCATCCGGGTAAGGCAAACAGGGTTGCAGATGCTTTAAGTCGCAAGTCGAGCATGGCACATTTGTTGGTTAAGGAGTGGACGTTATTAGAGAGGTTCAGAGATTTAGAGTTTAGGTTCGAAGTGAGCCGAGTGTCCAGTTTGTTCGCGACATTAAGAATCGAACCAGAGATTTAGGTCAAGATCAAGGAACTTCAGTCTACAGACCACGAGATCCAAAGGATTATGGATATGGATACGACAAAGAGGAAGTCTGATTTCCAAGTGTCGGAAGATAGGACTTTAAAATTCCGCAGTTGACTATGCGTGCCGGATGACGAAGGACTTAAGGAGGAAATTCTGAGCGAAGCTCATCGTAGTCAGTATAGCATCCACCCGGGTAGTACGAAGATGTACTAGAATCTGCGTCAACATTATTGGTGGAATGGCATGAAGAAGGACGTGGCTAAGCATGTGGTCAAGTGTCTGACGTGCCAACAAGTGAAGGCACAGCATTGCAAGCCAGGTGGATTATTACGACCTTTGAAAATTCCGGAATGGAAATGGAAGCATATTACGATGGATTTCGTGACGGGATTACCACAAAGCCAAAGAGGACATGACTCAATATGGATCATAGTGGATCATTTGACTAAGTCTGCACACTTCCTGACACTACGGAAGGACTTTGAACTAGAAAGGTATGCGGAGTTGTATGTGCGACAAATAATGCGTCTTCATGGAGTGCCGGTGACTATCACCTCATATCGCGATCCAAGGTTTACGGCCAACTTTTGGAAAAGTCTGCAAACGGCCTTAGGAACGAGATTGCAATTCAGTACGGCCTACCATCCGCAAACGGACGGCCAGTCGGAAAGGATGATTTAAACCTTGGAGGATATATTGAGAGCTTGTGTGCTGGATTTCCAAGGCAAATGGGAAGAACAACTGCATTTGGTGGAGTTTGCCTACAATAATAGCTATCAGCAGAGTATTCAGATGGCACCATTCGAAGCCTTGTATGGTAGCGCCTGTAGGACGCCACTGTGCTGGGATGCAGTTGGTGAGCGAAGTATTGCAGGTCTGGAGCTAGTTTAGCAGACGGTAAAAGTAGTAGAGGTTATCCGGGATAGACAGCGGACTGCTCAGAGTCGCCAAAAGAGTTACGCCGATAGAAGACGACGACCCTTGGAATTCTAGGTAGGAGACCATGTGTGTAACATCCCAAAATTCGGGTCCGGACTTCGAGACCGATTTTCGTGGGTATACGAGATGGTTTTCATAGGAACGACATCAAATTATGTTGGCCATTCATGTATGGGGTTAACCCGGTCGAAAAACAGCAATACGACTCGGAATCAGAGAGAAATGACAACTTTACCCCCGAGCCCAAATAGTATTCCGAAATTTAGAAGATACCCATTACTCTCCTTTCAAGCAGAGACTCTTCATCTGCCTCCCTCGCATCGGTTACAACTTACTACAATTAGTACCGAGACTCTTCGTCTTTTCCCCTCACATCGATTACAAACCACCATCAACATCTCCCCCTTCTCTCTCTCTCTCCTTTCCTCTCCGTCTCGCCCTCTCTCTATTTCGGTCTCTCCCTCTCATTCTCGGCCGCGTGAGAGCCAAGAACCACCATTCGCCGCCGAAGCCGCCACGCCACCATGACGCCGCTGCTGACGCCGCTCTCGCCTCCGCCTCGCCGCCGTCGTCATCGACCGCCACCACCAACCATGATTCTCTCTCTCTCTCTCTCTCGGCTGTGTGGAGAAAAACGCACCCATCGCCGCTCACCGCCACCCTTTGGAATCGTGCCGCCAGTTAAACCGTTTACCGGTGATCGGCCGCCATTCCTCGTCATCCCGAGCTCAGATTAGGTGAGTGTATTCCTCTAAGCCCTAATTAGGATGATTATATGCTCTAGATGGGATTAGGGGCTGTGCATGGTTGGTTTTGTGGTTGTATAAGCTTGATTTGCTTAATGGTGCAAGTTTATGATTCTCGGAATTCTGGTTGTTACTGTACCTCTGTGCTTTATTAATATTTTGGTGATCATTGTGTGCCGAATCTGAGAAAGTGTTCTGCATGGAATTTGTTCCCAACATCTTTAAGTATAACATAATTTAAATTCAGAATTTTTGGAATTTGTTTGGGGCCATTCGGAGGTCGGTTTTCAGACCGTCACAAAACTGCCCGATTTACTGTTCACTCGACCTCTTTGCCTTTCCGAATTTTTATAAACTTTTCCAGACATTATTTCAACAAACTTCCTTCACAAAGATTGTTAGAAACACTTGTGTCTATGACATATAAAAATTTCAGGGCTTTCCAAAGTGAGTTGGGTACTGAATGAGTTGTATTTTTGATGGTCTGAGGAGCTGTTTGAGCGAACCGAGTTCTGTCCGGCTTTGAGTGTCAAAACGAGGTGCTTACGGTTGGAATTGGGTTTCGAGTTCTCACAGAAAATATTTATCAAGATGTTTTGTACAACATATCCAAATTTCGTAATTTTTGGAATTGATTTGCTATTTATTTCAAATGGATTTCTGTCACTGTGCAACTGCCCAGTTTGGACCCGATTTTGTATATTCTCGGTTTTTCTCTCTCGGACTGATTAGTGGCTGTCCATTGCGAATTTAATTGGGCCTTGTGCGACTAATATGTGGGTGTAAACCTCTAAACCCTAATTAGGATGATAATACGTTTTAACGGGCTTAGGGTGTGATTATTAGTCAATTAGTATCGATTAGGACTTGCATGAAATTATATGTGATTAGTGGGTGTAGGAAAATTATTGGGGAAGTGACAAAATGGAATTTAGAGGTGGATTAGAGGCCGAAATGAGGAGGAATAGCTGCTGTTCACATCGGGATTTGATGGCCCATTTATCGATAGTTCAAGGATTGAATGGATTAGAGTGCCGGGATTGTCGGGATGGTTGAATCGTGTGTCGACGTGTTCGATTGTGATTGATGATTTGTTAATGTACATCTTAATGCCCGAATACGTCATAAGTGCCAATTTCGCATGTGATGCCCCATGGTGATGAATGGGCTAATTAAGCATATGACGTGGAACGTTGAACAGGAATTTTGTGGCATTAAATTGTGTTGTACATTGTAGGACATTATGTTCGTGGTACATTGCACCAATATCCGTGTGCGAAATTGCATGGCCACGCATTATGCATGCCGAGTATGAAGCTTATGGAAACTGTGCAAGAGTGCGTGTATGCCATGGACTCGTGATCACCTAATTGCCTGATGCGTTCCACGCCGGGTTCAAATAAAAATTGGCAGTGTGCCGTGTGATCACTTAAGGCCTTCGGGTCGTAGCCTTCGGGTCGTGGCCTTCGGGTCGTGCCGTCCTCATGCACTTTGGAGCAGGATGATGCCCGGTTCGTCCGGAAGACGACCAACCTGACGCGTTTACGCGGGCTCTGGTTCGTAAGGAGATCGGTGTTGCGCCTGATATGTTTACGCGGGCTAGAGACACTGGGCCTGGGGCGTCTTTACGCTGGCCATGAAGTGTTGTGATTGGTCTTCGAATCGTGGCCTTCGGATCGGGCCTTCGGGTCGTGGTCTTCGGATTGTGGTCTTCGAATCGGGCCTTCGGGTCGGGCCTTCGAGTCGAATTAACAGAATAAACAATTATTACGTGTGATGCATAGTGCTTGATTATGCAATGGAATCTGCGGGGTATGGTATGGGACGTGTCCAAGAGGATTCTATTTTATAATCAGAACACGAATGAAATCTTATTCCGGAATGCCATATGAGTTAAATCGTGAGCATGACAAGATAATGACATTTGCATGCATATGAATGCATGGGTCAGTGTGTGATTTTATACGACTCGGTGATCTATATTCTGAACTGACACTAAAGATTTTTAGCATGTGTATGACACACGTGTGACTGGAGATGCCGCGTATGTGAAGTGATATTATTGGTTTTACCTAACCTGCAGGGTCATTGAGAATGCCGATTTGGGCCTAAGGGCCCAAGTCATTTTATGTGATTTTATTTTCCTGTCAGGAGATGCATGTTAGCCTAGTTTAGATTTAGAGGTTTTCACTTACTGAGAAGTGTCTCACGGTTTTTATAACCCAACCTTTTAGACCCACGTCCATGACGAAGCCACCTGTCCCACGTCCACGACGAAGCCACCTGTCCCGGTACATTTTGGGATCCCCTTAGAGTATGAGCATACTATGACTGTATATCCAGTAGGGAACGAGGAGGTGTACTTGAGGCATTATTCTCTAATAAGTGTAGACGTAGGTACGACACATCCTGAAGTTCATGAATACGTAGCGTGGTGCTTCCGTGACCGTTTTGGATAGGAATATGGACCTCTCCGCACTATGGATGTCCCATTTACCGTAGATGGCCAGTTAGATCCGCAGTGCTCGAGCGGCGAGATCGTGAATTCTGAGATGGATTCGGAGGAGATCATGAGTCGTTTCGGTTGGTACGAAGCTGCCAAGGACGAGGAGTTAGGAGGTGTAGACCACGAACCAGTAGTGGAAGATCCGGTGGTGGAACCAATGGAAGTCGACGAAGCCGAGCCGATGGATACTGAAGAGTCCGAGGAGGAGATTCCTAGTGAAGATTTAGAGATACCCGAGAGTTCATTAGAGTCCGACGACTCTGATCCGGACTGGGCGCCTTAGGCTAGGCTTAGTCTTTTGTGAGGGTAGACACTTTTTGAACTTCAGACTTTCTACTTTGTAGCAGTTGGCCTCCTTATTTCTCAGCCCTTCTTACTCACGTGATAGTACTCTTTGTTGCACCCTATTTTCTATTGTGGTTTTCTTTGGAAAGATGTAAAGATGTTTCTGACGGTTTTTGTGATGGATGTGTATGTTGCTTAAGTATTCCTAGTGTTGCTTCCCTGGTTCTCATGATTACTTGTACGGGTGTTTTAAAATTTTTGCTTCCGCATGTACTTTATGATTTGTTATGGGAAATGGGTCGACGACGATAAGTCCTGGGACGTCGTACTATATCGACCACCGAGCGGGTTGTCGCGTACCGAGGAGGTCGGAGCGTGACAACTGGCACAGTGGCCAGCAAAGTGCTCGGCCATGGCCGGGGCACTCGGCACTATGCTCGGCCACGGCTGGGCACTCGGCCCAGCAAGCTGGCTGACTCAGCCACGGCTTGGGCAGGCGACTGGGTGTGCTCGAGCAATGGGCTCGATACGGGCAAGGGCAGCGGCTGGGCACGGCTGGGATGATCTGGCCAAGGCCCAAGACAATCGCTAAGCGAGCTAGCTACGGCCTAGGCAGCGGCCATGCGAGCTCAGCCGGCGAGCTGGATAGGCGGCCGGCGAGCTAGCGATGGTGAGCTGAGTGAGCGGCAGCACAAGGCGGACGGCGGGCAGTGGCTGAGTTGGTCTCGACGAGCGGCGGTCACGAGGCGACGGCATGCGGTTACTGGGTGGCGACGAGCTTGGCCAAACCAGGGGGCGAAGCAAAGGTAGCCACGTTGTCGCTGGAGCAGCAGGAGCGACGGCTGCCTGGGAGGAAAAAGGCTAAGTAGTGGTGGCGAGCCGGTGGGGGCAACGGCATCGGGAACGACGACGCATGGCGGCGTAGGAGAGGCGAAATAGGGGCGAGTCGAGGCAAAGGAAAATAGGGGAAAGGGAAGGAGAAGGGGTTCGCAGCGGCGATGGCGAGGCCGGACGGCGAGCTAATGGTCGCCGATGAGTAGCCAAGAGAAGGAGTAGAAGCAACGGTGGTGAAGGGGAAAAATGAGGAAGAAGAGAAGAAGAAGGAAGGAAAGAAGAAAAAGAAAAGAAAAAGGAGGAGAGAGAGAGTTGCATGGGGGAAGGAGGAGAGGGGACGTGCATAAGGGGAAGGGGGGATGTGATCGGGCAAAGGAAGAGAGAGAGAGAGAGAGGAAGTGGGAAATGTCAATGCACTCGAGTGTGAACCTACGATGCTCGTTCAAACCTAAAATCGATCTAACGGCCCATAAAAAACCCTAATTATAATTTAGGAAAAAAGGCCAAAACACTAATTAAAATAAATCCAGATGGAGGCCTACTAGTCCAAATCTACATCCAGTCCAAATTTCACTTTTCACCAATCCCGAGCAATATTATCACTAGCCACAATAATATCGATATCGCCCAATTAAATTTGTTACGAAACTCCAAGAAATCTGACACCAAAGTTCGGGTTCTCAATAATGGCCAAATTCGATCGAGTACGATTTTAGCAAAATCTCTAATTTAAAAATAGGGTTAATACCACGAAAAATCCCGAACTGGTACACTTGTGACAGATTTACCCCAAACTATTTGTTTGACCATAAAAAATCCCAAACTGGTACATCTGTGATAATTTTACCCCGAACTATTTTTTTTACCACTAAAAAAACCGGTACACCTGTGATAATTTTACCCAGAACTATTTTTTTGACCATCAAAAACCCCATATTGGTACACCTGTGACAATTTTATCCCGAACTAATTTTTTTATATTTATATTTTTATTTTTCGAATTTGTTTAGTTTTTCTTTACTTTTCTTTTTCCTTTCCTTTTCTTTTTTTTTCCTTCATCTTCATTGGACCAACAATGGATTGTTATATTGTAATTGATACCACAATAACGTGACATATAACATAAATGCTGCATTTTGACCCAAAAAAAAAAAAACATAAACGCTAAAATGAAAGACTTTCTTTTATATGCATGAATTTTAATGCCAATCACTTTTTTCTACATTTAAATGTCTCACGAAAAAGACATTATATTGTTGTCGTGTCTTTCTTATTTTTGGGTGCAAGTGGATAGGCAAACTAATGGGGTCCAACGCAAGCTTGTTACCTAAGCTTGGAGTACAGCTCATCAACAATTTCTATACATCTTGCTTGCCAATTTAATTTAAAATATTAATTTACAAAAATAATATATTTTATATTTAAGATGAGAGATATTATATGTGCATGGCGATTCATAAATCAATATGGTCACTTGAAATATATAATAAATAAAACACAAGAAGAATTTTTTGTACTATTTCTAATTGATATAGTAAGAAATTATAAAGAAAAAAAATTATGGATACAAACTTACGAATTTAATTTCAATTTAATATGCCTTACCAAATTCACACTTCCTATTTTTTTTTGTTTGAGGTTAAAGATGAAGGAAAAAAAAAAGAAAAGAAAAGGAAAAAGATAAGATAAGAAAAACTAAAAAAAATCGAAAAATAAAATATAATATTAAAAAATTAGTTCGGGGTAAAATTGTCACTAATGTACCAGTTTGGGGTTTTTGGTGGTCAAAAAAATAGTTTTGGGTAAAATTGTCATAGATGTACCAGTTTTGGGAAACTTCGCAAGATTGACCGGATTCTTTCAAATGACATCTGGGCCCAGCAATTTTCTTATTCCGAAGCTTCTTTTCTTCCTTCAGGGATATCTGACCACTCCCCAATGGTTCTGCGGATCGTCCTACCCCACAATGCTAGCAAGCCTTTCAAGTTCTTCAACTTC
The DNA here is from genome assembly GCA_031216185.1 of Syzygium aqueum. Lineage (NCBI taxonomy): Eukaryota > Viridiplantae > Streptophyta > Magnoliopsida > Myrtales > Myrtaceae > Syzygium > Syzygium aqueum. The sequence goes on from CM062237.1 coordinate 570,225, forward strand.
TGGACTTCGCATCCACAGTTCTTTGAGCTTGTCAGGGAAGCTTGGGAGACCCGAACTAGTGGCTCTACAATGTATGGTATTTGCTGTAAATTAAAGGGACTTAAGGCAAAACTGAAGGCTCTAAACAGGAATTCTTTCTCGGACATCTCCTTGAGGACAGAAAAGGCTAGAACCGACTTGTATGCGGTCCAAACTTCACTTGAACTTCATCCTCTTGACCATAGTCTACAGGACAGGGAAGTGGAACTTGCGAAAGCCTTCTCTTCATTAAGATTATTGGAGGAATCCTTCTTCCGGCAGAAGTCCCGTATCCGTTGGCTTAAGGAGGGTGATTTGAATACAAAGTTCTTTCACCATTTTGTAAACAAAAGGCGCATGCACAACAGAATCCTATCGGTTTCAACCGAGGATGGAGTCTATCTCACGGATCCTTTGGAAGTCAGGCATCACATTGTGGAACACTTCAAAGGAATTCTTAATGGGCCACATACTTGTAACCTAGGCTCTCCTGGAGACTTAGGCAGGTTCATAGGCCGGGTGCTCGATAACAACCAGAGGGATGCACTGTCACAACCGGTCTATGATGCGGAAATACAAAACACCCTCTTTTCTCTTGCCAAGGGCAAAGCTCCAGGTCCGGACGGCTACAATGTGGATTTCTTTAAATCTACTTGGGAAATCACCGGGCCCTCCATTCTTAAGGCGGTTAGAGAATTCTTCGAGTCGGGAAGCATGCTTAGAGAGATCAACTGCACTATCCTTTCTCTAGTGCCCAAATCCTCCAACGCTTCGACTTTGTCCGATTTCCGTCCTATTGCCTGTTGTAACACACTCTACAAATGTATCTCTAAAATACTGGCTAGGCGGCTAGCTCTTGTTCTCCCTTCCCTTATTGGCCCGGCCCAAACTGCGTTTGTTAAAGGGCGTAGAATTAGCGATAACATCATGCTTGCACAAGAGTTATTTGCTGATTTTCACCACCAACCATACCTTCCGAAGTGCGCCATTAAGGTGGACTTCCAGAAAGCGTTTGATACTGTCGATTGGAATTTCATTGAAAAAGCCTTGCTAGCTTTCAACTTCCCTCTTCCCTTTATCAAGCTGGTTATGATATGCATATCCACTGCGAAATTTTCGGTTTCCATCAATGGCGAGTTACACGGTTTCTTTGGAAGCTCCCGTGGCATTCGACAGGGAGACCCCTTATCGCCGTATTTATTTATCCTGGTTATGGAGGTCCTCTCCGGGATTCTCAAGGCCAAAACGGAGTCCCCAGACTTTCGCTGGTACTGGAGATGTAAATATTCCCGCATTTCACACCTCTTTTTCGCGGATGATGTTCTTCTCTTTTCTGAAGGACACTTGAGATCTATTGAGCTTATAAAGGATGCTCTTGGGTTGTTCTCGGACTGGTCTGGCTTGCAACCAAACTCCTCCAAAAGTAATGTATTTCTTTCAGGAGGCGCCCCTGAATTACGTGATCAGATTCTCCAATGCCTCGGATTCCAGCAAGGCTCCCTTCCCTTCCGATACCTTGGTGTTCCTATTATATCCACTAGGTTGAGTAAGGAGGATTGTAAAGCTTTGATCGATGCTATCACCGCTAGAGCCCGCTCCTGGAGCCACAGGTTCTTGTCCTTTGCTGGCAGGCTTCAGCTTATTAAGTCGGTCCTATATTCGATCCAGGTTTATTGGGCCACTATTTTCTCACTTCCGAAGTCTATTTTATATAGAATTGAGGCTACCATGCGTCAATTTCTATGGAAAGGCCCTGACCTAGGCCCGGGAGGAGCTCGGGTTACTTGGAATTCCGTATGCCTACCTAAGGAGGAAGGCGGACTTGGTATTCGGAGGCTTGTTGAGTATAACAGGGCTATGATCCTAAAACACATTTGGCTTCTTTTCACTGACAAAGAATCATTATGGTGCAAATGGATCCATTCCACGTTCTTAAAGAAGACCAACTTCTGGATGGTGTCCAAGCCAAGATCCTGTTCCTGGACTTGGAAGAAGATACTTGACTTGAGGTCTTCTGCCCAATCTATGTTTCACTGGAAGATCGGTAACGGACATTCCATTTCCTTTTGGTTCGACACGTGGTTATCCACAGGGCCTCTTTACCTCCAGTTCAGTAACGTTGACATATACCATTCCCGTATACCTCGGGATGCCTCGGTTAGGAATTTCCGAGAGGGTTCTTGGCCTCCCTCCGACACTCTCTCCGCCATTATGGGCTGGATTGATCCGCCCCTTCCTTTGCTGAATGATATGGAGGATACCTTTTGCTGGCTTCCTCACCCTAACAAAACCTTCTCGGTTTCTCTGGCTTGGAACCACATTCGCAGTAAAGGTCGGCTGGTGCCCTGGCACTCCTTCATATGGAACCAAAGTTTCGCCCCTCGCCACGCCTTTCTTCTTTGGGTGGCTTCCCTCAATCGTTTGCCTACCCAGGTGTTCCTTATGCATAATCAAAGGATTGGAAACGTCCTTTGTGTTTTCTGTGGAGCCATTCCGGATTCCACCAACCACCTATTCTTTGAATGTCCAACTACCAGTAGGTTGGCTTCCATGTGGGCAACTAAATGCAGTCTTCCTTGGCGCAACAAACCGTGGCATGATCATATCAAGTGGATGATGACTATTTGTGGTGATGGCTCACTTGCTCACCGTATTGCTAGATTCTCTTTTGGCGCCTTATGCCACAACATTTGGACCGAAAGGAATCACGCCATTTTCAGGAACAAGACTATTTTCCTTCCAGCCATGCGCAAGCACCTTCTTAAAGTAGTCAGAGACAAGGTCATCTCTTTGGGTCGTATTGAAGACACTTATAGGAATCGTATTTTGTTTAGGAAATGGGACATTCCGCCGTCTGTCCTTTCTCTTTATAGGCCCGGTGCTTAGTTCCGGTTTCCCCTCTGCCAATCTTCTGATTTGTGGAGGTTTTTTCCTTTTTTTTGGGGTTTCTTCCCTTTGTTTTGTACATTGCCTTGCTCTTTGCATAGCTCTTGCGGAACCCTCATGACCTATCATAGACATTGCTATGTCTATTTCGGGTCATGTGCTGGTTTGCGTTTAGGTTGTACTGGTTTCTGATAAGTTATATACATGTTTACCTTACCAAAAAAAAAAAAAAAAAATAGTTTGGGGTAAATCTGTCACAAGTGTACCAGTTTAGGGTTTTTCATGATATTAACCCTTAAAAATAACCCAAGAGTGATCAATTCCGGGTGAGATTTTACTATAAGCACATTGATGAAATATACATTTTATAAATCCTAAAAATAGGTCGAAATTCGAAATGTCACAACTCTTCTCCCCTTACAAAAATTTCGACCTCGAAATTTACAACCAAATTCGAATTATTCGAACAAATGGAGGTATTGGTGTCACATCAGCTCTTCACTTTCCCATGTCGCATCTTCGGTTCCATGATGCTCCCAAATTACTTTGACCATCGGAATTGTCTTATTCCGCGATACTCGTTCCATTCTATCCTCGATCCTTACTGGCCTTTCCACTACGACACTCTGTCGTCCACATCTATTTCTTCATAATTCAGTACGTAGGTCGGATCCGGTTCGTATTTTCATAATATAGACACGTGGAACACATTATGAATTTGGGATAAATTCGGCGGTAGTGCGAGACGATAGGCTAAGGTGCCAATCCTTTCTAAGACCTTGAATGGACCCACGCACCTCGAGCTCAACTTTCTTTTCTTGCCAAATCGTGACAATCCTCTCATCGGCGATACTTTGATGAAAATGTGGTCCCCCACTTGAAATTCCAAAGGCCTACGTCTTCGATCTGTATAATTCTGTTGGTGGCTCTGAGCCGTCTTAAGCCTGTCCCGGATCACCTTGACTATTTCGATTGACCGCTGAACTAATTCTAGACCTGTGATACTCCTCTCACCAATTTCATCCTAAAAACCAATGTTCTGCAAGCTCTACCATACAACGCTTCAAATGGGGCCATTCTGATACTCTGCTAGTAGCTATTGTTGTAGGCAAATTCAACAAAATGCAACTGTTCCTCCTAACTACCCTTAAAATCCAATACACATGCCCGCATCATATTTTCCAAAGTCTGAAACGTCCTTTTAGATTGACCATCCGTTTGGGAGTGATAGGCCGTGCTAAACTATAACTTCCTTCCTAATGTCGTATGAAGACTTTTCCAAAAAGCGACAGTAAACTTAGGATCACGGTCTGAAGTAATCGTCACTGGCACTCCGTGAAGATGGACTATTTGTCGCACGTATATCTTGGCATACCTTTCCAAGGCAAAGTCCTTTCGCACCCACATAAAATATGCTGGCTTTGTCAATCGGTCGACTACCACCCAAATTGAATTGTGACTTTTCTTACTTGTCACGCCCCGGACCCCACCGGGCTCGCGACACCCCTTCAATGGTCGTATTGAAAATGCGACATCCCAGGACTTGTCACCAACCCATCTCCCATAACAAATCATAAGGCACATGCGGAAGCATTAATTAAAACACCCGTACAAAAACAATACATGACCAAGGGTAGTAGAACACTTGAACAATTGAACCACATACTTCATTCAACGACACGTACTTACAAAATCCAATCTTACATACAAAGGCCACGAGGGTTAAAACAACCATCATCAAAAGGGGCAAGTGGTCGGGTAGGTTAGCCTAGCTATACAAAAAGGGTCCACCAACTCCATGAACTCCTCTTCGGGATCTTGCTCCATCGGCTCTTCCTCGGGATCCTAGAACGCTGTGACGGACCATTCATGGTCGGAGTCGGGGGTCTGAAATGGTTATATAATAACCATGAGAACGAGTCTCAATAAGCAACACCCTAAGCCCTACCTAGGCCAATGCGTACCCAGACAAGTCATACCCAAACACATAATAGAACAACTACACGACTTACGCCCTCGGGCCCAAATCAAGCATATGTTAACCCTGCAGGTTAGACACATAATAATATCACGTCACATACGCGGCATCCTCAATCACGTGTACGTCACACGCATGCTCAAAACCTTTAGTGTCAATTCAAAATGCGGATCACCGAGTCGTACAAATTCACACACTGACCCATGCATTCATATGCATGTAAATGCCACTACCTTGCCATGTACGTGATTTAACTCATATGGCATTCCGGCATAAGATTCCATTCGTGTCCCGATTATAAAATAGAATCCACTTAGGCACGTCTCATACCATACCCAGCAGATTCCATTACATAATTAGGCACTATGCATCACACGTACTAATTCGCGCGTGTTCCGATTATAGAATAGAATCCGCTTAGATACGTCCCATACCATACCTAGCAGGTTCCATCGCATAATCAGGCACTATGCATCACACGTAGTCATTTATCCATTAATTCGACCCGAAGGCCCGATCCGAAGACCATGACCCGAAGGCCCGACCCGAAGGCCACGATCCGAAGACCAATCACAACACTCCGTGGCCAGCGTAAAGACGCCCGAGGCCCAGTGTCTCTAGCCCGCGTCACTACGCATCAGGCGCAACACCGATCTCCTTACGAACCAGAGCCCGCGTAAACGCATCAGGATGGTCGTCTTCCGGACGTACCGGGCATCGTCCTGCTCCAAAGTGCATGAAGACGGCACACCCCGCATAAACGCATCAGGGCGAAAGGTGATCACACATTCACACAACCGGTATTTATCTGAACCCCGCGTAAACGCATCAGAGTATAATTAGGTGATCACAATCCATGGCATACACGCATTCTCGCACAATTTCCACAAGCTTCATACTCAGCAAGCATAATGCGTAGCCATGCAGTTTCGCACACGAATGTTGGTGCAATGTATCACAGCATAATGTCCCACACAATTCAATGCCACAATTTCATGTTCCATGATTCACGTCATATGCTTAATTAGCCCAATCGACACCACGGGGCATCATATGCGAAGTCGGCACTTATGACATATTCGACATTATGATGTACATTGACAACTCACCAATCACATTCCACAACTGTCGGTCACACGAGCATGCGACATAGTAGACCCAAGCCATCACAATTGCCAAACCGACACACAATTCAATCACCCCGGCAATCCCGGCAATCCAATCAATTCGATTCTCAAACTATCGTGGAATTGGCCCTCAAAACCCAATGTGGACAGCAGCTAATCCTTAACATTTCGACCTCTAATCCACTTCTAATTTTCTGTTTGTCACCTACCGATAGTTTCCCGATGCTCACTAGTAACATACAAATCCATACAATTCCTAATTGACACTAATCAAATCCTAAACGCACTCTAATCCCGTTAAAACGCATAATCGTCCTAATTAGGGTTTAGAGGTTCACACCCACAAATTAGCCGTACAAGGTTCAATTAAATCCGCAATGGACAGCCACTAATCAGTCCGAGAGAGAAAAACCAAGAATATACAAAATCGGGTCCAAACTGAACAGTTGCACAGTGATAGAAATCCATTTGAAATAAATAGCAAATCAATTCCAAAAATTATGAAATTTGGATATGTTGTACAAAACATCTTGATAAACATTTTCTGTGAAGAACTTGAAACCTAGTTCCAACCGTAAGCACCTCGTTTTGACACTCAAAGCCGGACAGAATCCGGTTCGCTCGAACAGCCCCTCATACCATCAAAAATACAACTCATTCAGTACCCAAAGCACTTTGGAAAGCCCTGAAATTTTTATATGTCATAGACACAAGTGTTTCTAACAATATTTGTGAAGGATATTTGTTGAAATAAGGTCTGAAAAATTTTATAAAAATTCGGAAAAGCAAAAAGGTCGGGTGAACAGTAAATCGGGCAGTTTTGTGACGGTCTGAAAACCGACCTCCGAATGGCCCCAAAAAAATTCCAAAAATTCTGAATTTAAAGTATGTTATACTTGAAGATGTTGGGAACACATTTCATGAGAACACTTCCTCAGATTCGGCTCACAATGATCACCAAAAAAATAACAAAGCACAGAGGTACAGTAGCAACCAGAAATCCGAGAATCATAAACTTGCACCATTAAGCAAATCAAGCTTATACAACCACAAAACCAACCATGCACAGCCCCTAATCCATCCCTAAACATGCCATTGGTAACCCACTAGCCTAACCAAGGATTAGGATGTCACTTATTCTTAGCCTAAGCAAGAAAACCGAGCAAGAGGGCAAACGAGAGCCTTGGCACGGCAACGGCTACTCCGGCGAAGCAACGGCGAGGGGTGGACAGCGGATGGTAGCTCAGGTGGTCGGTGATGGTGTGAGGTGGCCGTGGGTGGTGGTGATGAGACGAGGGGGACGGCGGCTCACGGCGGCGGCACCGGCGGGCGGTGGCTCCGGCGAGCGGCGAACGGCGGCGTGAGGCCGGGAGGAGGAAGCTCACGGAGAGGGGAGAGGTGGCCGGCTAGCTGGTGGAGAGGAAATGAAAAGGAGAGAGAGAGGAGAGAAAGAGAGAAAGAAGTGAGAAGTGATGATGATGAACATGAGGAAGGCCAAGAGGTGGAGTGGAAATTTGGATGACATGATGATATGCATGGGGAAGGGGGATGATGACAAGTGTCATCACCCTAGGGCTGTCACATCTCCACAAAAACCAATAAACAAAACCCCTAAAACCCCAAAATTCGGAATACTAGAGGGCCCAAGGGTAAATCCGTCATTTTCCTCCGATACCGGGCCGAATTACCATTTTTCGACCGTATTAATCCTATATATAAGTGGCCAACATAATTCGACGTCATCCTTATGAAAACTATCCCGTAACCCACGAAAAATCGGTCTCGAAGTCCGGATTAAATTTCACGATCAAAATTGCCAAATTTCCAATTTTCAAATCTCTCACTAACGGGCGGCTGTTTAGGAGTTACGCGTATCGACCTCGGGTTGTCCGAATCGCGACGATCTCGATTGTCGAGAGAACGAGAGGAATTATCGTTAGTTCCGGAGACACGATCGTTAGATTTAAGTTCGGGACTGGTTGGCCACGTGTATTCTCAGTCTTGCAGAATCACCTGCTATTCGACCATACATCGTTGGCCTCGGCCAAACCGAGTCCGTTACCTTCCGAAGATCGGTCCATACTAGCCCAAAATACTTCCTCGTCTTTTCTCGAAATCAGGCTTAATTCGCGATCGGGTCCCTGGTCCACGTACCTATTCCTAGTTAGCCATTCCCACTTGGTCAGTATCCCAAGAGTGATCAGCTCCAGGCGAGACTTACGAAAATGAAATATTGAATAAGACTCGTTCTATTCATTCCGGAGATTGAGTCGAATTTCGGGATGTTACATTACTCTTCGGTAATCTCATGACAAAGTCCATTGTGATGTGTTCCCACTTCCACTTAGGGTTATCTAATGGTTGCAACATTCCACCCGGCTTACAATGTTGCGCTTTCACTTATTGACATGTTAAACACTTGGCCACGTGCTTGGCCACATCCACCTTCATGCCATTCCACCAATAATGCTGTCTCAAATTCTGATACATCTTCATACTACCCGGGTGAATACTGTAATTTCTACTGTGAGCTTCTGACAAAATCTCCTCCTTCAGTTCTGCATCACCGGGCACACACAGTCGTCTACGGAACTTCAGAATCCCATCCTTGGGTACCTGGAAGTCCGATTTCCTTTTTGCGACATCCATTTTTAGAGTCTTCTGAATTTCTGGGTCCGTCGATTGTAAAGCCTTAATCTTAGTCTGGATTTCCGGTTCAATCCTCAATACTGCAAGCAGACTTGAGACATGACTCACTTCAAACTTAAACTTCGAATCCCGAACTCCCTCCAACAAAGTCCATTCCTTGACCATCATATGCGCAACGCTCGATTTCCGGCTCAGTGCATTCACTACTTTATTAGCTTTTTTTGGGATGATACATAATCTCGCAGTCATAGTCCTTAAGGACTTCCATCCAACGACGCTGTCTCATGTTCAATTCCTTTTGAGAGAACAAGTACCTTAAACTTTGATAGTCCGAATAAATCTGAAATTTCTCCCCACACAAGTAGTGTCTCTAAATCTTAAGAGCAAATATAATCGCGGCCAATTCTAAGTCGTGCGTCGAATAATTCAGCTCATATGGTCTCAATTGTTGCGATACATATGCCACTACTTTTCCGTGTTGCATTACCACGCATCTCAATCCCCTTAGCGACGCGTCACTATAGATCTCATAACCTCCCGGACCTGACGAGATTGTCAACACTGGTGCGGTCATCAATCTCTGCTTTAACTCTTGGAAACTCCTTTCATACTTATCTGTCCATTCAAACCTCGTCTCCTTCTTTAGTAATCGTGTCAACAGCGTCGCTAATGCCGAAAACCTCTCCACGAAGGGTCTGTAATAACCTGCTAGGCCTAAGAAGCTCCGAACCTCAGTTACTATTGTCGGCCTCAACCAATTCGTGACGGTTTCGATCTTTGTCGGATCCATTGCAATTCCTTCCCCGGATACCACATGTCCTAATAACGCCACTCGATGAAGCTAGAATTCACACTTACTGAACTTAGCATAGAGTGTACGTTCCCTTAAAGTCCGTAGAACATTTTCCAAATGTAACTCGTGCTCGGCGGAACTCTTGGAATATACCAGGATATCGTCTATGAACATGAATACAAACTGATCCAGAAATTCCTTGAATACCCTATTCATCAAATCCATGAAGGCTGCAGATACGTTAGTCAATCCAAACGGCATCACCGTAAACTTGTAGTGTCCATACCTCGTCCTAAATGCCGTTTTTGGTATATCCTCCTTCTTAATCCTCAATTGGTGGTAACCCGTCCTCAAGTCAATCTTAGAAAATATTGATACTCCTTGAAACTGATCAAACAGGTCATCTATCCTCGGTAGTGGGTTCTTATTCTTAATGGTTACCTGATTTAACTGTCTATAGTCAATACACAACCCTTAAAGACCCAACTTTCTTTCTCACGAATAATAGTGGCACTCCCTATGGAGATGCGCTCGGGCGGATAAAGCCTTTATCCAACAACTCCTCCAATTGGACTTTTAATTCCTTTAATTCTGACAATGACATCCTATAAGGTGCTTTCAAGATGGGTTTTGTTCCTAGGGCCAACTCAATCACGAACTCCACTTCTCTATCAGGTGGTAATCCCGGCAATTCCTAAGGCAAGACATCAAGGAAATTACGCACTACGGCTATGTCTTCTAGCCTCGGCTCTGCAGCCGTCGAATCAACTATAGTCACCAGAAATCCTTGGCACCCTTCATTTAATAGCTTCATCACCTCAAGTGACGAGATCTAAGGGATCGAGGTTCCTTTTCGGTTTCCCACAAACTTGAATTTAGGATGTCCAACCGAATTAAATTGGATCACCCTATTACTACAATCTATTACAGCTTTCTATTTAGCTAACCAGTCCATTCTAACAATCAGATCAAAGTCACACATAGCTAAAACCGTCAAATCTATCCTTTCTTCTCTATCACCAATCACTATCTTACAATCAGGGCATCCAAATGCAATTAGCACTTTATCATTCAACGGAGCAGTCACACACAACATAACTTCAAGCGGTTTCGGCTCAATTCCAAGCAATTTAACGAATTGCTCAGATTTAAACGAATGCAACACCCCCCGATCAAATAAGCATATGCAGCATGATCACAGAGAGAGACCGTACCTATGACCACGCCAAGCGCATCCTCAGCTTCCCTTCTCACCATTGCATATACTCGTCCTTAGGACGACGGTCTATTCTGATTGGCCAGTTAGATAGCTCCAAATCGATTTCCATTTCGCGGCGGCAGTGGTAATAGTGCAGGTGACCTAGCCTGCCTATTGTTAGGACAGTCCCTCATCTAATGGCCCCTTCCGCCACATCGAAAACACACTTTGCCCCTAATTAGGCAAGGTCCATTCCCGTGTCTCCCTCCAAATAACTTATACGGGGCGTTCTGAAAGCGATTCGGCTTCTCAATACTTCTTTGAACTAGAGGGACAAAACGATTATTTCCTGTCATAAGTCTCTTCCCAAAACGATAGTTGTCTCGAGTCGGGGCCTGCTGCGATCTAAAGGCGGTAGCCCGATCCATTAAATCATGCTCAATTGCCTAAGCCCGGTCATATATCTCACGATAACCCCTCAGGTTCAGCGAAATCATTTGACTGCGAAGGTTCGGCTTCAACCCATCTTGAAACCTCTTGGCTTTATCCACTGGGTCCTCTTCCATTCTTAGCGAAAATTTGGACAGCCTTGCAAACTCAGCTTCGTACTGATATACCGACATCTTACCCCTGGCGAAGTCTCATGAATTCAGCCAACTTCTACTCTCGAGCACTTTTCAAGAAATACTTGCCATTGAAGGTCTCGGTAAAAATAGTCCAAGTCGAGGCAGTACCAGCGGGAAACACTTGACCTCTGGTGGCTCTCCACCATTCGCTTGCATTTTCCTGAAGCTGGTAGACTAGGGTTACTTTCTCCTCTTCAGTGTATCCGAGCACTTTGAAGGCTTTCTCTAGTTCTTCCATCCATCGAGGTATAGCCTTAGTATCACCTCTCCCATCAAACCTCTGGGGCTTTAACTTCAGAAACTGTTCTACCAGCTTAGACATTGGTTTGTTTGCCTGTACTTGGCCCTAAGCGGGGTGCCCGTCATTCCCGTGGTTCGCATTATTTCCATTGTTCCTATTGGCTCCGTTGGCAGTGGCGGCAATAGCGGCCCTAGCAGCAGTAGTGATAATAGCATTTCGCTCTTCAATTTGTCTACCCATTAAAATCCCAACTTCTTATAATACCCTCAAAATTCCATCCACTCGGGGATCCTCTGCAACTCTAGCTTATAGGGCCACAGGACATCAATCTCGACCTTGACTTCGACCTCTACCTCGACTGCTCATTCTCACAGGATCTCACACCCGCTCACCTGCTATAATTCCACTCAGAAATTAGAGACCTAGGCCAACTATATCAGTCCAAAGCCCTAAGCAGTGAATCACAATAACATTTCACTAAGCAAGCAGCCAATCATAACATCACTTAATCACTACTAACAGAGTTCGCGTGCTTACCTCAAGTCCTGACACACCTGCACCTCACATATTATTGCATAAAATCACTCAGCATTCACAATTAAACGGTCTGGGGTACGCATGGCACATGAGTCTCCTTAACTAGCTACCCCGAAGTCGTCGCTCCTTATCACTCCAGCCTTTGACCAACTTAGATCGAGCTGACTTTGCTTTGATACCAAATCAACAGGGATGTCACGCCCCGAACCCCAATAGGCTCGCGACACCCCTTCGACGGTCGTATTGAGCGCGACATCCAAGGACGCGTCGCCGACCCAAACGAAACACTTGAAGACAAACGCAAGCGGAAGCGGAAATCAAACAAACTAGACAATAAATAATGACAATAGGGTAGTACTTGTACAAAACAATAAATTCATATCATTAGCTTGAGACCATAAAATTCATACAATAGGCTTCTAGGGTTAGCATCCACCTTCATTATCAAAAAGGAACAGGTGGTAGGGTAGGCTAGCTAGTTGCACAAAAAGGGCTCTACCGAAAGGGCTTCTAAGCTCGGCACTCAAACACTCCCATGGTGCCAAATCAGGATCAGACTCTATAGACTCGAACTCCATATTAGCTTCGACCTCGATCGGCTCTTCTTCGGGCTCCAGCTCCATGGGCTTTCTTTCATACTCGGACTTAGAGGGTTCAACTACAAGTTCCGACTCTGGGTCAGGCTCCATCAGTTCCGGCTCTGGGTCAGGCCTTTCAGTGACGAACTCCATATGGATGACTTCACCGTCGAGAGGGATAACTTCTATTGGGTCCCAGTCCCCAAGTCCTAGCACTATGCCTCCTTGGGGAACGCCAAATCCTTGTATTGGCCCCACCAATTCCCCGTTATTCTCTTAATATAGCCAAGCCAAAAACACCATGGGTTTCTAATTCACGGAGCCCACATCTACATACACAACACTAGCATGCCTATAGTACACCATGTTCTCTCCTACTGGATACTCCGTCACTATGTGAACGATATGCAGGGGTATCCCAAAAAGCCGAGATGGCATGGTCAAGATCTAAGTCGGGGGTCTGGAATGGTTTATAATTCAACTATGAGAATAAATCTCAATAAGCAGACAACCTAAACCCCACTTAGGTCAATGCATACCCAGGCGAGTCTAACATGCAAACTAGCAGCCAACACATTCGAATCCACACAAACATGCTTACCTCGCCTTAAATCAAGTGCCAACTCTGCATATTAGTTAAATCACCATAACGCAATAATAACTCAAGAACGTAACATAAACACTCAAGCGCCATATACACGCACATTCACCCAATTCAACCAAGCACATTTCGCATGCATGTCCAACCACTTTCCACGATCCGCGTCAACACTCCTCAGGTCCAGCCCTCCGATCAATCTGGGCTCAGTCCCGCGTAATCACGCCTCAGGACATTTCTCTTCACCCGCGTAACCACGCCTTAAGTCATATCTTGCCTTTCTAGCCACACCCACGTAACCACACCTCAGGTTGGCGACCCTCCAATTAATCCGGGCTTAGTCCTGCGTAACCACGCCTTAGGACATTCCTTGTGCACATACATCATATCATAATTCACCATTCTAACGTGTGATAATATTCAAATTCAAAACACAAACTCAACACACTAGTTCACCAATCCGACATTCAAGTCGGCCACATATAAAACATCAATTTCACCCGCAAACGCCACGACAAACCAGCCGTTGAACCCACCATAATTCAGCCACGCAATCACCACAATATAGTCCACAACCTACCACATTCTAATCACAACTCTATCCCTAACTTAGCCATTGAACTTCTATAAATAATACCCTAAATAAGCCTATTAATACATATTATACTAAGTAGGGTCTGGGGAGTCACTTATCTAAGTTTGGCCTGGGAAAAATCAGCAAGGGGCCCAAAATGGCATGAGTCAAAGTGGCGGCTCGGCGAGAGGGCAACAGGCACAATGGCCGGCAAAGTGCTTGGCCATGGCCGGGGCGCTCGGCACGACGCTTGGCCATGGCTAGGCACTCGGCTCGCCGAGCTGGGTGACTTGGCCACAGCCTGGGCAGGCGGTTGGGTGTGCTTAGGCGATGGGCTCGGCACTCAGCACAGGCAAAGGCAGCGGTTGGGCTATCCGGCTACCACCAGGGCAGTGGCTGGGCACGGCTAAGACAGTCTGGCCAAGGCCCGAGACAGCAGCTAAGCGAGCTAGCCACGGCCTAGGCAACGACCAGCCGAGCTCGGCCGGCCAACTAGGCGGGCGGCCGGCGAGCTGGGTTGGCGGCCGGCGAGTTAGTAACAACGTCGACAGTTTGTTGGGCAAGTGGCGGCGCAAGGAGGACGGCGAGCAGTGGCTAGGCTGGTCCCGGCGAGCGGTAGTCGTGAAGGATGGCGTGTAGCTACCGATCGACGATAAGCTCGACCGGAACAGGGGGCAAAGCAGAGGCAGTCACGTCATCATAGGGGCAGCAGGGCGATGGCGGTTTGGGGGAAAAAAGGCTAGGGTGGTGGTGGCGAGCCGGTGGGGACAACGGCATCCGGATCGGCGGCGTGCTGTGGCGTAGGCGAGGCGAAACAGGGGCGTGTCGGGGTGAAGAAAAACAGAGGAAGAGGAAGGAGAGAGGGGTCGCGGTGGCAATGGCATGGCCAATAGTGGCACGGCTATCGGGGGGTGGCACGGTGGCGTCGCAGGCGACTAGGCGAGGCTGGACGGTGCGCTGGTGGTCGATGGTGAGCAGCCAAGAGAAAGAGCAGAAGCAGCGGCGATGAAGGGAAAAAGGAAGAAGAGAAGAAGAAGGAAGGAAAGAAGACAAAGAAAAGAAAAAGGAGGAGAGAGAGTTGCATGGGGAAGGAGGAGAGGGGATATGCATGGGGGGAAGGGGGGACGTGACTAGGCAGAGGAAGAGAGAGAGAGAGGAAGTGGGAAAAGTCAACACACTGGAGCACGATCCGACGATCATCGTTCAAACTCGAAGTCGATCCAACGGCCCACGGAAAACCCTAATTATAATTTAGGATAAAGGGCCAAAACACTAACTAAAATAAACCCAGAATGAGGTCTACTAGTCCAAATCCGCACCCAGTTCAAATTTTACTTTTTATCAGTCCCGGGCAATATCGACACTGGCCACAATATTATCAACACCATCCAATTAAATTCGTCACGAAACTCTAAGAAATCCGACACCAAAGTTTGAGCTCTAAATAACGGCCAAATTCGATCGAGTGCAATTCTAGCGAAATCTCTAATTTAAAAATAACTCAGGAGTGATTAGTTTTAGGCGAGATTTTACTGTAAGCACACTGACGAAATACACGCTTTATAAATCCCAAAAATGGGTCGAAATTCGGAATGTTCCACATACAAATGTAAATATTCAAGATTAGGGGTCCCTAATCGCGACAGGGCTTGTTTTTGGTAAAAGAGAGTCGTTTTAATATTTTTTGACAAATTTCAAGTTCCACTGTCTTTTGTTTAAGTCAAGACATTGATTTGGACAATAATCCGGTAAAGTCTTTAGAGTTGACTTTTTGGTCAACCACTAAAGTTAATCCCTGGTTAAGGCTCTTACAAAAAAAATAAAAAAAATTGAATAATCATCAAATCAACTCTTTTTTTACCTTAATTTGACTTTGAACTCATTAATTTTGCAGAAACCGATCAGAATTCAACCTTTTTCCAAATTGGGAATTTCGAATTTTGATCAACAAAAATCAAAATTTATTCATTTTGTCATTTTTTAGTAAAGTTCCCTGCATGACATTTGATCTGGAGGTTAATGCACATGCACTTACGAAGCCAATTTCAAGATTCTAAGCTGAAGCTGGAGGTGAATTTCCCTAATTATGGCCCTAACTAAGGGTTCCGATTGATTCTTAATTAATGATGCAATTTAACCAATATTGAATCCGATTAATTAAGGGCTACTCAATTTGTATGTCAATTTTGACCAATTCACAACAAGTGAGCTTAATTTGACCAATTTAGTGAATCAATCATCAGTAAAACCACGAGGAGTTGGTTTAATTGACCCAATTCACTATGACCCATGTTAGTCTAAGGTTTAATTTGATTAATTTAGGTTCAATTTGACAATTAAACCACAATTATATTTCATGGTCTAACTTATATTACCACACAAAAGTAAAATTGGGAGAATTAAAGTGCTACATGCCAATTCAATTGGACCAACTTGATTCGATTCGAATCAATTTGATTAAATTGAAGTCAATTTTAGCAATTTCACACTAGAGACATGTCAATTGGAGCAAATCTTGATTTAACTAAATTGAAACAACTGGTATAGAATTGGCAATGCCCATAGTGCAATCCAAGCAAATTAATTCAATTGGGACATGAATAGTCGGTTTGATAGAATTGAGATGGTTTAATTTAAACCGTGCTAGCCCAATTGGACTAATTTGATTTAATTCACCTAGCTAAAGTATAATAAACTTTGTAATTAGGTTTAATTAGCCATGCAAGCCAAACCATAAAATGAAATTGGACTAAATTGAACAAAAAAATTGGACATAATTGAGTTTTGGTTCAACCTTTTCAATCCAGGTCAAACTGGTTCGACCTAGTCAACTCGATTTGATCGATGTTGACTAGTCCATTTTTTTCGCCCAAAATTCGACCGGCGACCAGCCCCCACTCCTCCATAAGAAAATTACAAAATTGCCCACATATGAAAATTATTTAATATCAAGTAAGAAATCTTGCCATCCATTAACTACTTGATCTTGGCCATCCATCTTGCCAAGTCGTCAATCCATGCACCAACTCTCCGCTAATGAGAGCTTGTCTTAGCCATTAAGTAATCAATCCTAGCCATTGGACTAATCCAAGGGCCATAATTTGTATTTGTGGGGGGTATATATGTTGACACCTAAATTTTGACAACCATTTAGTTGTAATTTTCATAGAAAATTAGGGATTAAATTTTAACCCCTAAACAAAAATAATAATCACATAGCATATAGTCTAAGATCATGTAGGTTAATTGCATTCCACATCGAATTGGCGATGATGAGAAAATTTGAAAATCCGTTACGCAAATTGAGCTCGGGCACCCAACGGAACTCGGCTCACTCCGAAGACGGCGGGCCGAAAATCACAAGTCAAACGGGCTCGGTTGTTTTAATTTGAGCTTAAATTAGCCCATTATGCTAAATTAAATAAAAGCCCAAATTAATTCAGCCCGCTTAGAATTAAATTAAATTAATGGGTAAAGCCCAAGCCTAAGCCCATTAGGACTAAAAAGCCAAGCTGATTGACCTAGGTTTACATTATAAATATGTCAATACGTGTCATAATCAAGGGGGGCTTAGAATATTCAAATCTGATTTTTAGAGAGCACAAGTGAGAGAGAGAGAGGAAGACGGCCGTACGTTGCGCCACGCCGCCGCCTCCACGCCGCGTCGCCCACACCACCCCGTCATGCGCCGCCGCCTCCTGCTGCCTCCTACTAACGTTGCTGCCTCCCGCCGTACCGCGCCTCGGCGCTCGCACGCACTGCTGCCGCGCCGGATGCTGCACACCACTGTCTAGATCGCTTCAGAGCTGTGCCGCCGCCCAGACGTCCCTGCTCCGCCCGTTCCCGCCGGTGAAGTTGTTGGCCGCTGCCCGGAGATGCTCGCTGCCCCGCCGTGCCGGAGCTGCCCTCTACCGCGTCGCTTGCTGTGCCAACAGCCGCCGTCACGCCTTCGTCGCCCATAGCACACACGGTCATCCTAACTGGCTACCCATGGTCTCATCGCTCCTTATCACTCCAGGCTTCGACCTAATCGGATCGAGCTGACCTTGCTCTGATACCATTTCAACGGGGGATGTCACGCCCCGAACTCCACGGCACGCAGCATCCCACTCGATGGTCGGTAGTAATATAATACGACGTCCCAGGTAAGTCGTCATCGACCCGTATCCCATAACAGAGCACCATACACAAGCGGAAGCAATAATTTAAAACACCCGACAACAATAATCATGAGAACCAGGGAAGCGATATAAAGACAATTCGGATAACAAATATCTTCATAGAAACATTAACAACAGTCTTACAATATTCCATAAAAACAGAAATAGGAAAGGAGAGTACGATCGACATAGATCGGGAGGGCTACAAGACTAGGAAGACAACGGCGACAAAAGGCGAGGGTCTAAAATCCAAAAAGTGTCTACCCTCACTAGGTTGACTAAGCCTACCCTAAGGCTCCCAGTCCGGATCAGAGCTACCGGATTCTGAAGAGCTCTCCGGTATCTCGGAGTCTTCGCTAGGAATCTCCTCCTCGGACTCGTCGGTATCCATCGGCTCTGGTCCATCGACCTCCATCGGCTCCACCACCGGGTCCACCACTGCTGGCTCATAGTTCACTCCTCCTAGCTCCTCATCTTCGGCGCCCTCGTACAATCCATAGGACCCCATGCCCCAATCCGAACTCATCTCGGAATCTACAATCTCACCGTTAGGACACTGCGGGTCTAGTTGGCCCTCCATAGTGAACGGGACATCCATGGTGCGGAGGGGTCCGTACTCTTCCCCAAAACGATCGCGGAAAATCCATGCTACATATTCGTGGATCTCTTGCTTTCCCGTACCTACGTCTACTCCTATCCAAGTGAAATGCCTAAGATAAACCTCCCCATTCCCCACAGGATGTGCGGTCATAGTATGCTCGAACTCGATGGGGATTCCGAACCGCACTGGGGGATCCGGCATGATCACGGATGTGGGTCTGAAAGGTGGGGTTTATATAAACCGTGAGACACATCTGAGTGAGTGAAAAACGCCTAAACCTAAATTAGGCTAACATGCATCTCCTGACAGGTAAAATAAACCACACACGTATAAGAATGACTTAGGCCCGTAGGCCCAACTCAACATTTCAGAGACCCTGCAGGTTAGACAATCCATAGTATCACATTTCACAAGCGGCAATCCCGATCACGCGTACGTCACACGCATGCTCAAAACCTTTAGTGACAATTTCGAGTATAGTTCACCGAGTCACACAATTCAGCACACTATCTCATGCATTCATATGCATGCAAATGCCACTAACTTGCCATGCTCACAATCAAATTCCCACGGCATCCCGGCACAACTACCATTCGTGTTCAGATTATAGAATGAAATCTACTTAGACACGTCCCATACCATGCCCAGCGGATTCCGTTACATAATCCAACACTATGCATCACACGTTACCCATTTATTTCATTATCTCGACCCGAAGGCCCGATCCGAAGGTCCGATCCAAAGATCCGGTCCGAAGACCAATCACAACACTCTGTGGCCAGCGTAGATACGCCCCAGGCCCAGTGTCTCTAGCCCGCGTCCTTACGCATCAGGCACAACACCGATCTCCTTTACAAACCAGAGCCCGCGTAAACGCATCAGGATGGTTGTCTTCCGGGCGTACCGGGCATCGTCCTGCTCCAAAGTGCATGAGGACGGCACACCCCGCGTAAACGCATCAGGGCGAAAGTGATCACACATTCACACAACCGGTTTTATCTGAACCCCGCGTAAACGCATCGGGGCATAATTAGGTGATCACGATTCATGGCATACACGCATTTTCACACGATTTCCACAATGCTTCATACTCAGCAAGCGTAATGCGTAGCCATGCAATTTCGCACACGAATGTCGGTGCAATGTACCATGGCATAGTGTCCCACATAATTCAATGTCACAAGTTCAAGTTCCATGATCCACGTCATATGCCTAATTAGCCCAAAACAATACCACGGGGCATAACATGCAAATTTGGCTATCATGACGTATATGGACATTATGATGCACATTGACAAAGCACCAATCACATCCCACAATGGTCGGTTCACAGATACAGGCGACATGTTAGATCCAATTTGCCACAATTGAACATCCGACACACAATTCAACCACCCCGGCAATCCCGACACTCCAATTCATTTAATTCTTCGAACTACCGTTAAGTTGGCCATTAGTTCCCGATGTGGACAGCAGCTATTCTTCGTCATTCCGACCTCTAATCCACTTTAAATTTATATTTCGTCGCCCACCATTGGTTTCCCGACACCCACTAATAACACATAAATTCATACGAGGTCTACTCGACAAAAATCCAATATTAATCACACCCTAGGCCCGCTAAAACGCATTATCGTCCTAATTAGGGTTTAGAGGTTATCACCCACCTAAGTCCAAGCTCGGGCGACGGGGAATGGCGGCCGATCACCGGTGAACGGTGTAACCAGCGGCACAAATCCCAAGGAAGCGACGACGAGCGGAGGCCGGCGGCTCACAGCAGCTGTGGGCGGTGGTTCACGGCCTGCACGGGACTGTTGGCTCACGGTGAGGGTGGCTGGACAGGCGGCCGAGCAGCATGGGCAGCTGCTGCTCACGGCGGCGCACGGCGCACGGCGGTCTAGGTGGCGGACGGCGACGGCACGGCTGTTCCGGCAAGGGGGAAACAGAACAGGAAGAGGAGGAGGAAAACAGAGAGGGACGGTGGGGGTAGACGGCAGCGGACGGCCACAGCGGCGGCGGTCGGCGACGGCGTGCAGCGGCGAGCAGCTCCGGCGGTGGCTCAGCCGTGCATGCAGCCGCGACGGAGAGGAAAGAGAGAGGGACGGCGGCGAACGGCGGCGTGGCTGGTCCGGCAGCCACTCAGCTGCATGCAACCGAGAGAGAGAGAACGACGGCGAGGGGGCAGCGGCGGCGCCCACGGCGTCGCGGCGGCGGCGACGCACCTCGGCGGCGAACGGACTGCCCTTCCCCTTGGCTGACCGGCGTCGAAGTCCCCTGCATGCAGCCGGAGAGGAGAGGATAGACAGAGGGGGACAGCGGCGCACGGCGAGCCAGACGGTGAGGCGGCGAGCCCGGCGGCGATACGGTGGTGCTGGCCTCGGCGACGGGCAGAGCTGGTCTTGGCCGGTCAGGAACAGCAAGCGAGAGAGGGAGGGAAAGAGAGAGAGACGGTCGGCTAGTGGTGGTGAGGCGAGAGGGAGAGGGTGGCGCTCGGCGGACGGTGCTGGCTGGCGATGGTTCCGGCGGCTGTGGACGGCGGCGTGAGGCTGTGAGGGAGAGAGGGAGGATTCGCCGGAGGGGAGAGGAAGAGAGGGAGAGTGGCCAGGTGAGGGAGAGAGGGAAAGGAGAGAGAAAAAGGGGAGAGAGAAAGTGAAGTGATATGTGATGATGGTGATCATGGGGAATGCCAAGAGATGGAGTGTGGGTTTGAAGGAGATGATGGCATGCAAGGGGAAGAGTGAATGTGACAAGTGTCACACTCCATAAGAAAGCCAAATTTCGGAATTCCAAAGGGTACAAGGGCAAAGTCGACATAATTTTCCGGTACCGGGTCGAATCGCTAATTTTTCGACCGTACAAGTCCTATATACTTATGGCCAGCTTAATTTGACGTCGTCCTCATAAAAACTATCCCGAGATTCACGAAAATCGTTCTCGATGTTCGGATTAAATTTCACGATCAAATCGTCAAATTCCAGATTTCTAAATCTCTTACTAACGGGCGGCCGTTTAGGATTCAAACGTTTCGACCTTAGGTTGTCCGAATCGCGGCGAGCTCGAGAGAGGGGACGAGAGGAATTATCACTAGTTCCGATGATGCAATCGTCCGTTTCGGATGATCGGTCCACACTGGCCCAAAATACTTCCTCGTCATTCTCCTAAGTCAGGCTTGACTCGCGACCGGGTCCTTAGTCCACGTGTCTATTCTTAGTTGGCCATTCCCATTTGGTCAGTATCCCGTGAGTGATCAGCTCCGGGCGAGACGTACGAAAATGGAATATCGAACAATACTCGTTTTATTCATTCCAGAGATTGAGTCGAATTTCGGGATGTTACAATTCTTCCCCCCTTACAAAAATTTCGTCCTCGAAATTTAAAACTCAACTTAATCTACTCAAACAGCTGGGGGTATTGACGTTGCATAGCCTCTTCACTTTCCCAGGTGGCGCCTTCTGTTCCGTGATGCTCCCAAACTACCTTGACCATCGGGATCGTCTTGTTCCTTAGTACTCGGTCCTTTCTGTCCTCGATCCTGACCGGCTTTTCCTCGTATGTCACTTTGTCGTCCACGTCCACTTCCTCGTACCTTAAAACATGAGTCGGGTCCGGTTCATACTTCCTTAGCATTGACACGTGGAAGACATTGTGCACCTGGGATAGGTTGGGAGGCAAGGCTAGTCGGTATGCCATATCTCCAATCTTTTCTAGGATCTCAAATGGCCCGACATACCTTGGGCTAAGCTTTCCTTTCTTGCCGAATCGGGATAGTCCTTTCATTGGCGACACCTTGAGAAACACATGATCTCCTACTTGAAACTCCAAGGGTCGCCGCCTTCTGTCGGTGTAACTTTTCTGGTGACTCTGAGCAGTCTTTAGTCTATCCCGAATAACTTCCACTACTTCTATTGTTTGCTGAACAAGCTCTGGTCCTGCTATACTTCGCTCACCAACTTCATCCCAACACAGTCAGTGGTGTCCTACAGGCCCTACCATACAAGGCTTCAAATGGTGCCATCTGAATACTCTGCTGGAAACTGTTATTATAGGCAAACTCCACCAAATGCAATTGTTCCTCCCACTTGCCTTGGAAATCTAGAACACAAGCTCTCAACATATCCTCTAGGGTCTGAATTGTCCTTTCGGACTGGCCGTCTGTTTGTGGATGGTAGGCCGTACTGTATTGTAACCTCGTTCCTAAGGCCGTTTGCAAACTCTTCCAAAAGTTGGCCGTAAACCTTGGATCACGGTCCGAAGTGATCGTCACTGGTACTCCATGAAGATGCACTATTTGCCGCACATACAACTCCGCATACTTTTCTAATTCCAAGTCCTTTCGTACCGCCAGAAAGTGTGCAGACTTAGTCAAACGATCCACTATAACCCATATCGAGTCATGGCCTCTCTGGCTTCGTGGCAAACTCGTCACAAAATCCATCGTAATATGTTCCCATTTCCATTCGGGAATTTCCAAAGGTCGCAATAATCCACCTGGCTTGCAGTGCTGTGCCTTCACTTGCTGGCACGTCAGACACTTGGCCACGTGCTTTGCCACATCCTTCTTCAGGCCATTCCACCAATAATGTTGACGCAGATTCTAGTACATCTTTGTACTACCCGGGTGGATACTGTACTGACTCCGATGAGCCTCGCTCAGAATTTCCTCCTTAAGTCCTTCATCATCCGGCACGCAAAGTCGGCCACGATACTTTAAAATCCCATCCGCGGACACTTGGAAATCGAGCTTTCTCTTTGCCGCATCCATTTCCATAATCTTCTGAATCTCAGGGTCCGAAGGTTGAAGTTCCTTAATCTTAACCTGAACTTCTGGTTCGATTCTCAATGTTGCGAACAAGCTGGATACTCGGCTCACTTCAAACTTAAACTCTGAATCTCTAAGCTTTTCCAGTAACGTCCATTCCTTAACTAATAAATGAGCCATACTCGACTTGCGACTTAAAGCATCTGCTACTCGGTTTGCCTTACCCGGATGATACAGAATGTCATAGTCGTAGTCCTTTAACAGTTCCATCCATCGACGCTGCCTCATATTTAGCTCCTTCTGCGAAAACAGGTACTTGAGGCTCTGGTGATCCGTGAAAATTTGAAACTTTTCTCCGCACAAGTAGTGCCTCCAAATCTTAAGTGCGAAGACAATCGCTGCTAACTCCAAATCATGTGTCGGGTAATTTATCTCGTGAGGTCTCAACTGACGTGATGCGTACGCCACCACCTTTCCATGCTGCATGAGCACACATCCGAGTCCCCTTAATGAAGCATCACTATATATTTCAAATCCTCCAGGCCCGGACGGAATGGTCAAAACTGGGGCGGTCGTCAACTTGCGCTTCAGCTCTTGGAAACTCCTTTCACACTTGTCATCCCATACAAACTTCGTCTCCTTCTTCAGCAATCTGGTCAAGGGCATGGCTATCGACGAAAATCCTTCCACAAATCGTCTGTAATAGCCAGCCAAACCAAGGAAACTCCTTATCTCCGTCACCGACGTTGGCCTGGGCCACTTCGTCACCGCTTCAACTTTAGTCGGGTCCACAGAAATTCCATCTCCAGAAATAATATGACCGAGGAACCCTACTTGGTTAAGCCAGAACTCGCACTTGCTGAACTTGGCATAGAGTGCATTTTCTCTTAAGGTCCGCAGTACCTTCGTCAAGTGTTCCTCATGCTCCTCGGGACTTTTTGAGTACACCAGTATATCATCGATGAACACTATTACAAACTGATCCAGGAATTCTCTAAACACCCCGTTCATCAAATCCATGAAAGCGGCCGGGGCATTTGTCAACCCAAAGGGCATCACTGTGAACTCATAGTGCCCATACCTCGTCCTAAAGGCCGTCTTGGGAATGTCCTCCTTCCTGATCCTTAGCTGATGGTAACCCGTCCTCAAATCTATTTTGGAGAACACCGAGGCTCCCTGCAACTGATCGAACAAGTCATCGATCCTTGGGAGAGGGTACTTATTCTTCACCGTCACTTGGTTCAACTGCCGGTAGTTTATGCATAGTCTTAGGGTCCCATCTTTCTTTTTCACAAACAGGACTGGCGCTCCCCATGGAGATGCACTAGGGCGGATGAAACCCTTGTCCAACAACTCCTGCATTTGGACCTTCAACTCCTTTAGTTCGGACAGGGACATTCGATACGGAGCCTTCGATATCGGTTCAGTCCCGGGCGCCAACTCAATAACAAACTCCACTTCTCGGTCGGGTGGTAAACTCGGCAATTCCTGAGGAAAGACTTCGGGGAAATTACACACCACTGGTATATCATCCAACTTGGGTTCCACCAAGGTCGGATCCACGACATTTACCAGATAACCTTCGCACCCATCATCCAACATTTTACTCACTTCCAACGAAGATATCCATGGGGTCAAGGTTCCACCTCGACTCCCCTGGAATTCAAAGCTAGGACGTCCATTGGGATTAAATCGGATCGTCCTATTGCTGCAATCCAATACAGCCTTCTGTCGAACTAACCAGTCCATCCCTATAATCACATCGAAATCGAACATGGCCAGCACTGCCAAGTCGATACTCTCATCCTCACCTCCAATATTTATCTCACAATTAGGGCATCCAAAGGAAACTAGCATCCTATCATTCATTGGCGTCGTCACACAAAGCACAATCTCTAACATCACTGGTACTAAGCCAATCAACTTAACAAACTGCTCCGAAATGAATGAATGGGTTGCCCCTGAATCAAATAGTGCATAAGCAGCATGACCACACAAGGAAATCGTACCTGTGACCACGCCCGGCGCATTCTCCGCTTCTCCACGCGCCACCGCATAAACCCTTCCTTGGGCGGGCGGTCGTCCTTGATTCGCCGGTGGGGGATTCCCGACCTGATTTCCTGCTCGGGGCTGGTACTGCTGACGGGGCTGATACTGCTGAGGTGCCCGTTGTTGTTCCTGGGGACGTGCCTGAGGACAGTTGCGAATCTGGTGCTCCGTGCTCCCGCACTTGAAGCAAGCTCCGAACCTTCCCGTCGGGGCAGTTGGCTTCCCGATATCCCGTCTGATAGGGGGAACAAATCGATGATTGCCTGACATAGGCTTCTTTCCCAGGCGACGGTTATCCTTACCCCGAACAAACCGCGATCCAAAAACGGCTAACCTTTCCTGCTGATCTCGCTCAATTATCTGGGCTCTCCTGAACATCTCTCCATATTCCTTGATGTCATGTGACAGAATCTGGCTCCGAAGATCCGGTCTCAGCCCATCTCGGAATCTCCGAGCCTTGTCCCTCGGATTTGCGACCATGGTTGGCGCGAACCTTGCCAGCCTTGCAAATTCCGCCTCATACTGGTCCACAGTCATCGGGCCTTGACGCAACCTCATGAACTCTGTCAACTTTTTCTCCTGAGCGTTCTCCGAGAAATACTTCTCATAGAAATTCTCCACAAACACTGCCCAAGTCGGGGCCGTTCCTTCGGGAAACACTCCTCCTTCGGTAGCACTCCACCAGTCATTGGCGCCATCCTGGAGTTGGTACACTGCCAACGTTACCTTCTCCCCATCATTGCATCCCAACACTTTAAAGGTCTTTTCCAATTCTTCCACCCATCTGGGTGCAGCCTCGGGGTCACCACGACCGTTAAACTTTGGCGGTTTCATCCACAAGAATTGCTCTACTAACCGGGGCATTTGCCTAACCCCAGTCGGGTGATCCTGCCCCTGCTGGGCATGATTTCCCCTATTCCCAGCAATAGCTGCAGCCTTGGCAGCCTGAGCATGGGCTGCGGCTCTCTCCTGCGCCTGCAGTCCGAAGATGTGTCCTATCTCACGAAGAGTCTCCATGACCTCATCAAACCTAGGGTCCCTAGCCTCGCGGGCACCCTCACTAGGTTGAGCTTGGGACTCCTTTCCTCTTCTCTTACTCATCTTGACAACTCGGACAGCTCAACTCCCTGCTATAATTCCATTAAGGAATTAGAGATTTAAACCAATCTATCCAGTCTAAGTCCTAGGCAGGTCTCAAAACAACAACCAGACAACCAACATGCGGCTTAACATGAACTAAGCAACACATCACCCAAGGGGTTCACATACTCACCTCAGGTCCTGCCGCACCTGCACAACACGGGTCATTATCATAATATATGCCAGGTCATCACACAATGTCAGGAGATACATGTAGCACACACGGTCATCCTAACTGGCTACCCATGGTCTCATCGCTCCTTATCACTCCAGGCTTCGACCTAATCGGATCGAGCTGACCTTGCTCTGATACCATTTCAACGGGGGATGTCACGCCCCGAACTCCACGGCACGCAGCATCCCACTCGATGGTCGGTAGTAATATAATACGACGTCCCAGGTAAGTCGTCATCGACCCGTATCCCATAACAGAGCATCATACACAAGCGGAAGCAATAATTTAAAACACCCGACAACAATAATCATGAGAACCAGGGAAGCGATATAAAGACAATTCGGATAACAAATATCTTCATAGAAACATTAACAACAGTCTTACAATATTCCATAAAAACAGAAATAGGAAAGGAGAGTACGATCGACATAGATCGGGAGGGCTACAAGACTAGGAAGACAACGGCGACAAAAGGCGAGGGTCTAAAATCCAAAAAGTGTCTACCCTCACTAGGTTGACTAAGCCTACCCTAAGGCTCCCAGTCCGGATCAGAGCTACCGGATTCTGAAGAGCTCTCCGGTATCTCGGAGTCTTCGCTAGGAATCTCCTCCTCGGACTCGTCGGTATCCATCGGCTCTGGTCCATCGACCTCCATCGGCTCCACCACCGGGTCCACCACTGCTGGCTCGTAGTTCACTCCTCCTAGCTCCTCATCTTCGGCGCCCTCGTACAATCCATAGGACCTCATGCCCCAATCCGAACTCATCTCGGAATCTACAATCTCACCGTTAGGACACTGCGGGTCTAGTTGGCCCTCCATAGTGAACGGGACATCCATGGTGCGGAGGGGTCCGTACTCTTCCCCAAAACGATCGCGGAAAATCCATGCTACATATTCGTGGATCTCTTGCTTTCCCGTACCTACGTCTACTCCTATCCAAGTGAAATGCCTAAGATAAACCTCCCCATTCCCCACAGGATGTGCGGTCATAGTATGCTCGAACTCGACGGGGATTCCGAACCGCACTGGGGGATCCGGCATGATCACGGATGTGGGTCTGAAAGGTGGGGTTTATATAAACCGTGAGACACATCTCAGTGAGTGAAAAACGCCTAAACCTAAATTAGGCTAACATGCATCTCCTGACGGGTAAAATAAACCACATAAGTATAAGAATGACTTAGGCCCGTAGGCCCAACTTAACATTTCAGAGACCCTGCAGGTTAGACAATCCATAGTATCACATTTCACAAGCGGCAATCCCGATCATGCGTACGTCACACGCATGCTCAAAACCTTTAGTGACAATTTTGAGTATAGTTCACCGAGTCACACAATTCAGCACACTATCTCATGCATTCATATGCGTGCAAATGCCACTAACTTGCCATGCTCACAATCAAATTCCCACGGCATCCCGGCACAACTACCATTCGTGTTCAGATTATAGAATGAAATCTACTTAGACACGTCCCATACCATGCCCAGCGGATTCCGTTGCATAATCCAACACTATGCATCACACGTTACCCATTTATTTCATTATCTCGACCCGAAGGCCCGACCCGAAGGTCTGATCCGAAGATCCGGTCCGAAGACCAATCACAACACTCCGTGGCCAGCGTAGAGACGCCCCAGGCCCAGTGTCTCTAGCCCGCGTCCTTACGCATCAGGCGCAACACCGATCTCCTTTACAAACCAGAGCCCGCGTAAACGCATCAGGATGGTTGTCTTCCGGGCGTACCGGGCATCGTCCTGCTCCAAAGTGCATGAGGACGGCACACCCCGCGTAAACAAATCAGGGCGAAAGTGATCACACATTCACACAACCGGTTTTATCTGAACCCCGCGTAAACGCATCGGGGCATAATTAGGTGATCACGATTCATGGCATACACGCATTTTCACACGATTTCCACAATGCTTCATACTCAGCAAGCGTAATACGTAGCCATGCAATTTCGCACACGAATGTTGGTGCAATGTACCATGGCATAGTGTCCCACATAATTCAATGTCACAAGTTCAAGTTCCATGATCCACGTCATATGCCTAATTAGCCCAAAACAATACCACGGGGCATAACATGCGAATTTGGCTATCATGACGTATATGGACATTATGATGCACATTGACAAAGCACCAATCACATCCCACAATGGTCGGTTCACACATACAGGCGACATGTTAGATCCAATTTGCCACAATTGAACATCCGACACACAATTCAACCACCCCGGCAATCCCGGCACTCCAATTCATTTAATTCTTCGAACTACCGTTAAGTTGGCCATTAGTTCCCGATGTGGACAGCAGCTATTCTTCGTCATTCCGACCTCTAATCCACTTTAAATTTATATTTCGTCGCCCACCATTGGTTTCCCGACACCCACTAATAACACATAAATTCATACGAGGTCTACTCGACAAAAATCCAATATTAATCACACCCTAGGCCCGCTAAAACGCATTATCGTCCTAATTAGGGTTTAGAGGTTATCACCCACCTAAGTCCAAGCTCGGGCGACGGGGAATGGCGGCCGATCACCGGTGAACGGTGTAACCAGCGGCACAAATCCCAAGGAAGCGACGACGAGCGGAGGCAGGCGGCTCACAGCAGCTGTGGGCGGTGGTTCACGGCCTGCACGGGACTGTTGGCTCACGGTGAGGGTGGCTGGACAGGCGGCCGAGCAGCATGGGCAGCTGCTGCTCACGGCGGCGCACGGCGCACGGCGGTCTAGGCGACGGACGGCGACGGCACGACTATTCCGGCAAGGGGGGAAACAGAACAGGAAGAGGCGGAGGAAAACAGAGAGGGATGGTGGGGGTAGACGGTAGCGGACGGCCACAGCGGCGGCGGTCGGCGACGGCGTGCAACGGCGAGCAGCTCCGGCGGTAGCTCAGCCGTGCATGCAGCCACGACGGAGAGGAAAGAGAGAGGGACGGCGGCATGGCTGGTCCGGCAGCCACTCAGCTGCATGCAACCGAGAGAGAGAGAGAACGACCGCGAGGGGGCAGCGGCGGCGCCCACGGCGTCGCGGCGGCGGCGACGCACCTCGGCGTCGAATGGACTGCCCTTCCCCTTGGCTGACCGGCGTCGAAGTCCCTTGCATGCAGCCGGAGAGGAGAGGATAGATAGAGGGGGACAGCGGCACACGGCGAGCCCGACGGTGAGGCGGCGAGCCCGGCGGCGACACGGTGGTGCTGGCCTCGGCGACGGGCAGAGCTGGTCTTGGCCGGTCGGGAACAGCAAGCGAGAGAGGGAGGGAAAGAGAGAGAGACGGTCGGCTGGTGGTGGTGAGGCGAGAGGGAGAGGGTGGCGCTCGGCGGACGGTGCTGGCTGGCAATGGTTCCGACGGCTGTGGGCGGCGGCGTGAGGCCGTGAGGGAGAGAGGGAGGATTCGCCGGAGGGGAGAGGAAGAGAGGGAGAGTGGCCGGGTGAGGGAGAGAGGGAAAGGAGAGAGAAAAATGGGAGAGAGAGAGTGAAGTGATATGTGATGATGGTGATCATGGGGAATGCCAAGAGATGGAGTGTGGGTTTGAAGGAGATGATGGCATGCAAGGGGAAGAGTGAATGTGACAAGTGTCACACTCCATAAGAAAGCCAAATTTCGGAATTCCAAAGGGTACAAGGGCAAAGTCGACATAATTTTCCGGTACCGGGTCGAATCGCTAATTTTTCGACCGTACAAGTCCTATATACTTATGGCCAGCTTAATTTGACGTCGTCCTCATAAAAACTATCCCGAGATTCACGAAAATCGTTCTCGATGTTCGGATTAAATTTCACGATCAAATCGTCAAATTCCAGATTTCTAAATCTCTTACTAACGGGCGGCCGTTTAGGATTCAAACGTTTCGACCTTAGGTTGTCCGAATCGCGGCGAGCTCGAGAGAGGGGACGAGAGGAATTATCACTAGTTCCGATGATGTAATCGTCCGTTTCGGATGATCGGTCCACACTGGCCCAAAATACTTCCTCGTCATTCTCTTAAGTCAGGCTTGACTCGCGACCGGGTCCTTAGTCCACGTGTCTATTCCTAGTTGGCCATTCCCATTTGGTCAGTATCCCGTGAGTGATCAGCTCCGGGCGAGACGTACGAAAATGGAATATCGAACAATACTCGTTTTATTCATTCCAGAGATCGAGTCGAATTTCGGGATGTTACACCACGTACAGATGACCTCATACGTTGATAATGAACTCCTGATGATCCATGCATTTCAAGCGAGTTTGACGGGTCCTACTTTGAACTGGTATCTCATGAAAAAGATAAATGACCTCAAAACTTGGAAGGAAGCTAGTGAAGCATTCCTAAAGCAATATAGGTTCATGACGCGACAATTCCCACCCGCGATGACCTCGAGTGTGCTCAGATGAAAAAGACTGAGTCCTTCAAAGATTATGCTATCAGATAGAGAAATATAGCTGCTCAGGTTATCTCAGAACCCATAGACAGTGAATTGAAGATGATGTTCATTAAAACTCTTCCGTTCGAGTATCGTAATCGGATGGTAGTCATTTCGGCTGACAACTTCAATCAACTCAATCCCATAGGCGAACAGATTGAGATAGGGCTAAAAGATGGATGGTTTGTGGAGTCGTCTTCTGCGACCAAAAGATTTAGTACAAGGAAGGAGAAGGAATCGGCACCTGAAGTGAATGTGACTTATACCCAACTGGGCCGGCGGAATCCTAATCCTATCGCAGCAATCCAAGTAGCAGAAGCTCAATAACAAAGCACGAGTCATCAACCTTTTTAGAAAAAGAACAATAAGAGGCAATTGACCCCCCTCCCCGGGTCATTGTCTCAAGTGCCGGAGGTCCTCCGAAAGAAGAGTTTGCTTACCACTGAGCCAAAGCGGCCTAACCCCGAATAGTTCTATAATTATGATCCGTCCAAGAAATGTGATTATCATATGGGTGAGGCGGGGTATTCAACTTATGACTGTATCACTCTCAAGTATCGGATCCAGAACTTGCTTGATACAAGGGCATTTTCCTTTCAACCCACTAAGCCGAATATTCAGAGCAACCTGCTCCCTAATCACACGGGCAATGTGAATGCCATATTTAGTTTCGATGTTGGTTGAATTAAGAATGTCAAGGTATATATCACCGATGTCTACGGTGAGTTAGTGAAAGCCGGTTATTATCTGAGTAATGAGGTCCTTCCCCTGGCTATCATGAGAGAAAGAATCTCAAGAATGGTAGAAGCTAGGATGATCGTTTATGTTGACCACACTGGCATCATTTCCACTATCTTCGAAGTGGTTATTAATTGGGATAAGGAGTTTGCTACAATGAACACCGGGAAGGACAAGCTCGATCCTTTGCTTGAAAACATGCCTCCACTCGAAGACGCGATCAATGATGAAGAGATCGTAGTAAGCATGCCCGCAGCTGATGAAGGGATAGTGATTGAGATACCTCAATTGTACGAGTACTGTGATGATGAAGCAGTCCTTTGGTCCTATAGTTTTGATGTCGACTTAGTTACCAGATCTAGACGTGCCTATGGCCAAGCTAATGCCCAACCTGTAAAACCTGTTACTGATAAAGAAGCCAAAGAGTTCCTGGCCGTGATCAAGGCTAGTGATTACAACATAGTTGAACAACTATGCAAGATGCCTATGCAAATCTCTCTGCTTGAACTCCTCCAAACGTCTGTCAAACATCAAAAGGCCCTGATGAAGGTGTTAAGTGAAGTCCATGAGCCTAAGACAATCGATCATGACAAATTAGACGAATTTGTGGGTTCCATACTTCTCAAAAACCTTATAGCCTTTTCGGATGAAGAGTTCCCTCTAGAAGGGAGAGGACATACCAAAGCACTTTACATTTCTATCAAATACAAGGCCTCGCATGTAGCCCGGGTACTCATTGACAACGGATCAGCCTTGAACATATGTCGTCTGGCGACTGTACACCACCTCAAGATAGATCCTTCTAGGATAAATTCTGCGAAGACCTCCGTGCGAGCCTTTGACGGAACGAAGAAAGAAGTTATGGGAGAAATCCACCTTGACATACAAACAGGACCAATAATATTCAATATCTTATTTCAAGTTATGGACATTCCCACTGCATTTAATTTTCTATTGGGTCGTCCGTGGATTCATATTGCTGGAGCTATGTCATCCGGTCTACATCAAAAGGTGAAGTTCGTTGTGGAGAGAAAGTTAGTCACAGTCCACGGTGAAGAAGAACATATAATTTATCATGCAACAGCTATCCCCTATGTTGAGCCGGATTGCAAAATAGAATCGAGTTATCGGTCGCTTGAGGTCATATCGACCATACATGCGTCTAGAGGATCATCACCGCACATTCCTGAGGTATCAAATACTGCAGTCATGGTCGAAAGAATAATGGTGTCCCATGGCTTTATTCCGGGTGAAGGCCTTGGCAGGATTAGTCAAGGTATCCGCCAACCAGTGGAGGTCTCTCGGAGGATCCATGCTACTGGATTGCGGTACCGGGGGTCAAGTGTGCCAAATAATGAGGGTGAAGGACATGGACATAGTAGAGGCCGAGGTCAAGGAGACAGGCATAAAGACAGGAATCCGAAGAAAAGTCGAATGGTGAAGAACGTGGGCGTGGAATTACCCTAAATAATGGGCGCGACAGGTTGCTTCCACACATCTGCACCATGTTCCTTGGGCCTGCAACAATGATGCATGAAGAGAAAAAGGTTATCGACACTTTAGGGCAACCAAGCAGCAAGTTCGATTATTATGTAAAGTACTCAACATCCACAAGCTTCTATGTTGACCCCTGTGACATTGTTCCAAATGGATAGGGAGGTGTAGATAATCTAACACCTTTAATGACAGAAGATCCTAATGATGAAATTGAGAGAATCACTACCCTGTTTGACGATTTCTTTATTGAAGCTATCGGGGAAGGATCGTTGGAGGGAATGGGCACTGGCTCGCAAGAGTAACACCTTTACTTTTTTCGCACACTCCCCTACGTGGAAATTTTTACTGCTTTCTAGGACTTGCCCTGTCTCGGGAGTTACTTTTTAGAATTTTTCATTTCTAGGACTCATCGTTGCAATTTCCATAAAATAAATGTAATTCATTTGGTGATAATTAATGAAATTACAAATTATTTTCATTTTTTTAGGGCACGTTAAGGTATATCAAACCAGCTCGGTGATGATATCCATCCTATAAAAGAAAAATATAGTCCAAGGAGAATTCTGAGGCTTGGGCCTCTTCATGTTTCCTCGTGTTAAAACATTTTTGAAAAAAATTTCAGAAAAAAATAATAAAAAAATTTAAAAAAAAAGAGAAAAATTTAGAAAAAATGCAATGTTTAGCCCTGTTTGTCCTTCTGAATCCCTTACTTTATGTTTCAGGGGCAATCTTGTGACACGTGAGTGTATGGGAACAGTCCAATCTGATGACTCATGTGTTGCTAAGCCTAATCTCGATGACACCGACGAACTCGAAGATTCCTCGGAAATGCTGCATGATCTAGAGTGTCATGAAAGACCCAAAGTCCTGACGGCAGACCAAACTGTCACTATTAACTTAAGTGACTTCGGAGAAACCAGAAACGTGAAGAGATGGGCAAATCCCCCTGAGAGTGAGACGAAACGCCCAATCCAGTTGCCGCATGAGTAGGCAAGTCTTTCAACCAAAAAGTGCGTCAAAGACACTTCAAGATAAATGATCTAGTCCTGAGGAAGGTACTGCCAGTCTTTCCTGTTCCTGGGGGTAAATTTGCCCTAAACTACATCGGTCCATACATGGTTAAAAAGGTGCTTCCCGGAGGTGCTCTGATTCTCGTAGAAATGAATGGTTGTGAGTTCTCCACTTCTGTTAATTATGATGCTATGAAGATATATTACTCTTGATGAAATCTAACATTTTGCAACAAAAGTTTTCAAGTGTTTGATTTCATATTCTGAATTGCAAATATTTCACTGATGAATAAATGGTTTCAAGTTAAGATGTGTGCATTAGCTTTAAACTCTGCATGGTTATTTTGTCGGTCCGCAACATCGATTTCAAAAGGAGAATCTATTTGGACAATCTGATAACTCATGTAGAATGAATTGAATGTGTTGAATGAAGTATATTGGGATTATAAAAGGCAAGCTCTATCCTATACACAGTCCTATGCACTAATCCCTGGTAAGTTGAGTGAAAAAATTCCATATCTACAAGATAAAGGGTTATCTCGCAAAAGGTACAACGATCGAAATGATGAGAGGCAATTCATTTCTCTATCCCAAACACAACAGTTTATCTATTGTTTCACCACTTTAAGCCTAAATGCTTGGAGAAATCCTTTTAAATTACCCCTGTCAAGAACCACCCCACATCAGGGCAAACTGGAGTTAGGTCAACATTATAAGGTGAAAAATGAATAGATATTGTCTTGCTCTCACTTACATTAATCTTCGAGTGTTGCCTTTTCAGATGAATTCACACGAAGTTCAAGTGCCTTAGGATGACGAAGAGCATTTCTTTCTCTATCTTACACATGCTTTACCCTTTGCTAAGCCCAATTGAACCTGCAAATTCGTTTCTTAAACCCAGTTGGTGATTATCCCCCACACTGGGGCAAGGCAAAAGTCATCATTGTCTAAGCAGCATATCCGAAGCGTCAATAGGAGACAAAATCCTTCAGAGTCCAAATGGCGAGTTATTCAATCAGAGTATAGTTGGCCAACGTTTACATTGTAAACAACATATGTCAAGTATCACACAAAAAAAAAAAAGAAAGGTAAGAAAAGCAATGTGCCTGGTAAAAGCAAGGCCAATGCCCAATGAAAAAAAATATAATAAGTGCGTTAAAATCATCTCTAGTGGGATAGTCATAGTCCTACAAATTCAGAGAAGTGGTGAATTCAAGCCCAACTAAGCATTTACTGAAATGCCAATGCCTGAGGATGAAGAAGAAGACTGGTGATAATGCCGAGATGATCACCAACTTATTCATCCCAATTATATACATTTTGAGCCTAATGATCCATTCATTTCTCAACCCATGAGCCTAACCTACATTACGTCCCTTATAAAGTCTCTTTAGATTATGGCACTTGAACTGATGTAAGATTCATATGTTTATAAGCTTAGCTCGAAAAAGTACGAGCAATTCCATTTCTATCTCATTTTGCAAAGTTCTTGACCTGTAAACCCGGAGACGATTGTGGAGTATTTTCTTTCAATAGCCTCGACTCGAAGAGTGCCTTTTGCTAAGCCATTGACCAAGCCCACGTTACGGCCCTAGCAAAGACCTCTCAGATTGGTAAGGTAGTACCGCTTACGAGAATACTCAGACCCTTGTCCACATGATGACGGTGAGATACAGAGATTCTCATAAATCAGTCTTTTTCAATGAGAATGAGTGAAAGCCCTTTCGGACTGGAAGTCCCTCATTTGACATTTTCAAGACACCCACTTGTGAGTTCGGATTGTCTTATCACGATTCTCCCCAGTGAAGTTTGGTAATGCCAATTTGACAAAATCGTCATGCATGAAAATCGGTTGAATTTATGGTGCATGAGTACATGAGTTCTTGATTGCCCATGAATACATGTTACATGTCGCCTAAAATCATGTCTAGTAGGAGGCACACCCTCAAGAGTCGGAGATATCATCAGGTAAGTATATCTCTATCCTTTGGATGTCTATCCAGGTATCCCTAACCTGTTCGAGCAATCGTCATGCCCCATATTTGATCATTTTGTTGCGATCTCTAGATGCCTTTAATGATATTTAGATATCTATTGATCAAGCCTTTTCAGGTATCTCTGATGATATCCAGATACTTTATCAAGGAATCTCCAAGCATTCAGGCTAGCCTCTCTGTTCAACCAATTGTTAAGTACCTGTGACGATATCTAGGTATTTATCAATCAAGTTCTTTCAAATATCTCAGATGATAACTAGATATTTTGTTAGGTATATTTTTCATACAATCTCGAGAAGATTCCCCCGTTTTCCACATACGACGATAACTAGGTGTAGCAGCCAAATCTTTACAAGTACTTATGAAGAAGGTATAGGTATTTCGTAAAGGTTGGAATATTCTCCTAATCTCAAAAAGTTCCCTCGCATTGTACCTATGACGATAACTAGGTGCAGCGGCCAAATCTTTATGAGTACTTATGAGGAAGGTATAGGTATCTTATAAAGGTCGGAACA
Source organism: Syzygium aqueum (assembly GCA_031216185.1). NCBI lineage: Eukaryota > Viridiplantae > Streptophyta > Magnoliopsida > Myrtales > Myrtaceae > Syzygium > Syzygium aqueum. The sequence goes on from CM062237.1 coordinate 607,080, forward strand.
TTTATACGAATTGGACAAACTCTCCCGTTAAACACCTATGATGATATCTAGGTGTGACGGTTAAACTTTAACAAATACTTCAGACAATAACTAGGTATTTCGTTAAAGTTGGAATGAACTCCATTTCGCTAAATCTTTCTCTCAAGCACCTCAGACGATAACTGGATGCCTCGAGCTTTCTTCATGTGTCTTGATTGAATTGTAGGACACCGGAACCCCCCAACAGTTTATCAGGCGACATCTTTGGGACAATGCCCAAGTGATCATCAACCTACAGAATCAGAGTCATGCCTTGAATTACGCTACCGCTCTTGCAAGGTAAGTAACTTCAGGTACATTTTTATTATTTGCATGCATCATTTCTTAATGCATTTCAAAAATGGGATTCATAATTCCGACAAAAATAATATTCATTGCATCTGCATAGTCAAAATTTAGGTATCATTTAGTCTTTGAATGAAACCTCTGCGAACTCACCTTCAAAGAGGGGCAACTGTTGACACCTAAATTTTGACGACCATTTAGTTGTAATTTGCATAAAAATTAGGAATTAAATTTTAACCCCTAAATAAAAATAATAATCGCGTAGCATATAGTCTAAGATCATGTAAGTTAATTGCATTCCACATCGGATCGGCGATGACGAGAAAATTTGAAAATCCGTCGCGTAAATTAAGCTCGGGCACCAAACGGAACTCGGCTCACTTGAAAGACGGGGGGCTGAAAATCACAAGTCAAACGGGCTCGGTTGTTTTAATTTGAGCTTAAATTAGTCCATTATGCTTAATTAAATAAAAGCCCGAATTCATTCAGCCAGCTTAGAATTAAATTAAATTAATGGGTAAAGCCCAAGCTTAAGCCCATTAGGACTAGAAAGCCCGACTAATTGGCCTAGGTTTACATTATAAATATGTCATTACGTGTCATAATCAAGGAGGGCTTAGAATAGATCCGATTTTTAGAGAGCACAAGTGAGAGAGAGAGAGAGGGAGACGGCCGCACGTCGCGCCACGCCGTTGCCTCCACGCCGCGTCGCCCACACCGCCCCGCCGTGCACCGTCGCCTCCTGTCGCGCACTGTTGCCTCCCGCCGACGTTATTGCCTCCCACTGCACCGCCGCCCTCGACGCTCGCATGCACTGCTGCCATGCCGGACGCTGTACACCACTGTCCAGACCGCCCCGAAGCTACACCGCCTCCTAGGCGTCCCTGCTCCGCCAGTTCCTGCCGGTGAAGTTGTTGGCCGCTGCCCGGAGACGCTCGCTGCCCCGCCGTGCCGAAGCTACCCTCTACCGCGTCGCCTACTGTGCCAACAGCCATCGCCGCGCCTTCGTCGCCCATAACGCCGCCGTGTCGTCGTTCCTGCCGCCATCACCGCCGGAGAGCCGCCCATCCCCACCTGTTAGCTGCTGCCCAGAGACGCCCGCTACCCCGCCGTGCCGGACCCACTGTCCCGATGCCGCCAATCCCGACGTTGCACCGCCGTTCCCGACGCACCGCCGATCCGCAATCCCAATCCATCGGTGATTCGAATTTGGAAATTATCCGCAAATTAGGTAAGATTATCCGAATATTTCTTTTAAGGATTTAATTTCCTAGTTTTCGGATAATTTAAATATTTCGTGGATATTTTTCGTTGGTTTATTATGTCACGCCCCGAACTCCCCGGCACGCAACATCCCGCTCGAGGGTCGATAAGAATATAACACGACGTCCCAGGACGCATCGTCGTCGACCCATTTCCCATAACAGGACATAAGGCACAAGCGGAAGCAAAAGCACAAAAACATTTAAAACACCCTGACATAAAAATTATGAGAACCAGGGAAGCAGCATAAATAGAACCGAGGCAACGTACACATCCATAACTAAGAACAACCAAAATCATCCTTACATTGTTCCAAAAGAAACGATAATAGAAATACGGTGCGACCAAGAGAGTGCTGACAACTGGGTTCATAGGGTTAGGAACTAAGAGAAATAACAGCCAAAACGTGTCTACCCTCACAAAAAGGCTAAGCCTAGCCTAGGGCAACCAATCCGGATCTGAGCCATCGGACTCCGACGAACTTTCGGGTATCTCGGAATCCTCGCTGGGAACCTCCTCTTCTGATTCTTCGGTGTCCATCGGTTCGGCTTCATCGACTTCCATCGGCTCCACCACCGGTTCCTGCACTACTGGCTCGTGATCTACGCCTCCTAACTCCTCGTCTTCGACAGGCTCGTACCAACCGGGAGAACCTATGGTCTCCTCCGAATCCATTGCGGCATCCACGACCTCACCACTCGGGCACTGCGGGTCGAGTTGGCCCTCCATGGTGAACGGGATATCCATAGTACGGAGGGGTCCATGCTCCTCTCCAAAACGATCCAGGAAGCACCAGGCTACATACTCATGAATTTCAGGATGTGTCGCGCCTACGTCTACGGTTATCATAGCATAATGCCTCAAGTAAACTTCATTGTTCCCCACCGGATATTCCACCACAGTATGCTCATACTCTAAGGGGATCCCAAAACGAATAGGAACGGGCGGTCCGTTCATGGGCGCGGGTCTGAAAGGTTGGGTTATAAAAACCGTGAGACACATCTCAGTGAGTGAAAACTCCTAAACCTAAATTAGGCTAACATGTATCTCCTGACGGGAAAAACCAATCACACAAACATAAGAATGACTTAGGCCTGTAGGCCCAACTCGACATTTCAATTACCCTGCAGGTTAGACAATCCATAGTATCACATTGCACAAGCGGCATTCGCAATCACGCGTTCGTCACACGCATGCTCAAAACCTTTTTGTGACAATTCCAAATATGGTACACCGAGTCACACAATTCCGCACAACTTCTCATGCATTCATATGCATGCAAATGCCACTAACTTGCCATGCCCACAATCAAAAACTCCTATGGCGTCTCGGCACAACTACCATTCGTGTTCAGATTATAGAATGAAATCTACTTAGACGCGTCCCATACCACGCCCAGCGGATTCCATTACATAATCCAACACTATGCATCACACGTTGCTCGTTTATTTCATTATCTCGACCCGAAGGCCCGACCCGAAGGTCCGATCCGAAGATCCGGTCCGAAGACCAATCACAACACTCCGTGGCCAGCGTAGAGACGCCCCAGGCCTAGTGTCTCTAGCTCGCGTCCTTACGCCTCAGGCGCAACACCGATCTCCTTTACAAACCAGAGCCCGCGTAAACGCATCAGGATGGTTGTCTTCCGGACGTACCGGGCATCGCCCTGCTCCAAAGTGCATGAGGACGGCACACCCCGCGTATTTCGCATCAGGGCGAAGGTGATCACACGTTCACACATCCCATTTTATCTGAACCCCGCGTGGAACGCTTCGGGCTAAATTAGGTGATCACACGTCCATGGCATACACGCATTCTCGCACAATTTCCCTAAACCTCATACTCGGCATGCACAATGTGTAGCCATGGATTCCGCACACAAATGTTGGTGCAATGTCCCATGGCAGAATGTCCATGCAATTCTATGCCAACATATCATGATCGATGATTCACAACATATGCTTAGTCAGCCCAATCAATCAATTCGGGTCCTCACATGTGAATATGGCACTTATGACGTACGTCGGTAATTCACCAATCACATTCCACATTGTCGATCACACGAACATGCGACATAGTAGACCCAATTCATCATAGCTGATGGAACGACGCACAATTCAATCATTCCGGCCATCCCGGCACTCAAATCAAGCCAAGCCACTAACTACCGTTATTTTGGGTCACTAATTTCCGACACAACCAGCAACTATTCTTCGTTATTTCAACCTCTAATTCTCGTCCAAATTCTGTTTTGTCATTCATTCCTAGTTTCCCGACACCTACCAATAGCATGCAAATTCGTATACGCTCTAATTAGCACTAATCGACTATCCGACACACCCTAGGCCCGTTAAGAACGCATCATAGTCCTAATAAGGGTTTAGAGGTTTCCACCCACCAAAGTCCAAGCTCGGGCGACGGGGAATGGCGGCCGATCACCGGTGAACGGTGGAACCGGCGGCACAAGACCCAAGGAAGCGACGGCGCGCGGTGGCCGGCGGTCTACAGCAACTCCGGCGGTGTCCCACAGCCAGCGCGGTTGCTGAATACGGAGAGGGGACGACGGACGAGCTGCTGAGCGGCCTCCGAACGGTCGCTGCTCACGGCGGTGCACGGCGGTGGCGGCGAACAGCGAGCGATTCGGGGACGGCGCGGCGGCGGTGGCTCGGTCTCGGCGACGGCGGTTTGCTCCGGCGAAGGGGACGGAACAGGGAGCGTCAGAGGGGAAATAGAGAGGGACGGCTAGGGAAACGACGGTGGACAGCCACCACGGCGGCGGCGGACGGCGGCGTGCAGCGGCGAACGGCTCCGGCGGCGGTTTACCCCTGCATGCAGCCGCGGGGAGAGAAGAGAGAGAGACGGAGACGTCGGCGACAAGGGCTGGTGGCGTGAACGGCCACAGCGGAGGCGACCGGCGACGGCGTGCAGCGGTGAGCAGCTCCGGTGGTGGCTCAACCGTGCATGCAGCCGCGTCGGAGAGGAGGGAGAGAGGGAACGGCGGCGAGTTTGTCCGGTGGTCCACCTAGCTGCATGCAACCGAGAAGGAGAGAGACGGCGGAGGCGGAGGAAGCCCGGCGCCCAACCGTGCATGCAATGGGACGGCGGCGAGGGGGACAGCAGCGGCGGTCCGGCGACGGCGAGCCTACTGCCCTGGGCTGACCGGCGTCCCACCAGCCTGCATGCAACCGGAGGAGAGGGGGAAAGAGAGGGGGAACGGAGAGGAAAGAGGGAGACGGCAATGGGGCGACGGTGGCTACACGGCGGTGGCCTTGGCGGAGCGGCGACGGCTCGGCGGAGGCGCGGCCGCGCTGGCCTCGGCGTGAGGCTTCGGCTGGTCGCGAACAGCAAGGGTGGAAGGAGGGAATGGTCGGCCGGCTGGCGGTGAGGCGAGAGGGGGTTGCTCACGGCTGCAGCTCCGGCGGACAGGCGGCGGCGGCGTGAGGCCGGAAGGGAGAGAGAGAGAGATACGGATGGGAGAGAGAGAGAGATGGCCGGCGAGAGTGTGAGAGGGAGAGTGAGCCGAGTGAGAGGATGAGTGAGAGAGGGAAGAGAGAGAGAAAGAGAGTGAGTGGAAGATCAAGAGACAAAAGGGGAAATCATGGGGTTCATGGGGAAGGGTAAGAGGTTGAGTGGGGGATTTGCTCAAATCATGATGCATGGGGAAGGGGGTGTTTGACAAGTGTCACACCCCTACTAGAAGGCAAAAATCGGAATTCCAAGGGTCACGGGGGCAAAACGGTCCTAAATCTCCGGTACCGGGTCGGTTCGCCAAAATTCGACCCTACTAGACCTATATATACGTGGCCAGCTTAATTTGACATCGTCCTTGAGAAAATCATCCCGTAGCTCGCGATAATTGGCCTCGAAGTCCGGACTAAATCCCACGATTGAATGTATCGATTTCTCATTTTCTAATTCTCTTACTAACGGGCGGCCATTTAGGACTCAAACGTTTAAACCTCGGGTTGTCCGAATCGCGGCGAGCTCGAGAGAGGAAACTAGAGGAATTATCACTAGTTCCGATGACACAATCGTCCGGTTCGGATGATCGGTTCTCACCGGCTCAAAATACTTCCTCGTCATTATCCTAAGTCGGGCTTAACTCGCGACCGGGTCCTTAGCTCACGTGCCTATTCCTAGTTGGTCATTCCCATCTGGTCAGTATCCCGTGAGTGATCAGTTCCGGGCGAGACTTACGAAAATGAAATATCGGATAATACTCATTTTATTCATTCCAGAGATCGAGTCGAATTTCGGGATGTTACAATTCTTCCCCCCTTACAAAAATTTCGTCCTCGAAATTTAAAACCCACTTTAACCTACTCGAATAGCTGGGGGTATTGACGTCGCATGGCCTCTTCACTTTCCCAAGTAGCACCTTCCGTTCCATGATGCTCCCAAACTACCTTGACCATCGGAATCGTCTTGTTCCTTAGTACTCGGTCTTTTCTGTCCTCGATTCTGACCGGCTTCTCCACATATGTCACTCTGTCGTCCACATCCACTTCCTCGTATCTTAAAACATGAGTCGGGTCCGGTTCATACTTCCTTAGCATTGACACGTGGAAAACATTGTGCACCTGGGATAGGTTGGGAGGCAAGGCTAGTCGGTATGCCATATCTCCAATCTTTTCTAGGATCTCAAACGGCCCGACATACCTTGGGCTAAGCTTTCCCTTCTTGCCGAAGCGAGATAATCCCTTCATTGGCGACACCTTGAGAAACACATGATCTCCCACTTGGAACTCCAAGGGTCGTCGTCTCTTGTCGGCGTAACTTTTCTGGCGACTCTGAGCGGTCCTCAGCCTATCCCTGATAACTTCCACTACTTCCATCGTTTGCTGAACTAGCTCCGGTCCCGCGATACTTCGCTCACCCACTTCATCCCAGCACAGTGGCGTCCTACAGGCCCTACCATATAAGGCTTCGAAAGGCGCCATCTGGATACTCTGTTGATAGCTGTTGTTATAGGCAAACTCTACCAAATGCAATTGCTCTTCCCACTTGCCTTGGAAATCCAAAACACACGCTCTCAACATATCCTCCAGGGTCTGAATTGTCCTTTCAGACTGACCGTCTGTCTGCGGGTGGTAGGCTATACTGTACTGTAATCTTGTTCCTAAGGCCGTTTGCAGACTCTTCCAAAAGTTGGCCGTAAACCTTGGATCGCGATATGAGGTGATAGTCACTGGTACTCCGTGGAGACGCACTATCTGACGCACATACAATTCCGCATACTTTTTTTAACTCCAAGTCCTTCCGAACCGCAAGGAAGTGCGCAGACTTAGTCAAGCGATCCACTATGACCCATATCGAGTCATGACCTCTCTGGCTCCGTGGTAATCCCGTCACAAAGTCCATCGTGATATGCTCCCATTTCCATTCGGGGATTTCCAAAGGTTGCAATAGTCCACCAGGTTTGCAGTGCTGTGCCTTCACTTGTTGGCACGTCAGGCACTTGGCCACGTGCTTAGCTACATCCTTCTTCATACCATTCCACCAATAATGCTGACGCAGGTTCTGGTACATCTTCGTACTACCCGGATGAATACTATACTGACTCCTATGAGCTTCGCTCAAAATTTCCTCCTTAAGTCTTTCGTCATCCGGCACGCAAAGTCGGCCACAATACTTTAAAATTCCATCCGCGGACACTTGGAAATCAGGCTTTCTCTTTGCCACATCCATTTCCATAACCTTTTGAATTTTGGGGTCCGAAGGTTGAAGTTCCTTGATCTTAATCTGAACCTCTGGCTCTATTCTTAATGTTGCGAACAAGCTGGACACGCGGCTCACTTCAAACTTAAACTCCGAATCCCTGAGCCTTTCCAACAACGTCCACTCTTTGACCAGCAAATGAGCCATACTTGACTTGCGACTTAAAGCATCAGCCACCCGGTTTGCCTTACCCGGATGATACAGAATGTCGCAGTCATAGTCCTTCAACAGTTCCATCCAACGACGCTGTCTCATATTCAGCTCCTTTTGTGAGAACAGGTACTTAAGGCTCTGGTGGTCCGTAAAAATTTGAAACTTCTCTCCACACAAGTAGTGCCTCCAAATCTTAAGTGCGAAGACAATCGCTGCCAGCTCCAAATCATGCGTTGGGTAGTTCATCTCATGAGGTCTCAACTGGCGTGACGCATACGCTACCACTTTCCCATGTTGCATGAGCACGCATCCGAGTCCTCTTAGTGAAGCATCACTGTATATCTCAAACCCTCCTGGTCTGGACGGAATGGTCAAAACTGGAGCGGTCGTCAACCTGCGCTTCAGCTCCTGAAAACTCCTTTCACACTTATCGTCCCAAACGTACTTCGCTTCCTTCTTCAGCAATTTCGTCAAAGGCATTGCTATTGAAGAAAACCCCTCCACAAAACGTCTGTAATAGCCAGCCAAACCCAGAAAACTCCTTATCTCCGTCACTGACGTTGGCCTGGGCCACTTCGTTACAGCCTCAATCTTAGTCGGGTCCACAGAAATTCCATCTCCAGAAATAATGTGACCAAGGAACCCTACTTGGCTAAGCCAAAACTCGCACTTGCTAAACTTGGCATAGAGTGCGTTTTCTCTTAAGGTCCTTAGTACCTTCGTCAAGTGTTCCTCATGCTCCTCGGGACTTTTTGAGTATACCAGTATATCATCGATGAACACTATTACAAACTGATCCAGAAATTCCCTAAACACCCTGTTCATCAAATCCATAAAAGCAGCTGGGGCATTTGTCAACCCAAAAGGCATTACTGTAAACTCATAATGCCCATACCTCGTCCTAAAGGCAGTCTTAGGAATGTCCTCCTTTCTGATTCTCAACTGATGGTAGCCCATCCTCAAATCTATTTTAGAGAACACCGAGGCTCCTTGCAACTGGTCGAACAAGTCGTCGATCCTTGGGAGAGGGTACTTATTCTTTACCGTTACCTGGTTCAATTGCCGATAATCTATGCACAGCCTCAGGGTCCCATCCTTCTTTTTCACAAACAGGACTGGCGCTCCCCACGGAGATGCGCTAGGGCGGATGAAACCCTTGTCCAACAGCTCCTGCATCTGGACCTTCAATTCCTTCAATTCCGATAGGGACATTCGATACGGGGCCTTTGATATCGGTTCAGTCCCGGGTACTAATTCAATAACAAATTCCACTTCTCGGTTGGGTGGTAAACCCGGTAATTCCTGGGGGAAGACTTCGGGGAAATTACACACCACCGGTATATCATCCAACTTAGGTTCCACCATTGTCGGATCCACAACATTCACCAAATAACCTTCGCACCCATCATCCAGCAATTTACTCACTTCCAACGAAGATATCTATGGGGTCAAGGTTCCTCCTCGGTTCCCCTGGAACTCGAAACTAGGACGCCCATCAGGATTGAATCGGATCGTCCTATTGCTACAATCCAATACAGCCTTCTGTCGAACTAACCAGTCCATCCCTATAATCACATCGAAATCGAACATGGCCAACACTGCCAAGTCGATACTCTCATCCTCACCCCCAATATTTATCTTACAGCTAGGGCATCCAAAGGAAACTAACACCCTATCATTCATTGGCGTCGTCACACAAAGCGAAATCTCTAACAACACTGGTTCTAAGCCAATCAACTTAACAAACTGCTCTGAAATGAATGAATGGGTTGCCCCTGAATCAAACAGTGCATAAGCGGCATGGCCACATAAGGAAATCGTACCTGTGACCACGCCTGGCGCATTCTCCGCTTCTCCACGCGCCACAGCATAAACCCTTTCTTGAGCGGGCGGTCGTCCATGATTCGCCGGCGGGGGATTCCCGGCTTGATTTCCCGGTCGGGGCTGGTACTGCTGGGGTGCCCGTTGCTGATCCTGGGGACGCGCCTGTGGACAGTTGCGAATCTGATGCTCCGTGCTCCCACACTTGAAGCATGCTCCAAACCTTCCTGGCGGGGCAGCTGGCTTCCCGATATTCCTTCTGATAGGAGGAACAAATCGTCGATTGCCTGTCATGGGCTTCTTTCCCAGGCGACGGTTATCCTTTCCTCGTACAAACCGCGATCCAGACGTGGCTAACCTTTCCTGCTGATCTCGTTCGATTATCTGGGCTCTCCTGAACATCTCTCCATACTCCTTGATGTCATGCGACAGAATCTGGCTCCGAAGATCCGGCTTCAGCCCATCCCAGAACCTTCGAGCCTTGTCCCTTGGATCCGCAACCATAGTCGGTGCGAACCTTGCCAGCCTTGCAAATTCAGCCTCATACTGGTCCACAGTCATCTGACCCTGGCGCAACCTCATAAACTCCGTCAGCTTCTTCTCCTGGGCATTCTCCGAGAAGTATTTCCCATAGAAGTTCTCCACAAATACAGTCCAAGTTGGGGCCGTTCCTACTGGGAACACTCCTCCTTCCGTAGCGCTCCACCAATCATTGGCACCATCCTGCAGCTGATATACTGCCAATGTCACTTTCTCCTCATCACTACACCCCAACACCTTAAAGGTCTTTTCTAGCTCTTCAACCCATCTTGGTGCAGCCTCGGGGTCACCACGACCATTGAACTTTGGCGGTTTCATCCTCAAGAATTGCTCTACCAACCGGGGCATCTGTCTAGCCCCAGCTGGGTGATCCTGCCCCTGCTGGGCATGATTTCCCCCATTCCCTGCTATCGCTGCAGCCTCGGCAGCCTGAGCATGGGCTGCGGCTCTCTCCTGCGCCTGCAGTCCGAAAATGTGTCCTATCTCCCGAAGGGTCTCCATAACTTCATCAAACCTAGGGTCCCTGGCCTCGCGGGCACCCTCGCTAGACTGTCCTTGCGACTCCTTTCCTCTTCTCTTACTCATCCTGACGACTTGATAGCCCAACTACCTGCTATAATTCCATCAAGGAATTAGAGACTTAAACCATCTATCCCAGTCTAAGTCCTAGGCAGGTCTCAAAACAACAATCAAACAACCAGCATGCGGCTTAACGAGAACTAATCAACACATCACCCAAGGGATTCACACACTCACCTCAGGTCCTGCCGCACCTGCACAACACGGGTCACTGTCATGATATAAGCCAAGTCATCACACAATGTCAGGAGATTCATGCAGCACACGAAGTCGTCCTAAGTGGCTACCCATGGTCTCATCGCTCCTTATCACTCCAAGACTCGACTTAGTCGGATCGAGCTGACCTGGTTCTGATACCATTTCAACGGGGGATGTCACGCCCCGAACTCCCCGGCACGCAACATCCCGCTCGAGGGTCGATAAGAATATAACACGACGTCCCAGGACGCATCGTCGTCGACCCATTTCCCATAACAGGACATAAGGCACAAGCGGAAGCAAAAGCACAAAAACATTTAAAACACCCTGACATAAAAATTATGAGAACCAGGGAAGCAGCATAAATAGAACCGAGGCAACGTACACATCCATAACTAAGAACAACCAAAATCATCCTTACATTGTTCCAAAAGAAACGATAATAGAAATACGGTGCGACCAAGAGAGTGCTGACAACTGGGTTCATAGGGTTAGGAACTAAGAGAAATAACAGCCAAAACGTGTCTACCCTCACAAAAAGGCTAAGCCTAGCCTAGGGCAACCAATCCGGATCTGAGCCATCGGACTCCGACGAACTTTCGGGTATCTCGGAATCCTCGCTGGGAACCTCCTCTTCTGATTCTTCGGTGTCCATCGGTTCGGCTTCATCGACTTCCATCGGCTCCACCACCGGTTCCTGCACTACTGGCTCGTGATCTACGCCTCCTAACTCCTCGTCTTCGACAGGCTCGTACCAATCGGGAGAACCTATGGTCTCCTCCGAATCCATTGCGGCATCCACGATCTCACCACTCGGGCACTGCGGGTCGAGTTGGCCCTCCATGGTGAACGGGATATCCATAGTACGGAGGGGTCCATGCTCCTCTCCAAAACGATCCAGGAAGCACCAGGCTACATACTCATGAATTTCAGGATGTGTCGCGCCTACGTCTACGGTTATCATAGCATAATGCCTCAAGTAAACTTCATTGTTCCCCACCGGATATTCCACCACAGTATGCTCATACTCTAAGGGGATCCCAAAACGAATAGGAACGGGCGGTCCGTTCATGGGCGCGGGTCTGAAAGGTTGGGTTATAAAAACCGTGAGACACATCTCAGTGAGTGAAAACTCCTAAACCTAAATTAGGCTAACATGTATCTCCTGACGGGAAAAACCAATCACACAAACATAAGAATGACTTAGGCCAGTAGGCCCAACTCGACATTTCAATTACCTTGCAGGTTAGACAATCCATAGTATCACATTGCACAAGCGGCATTCGCAATCACGCGTTCGTCACACGCATGCTCAAAACCTTTTTGTGACAATTCCAAATATGGTACACCGAGTCACACAATTCCGCACAACTTCTCATGCATTCATATGCATGCAAATGCCACTAACTTGCCATGCCCACAATCAAAAACTCCTATGGCGTCTCGGCACAACTACCATTCGTGTTCAGATTATAGAATGAAATCTACTTAGACGCGTCCCATACCACGCCCAGCGGATTCCATTACATAATCCAACACTATGCATCACACGTTGCTCGTTTATTTCATTATCTCGACCCGAAGGCCCGACCCGAAGGTCCGATCCGAAGATCCGGTCCGAAGACCAATCACAACACTCCGTGGCCAGCATAGAGACGCCCCAGGCCCAGTGTCTCTAGCCCGCGTCCTTACGCCTCAGGCGCAACACCGATCTCCTTTACAAACCAGAGCCCGCGTAAACGCATCAGGATGGTTGTCTTCCGGACGTACCGGGCATCGCCCTGCTCCAAAGTGCATGAGGACGGCACACCCCGCGTATTTCGCATCAGGGCGAAGGTGATCACACGTTCACACATCCCATTTTATCTGAACCCCGCGTGGAACGCTTCGGGCTAAATTAGGTGATCACACGTCCATGGCATACACGCATTCTCGCACAATTTCCCTAAACCTCATACTCGGCATGCACAATGTGTAGCCATGCGATTCCGCACACAAATGTTGGTGCAATGTCCCATGGCAGAATGTCCATGCAATTCTATGCCAACATATCATGATCGATGATTCACAACATATGCTTAGTCAGCCCAATCAATCAATTCGGGTCCTCACATGTGAATATGGCACTTATGACGTACGTCGGTAATTCACCAATCACATTCCACATTGTCGATCACACGAACATGCGACATAGTAGACCCAATTCATCATAGCTGATGGAACGACGCACAATTCAATCATTCCGGCCATCCCGGCACTCAAATCAAGCCAAGCCACTAACTACCGTTATTTTGGGTCACTAATTTCCGACACAACCAGCAACTATTCTTCGTTATTTCAACCTCTAATTCTCGTCCAAATTCTGTTTTGTCATTCATTCCTAGTTTCCCGACACCTACCAATAGCATGCAAATTCGTATACGCTCTAATTAGCACTAATCGACTATCCGACACACCCTAGGCCCGTTAAGAACGCATCATAGTCCTAATAAGGGTTTAGAGGTTTCCACCCACCAAAGTCCAAGCTCGGGCGACGGGGAATGGCGGCCGATCACCGGTGAACGGTGGAACCGGCGGCACAAGACCCAAGGAAGCGACGGCGCGCGGTGGCCGGCGGTCTACAGCAACTCCGGCGGTGTCCCACAGCCAGCGCGGTTGCTGAATACGGAGAGGGGACGACGGACGAGCTGCTGAGCGGCCTCCGAACGGTCGCTGCTCACGGCGGTGCACGGCGGTGGCGGCGAACAGCGAGCGATTCGGGGACGGCGCGGCGGCGGTGGCTCGGTCTCGGCGACGGCGGTCTGCTCCGGCGAAGGGGACGGAACAGGGAGTGTCGGAGGGGAAATAGAGAGGGACGGCTAGGGAAACGATGGTGGACAGCCACCACGGCGGCGGCGGACGGCGGCGTGCAGCGGCGAACGGCTCCGGCGGCGGTTTACCCCTGCATGCAGCCGCGGGGAGAGAAGAGAGAGAGACGGAGACGTCGGCGACAAGGGCTGGTGGCGTGAACGGCCACAGCGGAGGCGACCGGCGACGGCGTGCAGCGGTGAGCAGCTCCGGCGGTGGCTCAACCGTGCATGCAGCCGCATCGGAGAGGAGGGAGAGAGGGAACGGCGGCGAGTTTGTCCGGTGGTCCACCTAGCTGCATGCAACTGAGACGGAGAGAGACGGCGGAGGCGGAGGAAGCCCGGCGCCCAACCGTGCATGCAATGGGACGGCGGCGAGGGGGACAGCAGCGGCGGTCCGGCGACGGCGAGCCTACTGCCCTGGGCTGACCGGCGTCCCACCAGCCTGCATGCAACCGGAGGAGAGGGGGAAAGAGAGGGGGAACGGAGAGGAAAGAGGGAGACGGCAATGGGGCGACGGTGGCTACACGGCGGTGGCCTTGGCGGAGCGGCGACGGCTCGGCGGAGGCGCGGCCGCGCTGGCCTCGGCGTGAGGCTTCGGCTGGTCGCGAACAGCAAGGGTGGAAGGAGGGAATGGTCGGCCGGCTGGCGGTGAGGCGAGAGGGGGTTGCTCACGGCTGCAGCTCCGGCGGACAGGCGGCGGCGGCGTGAGGCCGGAAGGGAGAGAGAGAGAGATGGCCGGCGAGAGTGTGAGAGGGAGAGTGAGCCGAGTGAGAGGATGAGTGAGAGAGGGAAGAGAGAGAGAAAGAGAGTGAGTGGAAGATCAAGAGACAAAAGGGGAAATCATGGGGTTCATGGGGAAGGGTAAGAGGTTGAGTGGGGGATTTGCTCAAATCATGATGCATGGGGAAGGGGGTGTTTGACAAGTGTCACACCCCTACTAGAAGGCAAAAATCGGAATTCCAAGGGTCACGGGGGCAAAACGGTCCTAAATCTCCGGTACCGGGTCGGTTCGCCAAAATTCGACCCTACTAGACCTATATATACGTGGCCAGCTTAATTTGACATCGTCCTTGAGAAAATCATCCCGTAGCTCGCGATAATTGGCCTCGAAGTCCGGACTAAATCCCACGATTGAATTTATCGATTTCTCATTTTCTAATTCTCTTACTAACGGGCGGCCGTTTAGGACTCAAACGTTTGAACCTCGGGTTGTCCGAATCGCGGCGAGCTCGAGAGAGGAAACTAGAGGAATTATCACTAGTTCCGATGACACAATCGTCCGGTTCGGATGATCGGTTCTCACCGGCTCAAAATACTTCCTCGTCATTATCCTAAGTCGGGCTTAACTCGCGACCGGGTCCTTAGCTCACATGCCTATTCCTAGTTGGCCATTCCCATCTGGTCAGTATCCCGTGAGTGATCAGTTCCGGGCGAGACTTACGAAAATGAAATATCGGATAATACTCATTTTATTCATTCCAGAGATCAAGTCGAATTTCGGGATGTTACATATTAGATATCCTAAGATAATGTTTGTGATATCCGCAATATTTGAAAATATTCAAAATTAGGAATTTTCCCTAATTTGGTAACGTATCTAGACGACTATCTGACCTCATCCCTAAGGTACGATACGCGGTGATACGGAAAAATCGTTATCTTATCCATAATCACTTGAATACGATAATGGATTTTATTTGCTTTCCGAATTTGAACAATCAGCTTTCCGTCAATATCTATAACCCTATAGATATGACCGTTAGTTCGATTCCTTTGCCTAATTTGAATCTGATAAGAAGAATTTTGCGGATTGTGTGGATTGTTTGAATGTGGTATTATCTTTGTTTAATTGTTTTTCCTTTTAAATAAAGAAAACCAAATAAAAAATCTGTTAGTTAGATTTAAATTAGAAGTTTTCCATGTTTAGGAAACCATAAATATATCTAGAAGATAGGATAATTATTTAATTTAAATTAGGATTTGAGATAATTTATTTTCTAGTTTAAATTAGGTGTTATTCTAATCCAAATAGATTATTTAGGTTATTTTTTAAATTTCAAATTTCCACAAAAATCCCAAAACAGAATGAGTTGCTTTAGGATAGATTATGATAGATTGCATTCTTAATTTGAGTAATTTTTTATTTCGAATTTTAATAAAAAATACCAAAAAAGAAGTCGGTAGGTTGCATGCTATTTTAGGCATTTTTTTTAATTCCGAATTTCAATGAGAAAAATACCAAAAATAAATCATTTGCCCGCCATTAGAATTAGGTCACTTCGTCGCATGATATATAGTTTGCATGTTAGGCTACATTAATCGAATGTTAATTTTTGCACGTCATCACATATAGTTTAGCTTTCATTTAAATAAGTGAAAATCAAAAAAATATTGAGTGAACTACTTGTTAATTAGAAATCATATTAAGATTTTTAATGTGATTTTCTAGCTAACAATGCAGATGCTTACGTTGCTTCGAGATAAGTAATTCTCCCAATTTTATAATTTATTTAATGTTTTTATTATTGGGTGTCAATTTGGTGGTTTGCGCATCCGCATGAACACCTCACATGTTAGTGACTAGGTTAAAATGGATCCAAACTGTCTGCCAAAATATTTTTTGAAAGAAAAGGTATCGAAAAGGGCGTTAGAATAGATCTAGCGTAATCAAGTCTTCGAGTTTAGAATCTCCGGTTCGTAAAAATAAAACATATCTCCCTATGTTTTGTTTAGGTTTCTAATCGACCTATTAGTAGCGACTCCAAGCATGAAAATATTTGCACGTTAAGAACTTAAATCCTAAGTTGCGAATTGGTAGGGCTTGGGAGGACTCGAGTTAAGCTTAGTCTTAATAATCCATTAGCCTGAGAAAATTTTTAGGTCGCGACAATATATTAATTTTTCCCTCCAGAATTTGGAATCCACCCCACTATTCAGAAAATTCTCTCTCTATAATCTCCCTCTAGCCGAAAATCTCTCCCTCTCTCGGTCGCCGCTCAATCTCCGTGTCGGTCCCTCATGCCGGTGCTTCTCCAGCCAATTTGACCACCTCACAGTGTTCCCGGCACTGGCTTGGCTTGCGGCATTGCTCCTCTAGGTGTCCTCGTGCTTGCCTTGGCTAAGGCTCAATCGGAACCTTGCTAGAAGTCCACCAAATCACTGAAGTTCTTCCACTCATTCATAAATCTTTGCTAAACGAGGTAAGACCTTCTAATCCTAGTTAGATGATCATCTAGTGAGGCTCAATTCAATCCTAGATTAAAGTCAAAGTTCTAGATTCGATCTATGGTTGATTGAGAAGTAAGATGTGATAAGATCATCTTAGGAACTAATCTCAATTTCCGGAAATCAATTAGCAAATGCATGCTTAGGATTGATATCGAAATTGCATGTTGATGTCCTCTAGTAATAGGTTCGGTTGAGTGTATATGAAGTTCATTCAAGTATGTTTTCATTGATCGATTGAGTTTAGCTTGTTAGATAGACGAACATAGGTGGATTAGAAGCAAGTTTATCTTAATTGATGTCCGGTTAAGCATGTATTAGTCAATGAATGTTGATCCTTGCTGAATGACATTGTATGTGACATGAATGAGCTCTTGAATGCTGGAAATAAGCCAAGGAATGCATGTAGTTGAGCATATGTGAGTTTGAAGTTGATAGATGATCATATGTTTGAAGTATGTTCGTAAGAATTGATTTTGTGTTGATTGGATGATGGTTTTGGCATGATTAGATGGATGTTTTAGGAATTTATTGTTAAATGTTCAAAGTAGTTGATGAATGTTCATGTTGAAGCCTTGAAGATAGCTAGTAGTTTGTGGAAATTCACTTGAATATGGTTGGAGATGGCTTGTATGTTCATAAACTGCACTACGAAGATCAAAAAAGATTTTCAAAAAAGGTCGAGTCTGGCTAACCTCCGACCGTTGTTAGATTTTTCCAATTTTTTGTGCTCAGATTTTGGAAAAATTTTCTTCATAAGAGTTGAACATGATATTTCAATAAATATGATGTCATTTGGTCGGTCTAATGCCCCGTCCAAAAGGACGATCAAACCTGGTGTTTGATCCGTGTTTCTGGTTCCCGCTTTGATTGATTTTGTTTTGCAAATTTAATATAATTGGAGGTCTTTCTGCAAATATTCAAAACTAATTTTTTTTTTGGGTCTAAAAGGGTAGACCAGAAAATTTGAGGACTTGATACAAATTTTAGGGGGCCAATTTGGTAAAAAATGGGACACGGCGGGCTATGGCCTACAAAACTATTTTCAATTAAGTCCCTGGGTAAAATTGCATATTAGACACAGTTGAGGGGATTATTTGCAAAAATTGAAAACATAAAAGTTGTTAGTAACAGGGTGAGCTAGCTGTCTGTCAAATTTGGCTGGATTTTTAATTTTCTAGATATTTTTCCTGTATTTTCAAAATGTCGGGTCATAACTAGGTCGAAATCAGGAGCAGTGTAGTGAGTCGGTCAATTTCGGGTCTGAATCATAAAAGCTATCCTTCATGAATATTAAATTACACATCTTAAGATTTCTAGTAACACCTGAATCACTCAAATTGGAGTTCGTATGGTGAGTTAATTGAGCTAAAATATAATTTCCTAGAAACTGTCATTATTGAACAAGTGATCCTTATAGACTCACTCATTGTTTGTTGATTGATCATGGTCATTTGGCCTAAATGAATGCTTAGTTAATCTTTGCATGTGATTTAGATGAATGGCTTAGGCTCGTGGTGCACGTCGCCTTTGCTATGTGAACACAACTGGGGGCCAATTGTCATTAATCTTAATTAATGAACCTTAGCGGATTAGGAAATGGTTTGGGATTTATCGAAATTGCATGTACAATCAAACAACGATCTCAAGGCCATTCATTTCTCAATTTGATGAACTTGTTAATTGTTTGCCTTGCATGAATGCATGAATGATTGATTGAATGAATGGTTGGAATACGAAACCACACCCATGAGGTGGTGGCCGGAGGTGACCTCAAGGAGGCGGTGGCCAAGAAGAACCGATGGTGGTGGAAGACCGATATTAATTTCGGTCTTATTCTTTTAATAGTTAATTTAGGCTTAATTCATTAGACTAGCCTAGTTAATCATTTTAGGATTTGCCTAGATTTCAAATAAAAGCAATTTAGACTTAGCCACATCATTTCGATAAATTATCAGGGTAGTATAGCTTAGGCTTTGTCTTAATCGATTGATTAGAATTAGGCTCGCCTTAGCTTTTGTGGCAAGTTTCCGAGGGATCATGTCTCGAGGCTCAATAACAAGTCTATGTTTATTCTTTGCCCGACTCGTATTGTGTTTTCTTCCTTGCACTTAGATAAATTCTTTTCAATTACTTGGGTATTTACTTTCCGCACCGCATTTTAGTATATTTTTGTTAATTCCTTTCTTAGAATAGGATAAGATTAGTTTTTTTCAATGAACCTCCTACAAAAATATTTGCATATCTTACCTTACAAAAAATATATATATATTTGCATGATCACTCAGTGGACTAATGCTTTTGGGATCCAAAATGGTAATCAAGAGTGAATGGCCATTTAGATATCACACTTTCAAGCTAGGTATCTAAAGGACGCTCATAAAAATGTTAGCGTAAACAGGTCCCTAGACCTAGAAACTCTAGTTGCGTAGGAACCGAGACGAAATTCCCACATTATTGGTTTCTAGCCGACCCCAAATAACTTGTGGCAACTCCTGGTGAATGATTAGGTTGTTAAAGAACTTTAAAATGACAAGACCAATGTGACGCAAAATATGGCTTAGGAGAGCCTACGCTCGATATTTTGATAGACTGCTTTGAATTACCTATTAGATGATGTGTTCGAGCCAACTTTTAGGGCCACCAATTTGGACCGTCTTTCGAGTAAGTACCTCTAAATTTATTTCTGAGGGCCCTCTCTATTGACACCTAAATTTTGGCGCATCATTTAGTGTTAATTGCATAGAAAATTAGGGATTAAATTTTAACCCTTAAATAAAAATATTAAAATCGCATAACATATAGTTTAAGTTCATTTAGATTAATTGCATTCCGCATCGGACCGGCAGTGGCAAGCGAGCTTAAAATTCATCGCACAAATCAAACTCGGGTACCGAACGAGACTCGGCTTGCTAAGAAGACAAGGGTTGGAAATTACAAGTCAAACGGGCTTCGTTGTTTTAATTTGAGCTTAAATTATCCTATTATGCTTCATTAAAAAAAAGCCCACATTAATTCAGTCCACTTGAAATTAAATAATAATTAAAGCCTAAGCCCAAATCTAAGCCCATTATGACTAGAAAGCCCGGCTAATTGACCTAGGTTTACATTATAAATACATCGTTATGTGTCATAATTAAAGGGGGCTCTCATATTTTCAGAAATCAGATTTTTTTAGAGAGACACGAGAGAATTTTCGGAAAAAGGGAGAGAGAGAGAGGGAGACCGGAAGCCACCGCCAGAGCCGCACCGCACCGCCGCAGCTCGCCCATTGTAGCACCGCCGCACCACCGACGCTTGCCGGAGCCCCACCACACTGCCACTCGCCGCGCCACACCGCATCGCCGCTGCGCCGCTGCCTCCCGTCACACATCGCTGCAGCCGTTCACCGCCACTCTCGCCGTACAAGCTGCGCCTGCCATTGCCGAAGACGCTTGCCACCGCCAGAGACGCCCGCCGCACAGCTTGGACATCCTCCCCGCCGCTGTGCTTCACCCAACGCTGCTGCCCGAACCTCCCTGCCATGCCTCCGTCGCTACACCAATCCACAGCATCGCCACAGCTCGCCCACCGCCGCGCCTCCTACCGCCGTTGCTGCCGCTGCACTGCTGCAACTCGCCCACTGCAGCATCGCCGCTGTAACATCCTGAAATTCAACTCAATCTCCGGAATGAATAGAACGAGTCTTATTCAATATTTCATTTTCGTAAGTCTCGCCCAGAGCTGATCACTCTTGGGATACTGACCAAGTGGGAATAGCTAACTAGGAATAGGTACGTGGACCAGAGACCCGATCGCGAATTAAGCCTGATTTCGAGAGAAGACGAGGAAGTATTCTGTGCCAGTATGGACCGATCTTCGGAAGGTAACGGACTCGGTTTGGCCGAGGCCAACGATGTATGGTCGGATCGCAGGTGATTCTGCAAAACCGAGAATACACGTGGCCAACCAGTCCCGAACTTAAACCAAACGATCGTGCCTCCGGAACTAGCAATAATTCCTCTCGTTCTCTCGACAATCGAGATCGTCGCGATACGGACAACCCGAGGTCGATACGCGTAACTCCTAAACAGCCGCCCGTTAGTGAGAGATTTGAAAATTGGAAATTTGGCAATTTTGATCGTGAAATTTAATCCGGACTTCGAGATCGATTTTTCGTGGGTTACGGGATGATTTTTATAAGGACAACGTCGAATTATGTTGGCTACTTATACATAGGGTTAATACGGTCGAAAAATGGCAATTCGGCCCGGTATCGGAGGAAAATGACGGATTTACCCTTGGGCCCTCTAGTATTCCGAATTTTGGGATTTTAGGGGTTTTGTTTATTAGATTTTTTGTAGGTTTTGGCAAACCCTAGGGTGGTGACACTTGTCACCCAAACCCTTCCCCATGCTTGCCATCATTGTTGTCCAACCTTGCACCCTACCTCTTGGTCTTCCCCATGCAAGCCATCATCACCTTTCTTTCTCTCTCTCCCACTCACTTCTTTCTCTCTTTCTCTCCTCTCTCTCTCCCCTCTTCATTTCCTCTCAACTCAGCCAGCCGACCACTCCTCTCCCCTCTCTCTCCCGTGAGCTTCCCCTTGCAGGCCTCACGCCGCCGTTCGCCGCCCGCCGGTGCTGCCGTCGTGAGCCGCCGTCCCCCTCGTCTCATCACCACCACCCACGGCCACCTCACACCATCACCGACCACTTGAGCTACCATACGCTGTCCACCCTCGCCGTTGCTTTGCCGGAGTAGCCGTTGCCTCGCCGGAGTAGCCGTTGCCGTGCCAAGGCTCTTGTTTGCCCCCTTGCTAGGTTGTCTTGCTTAGGCTTTCTTGTAAGTGACTTCCTAATCCTTAGTTAGGCTAGTGGGTTACTAATGGCATGTCTAGGGATGGATTAGGGGCTGTGCATGGTTGATTTTGTGGTTGGATAAGCTTGATTTGCTTAATGGTACAAGATTTATGATTCTCGGATTTCCGGTTGTTACTGTACCTCCGTGTCTTATTATTTTTTTGGTGATCATTTTGGGCCGAATCTGAGGAAGTGTTCTTCATGAAATTTGTTCCCAACATCTTTAAGTATAACATACTTTAATTTCAGAATTTTTAGAATTTTTTTGGGGTCATTCGGAAGTCGGTTTTCAGACCGTCACAAAACTGCCCGATTTACTGTTCACCCGACCTTTCTGTCTTTCCGAATTTTTATAAAATTTTCCAGACCTTATTTCAACAAACTTCCTTCACAAAAATTGTTAAAGATACTTGTTTCTATGACATATAAAAATTTCAGAGATTTCCAAAGTGATTTGGGTACTGAATGAGTTGTATTTTTTATGGTCTGAGGGGCTGTTTGAGCGAACCGGGTTCTGTCCGGCTTTGAGTGTCAAAACGAGGTGCTTACGGTTGGAACTGGGTTTCGAGTTCTTCACATAAAATATGTATCAAGATGTTTTGTATAACATATCCAAATTTCATAATTTTTGGAATTTATTTGCTATTTATTTCAAATGGATTTCTGTCACTGTGCAACTGCCCAGTTTGGACCCGATTTTATATATTCTCGGTTTTTCTCTCTCGGATTGATTAGTGGTTGTCCATTGCGGATTTAATTGGGCCTTGTACGGCTAATATGTGGATGTGAACCTATAAACCCTAATTAGGACGATTATGCATTTTAACGGGATTAGGGTGTGATTAATAGTCGATTAGTGACGATTAAGACTTGTGTAGATTAATACGTCATTAGTGAGTGTCGGGAAATTATTGGTGAGTGACAAAATGGAATTTAGAGGTGGATTAGAGGCTGAAATGAGGAAGAATAGCTGCTGTTCACATCGAGATTTGATGGCCCATTTAACGATAGTTCGAGGATTGGATTAATTAGAGTGCCGGGATTGCCGGGATGGTTGAATTGTGTGTCGACTTGTTCAATCGTGATGAGTTGGGTTTACCATGCCGTGTGCTCGTGTGATCGACCATTATGGAGTGCGATTGATGATTTGTTAATGTACATCATAATGCCCGAATACGTCATAAGTGCCAAATACGCATGTGATGCCCCATGGTGTTGGTTGGGCTAGTCAAGTATGTGACGTGGAATATTGAGCATGAATTCGTGGCATTGAATTGTGTTGTACATTGTGGAACATTATGCTCGTGGTACATTGCACCAACATTTGTGTGCGAATTGCATGGCCACGCATAATGCATGCCGAGTATGAGGCTTATGGAAATTGTACGAGAATGCGGGTATGCCATGGACATGTGATCACCTAATTATGCCCTGATGCGTTTACGCGGGGTTCAGATAAAACCGGTTGTGTGAATGTGTGATCACTCTTCGCCCTGATGCGTTTACGCGGGGTGTGCCGTCCTCATGCACTTTGGAGCAGGACGATGCCCGGTACGTCCGGAAGACGACCATCCTGATGCGTTTACGCGGGCTCTGGTTCGTAAGGAGATCGGTGTTGCGCCTGATGCGTAAGGACGCGGGCTAGAGACACTGGGCCTGGGGCGTCTTTACGCTGGCCACGGAGTGTTGTGATTGGTCTTCAGACCGGATCTTCGGATCGGACCTTCGGGTCGGGCCTTCGGGTCGAATTAATGGATAAATGATTACGTGTGATGCATAGTACCTGATTATACGATGGAATCTGCTGGGTATGGTATGGGACGTATCTAAGTGGATTCTATTCTATAATCGGAACACGCACGAATTATTACGTGTGATGCATAGTGCCTGATTATGCAATGGAATCTGCGGGGCATGGTATGAGACATGTCCAAGCGGATTCTATTTTATAATCGGGACACGAATGGAATCTTATGCCGGAATGCTATATGAGTTAAATCGCGTGCATGGCAAGGTAGTGGCATTTACATGCATATGAATGTATGGGTCAGTGTGTGAATTTGTACGACTCGGTGATCCACATTTTGAACTGACACTAAAGGTTTTGAGCATACGTGTGACGTACGTGTGATCGAGGATGCCGCGTATGTGACGTGATATTATTATGTGCCTAACCTGCAGGGTTAACATATGTTTGATTTGGGCCTGAGGGCCTAAGTCGTGTGGTTGTTCTATTATGTGTTTGGGTATGACTTGTCTGGGTACGCATTGGCCTAGGTAGGGCTTAGGGTGTTACTTATTGAGACTCGTTCTCATGGTTATTATATAACCATTTCAGACCCCCGACTCCGACCATGAGCGGTCCGCCACTGCGTTCTAGGATCCCGAGGAAGAGCCGATGGAGCAAGATCCCGAAGAGGAGCCCATGGAGTTGGTGGACCCTTTTTGTATAGCTAGGTTAACCTACCCGACCACTTGCCCCTTTTGATGATGGTTGTTTTAACCCTCGTGGCCTTTGTATGTAAGGTTGGATTTTGTAAGTACGTGCCGTTGAATGAAGTATGTGGTTCAATTGTTCAAGTGTTCTACTACCCTTGGTCATGTATTGTTTTTGTACGGGTGTTTTAATTAATGCTTCCGCATGTGCCTTATGATTTGTTATGGGAGATGGGTCGGCGACAAGTCCTGGGATGTCGCATTTTCAATACGGCCATCGAAGGGGTATCGCGAGCCCGGTGGGGTCCGGGGCGTGATAGCCGCGCCGCACCGTTGCCACAGCACGACGACACTGTTGCTGCTGCTGTCCCCGCCGTGTCACCGCCACTCTCGACACCGCGCCGCTGTGCCGGACGCCGTTCCTGACGCACCGCCGATCCGCAATCTCAATCCGCTCCAAATTCAAATTAAGAAAGAAATCGGCAAATCAGATAATCATCTTATCGTTATTTGATTTTAAATGTTTTGTTGCCTAATTTGTGCTATTGATATCTAATTTTGCATATTTGAAGAATAGGTATATTCCAATTAGGATTTATTTCCTTTTTTAAATTTTAGATATCTATTATTGATCAAATTTGGATAGAATTTAGAATTTTCAAAATCCTTTGAATATATCCAAAATATTTAAGATATCTAAATTTTTTTAAGATGTTGTCGCGACCCTTAAAAGATTTTGTTCATTTTTCTCGGGCTAATGGATTATTAAGATTAAACTTAACTCGGGCCCTCCCAAGCCCTACCAATTCGCAACTTAGGGTTTAAGTTCTTAACATGCAAATGTTTTCATGCTTGGAGTCGCCACTAATCATTTTATGGTAGGCTGATTAGAAACCTAAATAAAACATAGGGAGATATGTTTTATTCCTACGAACCAGAGATTCTAAGCCCGGGGACTTGATTACGCTAGATCTAGTCTAACGCCCTTTCGGTACCTTTTCATTTCAAAAATATTTTGGCAGGCAGTTTGGATCCATTTTAACCTAATTACTAACATATGAGGTGTTCATGCGGGTGCGTAAACCACCAATTTAACACCCAGAAATCAAAGCATTAAATAAATTGCAAGTTGGGAGGAATTACTTACCTCGAATCCAGCAAGCATCTGCATTGTTAGCTAGAAAATCACATCAAGCACCCTAATATGATTTCTAGTTAACAAGCAATTCAAATCAATTTCTTTTTTTTTAGATTTTCACTTATTTAAATGAAACTTAAACTATAGGCAATGACATGCAACAATGACATGCAAATGAATGCAACCTAGCATGCAAACTATATGTCATGCGACAACGTAACCTGATTCTAATGACAGATGAATGAATATTTTTTTTTTGGTATTTTTCTTTAAGGAAATTCGGAATTAAATGAAATTCGGAATTAATGATAATGCCTAAAATAACATGCAACCTAATGTCTTCTCTTTTTGGTATTTTCTGTTAAAATTCGGAATAATAAAATATGCCTAAATTAACATACAACCTAATGACTTCTATTTATAGTATTTTCTGTTTAAAATTCGAAATTCAAACATACCTAAGTTAACATGCAATCTAAGATGACTTAACCTATCCTAACATGATTTCTTTTTGGGATTTTTGGCAAAAATTCGGAATTATAAATTACTTAAATTAAAATGCAATCTATCCTAGTAAAACATGAAACAATTCATTTTTTTTATGAAAATTCGGAATAATAAAATAACGTGAATAATCCGTTAGGATTGAAACAGTTTCTAATTTAAATTAGGAAACATGCCACGTTAAGTCCTAATTTAAATTAGATACTCATCTCATCCTTCGGGATACATTCAAAATCTAAACATGCAAAAATCCTAACAAAACAGAATTTTTTTTTAGTTTTCTTTTTTGTTTGAAAAGGAAAACAATCAAAACAAGGATAACAATCGAACTCAAATCAACCACGCAATCCGCCAAATTCGCTTCAAACTCGGATTAGGCACAAGAATCAAATTATCGGTCATATCTAAAGGGTTATAGATATTAACGGATAATTGATCATTCAAATTTGGGAAGCAAATTAAAATCATTATCGTATTCAAATAGTTATGAATAGGATAATGATTCTCCATACCGCCGCGTATCGGACTTTAGGGTTAAAGTCGGATAGTCGTCCCGATATGTTGCTAAATTAGGAAAGTTTCCTAATTTGAACATTCTCAAAATATTGCAGATATCCTGAACATTATCCTAAGATATCTAACAAATATTCATGCAATATTCACAAAATATTCAAATACCCAAATTAGGAAATTAAATATTTGAAGAGAATATTCAGAATATATCGGCTTACCTAATTTGAAAGTATTTCCAAACTCGAATCGTTTCGGGATCGAGCTCGGGCTTGCGGATCGCGACGGCGAGACACTGGGCACGGCAATTCACGTTGACACTTGGCGGAGGCTCACGGCGCGGCTGTCCGATACGGCGGGGATGACTCCGGGCAGCGGCGGTCGACGGTGGGGCTCCTCCAACGACGTACGGCACGGCTGTTGACGAAGGTGACGAGCGGCTGTTCGACTAGGGACCTCCACGGCTTAGACCGATTCTTTGCCGAGAATACTCTCGGTGGACTTCTCGGTGCTCTCCGTGGACTTCACGTTGGAACTCCACTGCTTGCCGTTGCTTCACTGGAGGTTCTGATCTTCGTGTTTGACGTGGGAGTCAACAAGGACCGAAGACTCACGGTGCTCACAGTGTAGTCTCAGAAAAATTCTTGGTTTGTCTCTGCATGGGCTGTGGGAGACATAGACTTAGGATGATGCTGTGGGGGCGTCAGTAGGGGAACGTGGAACGTGCATGAAGAAGCAGCAATGGCAGCGGGCGTGAAGGAAAGCAAGAGCAACGACCGCTTCTGAGTTGACTTGGAGAAAGCGTGGACTTTCTCTGGGAAAACGTGGGTTCTCTTCAAAGTGTGTTGGTGCAGGAAGAAGGTCAGCAGCAAAGTGCCGTGATACACTTCTCGGTTGACTCCGAAGTTGGACTGTGGGGGGTTTCAACGTGGGAAGAAAGCGTAGGATGAGCAAAGGAGTTCAGCCACAGCAACGAAGGATCAGAGAAGCAGCAGCCTTCGTTGACCTCAAGGAAGTAGCAGCAGCGGAAGGTTTTGAGCAGCTCGTTGTCGTCTCGGTCACCGAGAAGGAAGAGTTCCTGCCAGACTTCCTCTCTCTCTTCTGTCTTTTTTTCTCCTCTTCTGTAGACCCTCTCTCTCAATTTTTAGCCGTGAATTGTGAAGAAGCCCTCCCATAATTTGACCTAAAGTATGTATATATAGACTAATCTAGGTCAAATTAAATGGGCTTAATTTACCTAATGGGCTTAGACTTGGGCTTAGGGCTTAATTCAATTTAAATGGGCTGCATTAACTTGGGCTAAGCCCAAATTAAAACAACCAAGCCCACGTGACGTGAAATTCCCGGCCCTAGCATCCCGAGCGAGCCGAGTCTCGTTCGATAAAATCTAAGTTCGATTGCCATCGCCAATTTGATGCAAATGCAATTAAACTAAAATGAACCTAAACTATATATTATGCAATTTAAATATTTTTGTTTAGGGGTTAAGAATTAATCCCTAATTTTTCTATGCAAATTACGACTAAATGAATGTCGGTAAAATTTAGGTGTCAACAGATGTGATCGGTTAGGAAAATTTCCTAATCCACAACCGCACACGTGGAACCTTTAGACAGAATTATTTCCAAAGCGGGAATTTCGAATTTTAGGGTCGATCTGTTAGATTTTAGATCGAAACATAATTCGAAAGATTTAGCGATCATTTTTTTACTTGATTTTAATTTCGAGTTTCGATAAAAAAAATTACCAAAAAGATTACTCTAGAATAGGTTAATTTCTTTAGTTTAAAATTGCATGTTTAGATAATCGGCATTTTTAATTCCGAATTTCATTAAAAAATACAAAAAATAATATGTCCGTCATTAGAAATAGGTCACGTCGTCGCATGACATATAGTTTGTATGTTAGGTTGCATTAATCGCATGTCAATTTTTGCACGTCATTACATATAGGTTAGCTCTTATTTAAATAAAAGAAAATCAAAAAAGAAAATTTCTGCACCTTTGAACTCTAAGTTAGAATTTATCAAAATTGTCAAATTGAGTGTTTTTCTTGAAATTGGTATCGAAAGGGTGTTAAGGAATTTAGCGTAACCAAGTCCGCGAATCTATCATTTCTGGTTTGTAGGAATAAAATAGTACTCCCGCTATTTTATTTAGGTTTCTAATCTACCTACCTTAAATGATTAGTGGCGACTTCTATTGAAAATATTTGCATGCTCATAATTGAACCTAAGTTGCGATTTGGTAGAGTTTGGGAGAACTCGAGCTAGGTTAGTTAATTTAATTGATCTAGTAATCCATTAGCCTAAGATCGAAGGCCTCGATTTTTTTAGGTCGCGACAGCTTGGCGACTCCGCTGGGGATAAAACTTGAATTTTTTTTGAAAATTTAAGGAGGACATAAGCCAAAACAATTTTCATGGAAAAAACCATTCGATTTGACAAAATTTGCTTGAATTCTCATTCTTAGGTGTTAAATGGTTTTGCAGGATGGGAGTTATAAGAGGAGTAGTGATTGGCTAACCCTTTGTTTTGTAGGTTTGGCGGAGTGAAATTGTGATTTAATTTTTGCACTATTGAAACGTTGTTTGCATATAACTGTTGTGCATGATTTACAGTTTTTGCACTACACCACACACAACCTGTGACCGGACCTGGTTCACACCCATAGTTCTAAAATGGTATTTAGATGGTTCTTTAACCTTGGTGGTAAGACTTCGCTAAAGGTTATCCCATTTGGATCTCGAAAATTTTTTCAAAAAATGGCTCAAGGGTCGCCCTCATACACGTGAGGCTACAACGTATGGAGGTTAACCTTGTCGACCGAATCAAGCCAAAGTGATTGGACCCGACTAGTCATGACTATTGTATGCGAGGCTGCAACTAGTCATGATGAATGTGTGTGAGGCTGCGACGTGTTGTTTCGTCCATCATTTCATTTTGCAAAAGCCATTAGGATAGGTAGCTTAAGATTTAAACTCATGATTCATGTGCGTGTCTCTGTGAGTGACAATTTCTCCCCGAAGACGGTAATTTCTCGAGCTTTATCTTTGGTTTTCTTCATCTTATTTTGAGTCGGTCCATGATTTAGGTTGAGTCATTTGGCACGTGATCTATATAGGAATGGGTCGCCTCGATATCTATTTCGTGCCTACTCCGAAGCCAGAGCTCAAGAAGTTATGGAGCCAGTTGAAGTCAAATGGTCAGTAGTATGTTCTCAAGCGCATCGAATTCATGTTGCCGATCCTAGACATAGATGTCTAGAGTGGAATCATGCAGGCACTCGCTCATTTTTTGTGCCTTGAGATGACTACGTTTGTGTTGGGAGGTAAGTTTGAGCTCACACCTACTCTGGAAGAATACAATTTTGCCATCGGAAAATCGATTGAGTTGGATATAGTCGAACCACCCATTAAAGTAGACCCTGTGGTAGTGCTTGCTGAATTTCTAAATTTGACCAAAAAGGAAATTGAAAAAGTGTTAAAGGGTAATTGTCAAGCATGCCTGCTATCTGTTCTTATTGAATGTTTTGAAAATAACTCCGTCTTCATGAGGTCTAAGATTTTTATCTTATCTTTCTTCGGACTTATCATTTTTCCATTCCGTCAAAATGCTATTGATCCGGTGATAGCCTGGACGGTAAAACTAATATGTGGTGGAGTTAGTTTTCTAAACGCAATTTTGGCAGAGACCTTCATATCTCTGACACGATTTAAGAAAGGAAAAGATAGAACTTTTCGAGCCCCGATTGAGCTTTTACAAATCTGGTTTTTCTCACACCTTTCTCAATTTGGGGAAAATATGACTGTATTTGAAATGAACATGACTAATAACCCTATTTTAAGGTTTAAACAAATACAAGATCAAAGTAAGAGTTTGCACCATACACAATGGGTCCATCTGTTCAAGGATCCAAGTTCTAAGATTTTCCTTTGGCAAGCTGTATAGTTTCGGGAGGTTGAGGCTCGACTATACCATGGCGATCAGAAGCCCGTACCTTTGATAGGCATTTATGGGGCAACCTGCTATCATCCCCTTCGAGTTACACGTCAATTCCGAGTTCTGCAGGACGTCCCACCTCTACTCAGGCCCAATGAATTTCAAGTCCAATTCGAGAATGGCGAGTCTTATAGAGTCGAGCTTAGGCGTCATTCTGACGCTTGGCAAAATTGCTCCCCTCAGAAGCTAATTTAGCTCGCAGATGAGCCCACCGGAAGAATGAAGAGTCACTTTGCCACAGCCCGGTATGTTCAGTGTCATACCATCCCTGCTGAGATACTCCCGAAGATCCCGATCATGACGGTACGGAATACTCTTCAGACCCAAATCAAAATCAGCAAAGAAAAGGCGATGAAGGCCCAGGACAAGGCAGATACTCTAGTTGAAGAGAATGCACGATTACGGCGCACCTTGAATGCCTATTCGTCTATAGATCACGGGGCCTTTAAAAAGAGGAATACCGTCTGATTTCTTATTTGGTTTAGAGAGTTTTTCTTTTTTTAGGAGGAAATGTTAGCTTACTATTAATGTTTTCTGTAATAAATATCGTTTCTGAATGATTTTTATAAGAATTCTTTTGAGGCATTTTCCATTCCGAGCAATTCAATGAAAAGCATTAAGCTATGATTTGTGAATTTTGGAATTAGCCCGGTTTATATTGAATAAAGCAATTTGAAACTTCGGGATTTACTGGACGAATCAGTCTTTCGAAAGAAATTTCATCTTGAGAGTCTAGAGGATGTCATGGACCGACTCGTTATTCTTACCTATAGTATTCATTCCACCATTACTTTTTGCAGGTAATTTGCCACGAATCCCCCTCATCCTCATAATACTCGATCGGTGACCAAAAGAAGGATGGCCAATCAAGTCGAGATTGTAGCTATGATCGATGAAAAGCTGAAGGAACACATGAATACAATCAATGAGCAGATCACGGCTGCCATGTCCAAAATGATGAGTGATCTCATGGCCAAGCAGCAGCAGATCAATGTTGCCTCTCAATCGGAGATCCCACCTCCGACCCGTCAAGGCCTTCGCCTTGACAAATCTCCTACAGTAAACACTAATCCAACCTTTCAACTGGACAATGCCATTTTGATCAATGCTAATGCTTCTTCATCGGTCCCTGTCCCTCATTCACCCCCCAACGATGAGAATGCCAAGTTGTTGGCCAAGATCAACCAGAGGTTACGTGAAGTGGAGGGAACTCAAAGTGTTCCGCCTGTTGATCTGTCTATTTTTACTCGGATCCAAGTGCCCGAAAAATTCAAGATGCCAGCTTTCGAGAAGTATGACGGCACCTCAAACCCAATTCAACACATCGATATGTACCAAGGGCTCTTGAATAGATATGTTTCTAACGGACCTCTGATGATCCAAATCTTCCAAGCAAGCTTGAAGGATGCTGCAATGAGGTGGTATACCAATCACCAGATCAACCGAAAAGACTCGTAGGAAGAGGTGGTAAACCTTTTCGTCAAGCACTTCAAGTTCAATCTCGATATCACCATTACAAGGGAAGACCTGGAGAGAGCTGAGCAGAAAAAGGGTGAGACTCTAAAGGAGTACGCCACTCGCTGGAGGAACATGACGGGACAGATTATGTCGGAACCCGCAGAACGTGACCTAATAAAGTTGTTCGTGTCCACTCTACCGCAGCCGGTTCATTTACGAATGTTAATAACGGCCACCTAATATTTTGACCAACTGATAGCCATGGGTGAGGAAATTGAGACCAGGCTCAAGAAAGGATGGTACGGTGAGTCAAGTTCATCAGGAAAGAGATTTACTAGTAAGAAGGGCAAAGAGCGTGTCCCTGAGGTCAACATGACCTATGTACAGAAGATGCCAGCTCAGGCCCCGAAGCTACAATTTAGTACCCAACAAACAACCCCTTATGGACAGTAAGGCCAGCAGGATCCACGCCAGCAACGTAAACTTCGCCAGTTCACTCCACTTCCTGGGATGTTATCCCAAGTACTGGTAGTGCTAAGGAAGAAGAACTTGCTAAATTTAGAGCCACAAAGATCTAACGCTGCTAGCTATGCAAAGTATGATCCGTCGAAGAAATGCGATTACCATAGAGGTGAGGTTGGGCATTTGACAGATGAATGCCAAGTACTCAAACATCTAGTGCAGGATCTACTCGAGACTGGAGTGTTTGCACTACAGCCAGCCGGTAAGCCCAATGTGCAGAACAATCCACTTCCTGATCATTTGAGCAGTGTAAATGTTGTCCTTGGCCCGGGAGTCAAGTAGGTTCGAGGCTTCAAGGTCCCTCTTGAAGATATGTTTGATGCTTTAGTCTAAGCTGATTATTTTTCGACTGGCGAAGAGGTGTCAGCCGATGAAATAGAAAAGAAAGTGGATGAGTTGGTAAAAGAGGGAATGATTGGGACAACAGATGAATTAAGGGTAGTGGCCACTATATCTCAAGTTATCATTGATTAGAATGAAGAACTCGCAAGGATGACCGATGAACAAGTGAAGTTGGATCCTGACATGCCCGCTCTCGAGGACGCCTCTGACAATGACCTCGGGATCATTATACCCGACACTCCAGAAGTGTTGATCCTGACATCACCTCAGCCCTACGCTTATGAAAGTAACAAGATGGTTCCATGGTCGTACGACGTTGATCTAAAGCACAAGGTTCAAGACCTCTTACACATTAGGGCATCAACATTTTGTGCTTCATGGCTCTGCCGAGGCCGAGACGATCTTCTCATAGTTCCAAACATCCGGACTACACCCTCGAGTCCTGCAAGAATGATACATGAAGAGAAGGAGGTGATCGACACCCTGGGGCAACCGAGCGGCAAGTTCGACTACTACGTGAAATATTCGGCTCCCCCGAGCTTCTATATTAACCCGCGTGATATCGTCCCCGATGGATAGGGAGGTATGAATGATCCAACACCTCTAGTGACAGAAGATCCTAATGATGCAATGGAGGGAATCACTACCCTATTCGATGATTTTTTTATTGGAGCTATCGAGGAAGGACCGTTGGAGGGAATGGGCACTGGCCCGCGAGAGTAACACATTTACTTTTTTTGCACACTCTCTTGCGTGGGAATCTTTATTGCTTTTTTTCGATTTCCATTCTAATTCATGTTGCACTTAGGTTTTTCAATCCAATAAGATGTAATTCATTGATTCAATATCAATAAAATTACAGCGGTTTTTATCATTTTGAATCTTGTTGAAGTGCTCCAAACCAACTCGATGACGATAACCAACGATTGAAAAAATTGTCATCTACTATAAGAACTGAGGGATGGGTTTCTCAAGAATTCTTGTTTCGAGATCTTCGAAAGTGAAATGAATTTCAATAAAAGGAATCAATTTTCGAAAATTGCAGGTAGTTAAGCCCTGTCTTGTCTGTTTGATCCATTTCTTTCATGTTTCAGGACTAATCTCGAGGCATGCGAAGGGACAGAAATCGTGGATCCTCATATATGTGAGGCAAGTCAATAAGATGACTCAGATGACTTTAATCTGAATGATGAAGAGATACGATGGAATTTGGAAATCCATGAGAAATCTAAGCCTCTGACTGCCGAAAAAACCATGGTGATCAACCTCGGCGACGCTGAGAATCCTAGAGAGTTGAAGATTGGGGCATGTCTCCCTGACGATGTGGCCAAACGTTTGACCCAATTATTGAAGAATTATCAAGATGTCTTTGCCTAGTCTTATGCTGACATGCCGGGTCTCGATCGATTGATTGTTGAATATTATCTACCGACTGATTCTTCGGTTGAGCCTATGAAGCAAAGGCCGCAAAGAGCTAAACCAGAACTGGCAAAGAAGATCAAGGAAGAGGTCATGAAGCTTCTTGATGTGGGATTTACTGAGACTACCCAATACTCAGAATGGGTCGCTAATATAGTCCCAGTGTTGATAAAAAACGGTCGGGTTCGAATGTGTGTTAATTATCGAGACCTGAACAAAGCTAGTCCTAAAGATGATTTTTCACTCCTGCACATTGATGTGCTTGTAGACAGCACAGCCGGTTTCGAACTATTTTCCTTCATGGATGGTTACAGGTTATAATCAGATCTTGATGAACGAGGATGACAAGTTGAAAACGGCATTTACCACGCTATGGGGGACATTTTCATTACAAAGTGATGCCCTTCGGTCTCAAAAATGCTGGGGCAACTTACCAGCGGGCAATGGTCACGTTGTTTCATGACATGATGTATAATGAGATCGAGGTCTATGTTGACGACATGATCATAAAAACTCGGCATGGAGAAGATCACATAGAAACCTTGACGAAATTATTCGACAGGCTTCGTAAGTTAAAATTACGCCTCAATCTGGCAAAATGCGTGTTCGGGGCAGCCTCTGGCAAACTACTTGGCTTCATTGTTAGCAACAAAGGGATTGAGATTGACCCGTCAAAAGCGAAAGCTATTTGTGAAATAAAATCTCCCTCTTAGGTGAAAGAAGTTCGTAGTTTAATGGGTAGGCTAAACTATATAGCTAGATTTATTTCTCAGCTATTAGAGACAGCGAAACCTTTCTTTAAACTCCTCAAGAAAAATGCGCTAGTCAGATGGGATGAAGAGTGTGAACTGGCGTTCGATAAGATTAAGCACTACTTGATGAATCCGCTGATGCATGTTCCATCAATGCCGGGGCAACCTCTGATCCTGTACCTCACAATCTACAGTGAGTCCTTAGGTGCCATGCTTGCTTAGAAAGGTAAAGAAGATGGAAAAGAGCGTGCGATTTATTATTTGAGTAAGAAGTTCACCGCCTCTGAGAAGAACTATTCCGAAGCAGAAAGAATATGCGCAGCACTGGTCTGGTGCTACACAGATTGAGGCAATACACCTTGCATTATCGGATATTGCTTATAACAGAATAT
Organism: Syzygium aqueum; assembly: GCA_031216185.1. Taxonomy (NCBI): domain Eukaryota; kingdom Viridiplantae; phylum Streptophyta; class Magnoliopsida; order Myrtales; family Myrtaceae; genus Syzygium; species Syzygium aqueum. Next base: position 642,064 of record CM062237.1, read on the forward strand.
AATCTAATCAAATACTTACTTAATCAACCCGCTTTGGTTGGAAAACTGGCAAAATGGCAAATTCTCATCTCAGAATTTAATGTTCAATTCATGTCTTAGAAATCAGTCAAAGGACGAGTAATTGCTGATGTCGTGGCCGAAAATCCTGGGAAAAATGAGGATCTAAATCCGCTAGAGGATAGGGTCATGCCAATTGATGAGTATGTATGGACTATGTATTTTGATGGGGCCGTAAACTTGTCAGGATCAGGTATTAGGGCAGTCTTAATATCCCCAGGCGGACAACATTATCCGGTCGCAGCGAAACTGATATTTCCTTACACGAACAATATCGCTGAATATGAACCATGCATCCTCGGGTTACAAGCTGCAATCGAAATGGGAGTAGCTCGACTTAAGGTGTTCGGGGATTCAGCCCTCATTATTCTTCGTACCGTTGGTAAGTGGCAAACTAGAGATGCTAAGTTGCAGCCCTATCACGTCTATTTAGAGGAGTTGGTGGAAGAGTTTGAAGATATTTCGTTTGAATACTTGCCAAGGACTCAAAACAGTTTTGATGATGCTCTGGTTACATTATCGGCAATGCTATAAGTGACAAGCGGTTTAGAAGTCGAACCTTTAAAGATAGAGGTCTTACAGAAACCGGCTTATTGTATGGCCACGATAGAAGAGCCTGACGGCAAGCCATGGTATCATGATATCAAGGCATATCTTCAAACACAGGAGTTTCCTGAGGAAAGTACCGCATCTGACCAAAAGTATATCTGAAAAATGGAGTCAAAGTTCTTCTTGAGCGGAGAATGCCTATACAAGTGGTCCTATGATTCGATTTTATTAAGGTGTGTTGATTCAACCGAAGCTATTCGTTTGATGCTAGAAGTACATGATGGAGTATGTGGTCCGTACATGAATAGTCATATACTGGCAAGGAAGATAATGAGGATGGGTTATTACTGGCTCACCTTAGAAAGTGATTGCATTCAGCATGTCCGAAGTTGTCACAAATGTCAGATCCATGGTGACAAGATTAAAACTCCTTCGAATGAATTGCATCAAATGTCTAAACCATGACCATTTTCTATGTGGGGGTATTGATATGATTGGCCCAATTAATCCTAAAGCGTCAAATGGGCATCGGTTTATCCTGGTCGCTATCGATTACTTTTCGAAGTGGATCGAATCTATGTCTTATACGACAGTGACGGCCCGGATTGTGGTGAAGTTCATTCGTCAGGACATCATTGCTCGATATGGTGCACCCGAGACTATAATTACTGATAATGGGTCAAATCTAAATAATAAATTGGTGGATGATCTGTTCAAGGAGTTCAAGATCAAGCATCTGAATTCTTCTCCATATCATCCGCAGATGAATGGAGCAATTGAAGCAGCCAATAAGAATATCAAGAAAATTTTGGCTAAAACAGCCGAAAACTATTGTGATTGGCATGAGAGATTACCTTTTGCACTTATGGCATATTAGACTTATATCCGGATATCTACAGGGGCAACTCCATATTTTCTTGTGTACGGTATGGAAGCAGTTCTACCTATTGAGGTTGAAATTCCTTCGTTACGTATTCTTTTATAGGTATAATTGTCAGAAGCAGATTGGATCCAACAGAGGTTGGACCAATTAAATATGATTGATGAGAGAAGGCTTAGAGCTCTATGTCATGGCCAATGCTGCCAACAACGAGTTGCTAAATCTTTCAATAAGAAAGTCAAGCCTTGACATTTCTAGGTAGGTGACCTTGTCCTGTGGAAGTTATTGCTGATATTTCCTCTTGCAGAAGGAAAATTCACCCCGAATTACGGCGGCCCGTACATTGTGAAGAAAGTCCTTCGAAGAGGTGTTTTGATTTTGGCCGAGATAAGTAGTCATATTTTTTCCAGCCCAGTTAATTCTGACTCTGCGAAGAAATATTACACTTGATTTGTACTCATTTTGACTATGTTTCTATCAAGTATCAAGTTGAATTTTATGAATTAATTGATGTTACTAGGTTTTGTTTGGAAGGAAGCTTTTGATTTAGCAATCTGTTTCTGCCCTAACGAAGCGATCATATTGTATGAGAGACTTCAAGATGACGAAAGGCAAGACATTTCCATACACATCCTGAATAATAATCTCTAGTGCGAGTTGAATGAAAATTTCATGCTGACAAGATAAAGGATTATCTCACGAAAAGTATGACGACCAAAATGATGAGAGGCATTCATTTCCTCTATCTAAACACTACAGGTTATTATTTGCTTAATCCCTTTGAATGGAGCTTCATTTCTTACTCCTGTCAGGAATAATCCCATACCGGGGCAATTTCTTAGAAAGTTCAAAATGGTTAGAATTTTCTTGCTTTCACTTGCATCAATCTTCAAGTATATTTATTTCATACAAGTTATGTATTAGCTCGAGTGCCTTAGATATGACGAAGAGTATTTCCTTCTATATCCCTACACACTATACCCTTTGCATACCCAATTTGAATGGTGGATTCATTTCAACCCGATTAGTGATCATTCTTGTGATGAACAAATGAAATCATCTCAAAGTAAGTTCGAGGTAACTTGAGGCAAATAGGAGCTCGAAAGAAAATTCATCAGAAAAGATGCAAAAGGACTCCAATGAATCGAAGTTCTTTCTCTCAGAAAAATCTCTCGAAAAGAAAAACTCTCCCAAAAAAAAAGAGAGAAAGAAAAGCTTCAGCAAGAATTGAGTCGATATGCAAGATCATTCTTCAAGGAAAAGACCATTTGAACGTTCATTTGTGGAGCAATCGCTAGAGATAGATCAATTTGATGATCACCAATCTCCATGTTCAAAATACCCTTTTTGATGGAAATAGACTATTCATTTCAAACTTACCCGAACCTACGTTACAACCATTACCGAAGTCTCTTCAGAATAGGGCACTTGAGTTAACGTAGAGTTTCAAATACTTATAAATGTTGCTCGAAGAAGTGCGAGCAAGATTTTTCTATCTCATTTTTGCAGCATTCCTTACTTGTAAACTCGGAGCAGCTGGTGATATCAATTTTTTCATTAGCCTCGACTCGAAGAGTCCATTTTGCTAAGCCATTGACCAAACCCACGTTTCAATCCTTATAAAGACCTTTTAGATTGGCTAAGTTATACTGATTTTGAGAATATCCGAACCCTTGTCAAGCACGATGAAGGGAGTTCGAGTGATTCTTATACCCGCATCAAAGGTCGAGTCAAAAGCCTTTCATTAAGAGTGAGTGAAAAGTCTTTTCTTATTGAAGATCTCTCATTTAATGTGATCAAATTGTCAAAAGGACGAAATAGTTGTTCTTATTGATAAATTCCCCAGTGAAGCTTGGTAAGGCAAGTAGATTCATGAATGATGTTTTCTCTGCCTCTGCGCATGTGGTATTTTAACTTTTTAAAAAAAAAAAACAGGAGTGATGCCATTAGGCTCCGTCATAAGAAGAATGCAGGTACGTCTGTTAATTATTCTTCATTGTTTCTCTCTCCAGAATAGGAGAAATTATCTCTCATATATTCACCAAGTCATATATTCACCAAGTGGAACAGATGGCATATCATTTTGGTGTTGCCAAGTGGAGTATGTGGCACACCCCATTTTATGTTGCCAAGTGGAGTACGTGGCGGCATAATTTCTCGTTTGATATTGCCAAGTGGAGTACGCGGCAGCATAATTTCTCATTTCATGTTGCCAAGTGGAGTACGCGGCACACCCCATCCCTTGGTGTTACTAAGTGGAGTACGAAGCACACCCCATCATTTGGTATTGCCAAGTGGAGTACGCGGCACACCCCATCCCTTGGTATTGCTAAGTGGAGTACAAAACACACCCCATTTCATGGTGTTGCTAAGTGGAGTATGAAGCAAACCCTTATTCATGTTTGTCAAGTGGAGTACGCGGCAGCATAATTTCTTACATGGTGTTGCCAAGTGGAGTACGCGGCACACCCCATTTCATGTTCGCCAAGTGGAGTACGCGGCGGCATGGTTTCTCATTTGGTGTTGCTAAGTGGAGTACGAAGCACACCCCATTTCATGACCCTTTTCGTGATTGCCCAATGGTATAGGCAACACACCCCATTCTTTCTTCATATCATGCACTATTTCGCATCTGTAGGAAACTACAGGTAACGGATAGGCAATCCAGTACCTCGAGAATCTTACTTCCAGTGGACTAAAAGTTTGGAGATCAAGGGAATTCTGAGCATTATAAAGCACTCCGTCACTCAGACGCTTTTTGTGCGATCCATATGTAAGGCTCTTTCACCGCTCTGTACGAAATGAGAAGCCTTAGCATACGTTCCTTATTGTTTGCATATCATGCATCTTTGCATTTAAAAAAAAAATCATCATTCATCATTTTGCAAAGTTTAAATTTAGGTCTCAGTCTTTGAGCGAAACCTCTACGAGCCTTCACTAAAAGAGGGGTAGCTGTTGACACCTAAATTTCGGCGCATCATTTAGTGTTAATTGCATAGAAAATTAGGCATTAAATTTGAACCCCTAAACAAAAATATGAAAATCGCATAGCATATAGTTTAAGTTCATTTAGATTAATTGTATTCCGCATCGGATCGGCGGTGGCAAGCGAGCTTAAAATTCATCACACAAATCGAACTCGGGTACCGAACGAGACTCGACTCGCTCGGAAAACAAGGATCAGAAATTACAAGTCAAACGGGCTCGGTTATTTTAATTTGAGCTTAAATTAGTCCATTATGCTTAATTAAATAAAAGCCCATATTAATTCAGCCCACTTGAAATTAAATAATAATTAAAGCCTAAGCCCAAATCTAAGCCCATTAGGACTAGAAAGCCCGGCTAATTGATCTAGGTTTACATTATAAATACATCGTTATGTGTCATAATTAAAGAGGGCTCTCATATTTTCAGAAATCAAATTTTTTTAGAGAGACATGAGAGAATTTTTGGAAAAAGGGAGAGAGAGAGAAGGAGACCTGAAGCCATCGCCGGAGCCGCACCGCACCGCCATAGCTCACCCACCATAGCACCGCCGCACCACCGACGTGCCAGAGCCCCACCGCACTGTCGCTCGCCGCGCCTCACCGCACCGCTGCTGCGCCGCTACCTCCCATCACACACCGATGCAGCCATTCACCGCCACTCTCGCCGTATAGCCGCACCTGCCATTACCGAAGATGCCCACCATCGCCGGAGACGCCTGTCGCATAACTTGGACGTCCTCCCCGTCGCTATGCTTCACCCAACGCTGCACCCCGGACCTCCCTGCCGTGCCTCCATCGCTACACTGATCCATAGCATTGCCACAGCTCACCCACCGCGCCTTCTACCGCCGTTGCTGCCGCTGCACTGCCGTAACTCGACCACCGCCGCACCGCCATGCCGTACCGTCGCCCATAGCACGCCGACGCTGCCGCTGCTGTCCCCACCGTGTCACCGCCACTCCCGACACCGCGCCGCCGTGCCAAACGCCGTTCCTGACGCACCGCCGATCCGCAATCCTGATTCGCTCCAAATTCAAATTAGGAAAGAAATCGGCAAATCAGGTAATCATCTTATCCCAATTTGATTTTAAACATTTTGTTGCCTAATTTGTGCTATTGATATCTAATTTTTCATATTTGAAGAATAGGTATATTCCAATTAGGATTTATTTCCTTTTTGAAATCTTAGATATCTATTATTTATCAAATTTGGATAGAATTTAGAATTTTCAAAATCCTTTGAATATATCCAAAATATTTAAGATATCTAAAATTTTTCAAGATGTGATCGATTAGGAAAATTTCCTAATCCGCAACTGCACACGTGGAAATAAATCTATCTATCAGGCTTTAGATAGAATTATTTCCATAGCGGGAATTTCGAATTTTAGGGTCGATATGTTAGGCTTTAGATCAAAACTTAATTCGAAAGATTTAGCGGTTATTGTTTTTACTTGATTTTAATTTTGAGTTTCGATAAAAAAAAATACCAAAAAGATTACTCTAGAATAGGTTAATTTCTTTAGTTTAAAATTACATATTTAGATAATCGGCATTTTTAATTCCGAATTTCATTAAAAAAATACAAAAAATAATATGCCCGTTATTATAAATAGGTCACGTCGTCGTATGACATATAGTTTGCATGTTAGGTTGCATTAATAACATGTCAATTTTTGCACGTCATTACATATAGGTTAGCTCTCATTTAAATAAAAGAAAATCAAAAAAGAAAATTTCTGCACCTTTGAACTCTAAGTTAGAATTTATCAAAATTGTCAAATTGAGTGTTTTTCTTGAAATTGGTACCGAAAGGCGTTAAGGAATTTAGCGTAACCAAGTCTCCGAATCTATAATTTCTGGTTCGTAGGAATAAAATAGTACTCCCGCTATTTTATTTAGGTTTCTAATCAACCTACCTTAAAGTATAGTGGCGACTCCTATTGAAAATATTTGCATGCTCATAATTGGACCTAAGTTGCAATTTGGTAGAGTTTGGGAGAACTCGTGTTAGGTTAGTTAATTTAATTGATCTAGTAATCTATTAGCCTAAGATCGAAAACCTTGATTTTTTTTAGGTCGTGACACCCTCCCGCGATAGGTCGCAACATAACCTCATGAAAGAAAGTATGTGTTGCAATTTTGCCATCCACTCAACTACCCATCTGCAGGTACACCTTTTGCGAATTTGTACTTGTCCAAATTCGGATATTGGTGTTCGAATAGCTTAGCTATCACTTTTTTAAACTTTCCTTTGAAGTAATCAACTCTCTGGAATCTTTAAACGTTTTGACTAAGTCACTAGCTAAAAAAGGAATCTTGCATACAAGACAGTTTTCCAATTACTTTTGGTTGTAGAATAATCAGTCAACTAACTAGTAAGGCTACGTTTGATAGTCGGGATAAAATTTAGGATATGATAAATTTTATAGTATCCTGTGTGCCTACCCAAGATAGGATAAAGTCGGATATAGAAGGGATATAGCCCGAATATAATTATCCCATGGGAGAAGTGGGATAAAGGTAGATATGATTTTTTATTTTCATAATATAATTTTTTTAATAAAAAACTTGTTATATTAATAAAATTAAAATAATATTTGAATATAAATAATATTTTTATTTCAATATAAAAAATTCAAAATAAAAATAAAAATAAAAATAATTTCATTTCTATTTATATATTCAAATTTCTTTCTTTCTTATGATATAAATTTCATATATATATAAATACATTTCGTATTTATATTTATTACATATTTTAGGCATATTAGTGTAATTTACTATTTACTAACATTTTATTAGCAAATGACGGAAGGGGAAAAATATAAAAAAAAGAATTAAAAAGAGAGGGAAAACTAATAAAAATAAGCAAATAAAAATGAATTAAGTAAGAGTGCTGTGAGAGATTTTGATCATCTCCGTTTGTGCAATTTTCAGATTCATTTATACCGATACGATGTTCTTAGCAAATAATATACATAGTGAGATGTGAAAATATCCAACTTTATTACTGCGATACACCAAACAATATATAGGATATAACATGTCATGCCCCGAACCCTAACAAGCGTACGATCATCCCTCGATGGTCGATCATTAAATGCGACGTCCCAAGCACGTCACCGACCCAACCCAAACATCAGAGATTAAGTACGTGCGGAAACAAATAGAAATAACCTAGATAATTAATAAAGACAAGGGGGCAATAGCATGAAACAATAACCGTAATTCCTACACTTGGCTGATACATACAACGTCCACAAAAAGACAATCCCCAAGCTAGGCCACAACAACATAACCACCTTCCACAAAAGGGGCAATGGTTCGCAAACTTAACTCCTCTATAAAGGGAGACTCAAAATAACGAGTACTTGACCCGTCTTCGATCTCCGAGATACCCTTGAAGCATCTCCAGTCACTCATGATCGCGGATCTAAAATAGTTATATAATAACCATGAGAACGAGTCTCAATAAGCAACCCCATATACCCCACGTATGCCAATACGTACCCAGACAAGTCGTACATGCAATCTACCCCATAACATATAAAAATCGCATCCTTATGCTTACCTCACCATCGAACCCATGCTAACACTGCACGATAGTCATAACATGGTAATGCAATAATAATAACTAAATAGTACATCGCAATTGCTCAAAGGCCAACCACACTTGCACGCAATTCATCTTACTAATTCGACCACACAATCAACCAGCCAATTCAATCACACGTTCAACCAACCAATTCAGTCACACTCAACCAGCCAATTCAGTCACACTCAACCAGCCATTTCAATCACACTCAAATCGCATGCGTGGCCAAACATCTTTCTCACGATCCGCGCCACTGCACCTCAGGTCCATTCTCACTGCTCGCGCCACTGTGCCTCAAGCCCATTTGGCACACCGACCATTCATACTTTCACACGGACCGCCATCAACACATCCCAAGTCCGTAGCCCTCCGATCAATTCGGGCTCAATTTCCAACGACCAACGTAAACACGTCCCGGTCCAACACACCTTTAATGGGCCACCGTCAACACGTCTAAAGCCCGTATCCATTTGGCACACCAGCCATTCAAGCCTTCACACAGACCGCCGTCAACATGTCCCAAGTCCGTAGCCCTCCGATCAATCCGAGCTTGCAATCGACAGGCATATACATGCCAATCAATTCAATCAATTTCACGCTAATTATACCAAGCGATCCATAATCACAATTCAATCCAATTCACGACACGCCACACCAACCCACAAACTCAATATTTAATTGGCCACATACGAACATCCAATCCACCCATGAATACCACAACAAGCCAATCATTGACCCACCAACATTAGCCACTAATATGCACCTAAAACCATCCAAGTCGGCCACAATCAAACGTCAATTTCCCCCACACACGCCATGACAATACGGTCATTTAGCCTATCATAAATAGCCACTAACTAATCCCCACAAATATCACAATTTAATATAACCATTACGCACATACAAATATTGACTTTAATCCACGTTTAACCCCTAAACCGATACTAATCAATCTCTAAACAAGTCTATTAATACCCAATGTACTAGGTAGGGTTTACGAAGTCACTTACTAGGTTTTGGCAAGGGAAAATTTGGCTCGGGCCTAAAATGGCCTGGGTGAACAGTGCCGAATTAGGCTCGGGTGCGGCCACACGGGGGCGCTGGCCGGCCAACGTGGGCACAATGGCCGATCGACGTGCCTGGCGTGCGAGCGCAATGGCCGCGCAGTGTGCCTGGGGGTAGACGGGCGACGTGCCTAGTTGGACGGGCGACACGCCAGGTTGGACGAGCAAGGCGCCGAGCAAGCTTGGTCATGGCCTGGGTTGGCCTGGGCTGCTCAGCCATGGCCCGGGGCTGGCCTAGGCTGCTCGGCCACGACCTGGCTGGCTGGCGGGGGCTGGCTTGCTAGGGCGGCAACTGGCGACGGTGGAGACTATGGCGACGGCGACGGCGGCGCCGCGATGGTGAGTGGCGGTGACAGAGTGGCACGGCGCGGCGATGGCAACAACAGTAGGTAGCTGCGACGGCGACACGGCGGCGACGAGCTGCAGGAAGGGTGGAGGTTGGCCGAGGCGGCAAAGGTGAAGGAAAGAGAGGTTAGGGCTGAGGAGGGGGCGCGAACCGGCTGCGATGAGGTGGCATGGCGGCGACTGGCTGGGTGGCAGTGCTAGGCGAGTGGCCAAACAAGCTAGTCGGCGGTTGGTGGAGTTTGGCCACTGCAGACACAGCGGCGAGCTGCTGCTCGCGCGAAGGATGGGGAGAGAATAGCCGGCCGGGGTGGCGGCTGATGGACGGCGTGATAGCAACTGAGCTGGCTGGTGTGGCGGCGTCGAGCGGAGGAGGAAGGGCGATCGAACGGCAATCGGTGAGCAAGGCAGAAACGATGCAGAACCAGTCGGGCTGGGGGAGGAAGAAAGAAGGAGAAGAAGAAAAGAAGAAGGAAGAGGAAGAGGGAAAAAGGAAGAGAGAGAAAAAAAAGGGGGGAGGGGACGTGCATGGGCAAAGAGAGAGAGAAGACGTACGGGTAAAGGGGGAAGTGACGCGGCGTAGAGGAGAGAGGAGAGAGAGAGAAAAAAGAAAGTCCACGCACTCGAGTGCGATCCAACAGACACGGTTCAAACTAAAAATCAATCTAACGGTTCACAATAATCCTAAATAATATTATAAGAAAAAAATTGTCAAAAGAAAATAACACAAAATACACTACGAGGGAGGTCTACTAGTCGAAATCCGCACCCGATCAAAATTCCACTTTTCCACTATTCCTGACAATCTCGAGGCTGGCCACAATAATATTGACACCGTCCAATTTATTTCATCCTGAAACTCCCGAAAATTGACTGCCAAGTTCAGGATCTAAATAACGGCCAAATTTGATCGAGTGTGATCCTAGCAAAATCTCTATTTTAAAAACAAGAACCCAAGAGTGATCAGTTCTCGGGCGAGATTCTATTATAAGCGCACTGACGAATTACACATTTTATAAATCCCAAAAATTGATCGAAATTCGGAATGTTACATAACAAATCCCTTGGATTTTATATCCTATTTTATCTAGTCCTATGTTGGCTAGAAATCCAAACGACCAAACATAGCTCGAGAGATGTTTCCCTGGGAATGACATCATACTCATTTGATTGCCGTTATTTTCAAGCTTCTTTTCACCCCTACCGACATTGTTATCAGTATCTTATGATTCTTATTGGCACCTTATGATTCGATTTTAAATTTAAAAAATACATATTAATGAGACGAATCTATAGAATATTATATCATAAGAGTATTTATCGATTCACCATTAAAAATCCACCAATTATCAATATAAAAATGATTATATTTTACCTATGAAATGGAGTAGTTTATATCCTATTTCGTGGTGTATTAGTTTATTCTTCTTATGGCTTCTCAACAATATACACGACAATTTGTGAGTGACTACCCCGCTATAAATGATATGGCTATTGATACCTAATTTTTTGCATTTCATTTAGAAATTAATTGCATAGAAAGTTAGGGATTAATTTTTAACCCTTAAACAAAAACATTAAAATTAAATTAAATAGCGAGTAGTTAATTGCATTTTACATTAGATTGGCGGTAGATGGTTTTGAGCTTGAAGTTTAATAAATTGAGCCCGCACATGGTTTGAATTTCGGCCTAACAAGGGGAAGGGATAGTGGATGAGTTCTACAAGGAGGGAGGGGTTGAGAAAACCTCCTAATGTGTATTGAAGATTTACAAAACATTCCATAAGGTTTTACTAAATCTGACTTACATGATTTCAGGTAATATTCATGGAAAAACAATGTTTAGATTATGGTTAATCTAAGTATTCGTGGACATCATCAATGTATGTCAAGGATATTCTTAGAGTAATATGAAGAATCCTTCAAAGGCTATATGTGAATATTGTCAAGGGGTTTTTAATCTTCAGACTCTACATATTCAAACTTAAGAAGAACTCAAACTCAGACTACAACATTTGTTTCAGAGGCTTTGTCAGACTCAATGATTAACATATACATACATTGTAATGGCTAGTGATCTGGCTCAAATTTCTTTGTTGGAAATTATTGATCTTCAATCTTTTAAGATTGTTTTGCAACAGTCTTATTCAAAGCAAAACATCAGAAATTGGTTGACATTCAATCATGATATGATACTCTTACTAAATGAAGAACTCTACTTATGGAAACTCTAGTTTGGTTGTATGGGTAACTAAATCGTCCGAGAGATTCTAATTTCATTATTCAATAGCTACCAAGTCTTTAGTAAGCATTCGTATTCAACAGAATCATTGGAGAATGATCCTCTAAAAATTATCCAACGGTTAAATTGGAAATGGAAAGAATAAAGATATAGATTGTGAGTCTGAAATTCCAAAGTTTAGAGAACTTCAACCTTGTACACTTGTCTTTGTGAGCTTGAACTTTGTAATCTTTGAAAAGATTTAAAAATGAGTAACTCTAATATTGTGAGAGGAAGTGACTCTGAGATAGTGGGACCAAGAGCTGACATCCTTGTCTATAACCTCTCATTGATTCATTAGTGAAATCTAGCCAAAAGGCTATATGCTTGGAGAGTGGATGTAGGCTTACCATAAGCCGAATCACTATAAATCTTGTGAGCAAATTCTTCTTTCTTTAAATCATTTTTAATCTATTTCGATATATATTTGCACATGATTAAAACTTCATCTCATCACTTCTCATATTTTGTATACTTTTCTTGTTTCCGTATTACATTTTCGAAAGATATAGTTAAAACACCTATTCATCCCCCCTTTAGGTGATTGCACTAGCCTCAACAATTGTTATCAGAGCTTGGTGCTAATTTTTGAAGTGTTATATTACTTTGAGTTAACGATCTTCTATGGTCAGTATGAGTGCTTCAAGTCTTATCAAAGGACAAAGTGACCCAAGACCTCATTTTTTGATGGAAAAAGAATACAATATTTGGGAGAATAAAATGAAAGCTTTCATATTATCTAAAGATCCTCCGGAATGGGACATTTGTCATGCCACGTGCTCGTGTGCTAGTATGGAGGTATTTTTCTATACGGGTCTCTTCCATATCATACCTCACGTGACAGCGGGGTTTATTTGATCTAAATTTGAACTTGGAGTCGCCACTAGTCATTTACCGTAGGTTGACTAGAAATCTAATTGAAGTACGGGAGAAGTACCATAATTCTACAAATCAAAAATTCTAAATAAGGGATTTGGTTACGTTAACGATCCCAAGTTGAGACCATTAATGCCCTTTCGGTACCTAAGAATGATATGGCATGTCTAACGTGTCACACGAATCCCTAAAGTTAATTCACAATCTAATCACCAACAAATAATTAAGCATCAAGGAATTAAATGCACAATCAATAGCAAATCAAACATAGCAATCCTAATTTGGTCACTAACAATGAAAATCAAACTAGAAACCCAAACCCAAATGAAGCCCTAATAGCTTGTTCATTTTATGAATTACACATTTTTAGGGTTTTTGGGTTTTTTAGGGATTATAACCTCTAAATTGGAAATTTTCCAAAAAAGCCACTTAGGCACTTCCTAAAATTCAAATTCCACTTTTCATGACTCGCCTCAATGATTTTGGGACATTCTATGAGTTTTCTGAATGTTTGATTTTTTAAAAAAATTTTCAAAAATTCAAATTTCACTTTTTATGACCGATCATGATGATTTTGGACCTTCCTGTAAATTTTTGAATTTTTTGAATTTTTCGAATTTTTCAAATTTTTTTATTTGTATTTTCTGAATTTTCTGAATTTTTATGAATTTTCTGGAATTTTTTGTATTTTTCTGAATTTTCTGTAATTTTAGGATTTTCATGAATTTTGTGATATTTTTAGAATTTTCTGAGAATTTTTTTGTATTTTTCCTGATTTTTCTAAAAATTTCAAAATTTCTAATTTTCTAAAAAAACTAATCTTTTTTTATTTTTTTCTCATTTCTTTATTATTATTTTTTGAAATTTTCCCGCCGGTGGACAAATCCGACCGGATCAGTTCAGATTGGTTCGGCTGAGACCGAACCGGCCGTCACCGGCGCCGATGCCGGTCACCTTCTCAAGCGGGCACGGCATGCCCAAAACGGCACCGTTTCGACCATTTTTTTATTGTGGCATTTTGATGAACAATTGGTGTGCATGATTCTATGTTTTGAGTTTCAAGGCTGCAATTTTAGATTGAAATCCAGCAACCTTCCAATGGTGTTTCGGAAATGATTTTTAGTTCTGGATATTCTCCATATAACCAGATATTGAACTATACCAATTGGAACTCCGCCGGACCTTCGCCGGTCGGCGAGAACCGAGTTCGAAAATGTTAACTTGTACTAACCAAAATCAATATTTCTAGAACTTAGATCCCTAATCTACATTGCCCTAGCCATCTAGATCGAGTCTAACAACTAACAAACCAACAAACAAAGTCTAGAGAGACTGACTTGAATGGCCTGAAGTCACGGTGATGCTCCCGCGAGGCTTCAAGTTTTCCGGCAAGGTGGGTTTAACGCACAAACCGGCTCGGTTCAAGTGTTTTTGAGGTCTAAAATGCAATCAGAACACATAAAAATGATTAGAAACCAATTATAAGCATCAACGTGTCGAGATTAGTCAATGAAATTTTTGAACTAATCTGAGCCTCAAGGGTCGTTCCCTAACTCCGATACTTCCTTCTGGTGATTCCTGTTTCGCCGGAACAGGTCCAAGTCATCCGGACGATACCCAATTTCAGGCGTTCCCGATTAGGTTTCCGGCTCAGCATAACGAGGGGAGGTCACGGCCAATCCATGATTCGCCGGCGCCCCACTGTCTAGGACAGCGCCGATCACTCACAGGGGAACCTCTTACCCTCTCTCTCTAGCTTTCTTCCTTCGGTTTCCCTCCTCTTCTCTCTCTCTCTCTCTCTGTGAGGAATTTTCTCGAACGGCTTCTCCTCCCTTTTCTTTAGTTTTTCTGGTTTTTGTTTATCCAAATTCCAGCCCAAAATTCGATTAGAACAGAATCATAATTAGTTTTGGTTGTTGAATGATACCAATTGGACATTTTCCAGCTGGCTTAATCGATTTCCATATGTCAAATTGACGAGGGACTATCAGCAAAGTTTCTAGTTTTTAAGCAAATTTTTCTAGGTTTCGCAGGTTGAATAAACTAGGTAAGGGAGATGAACTGTGCGGGTCGGGTCGGGTCGACCCGTCTGACCCTACAATTCCGATTTTGATCAAAAATGCAAATTGGACCTTATTTTGACCGAATTTTTCAAATTAAACTTTAAAATTGCATTCCCCAGCATGTTCCGAACCCACACATATAATTTTCCCCAATTTTTATCATAATTGTGCCCAAAATTTTCTCATTTTTATATTCTGGTTAATAGGGTTTTGATCAATTCGAGGCCTTAATGACCTGATTAGGCAAAATTGATGCCAAAATTGCATTTCCCACCCCTGATTACCCTTAGAAATGATAGTCTCATATTTTGGCAATTTCATTTTGGGCACGATTCCCAATTTAAGTTCAAAATTCTCAATTTTCAATCAATATTTAGGGATTTTTTTTATTTTTACACCAAATTGCACAATAGGACTGACCATTGTGCAATTAAAGGTCCTAGAATCAATTGTTTTGAAGACACTATGACCTAAAAATGTCTAGAAAAAATTTAATTTCATTTTTGGTTCAATTCGGGTTTAATTTTGCCCAATTTTGGGAAAAACTTGTTCCCGATTGAAATTTTCTAAAATTGATAGTGTACTTATGAAATTGAATTTAAAATAAAATTATTGACTATTTTTATGGAATTTTCTGATTCCATTTACTATTTTTCTTCATTTTCTTGTTTATTTTGACTAAAAGAAATTCAGAAAAAATGCATAAAAATGTTAAAAAAATTATTTTTTGGTTTAGAAATAGGATTTTAGGCTTGGCCAAGATCCCTAGACCTAATTTTGAAATTTTCAAAAAAACATTTTTTTTAAAAATGAGCTAAAAATTAGGTGTTGTTGACACCTAAATTTTACCGACCATTTAGTGTAATTTGCATATAAAATTAGAGATTAAATTTTTAACCCCTAAATAAAAATATTTAAATTGCATAACATATAGTTTAGGTTCGTTCTAATTTAATTGCATTTTTTTTTGCATCGGACCGATGGCGAACGAGCTTAAAATTCATCGAACAAAACTCGGCTCGCTTGGAAGGCAAGGGCCGGGAATCATGAGTCAAATAGGTTTGATCATTTTAATTTGAGCTTAATTTAGCCCATTATGTTCAATTAAATTAAAGCCCAAGTTAATTCAGCCCGCTTAGGAATTAAATGAAATTAAATGAAAATTAGAGCCTAAGCCCAAGCCTAAGCCCATTAGGACTAGCGAAGCCATCTAATTGACCTAGGTTAGTATTATATAAACATGTTTAGGTCAGATTTTAGGAGGAGGGACACAACGTATACAGATCTGATTTTTTTAGAGAGTCCAAGTGAGAGAGAGGGAGAAGACCAGTGAACCACCGCTGCTGCTTGCGCGCGTCCGCCGTCGCGTCACTTGTTGCCGCCGCCGCTTGCCGCGCCCCCCACGACACCGCTGTCCCGACGGAGAACATCTCCGCCGCTTTTGTCGCTTTAAACCGAGAAGCTGCCGCTTCTATTGCGGCTTCTTCGTGCAGTTCACGCCCACAGCAACCTACTGCTCCCTCTCGCCACAGAAGCCCGACGACATCCTGCTGTGCTAAGCCTCATCTGCCATCAACGTGGACTGCTACTGCTTCTCTGATTCGTCACCAACGTTGATGCTTCTTCAGTCCACGTTCTTCTCCAACTCCCCTGCACAGTCCAACTTCCTCAGTCAACCGAGAAAGTCGCCACTGCTGCCGATGCGACGTTCTTCATCAGCGACGCCCCAGCAGGTCTTCCAATGAAGCCACCGCAACATGGACAGTTCCCTTGTAAGTTGAAGCCGACCCTAACGACTCCCCATGCAGAAGACGCTAAAAGGAGGAGACGTGCATGAGGACCTCTTGGTCCAATGTCAACAGCAAACCTCTGCCTTTGCCTTCATGTGACGGCTCTTGCTTGTTTCTTCTCTACCCAGTGACCAACCAGCAGCAACGTACTACGGGCAGCGAATGTCTAGGAGTGATTCCAGTGGGTTCTAAAAATCTAGACCAATGGCTTCACATCTTGCTGACCTTGTGGCGACTTGCTCTAGCCTAACCCAACGACGCATCATCGTGTCCTTCTCTTGTATCATCGTCGTCGTCGAAGCCGCACCACAGCCACACCGAGCACGCCGCCGTGACCCCTCAGACACCGCTGTTCTGCTTCCCGTGCCGTGATGCCTAGCTATTGCTATCCCCCGCACCGCCTAGCTGTTCCCTGCCGTCCCGACGTCGCCGTTGTTGGTCGTCCCATCCCGATCCGCAAGCTCAATCCCGATCGATTCAAATTTGGAGATTATCTGCAAATTAGGTAATTGGATATTATCCGATAATTTTCAGAACATTTAATTTCCTAATTTGCATATTTTGAATATTGCATGAATATCATGTGGATAATTAAATATCTTTAGATAATGTTCGATATATCCGCAACGTTTGAAATATTCAAAATTAGGAAAATTTCCTAATTTAGCAATGTATCTGAACGACTATCCGACATTATCCCTAAGGTACGATACGCGGCGATACGGAAAATTATTATCCTATCTATAACCACTTGGATACGATAATGATTTTTATTAGCTTTCCAAATTTGAGTGATCGACTTTCTGTCAATATCTATAACCCTATAGATATGAACGATAGTTTGATTTTTGTGCCTAATCCGAATTTGAAGCAAATCTGACAGATCGCATGGTTGATTTGAATGTGGATGTTATCTCTGTTTAAATTATTTTTCCTTTTCAAATAAAAGAAAATTAAAAAAAAATTTGCTTTGTTATTTAATTAGAAATTTTGCATGTTTAGGTTTTGAATATATCCCAAAGGATGAGATAATTACTTAATTTAAATTGGGACTTAAGGCGGCATGTTTCTTAGTTTAAATTAGGTATTACTTTAATCCTAACGGACTATTCATGTTATTTTATTATTTCGAATTTTAACAAAAAACCCAAAAAAAAGTCATCTTAGGATAGATTGCATTCTTAATTTGGGTAATTTTTTATTTCGAATTTTAATAGAAAATACCAAAAAAAAAGAAAGTCATAGGTTGCATGTTAATTTAGGCATATTTTTAATTTCGAATTTCATCAAAAAATACCAAAAATAAATCATTTGTCCGTCATTAGAATTAGGTCATGTCGTTGCATGACATATAGTTTGCATGCTGGGTTGCATTAATCGCATTTCATTTTTGCACGTCATTGCATATAGATTAGAGTTCATTTAAATAAGTGAAAATCCAAAAATATTACATGAATTTCTTGTTAATTAGAAATCATATTAGGATTGTTGATGTGATTTTTTAGTTAACAATGCAGATGCTTGCGTTGCTATGAGGTAAGTCATTCCTCCAAACTTGTAATTTATTCAACGCTTTCTTGGGTGTTAAATTAGTGGTTTGCGCACCCGCATGAACACCTCACATGTTAGTAATTAAGTTAAAATGGATCCAAACTGCCCGCCAAAATATTTTTGAAAAGAAAAGGTACCGAAAGGGCGTTAGACTAGATCTAGCGTAATCAAGTCCCCGGGCTTAGAATCTCTGGTTCGTAGAAATGAAACATATCTCACTATATTTTATTTAGGTTTCTAATCGACCTACCGCGAATTGATTAGTGGCGACTCCAAGCATAAAAACATTTCCATGTTTAAGAACTTAAACCCTAAGTTGCGAATTGGTAAGGCTTGGGAGGGCTCGAGTTAAGTTCAATCTTAATAATCCATTAACCCGAAAAATAAAAATTTTTTAGGTCGCGACAGCTTGGCGACTCCGCTGGGGACTTGAGTTAAAACTCTTAGTAGACTTAGGCCAATTTTTCATTTCAAAAAAAAAAATAATTTTTGTTTGGCAGCGAGGATTCCAGGTACGTCCCTAACATTTTAGGTGTTAAATGTTTTTGCAGAATGGGAGGTATAAAGGGAGGCGTGATTGTTAACCCTTGTTTTTGCAGGGAGGTGTTCGGATGTATGGTTTAATTTATGCACGAAGCGCTGTTTGATATAACCTGTTGTGCATGCCTTACATTTACACTACACCGCACACACTACTCGCTGCCGGACCTGGGTGGCATAGGTTTAGGATGGTACTGAGATAGTGGATACCCCGACCAAAATCATGTGGTACGGATCGCCCTCCTCGGTCCCGAAATTTTCTTTCATGGTGTCATTGAATAACCACCACGGTTGTGCCCTCTGCAACCCGGGTCGACTCTTTGACTAAGCCGGAGTCAGGGGAATCCCACTCTAACCACCACTCTGACTGGTTTAGCTCGGTAATCCTCGCGTCTCCACTTTGCAAGCCAGAGTCTAGATAGAAATCGAACCTCACATTTCATGCGTATGTCTATGTGATTGCCATAATCCTACCCGGTGAAGTAAGTGTTCTGAACCTTTATCTTGCAATTTACTTACTTCTTCGTACATGTGGTTGGTCCATGATAGGTCTAAGTCGATTGTAATTTTTGAAAGTAAAAATCATTGAATTTTTTCAAAGGGAAAGAAAAAGGGAAAAATAAAGCTTTGAAAAAAATTACTTTCAATTCTTATCATTATTTTCCTCGGTCTGTCATAAGTCATTATTTCCTAAGAAATTTACCATCATTTTCACAAATACCTGGAGTAATGAAAAATGGGAGTAAAAAAGATGATTAGACTGAGTCATGGACTGATCATTTTGAGGACGCATACTTACCATGCTCTATTTTTTAAAATAGTTAACTACGGACCGATCACGATCGCCTATTCGCACACGCTCGAGAGCCAGAATGGCCGATCAAACCAACTTGCAAGAGCGTGTTGTTGGTATGGAAGACCAGATGAAGCAACTCGTCATCGCAATACAACAGATATCCGCTGAAATCAAGACTCTTCGGTCGGCCCCCGTTCCAACATCCCTCGAGGCATCAGCTCCAAAGCATAAAGGTGGGAAGAATGTCGATGTTGACGGAGATGACGACATTCCTAATTTAGAAGATGACCCCGTCGAGATTATCGTCAACAATGACAAACTCGACGAACGAGTCAACAAGCTTGAAGAAAGTGTGAAGCAGCTGGAAGGTTCACAGGATTCATCCTCGATTGATCTGTCCCTGTACTCACAGATCAAAATTCCAAAGAAGTTCAAGATGCCGGACTTTGACAAGTATAATGGCACCACGTGCCCAAAAGCCCACCTGCAGCTGTACCACGTACAGATGACCTCGTATGTGAATAATGAACTCCTGATGATCCATGCATTCCAAGCGAGCTTGATTGGTCCTGCTTTGAACTGGTATCTCATGAAGAAGATAAATGGCCTCAAAACCTGGAAGGAAGCTAGTGAAGCGTTCCTAAAGCAGTACAGGTTCATAACAGACATCATTCCTACCCGTGATGATCTCGAACGTGCTCAGATGAAAAAGACTGAGTCCTTCAAAGACTATGCCATCAGATGGAGGAATATAGCTGCTCAGGTCGTCCTGGAACCCATAGACAGTGAGTTAAAGAGGATGTTCGTGAAAACTCTCCCGTTCGAGTACCGTAATCGGATGGTGGCCATTCCAGCTGACAACTTTAACCAACTCATCCCCATAGGCGAACAGATTGAGATAGGACTGAAGGATGGGTGGTTCGTGGAGCCGTCTTCATCAACTAAGAGATTTGGTGCAAGGAAGGAGAAAGAGCCAGCAGTCGAAGTGAATGTGACTTATAGCCAACCAAGCCGGCAGAATATTAACTCCGCCCCGGCAATCCAAGTAACAGAAGCTTAGCAACAAAACACTGATCGTCAACCTTTTCAGAGAAGGAACAATAAGAGGCAATTCCACCCCTCCTTGGATCGTTATCTCAAGTATTGGCTGTGCTCCGAAAAAAAGGCTTGCTTACTACCGAGCCAAAGCGACCCAATCCTGAGCAGTTCTATAACTATGACCCGTCGAAGAAATGCGATTATCACATGGTCAAGCTAGGGCACTTAACCGATGATTGCTACACCCTCAAGCATCGAATCTAGAACCTCCTGGACACGAAGGTTTTCTCATTCCAACCCGCTAAGCCAAATGTTCAGAGTAACCCGCTCCCTGATCACGCGGGCAATGTGAATGCCATATTTAGCTTCGCTGCTAGTCGAATCAAGAATGTCAGGGTATACACTACCGAGGTCTATGGTGAGCTCGTGAAAGCCGGTTATTATCCGAGTAATTAGGCCATTTCCCTAGCTATCATGAAAGAAAGAATTTCAAAGATGGTAGAAGCTGGAATGATTGTTTATGCTGACCACACTGGCATCATTTCCGCTATCTCCGAAGTGGTTATTAACTAGGACGAGGAGTTTGCTACGTTGAACACAGGGAAGGATAAGCTCGATCCTTTGCCTAAAGACATGCCTTTACTCGAAGACGCGTCTGATGATGAGGAAATCGTAGTAAGCATGCCTACAGCCGATAAAGGGATAGTGATCGAGATACCTCAACCATACGAATACTGTGATGATAAGGCAGTCCTTTGGTCCTACAATCTCGATGTCGACTTAATCACCAGATCTGGACGTGCCTATGGCCAAGTTAATGCTCAACCTGCAAAACCTGTCACTGACGAAGAAGCCAAAGAGTTCCTGGCTGTGATCAAGGCTAGTGAGTACAGCATAGTCGAGCAACTGCGCAAGATGCTTGTGCAAATCTCTCTACTTGAACTCCTCCAAACATCTGTCAAATATCAAAAGGCCTTGATGAAAGTGTTAAGTGAAGTCCACGTACCAGAGACAATCCATCATGAGAAATTGGAGGAATTTGTGGGTTCCATACTCCTCAAAGACCTTATAGCCTTTTCAGATGAGGAATTCCCTCTAGAAGGTAGGGGACATACCAAAGCGCTCTATATTTCTGTCAAATACAAGGCCACGCATGTAGCCCGGGTATTCATCAACAACGGATCAGCCCTGAACATTTGTCCTCTGGTGACTTTACACCGCCTCAAGATAGATCCGTCTAGAATTAATTCTGCTAAGACCTCCGTGTGAGCTTTTGACGGAACGAAGAAAGAGGTGATGGGAGAAATCTACCTCGATATACAGATAGGGCCAACAGTGTTTAACATCTTATTCCAAGTTATGGACATTCCCACTGCATTCAACTTCCTGTTGTGTCGTCCATGGATTCATACTGCTGGAGCTGTCCCATCCAGTCTACATCAGAAGGTGAAGTTCGTTGTGGAAAGAAAGTTAGTCATGGTACACGGTGAAGAAGAACACTCGATTTATCATGCAACGACTATCCCCTATGTCGAGCCGGATTGCAAAATTGAGTCGAGCTATCAGTCGCTGGAGCTCATATTGACCATTCATACGTTTAGAGGATCATCACTGCCAGTTCCTGAGGTGTCAAATGCTGCAGTAATGGTTGGAAGAGTAATGGTATCTCAGGGCTTCATTCTGGGCGAAGGCCTTGGCAGGGATGGTCAAGGTATCCGCCGACCGGTCGAAGTCTCTCAAAGACCCCGTACTTCTGGATTGGGGTATCAGGGGTCAACTACGCCGAATAATGAGAGACGTGGATATGGTCAAGGTCGAGGTCAAGGAGTTGAGCAGAATAGACAGCAATCTAATGAAGGGTCGAACAATGAAGAGCCTGGGTGTGGTAGGCTGCCTCCACACATCCGCACCACATTCCCAGGCCCTGCAAGGATGATGCACGAAGAGAAAGAAGTGATCGACACTCTGGGGCAATCGAGCGGCAAGTTCGACTATTATGTGAAGTACTCAGCACCCCCGAGCTTCTTTGTTGATCCCCTTGACATTGTCCCTAACGGATGGGGAGGTATGGATGATCCAACACCTCAAATGACAGAAGATTCTGATGATGCAATGGAGGGAATCACTGCCTTGTTCGATGACGTCTTCATTGGAGCTATCGAAGGAGGACCGTTAGAGGGAATGGGTACTGGCCCACAAGAGTAAAACTTTTACTTTTCCGCACACTCCCCTGCGTGGGAATCTTTACTGCTTTTTTAAGACTTGCCCATCTCGGGTGCTGCTTACCATTTTCATTTCTAGGACTTGATTGTTGCAATTTCCATTCAATAAATGTAATTAATTTTGAAATAATCAATGAAATTACAAGTTATTTTCAGTTTTTGAGGGCATGTTGAGGTACATCAAACCAGCCCGGTGATGATATCCAACCGATAAAAGAAAATATAGTCCAAGGAGAATTCTGAGGCCTGGGCTTCTTCATGTTTCCTTGTGTTAAAACCTTTTCGAAATAAATTTCAGAAAAAACAAAAATACAAAAAAAAATTAATTACAAAAATTCTTACAAAAAATGTAATGTTAGCCCTGTTTGTCCCTTTGAATCCTTTACTTTATGTTTCAGGGGCAATCTTGCGACACATGAGGATATGGGAACGGTCCAATCCGATGAATTATATGCAACGGAGCTTGATCCCGATGATGCCGAAGAACTCGATAATTCCTTAGAAATTCAGCGCAATCTAGAGCGGCATGAAAAATCCAAAGTCTTCACATCAGACCAAACTGTTATCGTTAACTTGGGTGATTCTAGAGAACCCAAGGAGGTGAAGATAAGGGCAACTTTTCCCGAAGGTGAGGCCAAATGCCTGGTCCAATTGCTGAAGGACTATCAGGACATCTTTGTTTGGACGTACGCCGATATGTCAGGTTTAGACCCTTATATTATGGAGCATGGCTTGCCTACTAATCCCAGCATGTCGCCCAAGAAACAGAGGCTACGAAGAACCAAATCTGAGCTTTCGAAAAAAATAGAAGAAGAGGTTATGAAGCTCTTGAAAGTGGGATTCATCGAAGTCACCCAATACCGTACCTGGGTGGCCAACATCGTGCCAGTCATGAAGAAGGACGGCCGAGTTCGGGTTTGCATCGACTATAGCAATTTGAATAAGGCTAGCCCTAAAGATGACTTCCCATTACCGTACATAGACGTTCTAGTAGACAACACTGCTGGATTTGAGCTATTTTCCTTCATGGATGATTTCTCAGGCTATAATAAGATAAGAATGAAGGATAGTGATAAGGAGAAAATAGCGTTCATCACTCCTTGGGGTACATTCCACTATAAGGTCATGCCCTTCGGTCTTAAAAATGCCGGGGCAACGTATCAACGGGCAATGGTGACTCTCTTTCATGACATGATGCATAAGGAAGTTGAGATCTATGTCGATGACATGATTGCCAAGTCTCGACCCGAAGTGAGTCATGTTGATACCTTGAAAAAGTTGTTCGACCGACTCCGTGAGTTTAAACTCCGTTTCAATCCAGCGAAGTGCATATTCAGGGCAATGTTGGGCAAACTACTCGGGTTCGTAGTAAGCAATAAGGGCATTGAAGTTGATCCTTCTAAGGTGAAGGCTATATATGAGCTGCAACCCCCTTCGACCGTGAAAAAAGTGCAGAGCCTCCTAGGTAGATTGAACTACATAGCCCGTTTTATTTCCCAACTCTTCGAAACTGCTAAACCGTTCTTCAAACTTCTAAAGAAGAATGCTCAAGTGGAGTGGGACGATAATTACCAAGAAGCGTTTAGTAAACTGAAGCAGTACTTGATGAAACCACTAGTGCTAGTCCCTCCGATGCCGGGCCAGCCTCTAATCCTCTATCTCACTATTCATAGTGAGTCTTTAGGTGCGATGCTAGCCTAGAAAAATCCTGAGGATGGAAAAGAGCGGGCCATTTATTACTTGAGTAAGAAGTTTACCGTCGCGGAGTTGAATTATCCTAAAGCCGAGAAGACTTGTGCTGCGTTAGTGTGGGTGCTCCATAGGCTGAGACAGTATACATTGCATCACCAGACTTTGCTTGTGACTGAGAAAGATCCCATCAAGTATTTACTTGATCAACCGGCTTTGGTAGGGAAGCTAGCCAAGTGGCAAATTTTGATTTTAGAATTTGATGTCCAGATGATGCCACAAAAGTCAGTTAAAGGCCGAGTAATTGCTGATGTGTTAGCCGAGAATCCTGGAATCTCGGATGATAATAGATATTCCCTAGAAGATCCCATTCTAGTGATAAAGGAAGACATATGGATCATGTTCTTCGATAGAGCCGTGAACTTAGCTGGTTCCGGCACTGGGGCAGTTTTGATATCCCTAGATGGGCAATATTATCCAGTGGCAGCAAAGTTGGTGTTCCTGTGTACCAACAACATAGCCGAGTACGAAGCTTGCATCCTCGGACTCCAAGCCGTAGTGGAAATGGGGATAACCAAGTTGAAAGTGTTTGGTGATTCCCCTCTGATTATTCTTCAGACTGTAGGAGAGTGGAAGACGAGAGACACCAAGCTAGTGCCGTATCATGAATACCTCAAAGAAATCATAGAAGAATTCGAAGATATCTCCTTCGAGTACTTATCAAGATCCCACAATTAGTTCGTTGATGTACTAGCTACGTTATCTTTCATGATGCAAGTAACTGGTGGAGCTAAGGTAAAACCTTTAAAGATCAAAATCCTGACAAAACCGGCTTACTGTATGGTTGTGACCGGAGAACCTGACGAAAAGCCATGGTATTACGATATCATGAACTACATCCAGAGACAAGAATTTCCTGAGGAAAGCACTCTGGCCGATAGGAAGTACATAATGAAAATGGCTTCAAAATTCTTTGTCAGTGGTGAAAAGCTGTACAAAAAATCTTATGATTCGATCCTGCTAAGGTGTGTAGAAGCAACTGAAGCTAATAGGATCATGCAAGAAGTACACGAGGGGATATGTGGCCCACACATGAATGACCATATGTTAGCAAAGAAGATCATGAGGTTGGGTTATTATTAGCTCAGTCTTGAAAGTGACTGCATCCAACATGTTCGAAGATGTCATCGCTGTCAAGTTCACGGGGATAAAATAAATGTTCCCCCCACAGAGTTACATCAGGTGTCCGAGCCATGGCCTTTTTCAATGTGGGACATCGATGTGATTGGCCCAATCAATACCAAGGCCTCGAATGGACACCGATTCATCTTGGTTGCGATTGATTATTTCTCCAAGTGGATCAAAGCCGCGTCTTATGCCAACGTTACTGCAAAGAATGTTGTAAGATTCATCAGATGAGACATAATCGCTCGTTATAGTGTCCCCGAGGCTATTGTCACTGATAATAGGACGAATTTAAACAAGTTCATAGATCAGTTGTTCAATGAGTTCAAAATCCAGCATCTAAATTCATCTCCCTATCGTCCACAGATGAATGGAGCAGTTGAAGCCGCTAACAAGAATATCAAGAAGATCCTGGCCAAAACGGCTGAAAACTATCGTGACTTGCATGAAAGATTGCCAATTGCACTAATGGCATATCGGACTTCCATCCGAACCTCTATCGGTGCAACCCCTTTTTCTTTGGTGTATGGCATGGAAGCAGTCCTGCCTATTGAAGTAGAGATCCCTTCCCTGCGAGTTTTATCCCAGGTGGAGCTGTCTGAAGCGGAATGGATGCAACAAAGATACGAGCAGTTAAACCTGATTGATGAAAAGCGGTTGAGAGCCATTTGCCACGATCAAACCTATCGGCAGAGGATAGCTAGATCCTTCAACCAAAAGGTGCGTCCAAGGCACTTCGAGGTAAATAATCTAGTCCTAAGGAAGGTGCTGCCAATCTTCCCTGTTCTGGGAGGTAAATTTGCTCCAAACTACATCGGTCTATATATGGTTAAGAGGGTACTTCCCGAAGGTGCCCTGATTCTTGCAGAAATGGATGGTCATAAGTTCTCCAATCCTGTTAATTCTGATGCTGTAAAGATGTATTATCCTTGATAAAATCTGACATTTTACAGCAAAAGTTTTCCAGTGTTTGTTTTTACTTCTGAGTTGCAAACATTTCACTAATGGATAAATGGTTTCAATCAATTTCAAGCTAAAGATGTTTGCATGGGCTTTAAATTTTGCATGGTTATTTTGTCGATCAGTATTGTTGACTTCAAAGGGGAAGTTTATTTAGACAATCTGATAACTCATGTGGAATGAACCGAATGTGTCGAATGAGGTACATCGGGATGATGGAAGGCAAGCCCTATCCTATACACAGTCCCATGCACTAATCTTCAGTGAGTTAAGTTGAAAAAAATTCCATGTCTGCAAGGTAAAGAGTTCTCTCGCAAAAGGTACGGCGACCGAAATGACAAGAGGCATTTCATTTCTCTATCTTAAATACTACAAAATATCCCTTGTTTTGCCTCTTTGAGCCTAAACACTTGGAGAAATTTTTCAAATTACCCCCGTCAAGAACCACCCCACATCGGGGCAAACCGGAGGTAAGTCAGCGTCATAAGGTGAAAAATAATTAGAAATCTTCTTGTTCTCACTTGCATCAATCTTCGAGTGTTGCTTTTTCAGATGAATTCACGCAAAGTTCAAGTGCCTTAGGATGACGAAGAGCATTTCTTTCTCTATCTTATACACATTTTACCCTTTGCTAAGCCCAATTAAGCCTGCAAATTCGTTTCATATAAACCCAGTTGGTGATCATCCCCCACACTGGGGCAAAGCAAAAGTCATCATTGTCTAAACAGCATATCCGAAGTGTCGATAGAAGACAAAAGACGAAGAGCTTCTGAGTTCAAATAGCGAGTCATTCAGTCAGATTAGCTGGCTAGTGTTTACATTGTAAGCAGCAAATGTCAAAAAAAAAAGAAGAAAGGGCAAGAAAAAGCAGTGTGCCTGGTAAAAGCAAGGCCAATACCCGATGAAAGGATATGATATATCAAAATCATCCCCAGTAAAGCAATAGTCCTACAAGTCTCAAAGGAATCAAGTGATGAACTTTTGAAGTCAATGGAACATCTACTGAGGAGACAATCCTTGGTGAAGAAGAAGACTAGTGACAATGCCAAGATGATCACCAACTTATTCACCCCAATCATACACATTTTGAGCCTAATGATCCATTTATTTCTCAACCCATGAGCCTAGCCTACGTTATGTCCCTTATAAAGTCTCTTTAGATTAGGGCACTTGAACTGACGTACGAATTCAGATGTTTATAAGCTTAGCTCGAAGAAGTGCGAGCAAGTCCATTTCTATCTCATTTTGCAAGGTTCTTGACTTGTAAACTCGGAAATAATTGCGGAGTACTTTCTTTCAATAGCCTTGACTCGAAGAGTTCCTCTTGCAAAGCCATTGACCAAACCTATGTTATATTCCTAACAAAGACCTCTCGGATTGGTAAGGTCGTACCGCTTGCGAGAATACTCAAATCCTTGTCGATATGATGATGGTGAGATAGAGTGATTCTCATAAATCAACCTTTTTCAATGAGAATGAGTGAAAGCCCTTTCGGATCGAAAGTCCCTCATTCGACATTTTCAAGGTGTCCGCTTGTGAGTTTGGATTATGTTGTCATGATTTTCCTCAGCAAAGTTTGTAATGCCGATTTGACAAAACCATCGTGCATAAAAACCAGTTGAAATCGTAGTACATGTGTATATGTGTTCTTGATAGTGCGTGAATACATGTTACATATTGCCTAAGGCCGTGTCTAGCAGGAGACATACTTTCAAGAGTCAGAGATATCGACAGGTAAGTATATCTCTATCCCTTGGATATCTATGACTATCCAGGAATCCCTAACCTGTTCGAGCAATCGTCAGGCCCCCATATTGAATCATTTTATTGAGATCTTTAGATGCCTTTGATGATGTTTAGGTGTCTATTGATCAAGCCTTTTCAGGTACCTTTGACGATGTCCAGGTACTTTGTCAAGAAACCCTTAAACACTTGGGCCAGCCCATTTGTTCACCAAATCACAGATTTTCACACAATCTCAAGAGTATTCCCCCGTGACATGCCTATGAGCAGGTATAGGCATGGCGGCCAAATCTTTGTGGATGCGTATGAGCAGGTATAGGTATCTCATAAAGGTCGAAATATTTCTTTAATCTCGGGTATTCCCCCGTTACATGCCTATGAGCAGGTATAGGCATGGCGGCCAAATCTTTGTGAATGCATATGAGTAGGTATATGTATTTTACAAAGGTCAGAATACTTTTCTTATCTCGGATGTTCCCCCGCTACTCACCTATGAGCAGATATAGGTGAAGCGGCCAAATCTTTATGAATGCATGTGAGCAGATATATGTATTTCGTAAAGGTCGGAATATTCTCATTATCCCGGATGTTCCCCCGCTACTCGCCTATGAGCAGATATAGGTGAAGCGGCCAAATCTTTATGGATGCATATGAACAGGTCTATGTATTTCATAAAGGTCGGAATATTCTCTCAATCCTAAGTGTTTCCCCGCAGTTCACTTATGAGCAGATATAAGTGAGGCGGCCAAATTTTTATGAATGCGTATGAGCAGATATATGTATTTCATAAAGGTCGGAATATCCTCTTGATTTCAAAAGTTCCCCTACAGTTCACTTATGAGCAGGTATAAGTGAAGCGGCCAAATCTTTGCAAACACCTATGGAGATGTATAGGTAGTTTGTAAAGGTCGGAACTGTTCTCACGAATCCAGATGATGATTGGATATGTCGAGTTTTCTTCGTGTGTTTTGACTTAATTGCAGATCACCGAAATCTATCAATGTGTGTTAGGCAATACCTATGGGACTGAGCCCAGACATTTGCCAAATAACATACAAGTCAAAGTCGTGCCTTGAATTGCATTATCTCGCTCTTGTCAGGTAAGTAATTCCAGGTATGCTTTCTATTCAAGTCAGCATGCATCATTTTTTAATACATTTTTAAAAAAATGGGAATCATAATCCTGACAAAAACAACATTCATTGCATTTGCATAGTCGAAATTTAGGTATCATTTAGTCTTTGAATGCAACATCTATGAGTGCACCTTCAAAGAGGGGCAGCTGTTGACAGCTAAATTTTACCGACCATTTAGTGTAATTTGCATAGAAAATTATAGATTAAATTTTTAACCCCTAAACAAAAATATTTAAATTGCATAACATATAGTTTAGGTTCGTTCTAATTTAATTGCATTTTTTTGCGTCAGACCGATGGCGAACGAGCTTAAAATTCATCTAACAAAACTCGGCTCACTTGGAAGGCAAGGGCCCGAAATCATGAGTCAAATAGGTTTGGTCGTTTTAATTTGAGCTTAATTCAGCCCATTATGTTCAATTAAATTAAAGCCCAAGTTAATTCAGCCCGCTTAGGAATTAAATGAAATTAAATGAAAATTAGAGCCTAAGCCCAAGCCTAAGCCCATTAGGACTAGCGAGCCCATTTAATTGACCTAGGTTAGCATTTTATAAACATGTTTAGGTCAGATTTTAGGAGGAGGGACACAATGTATACAGATCTGATTTTTTTAGAGAGTCCAAGTGAGAGAGAGGGAGAAGACCGGTGAACCGCCGCAGCCGCTCGCGTGCGTCCGCCGTCGCGTCGCTTGTTGCCGCCGCCGCTTGCTGTGCCCCCCACGATGCCGCTGTCCCGACGGAGAACATCTCCGCCGCTTTAAACAGAGAAGCTACCGCTTCTGTTGCGGCTTCTTCGTGCACTCCACGCCCATAGCAACCTACTGCTCCCTCTCGCCACATAAGCCCGATGACGTCCTGCTACGCTGAGCCTCATCTGCCGTCAACATGGACTGCTGCTGCTTCTCTGATTCGTCACCAACGTTGCTGCTTCTTCACTCTACGTTCTTCTCCAACTGCCCTGCACAGTCCAACTTCCTTAGTCAACCGAGAAAGTCGCCGCTGCTACCCATGCGACATTCTTCATCAGCGACGCCCCAGCAGGTCTTCCAGTGAAGCCACCGCAACGTGGACAGTTCCCTTGTAAGTTGAAGCTGACCTTGACGACTCCCCATGCAGAAGACTCCAAAAGGAGGGGACGTGCATGACGGCTCTTGCTTGTTTCTTCTCTACCTAGCGACCAACCAGTAGCAACGTACTGTAGGCAGCGAATGTCTAGGAGTGATTCCAGCGGGTTCTAAAAAATCCAGACCATTGGCTTCACATCTTGCTGACCTTGTGGCGACTTGCTCTAGCCTAACCCAACGACGCATCATCGTGTCCTTCTCTTGCAGCATCGTCGTCGTTGGAGCCGCACCACAGCCACACCGAGCACGCCGCCGTGACGTCGTCGTCGCCGGAACAGCCCCCTCGGACGCCGCTATTCTGCTTCTCGTGCCGTGACGCCTAGCTATTGCCATCCCTCGCCCCGCCTAGCTGTTCCCTGCCGTCCCGACGTCGCCGTTGTCGGTTGTCCTATCCCGATCCACAAGCTCGATCCCGATCGATTCGAATTTGGAGATTATCTGCAAATTAGGTAATTGGACATTATCCGATAATTTTCAGAACATTTAATTTCCTAATTTGCATATTTTGAATATTGCATGAATATCATGTGGATAATTAAATATCTTTAGATAATGTTCGATATATCCGCAACGCTTGAAATATTCAAAATTAGGAAAATTTCCTAATTTAGCAATGTATTTGAATGACTATCCGACATTATCCCTAAGGTACGATACGCGGTGATACAGAAAATTATTATCCTATCTATAACCACTTGGATACGATAATGATTTTTATTAGCTTTCCAAATTTGAGTGATCGACTTTCCGTCAATATCTATAACCCTATAGATATGACCGATAGTTTGATTTTTGTGCCTAATCCGAATTTGAAGCGAATCTGGCGGATCGCGTGGTTGATTTGAATGTGGATGTTATCTATGTTTAAATTATTTTTCCTTTTCAAATAAAAGAAATTTTAAAAAAATTGTTTTGTTATTTAATTAGAAATTTTGCATGTTTAGGTTTTGAATATATCCCAAAGGATGAGATAATTACTTAATTTAAATTGGGACTTAAGGCGGCATGTTTCCTAGTTTAAATTAGGTATTACTTTAATCCTAACGGATTATTCATGTTATTTTATTATTTCGAATTTTAACAAAAAACCCAAAAAAAAGTCATCCTAGGATAGATTGCATTCTTAATTTGGGTAATTTTTTATTTCGAATTTTAATAGAAAATATAAAAAAAAAGAAAGTCATAGGTTGCATGTTAATTTAGGCATATTTTTAATTTCGAATTTCATCAAAAAATAACAAAAATAAATCATTTGTCCGTCATTAGAATTAGGTCACGCGTTGCATGATATATAGTTTGCATGTTAGGTTGCATTAATCGCATTTCATTTTTGCACGTCATTGCATATAGATTAGAGTTCATTTAAAGAAGTGAAAATCCAAAAATATTGCGTGAATTGCTTGTTAATTAGAAATCATATTAGGATTGTTGATGTGATTTTCTAGCTAACAATGCAGATGCTTGCGTTGCTATGAGGTAAGTCATTCCTCCAAACTTGCAATTTATTCAACGCTTTCTTAGGTGTTAAATTGGTGGTTTGCGCACCCGCATGAACACCTCACATGTTAGTAATTAAGTTAAAATGGATCCAAACTGCCTGCCAAAATATTTTTGAAAAGAAAAGGTACTGAAAGGGCATTAGACTAGATCTAGCGTAATCAAGTCCCCGGGCTTAGAATATCTGGTTCGTAGAAATGAACAATATCTCCCTATGTTTTATTTAGGTTTCTAATCGACCTGCCGCGAATTGATTAGTGGCGACTCCAAGCATGAAAACATTTCCATATTTAAGAACTTAAACCCTAAGTTGCGAATTAGTAGGGCTTGGGAGGGCCCGAGTTAAGTTCAATCTTAATAATCCATTAGCTCGAAAAATAAAAAATTTTTAGGTCGCGACAGGTGTCAACAGCTGCCCTTCTTTGAGATTGAGCTTGTTAGAGGTTGATCTTAAAGACAAGATGACACCTTAATTTTTAGTCGACTGACTAAACAAGGTGGAAATTTCACAACAACTGATTGGGGTCTTTACTTTTGAGATTCGTGATCTAATACAAAGGTTCTCTTTTTGGAACACATTTTGAAAGGTTTTTTTTAATGATTCGAGAGAGAGAGAAACTTACTTGTTTGTGACAGTTTCTTTGTTGCTCCTCCAAGGGTATGAATGAATGATTATTATGAAGATTGTTCTGATTGCTTGGTTTGAGAATGAATTCACGAATCTTGAATGCTTGCGGCTCCTCGCCTTAGGATTTAAATTTGCTCAGTGGTTTTTCACAAGTAAGACTTTGAGTATTTGTCTGATGGTTCTTTGCTAACTAAAACTTTGAAATTTTGCCTAATGATTCCTCACTTGTAGGAGTTCAATTTGCCTAGGGGCTCCTCGTCTGTAGGACCTGGATTTTACTTAATGACTTTCACTAGTAGAAATTTAAATTTTATCTAATGGTTTCTTACCAGTGAGAATTACATTTGCCTAGGGGCTCCTCGCCTATAGGATTTGGGTTTTACCTAGTGGTTCCTCATCAGTAGGAATTGAATTTGCTTAGGGGCTCCTCGCCTGTAGGATTTTTATTTGCTTAATGGTTCCTCACTAGTAGAACCTAAATTTGCCTAGGGGTTCTTCACCATAGGACTTTAGTTTGCCTAGTGGTTCCTCACCAGTAGAAATTGAATTTGCCTAGGGGCTCCTTGCCTGTAGTATTTTAGCTTGTCTAGTGGTTCCTCGTCAGTAGGAATTGAATTTGCCTAGGGCTCCTCGCCTGTAGGATTTTGAAATTGCCTAAAGGCTCCTTGCCAATAGGATTTGGATGGGCCATGTTTTGGGCCAAAAGAGTTATCCAAGGCTACAGGTTGTGAACACTCAGAGGGTGATAGCTCCGAAGCTACAATCCTGCGATCACTTGAGAAAATTATGAAAATCACCATATTCAAAAGCTGTAAAATTGCGATCACTTATGAGAATCATCACTCAAAAGCTACAAAAGTGCAATTTGCTTTGGAATACCCAATTTTTTTTTTAAAAAAATGTGGTTTTTAAGGATAATCCCACAAAACTTTTGCATGTTTTTTTTAGCTAACCAAAAACTATTTTGAAATGTGGTTTTTTAGATTACCACAAACTTTTTGAAAACTTGATTTTAAGTTGACCAAAAACTTTTCTGAAATGTGGTTTTAAGTTCACCACGAACTACTTGAAAACTTGGTTTTAAGTTGACCAAAAACTCTTCTGAAATGTGGTTTTAAGTTCACCACGAACTGCATGAAAACTTGGTTTTAAGTTGACCAAAAACTCTTCTGAAAAGCAATTTTGAAATTGATCAAAATTGTTTGGAATGTGGCTTGTTTTTTTCACCACCGACTATTTGAAAACCTGATTTTAAGTTGATCAAAAACTATTCAAAACCTTGTTTTGAAATATACATTCTTTGTGTTAAATGCATTTTAGGCAATCAAATTTCCTTTTTAAGAAAGTATTTGAGTAAAATGCTTGCTAACTTTCAAGAAATGATTGAAATAATCATTTGGAAGACCTTCATTAGAAAGGATTTGTTTCAATCTATGAATTTGGTCTTTTCGTTTCTAACAGAAATGAGAATCACTATGTATTTTCTCAATTTATCTCACATAACCAATCTTCGGATATTCGAAGATATTCACAATGTATACAATCCGATTGATCCGACAAGATCTTTTGAAGGATTGTAATGTAAGCTTGGTCAAAGGCTATTCAAAGGATAGGCATTTTGAGGCCAAGAAAAAAAATCTTATTATCTTCAACTCACTTCGGGTCTTCAAGTTAAGAACCTCGAGGATAAGATAAGACATTATTGCACACACTTCTTTAAGTAATGGCTTCTATCATGAAGTCATGTTTTCACTCTCAACATCCTAATCTGAAGAGTCTTTGGAGAGAGGTTGTAATGTCAGTATTAGGTAGGCTCAAAAGGCTCAATTGTTTTTGAATTCAGGGTTTTTGTGAAACTGATGATCTTCTTGGCATTACCACCCTTTTCTTTCGTCCACTAGGGATCTTTTCTTAGCATGAACACAAGAGTTCCTTAGATGCTCATCATGGTCTTTCCTTTTCAACTTCTAGCTTGTTGTGATCTTTGATTTTGCACAACCTTTGCTTTTCTTTTGACTTGACTTTTGTCATTCTTTCCTTTGAATGTTTTTCTTCTTCTTTTCTCTTTTTTTTTCTTTTGCTTACTTTTTTGAGCATTGGTTTTGCTTTTACCAGGCACATTGCTTTTTCATGCCCCAGACTCCTTTTGCACTTATATTTCTAATTCTTTTGGCTTTCTGACCTTTTGAGCTCTAAGGACTCTTTGTCATGCCTTTTGGTTTTTATCGATCTAGGTGGACTCTTTAACAGCATCTGCATTTACAGGATAGGCCGGTTTTGTTCCTACCATATCTATAAGGATCAATGCTCCTCTAGAACGAATCTTCTTGATAATATATGGACCCTCATAATTCGGGGTGAATTTGTCTCGAGGATCTGAATTGTTGAGCATTATTTTCTTCACCACCAAATCATCTATTTCAAAACGTCTTGGTTTCACTTTTCTATTGAAGGATTTAGCAACTCGTCTTTGGTAGGCTTGCCCATGGCATATAGCTCTTAACCTGTAACATCCCGAAATTTGACTCAATCTCTGGAATGAATGAAATGAGTATTATTCGATATTTCATTTTCGTAAGTCTCGCCCGGAGCTGATCACTCACGGGATACTGACCAGATGGGAATGGTCAACTAGGAATAGATACGTGGACTGATGACCCGGTCGCGAGTCAAGCCTAACTTAGGATAATGACGAGAAAGTATTTTGGGCCAATGTGAACCGATCATCCGAAATGGACGATTGTGCCATCGAAACTAGTGATAATTCCTCTCGTTCCCTCTCTCGAGCTCACCGCGATTCGGACAACCCGAGGTCGAAACGTTTGAATCCTAAACGGCCACCCGTTAGTAAGAGATTTAGAAATTAGAAATTTGATGATTTGATCGTGAAATTTAATCCGGACATCGAGAACGATTTTCGTGAATCTCGGGATAGTTTTTATGAGGACGACGTCAAATTAAGCTGGCCATATGTGTATAGAACTTGTACGGTCGAAAAATTAGCGATTCAACCTGGTACCGGAAATTAATGTCGGTTTTGCCCCTATGCCCTCTCATATTCCGAATTTGAAATGCTTGTGGAGTGTGACACTTGACACTCTCACTCTTTCCCTTGCATGTCATCATTTTATCCTAAATCCACACTCTACATCTTGCTCTCCCCCATGCAAAACCATCATCACACTTCATCACCCTTTTCTTTCACTCACTCTCTCTTCCTTTCTCTCTCCCTCACTCGCCCTCTCCCCCTCACGCCGGCCATCCCCTCTCCTCCCCCGTGCGCCCTCTCTCTCGGCCTCACGCCGCCGTCCACCGCCGCTGAAGCCACCGTCCGCCGGTGCTGCCGCCGTGCAGCCACCGCGTCCCCCTCGCCTCACCACCTCCAACCGACCGTCCCCCTCTTTCTCTCTTTCCCTCTCTCGCTGTCCTGACTGGCCGAGATCAGCTCAGCCCGTCGCCGCCCCGCCAAGGCCGCCGCTGTTGGTCGCCGTCACCCCCTTGCCGCTGTTCCTCACCATTTCTTCTCCATTTCCATCCTATCCAGCTGCATGAAGAGGAGTCCGACGCCGGTCAGCCAAGGAGGGGCACGCTGACCGCTTGCCTTCCGCCGAGGAGCACCGCCGGCCGCCGCTCGCCGTGGCCACTGTCACTGCCCTTCCTCCGTCGACTCTTTCTCCCTTTCTCGGTTGCATGTAGGAGAGTAGCCGCCGGTTCAGCCACGCCGCCGTCTCTCCTTTTTCTCCCCGCCGTGGCTGCATGCACAGCTGAGCCACCGCCGGACCTGTTCATCGCCGCTGCCCCCTCGCCGCCGTCCCTTCCTTCTCGGCGCATGCACGGCTGACCGCCGGCCAGCCCTCGCCGTCTCTCCCTATTTCCTTCCGCCACTCACTGTTCTACTCTCTCTCGCCGGAACAGCCGCGCCATTGCCGTCCGCTGCATAGACCGCCGACCGCCGTGCCTCCACCGGACTGCTCACTGTTCGCTGTCACCGCCGTGAGCAGCAGCCGCCCGAACCCACTCAGCCACTCGTTCGGTTCCCCCTCGCCGTGAACAGCAGCCGCACCGGCCGTTGGACGCCGCCGTAGCTGCTGTGAGTCGCCGGACCACCGGTCATCACTCGCCGTCGCCCTTGGGAATTGTTGTCGCTGGTTCCACCGTTCACCGGTGATCGGCCGCCTTTCCCCATCGCCCGAGCTTGGATTTAGGTGGGTGTGAACCTCTAAACCCTAATTAGGACGATTATGCGTTTTAACGGGATTAGGTTGTGTTTAGGATTCGATTAGTGTCAATTAGGAATTTTATGGATTTGCATGTTATTAGTGAGTATCGGGAAACTATCGGTAGTCGACAAACAGAAAATTAGAAATGGATTAGAGGTCCAAAGGTTAGGAATTAGCTGCTGTCCACATTGGATTTTGAGGGCCAATTCCACGATAGTTTGAGAATCGAGTTGATTGGATTGCCGGGATTGCCGGGGTAACTGACTTGCATGTCGATTGGGCAATTGTGATGATTTGGGTCTACTATGTCGCACGTTCGTGTGATCAACAATGTGGAATGTGATTGGTGAATTATCAATGTGCGTCATAAGTGCCGTATTCACATGGGATGCTCTGAATTAATTGATTGGGCCGACTGAGCATATGACGTGGATCATTGATCATGATATGTTGGCATTGAATTGCGTGGATATTCTGCCGTGGTACATTGCACCAACATTCGTGTGCGGAATTGCATGGCTACGCATTATGCATGCCGAGTATGAGGCTTGTGGAAATTGTGCGAGAATGCGTGTGTGCCATGGACATGTGATCACCTAATTATACCCTGATGCGTTTACGCGGGGTTCAGATAAAAACCGGTTGTGTGAATGTGTGATCACCTTCGCTCTGATGCGTTTACGCGGGGTGTGCCGTCCTCATGCACTTTGGAGCAGGACGATGCCCGGTACGTCCGGAAGACAACCATCCTGATGCGTTTACGCGGGCTCTGATTTGTAAAGGAGATCGGTGTTGCGCCTAATGCGTGAGGACGCGGGCTAGCGACACTGGGCCTGGGGCGTCTCTACGCTGGCCACGGAGTGTTGTGATTGGTCTTCGGACCGGATCTTCGGATCGGACCTTCGGGTCGGGCCTTCGGGTCGAGTTAATGAAATAAGTGGCTAACGTGTGATGCATAGTGTCTGATTATGTGATGGAATCCGCTGGACATGGTATGGGACGTGTCTAAGTAGATTTCATTTTATAATTGGAACACGAATGAAAATTTGTGCTAGGATGCCATAGGAGTTCGATTGTGGGCATGGCGAGTTAGTGGCATTTGCATGCATATGAATGCATGAGATAGTGTGCTGAATTGTGTGACTCGGTGAACCATACTTGGAATTGTCACTAAAGGTTTTGAGCATGCGTGTGACGTACGCGTGATCGAGAATGCCGCATGTGAAATATGATATTATGGGATTGTCTAACCTGCAAGGTCATTGAAATGTCGATTTGGGCCTACGGGCCTAAGTCATCCTTGTATGCGTGTGATTTGTTTTACCCGTCAGGAGATGCATGTTAGCCTAATTTAGGTTTAGGAGTTTTATACTCACTGAGATGTGTCTCACGATTTTTATAACCCAACCTTTCAGACCCGCGTCCATGACGGATCCACCTGTCCCGGTACGTTTTGGGATTCCCCTAGATTACGAGCACATTATGACTGCACATCCGGTGGGGAATGGGGAGGTGTACTTGAGGCATTACTCTGCGATTAGTGTAGACGTGGGTACGACACATCCTGAAGTTCATGAGTATGTAGCCTGGTGTTTCCGGGACCGTTTTGGAGACGAGTTTGGACCCCTTCGCACAATGGATGTCCCGTTCACCATAGAGGGCCAGCTTGACCCGCAGTACCCGAATGGTGAGATTGTGGATTCCGAGATGAATGAGGAGGAGACTATAGGTCCTTTTGCCTGGTACGAGCCTGCCGAAGACGAGGAGTTAGGAGGTGTGGATCACGAGCCAGTTGTGGAGGACCCAGTGGTGGAGCCAATGGAGGTCGACGAAGCCGAGCCGATGGATACCGAGGAGTCCGAGGAGGAGATTCCTAGCGAGGATTCAGAGATACCCGACAGTTCGTCCGAGTCCGATGGCTCAGATCCGGATTGGGTGCCCTAGGCTAGGCTTGGTTTTCTTTTTAT
The DNA here is from genome assembly GCA_031216185.1 of Syzygium aqueum. Lineage (NCBI taxonomy): Eukaryota > Viridiplantae > Streptophyta > Magnoliopsida > Myrtales > Myrtaceae > Syzygium > Syzygium aqueum. The sequence goes on from CM062237.1 coordinate 680,846, forward strand.
GAGGGTAGACACTTTTTGGACTTAGGACCCTCTGCTGTTGGTTGTTGTCTCTCTTGATTGCACCTTATTTCTAATGCCGCTTTCCTTGGAACAATGTAAGAATGTTTATGGTAGTTATGGTATGGATGTGTACGTTGCCTCAGTTCTCCTTGTGTTACTTCCCTGGTTCTCATATTCATTCTGTCACGGTGTTTTATATCTTTGCTTCCGCTTGTGCTTGACATTCTGTTTTGGGGAAACGGGTCGATGACGACACACCCTGGGACGTCGTACTACTATATCGACCATCGAACGGGTTGTCGCGTGCCGGGGAGGTCAGGGCGTGACAACCCCCCCTCGTTGAATTGGTATCAGAGCAAGGTCAGCTCGATCTGATTAGGTCGAAGCCTGGAGTGATAAGGAGCGATGAGACCATGGGTAGTCAGTTAGGTTGACCACGTGTGCTACATGTATCTCCTGACATTGTGTGATGATTGGCATATATTATTATTATGACCCATGATGTGCAGGTGCGGCAGGACCCGAGGTGAGTATGTGGACCCCTTGGGTGATGCGTTGAATAGTCTTTGTTAAGTTGCATGCTAGTTGTTTAGGTGTTGTTTGAGACCTGCCTAGGACTTAGACTGGATAGATTGGTTTAAGTCTCTAATTCCTTAATGGAATTATAGCAGGGAGTTGAGCTATCAGAGTTGACAAGATAAGTAGGAGAAGAGGAAAGGAGCCTCAAGCTCAACATAGTGGGGGTGCCCGCGAGGCTAGGGACCCCAGGTTTGACGAGGTCATGGAGACCCTTCATGAGATAGGACACATCTTCGGACTGCAGGCGCAAGAGAAAGCCGCAGCCCACGCTTAGGCTGCCGAGGCTGCAGCGATTGCTGGCAATGGGGGAAACCAAGCCCAGCAGGGGCAAGATCATCCAGGTGGAATTAGGCAAATGCCCCGTTTGGTAGAGCAGTTCATGAAGATGAAGCCGCCAAAGTTTCATGGTCGTGGTGACCCTGAAGCCGCACCAAGATGGATAGAGGAATTGGAAAAGACCTTTAAGGTTCTGGGATGCAATGATGAGGAGAAAGTAGCATTGGCAGTATATCAGCTGCAGGATGGTGCAAATGACTGGTGGAGTGCTATAGAAAGCGGAGTGTTTCCCGAAGGAACGGCCCTGACTTGGGCAGTGTTTGTGGAGAACTTCTATGAGAAGTATTTCTCGAAGAACGCTCAGGAGAAAAAGTTGACGGAGTTCATGAGGTTGCGTCAAGGCCCGATGACTGTGGACCAGTATGAGGCAGAATTTGCAAGGCTGGCAAAGTTCGCGCCGACCATGGTCGCGAATCCGAGGGACAAGGCTCGGAGATTCCGGGATGGGCTGAGACCGGATCTTCGGAGCCAGATTCTGTCACACGACATCAAGGAATATGGAGAGATGTTCAGGCGGGCCCAGATAATTGAGCGTGATCAGCAGGAAAGGATAGCCGCTTCTGGAGCGCGGTTTATTCGGGGCAAGGATAATCGTAGGTCGGGGAAGAAGCCTATGGCAGGCAACCGAAGGTTCGTTCCCCCGATTAGGCAGGACATCGGGAAACCGAGTGGCCAGACAGGGAGATTCGGAGCTTGCTTCAAGTGTGGGAGTACGGAGCACCAGATTCGCAGCTGTCCACAGGCACGTCCTCAAGGACCGTAACGGGCACCTCAGCAGTACCAGCCCCGAGCAGGAAATCAGGCCGGGAATCCCCCACCGGCGAATCAAGGACGACCGCCCGCTCAGGGAAGAGTTTATGCTGTCGCGCGTCGGGCGTGGTCACAGGTACGATTTCCTTATGTGGCCATGCCGCTTATGCACTGTTTGATTCAGGGGCAACCCATTCATTCATTTCGGAGTAGTTTGTTAAGTTGATTGGTTTAGTACCGGTGATGTTAGAGATTGCGCTTTGTGTGACGACGCCAATGAATGATAGGGTGCTAGTTTCCTTTGGATGCCCTAGTTGTGAGATAAATATTGGGGGTAAGGATGAGAGTATCGACTTGGCAGTGCTGGCCATGTTCGATTTCGATGTGATTATAGGGATGGACTGGTTAGTCCGACAGAAGGCTGTATTAGATTGTAGTAATAGGACGATCCGATTTAATCCTGATGGACGTCCTAGCTTTGAATTCCAGGGGAACCGAGGAGGGACCTCGACCCCATGGATATCTTCGATAGAAGGGAGTAAATTGCTAGAGGATGGGTGTGAAGGTTATTTGGTGAATGTAGTGGATCCGACCTTGGTGGAATCTAAGTTGGATGATATACCAGTTGTGTGTAATTTCCCCGAAGTCTTTCCTCAGGAATTGCCGGGTTTACCACCCGACCGAGAAGTGGAGTTCGTTATAGAATTGGCACCCGGGACTGAACCGATATTGAAGGCCCCGTATCGAATGTCCCTGTCCGAACTAAAGGAGTTGAAGGTCCAAATGCAGGAATTGTTGGACAAGGGTTTCATCCGCCCCAGTGCGTCCCCATGGGGAGCGCCAGTCCTGTTTGTGAAAAAGAAAGATGGGACCCTAAGGCTATGCATAGATTATCGGCAATTGAACCAAGTGACTGTGAAGAATAAGTACCCTCTCCCAAGGATTGACGACTTGTTCGATCAATTGCAAGGAGCCTCGGTGTTTTCCAAAATAGACTTGAGGACAGGTTACCATCAGTTGAGGATCAGGAAGGAGGACATTCCGAAGACTGCCTTTAGGACGAGGTATGGGCATTATGAGTTCACAGTGATGCCTTTTTGGATTAACAAATGCCCCAGCTGCTTTCATGGATTTGATGAACAGGGTGTTTAGAGAATTTTTGGATCGGTTTGTCATAGTGTTCATCAATGATATCTTGGTTTATTCGAAGTGTCCCGAGGATCATGAGGAACACTTGACGAAGGTGCTACGGACCCTAAGAGAACACGCATTGTACGCCAAGTTCAGCAAATGCGAGTTTTGGCTTAGCCAAGTAGGATTTCTTGGACACATCATCTCTGGAGATGGGATTTCCGTGGACCCGACTAAAGTGGAAGCAGTAACGAAGTGGCCTAGGCCTACGTCCGTAACGGAGATAAGGAGTTTTCTTGGTTTGGCTGGCTACTACAGACGATTTGTGGAGGGATTTTCGTTGATAGCCATGCCCTTGACTAGATTGCTGAAGAAGGAGACGAAGTATGTCTGGGATGACAAGTGTGAAAGGAGTTTCCAAGAGTTGAAGCGTAAGTTGACGACCGCTCCTATTTTGACCATTCCGTCTGGACCCGGAGGGTTTGAGATAGATAGTGATGCTTCACTCAGAGGACTCGGATGTGTGCTCATGCAACATGGGAAAGTGATAGCATATGCGTCACGCCAGCTAAGACCCCATGAGATGAACTACCCAACGCATGATTTAGAATTGGCAGCGATTGTTTTCGCACTTAAGATTTGGAGGCACTACCTGTGCGGGGAGAAGTTCCAGATTTTCACGGATCACCAAAGCCTCAAGTATCTGTTCTCGCAAAAGGAGTTGAATATAAGGCAGCGTCGATGGATGGAATTGTTGAAGGACTATGACTGCGACATCCTGTATCATCCGGGTAAGGCAAACCGGGTGGCAGATGCCTTAAGCCGCAAGTCGAGTATGGCTCATTTATTGGTTAAGGAGTAGACGTTATTGGAAAAGCTGAGAGATTCAGAGTTTAAGTTCGAAGTAAGCCGAGTGTCCAGCTTGTTCGCAACATTAAGAATTGAACCAGAGGTTCAGGTTAAGATCAAGGAACTTCAACCTTCGGACCCCGAGATTCAGAAGATTATGGAAATGGATGCGGCAAAGAGGAAGCCCGATTTCCAAGTGTCCGCGGATGGGATTTTAAAGTATCGTGGCCGACTTTGCGTGCCAGATGATGAAGGACTTAAGGAGGAAATTCTGAGCGAGGCTCATCGGAGTCAGTATAGTATCCACCCGGGTAGTACAAAGATGTACCAGAATCTGCGTCAACATTATTGGTGGAATGGCCTGAAAAAGGATGTGGCTAAGCATGTGGCCAAGTGTCTGACGTGCCAGCAAGTGAAGGCACAGCACTGCAAGCCAGGTGGATTGTTACGACCGTTAGAAATTCCCGAATGGAAGTGGGAGCATATTACGATGGACTTCGTGACGGGTTTACCGCGAAGCCAAAGAGGACACGACTCGATTTGGGTCATAGTGGATCGTTTGACTAAGTCTGCACACTTCCTGGCAGTACGAAAGGACTTGGAATTAGAAAAGTATGCAGAGTTGTATGTACGACAAATAGTGCGTCTTCATGGAATACCAGTGACGATCACCTCGGATCGTGATCCAAGGTTTACGGCCAACTTTTGGAAAAGCCTGCAAACGGCCTTAGGAACGAGGTTGCAATACAGTACGGCCTACCATCCACAAACAGACGGCCAGTCGGGAAGGACGATTCAAACCCTAGAGGATATGTTGAGAGCATGTGTTTTAGATTTCTAAGGGAAGTGGGAAGAGCAATTGCATTTGGTGGAATTTGCCTACAATAACAGCTTTCAGCAGAGTATACAGATGGTGCCTTTTGAAGCTTTGTATGGTTGAGCCTGTAGAACGCCACTGTGCTGGAATGAAGTTGGTGAGCGAAGTATCACAGGTCCGGAACTGGTACAGCAAACCGTAGAAGTAGTGGAAGTTATCCGGGATAGATTAAGGGCTGCTCAGAGTCGCCAGAAGAGTTACGCTGACAGAAGACGACGACCCTTGGAGTTTCAAGTAGAGGATCATGTGTTTCTCAAGGTGACGGCAATGAAAAGACTATCCCGATTCGGCAAGAAAGGAAAGCTTAGCCTGAGGTATGTCGGGCCATTTGAGATCCTAGAGAAGATTGGAGATATGGCATACCGACTAGCCTTGCCTCCCAACCTATCCCAGGTGCACAATGTTTTCCACGTGTCGATGCTAAGGAAATACGAACCGGATCCGACTCAAGTTTTAAGATACGAGGAAGTGGACGTGGATGACAGAGTGACATACGTGGAAAAGCCGGTTAGAATCGAGGACAAAAAGGACCGAGTACTAAGGAACAAGACGATTCCGATGGTCAAGGTAGTTTGGGAGCATCATGGAACGGAAGGCACTACTTGGGAAAGTGAAGAGGCCATGCGACGTCAATACCCCCAGCTGTTCGAGTAGGTTGATGTGGGTTTTAAATTTTGAGGACGAAATTTTTGCAAGGGGGGAAGAATTGTAACATCCCGAAATTTGACTCAATCTCTGGAATGAATGAAACGAGTATTATTCGATATTTCATTTTCGTAAGTCTCACCCGGAGCTGATCACTCACGGGATACTGACCAGATGGGAATGGCCAACTAGGAATAGATACGTGGATCGAGGACCCGATCGCGAGTCAAGCCTGACTTAGGAGAATGACGAGGAAGTATTTTGGGCCAATGTGAACCGATCATCCGAAATGGACGATTGTGTCATCGGAACTAGTGATAATTCCTCTCGTTCCCTCTCTCGAGCTCGCCGCGATTCGGACAACCCGAGGTCGAAACGCTTGAATCCTAAACGGCCACCCGTTAGTAAGAGATTTAGAAATTAGAAATTTGACGATTTGATCGTGAAATTTAATCCGGACATCGAGAACGATTTTCGTGAATCTCGGGATAGTTTTTATGAGGACGACGTCAAATTAAGCTGGCCATATGTGTATAGAACTTGTACGGTCGAAAAATTAGCGATTCAACCCGGTACCGGAAATTAATGTCGGTTTTGCCCCTATGCCCTCTCATATTCCGAATTTGAAATGCTTGTGGAGTGTGACACTTGACACTCTCACTCTTTCCCTTGCATGTCATCATTTTATCCTAAATCCACACTCTACCTCTTGCTCTCCCCCATGCAAAACCATTATCACACTTCACTTCACCCTTTTTTTTCACTCACTCTCTCTTCCTTTCTCTCTCCCTCACTCGCCCTCTCCCCCTCACGCCGGCCATCCCCTCTCCTCCCCCGTGCGCCCTCTCTCTCGGCCTCACGCCGCCGTCCACCGCCGCTGAAGCCACCGTCCGCCGGTGCTGCCGCCGTGCAGCCACCGCGTCCCCCTCGCCTCACCACCTCCAACCGACCGTCCCCCTCTTTCTCTCCTTCCCTCTCTCGCTGTCCTGACCGGCCGAGATCAGCTCAGCCCATCGCCGCCCCGCCAAGGCCGCCGCTGTTAGCTGCCGTCACCCCCTTGTCGCTGTTCCTCACCATTTATTCTCCATTTCCATCCTATCCGGTTGCATGCAGAGGAGTCCGACGCGAGTCAGCCAAGGAGGGGCACGCTGACCGCTTGCCTTCCGCCGAGGAGCACCACCGGCTGCCGCTCGCCGTGGCGACCGTCGCTGCCCTTCCCCCGCCGACTCTCTCTCCCTTTCTCGGTTGCATGCAGGAGAGTAGCCGCTGGTTCAGCCACGCTGCCGTCTCTCCCTTTTCTCCCCGCCGTGGCTGCATGCACAGCTGAGCCACCGCCAGACCTGTTCATTGCCGCTGCCCCCTCGCCGCCGTCCCTTCCTTCCCGGCGCATGCACGGCTGACCGCCGACCAGCCCTCGCCGTCTATCCCTATTTCCTTTCGCCACTCACTGTTCTGCTCTCCCTCACCGGAACAGCCGCGCCATTGCCGTCCGCCGCCTAGACCGCCGACCGCCGTGCCTTCGCCGGACTGCTCACTGTTCGCCGTCACCGCCGTGAGCAGCAGCCACCCGGAGCCACTCAGCCACTCGTTCGGTTCCCCCTCGCCGTGAACAGCAGCCGCACCGGCCGTGGGATGCCGCCGTAGCTGCTATGAGTCGCCGGACCGCCGGTCACCATTCGCCGTCGCCCTTGGGAATTGTTGCCGCCGGTTCCACCGTTCACCGGTGATCGGCCGCCTTTCCCCTCGCCCGAGCTTGGATTTAGGTGGGTGTGAACCTCTAAACCCTAATTAGGACGATTATGCGTTTTAACGGGATTAGGTTGTGTTTAGGATTCGATTAGTGTCAATTAGGAATTTTATGGATTTGCATGTTATTAGTGAGTATCGGGAAACTATCGGTAGTCGACAAACAGAAAATTAGAAATGGATTAGAGGTCCAAAGGTTAGGAATTAGCTGCTGTCCACATTGGATTTTGAGGGCCAATTCCACGATAGTTTGAGAATCGAGTTGATTGGATTGCCGGGATTGCCGGGGTAACTGACTTGCATGTCGATTGGGCAATTGTGATGATTTGGGTCTACTATGTCGCACGTTCGTGTGATCAACAATGTGGAATGTGATTGGTGAATTATCAATGTGCGTCATAAGTGCCGTATTCACATGGGATGCTCTGAATTAATTGATTGGGCCGACTGAGCATATGACGTGGATCATTGATCATGATATGTTGGCATTGAATTGCGTGGATATTCTGCCGTGGTACATTGCACCAACATTCGTGTGCGGAATTGCATGGCTACGCATTATGCATGCCGAGTATGAGGCTTGTGGAAATTGTGCGAGAATGCGTGTGTGCCATGGATATGTGATCACCTAATTATACCCTGATGCGTTTACGCGGGGTTTAGATAAAAACCGGTTGTGTGAATGTGTGATCACCTTCGCCCTGATGCGTTAACGCGGGGTGTGCCCTCCTCATGCACTTTGGAGCAGGACGATGCCCGGTACGTCCGGAAGACAACCATCCTGATGCGTTTACGCGGGCTCTGGTTTGTAAAGGAGATCGGTGTTGCGCCTGATGCTTGAGGACGCGGGCTAGAGACACTAGGCCTGGGGCGTCTTTACGCTGGCCACGGAGTGTTGTGATTGGTCTTCGGACCGGATCTTCAGATCGGACCTTCGAGTCGGGCCTTCGGGTCGAGTTAATGAAATAAGTGGCTAACGTGTGATGCATAGTGTCTGATTATGTGATGGAATCCGCTGGACATGGTATGGGACGTGTCTAAGTAGATTTCATTCTATAATTGGAACGCGAATGAAAATTTGTGCCAGGATGCCATAGGAGTTAGATTGTGGGCATGGCGAGTTAGTGGCATTTGCATGCATATGAATGCATGAGATAGTGTGCTGAATTGTGTGACTCAGTGAACCATACTTGGAATTGTCATTAAAGGTTTTGAGCATGCGTGTGACGAACGCGTGATCGAGAATGCCGCATGTGAAATGTGATATTATGGGATTGTCTAACCTGCAAGGTCATTGAAATGTCGATTTGGGCCTACGGGCCTAAGTCATCCTTGTATGCATGTGATTTGTTTTACCCGTTAGGAGATGCATGTTAGCCTAATTTAGGTTTAGGAGTTTTATACTCACTGAGATGTATCTCACGGTTTTTATAACCCAACCTTTCAGACCCGCGTCCATGACGGATCCACCTGTCCCGGTACGTTTTGGGATTCCCCTAGATTACGAGCACATTATGACTGCACATCCGGTGGGGAATGGGGAGGTGTACTTGAGGCATTACTCTGCGATTAGTGTAGACGTGGGTACGACACATCCTGAAGTTCATGAGTATGTAGCCTGGTGTTTCCGGGACCGTTTTGGAGACGAGTTTGGACCCCTTCGCACAATGGATGTCCCGTTCACCATAGAGGGCCAGCTTGACCCGCAGTGCCCGAATGGTGAGATTGTGGATTCCGAGATGGATGAGGAGGAGACTATAGGTCCTTTTGCCTGGTACGAGCCTGCCGAAGACGAGGAGTTAGGAGGTGTGGATCACGAGCCAGTTGTGGAGAACCCAGTGATGGAGCCAATGGAGCTCGACGAAGCCGAGCCGATGGATACCGAGGAGTCCGAGGAGGAGATTCCTAGCGAGGATTCAGAAATACCCGACAGTTCGTCCGAGTCCGATGGCTCAGATCCGGATTGGGTGCCCTAGGCTAGGCTTGGTTTTCTTTTTATGAGGGTAGACACTTTTTGGACTTAGGACCCTCTGCTGTTGGTTGTTGTCTCTCTTGATTGCACCTTATTTCTAATGTCGCTTTCCTTGGAACAATGTAAGAATGTTTATGGTAGTTATGGTATGGATGTGTATGTTGCCTCAGTTCTCCTTGTGTTACTTCCCTGGTTCTCATATTCATTCTGTCAGGGTGTTTTATATCTTTGCTTCCGCTTGTGCTTGACATTCTGTTTTGGGGAAACGGGTCGATGACGACGCACCCTGGGAAGTCGTACTACTATATCGACCATCGAACGGGTTGTCGCGTGCCGGGGAGGTCGGGGCGTGACATAACCTCTTTTCATCAATCATATTGAGCTGTTCATATCTTTGTTGAATCCACTCATCTTCTGAAAGCTTTAATTAAGTCAATATCCTTAATGAAGGAATCTCCACTTCAACAGGTAGCACCGCTTCCATTCCATAAACCAAAGACAACGGGTTGCCCCAGTTGATGTTCGTATTGAAGTTCGGTATGCCATCAAAGTATACGGCAATCTTTCGTGCCAATCACGATAATTTTCAGCTGTCTTGGCCAGTATCTTCTTGATATTCTTATTTGCCGCTTCGACTGCTCTGTTCATTTGTGGGAGATATAGAGATGAGTTCAGATGTCGAACATGGAAATGTTCAAGAAGATCATCTACAATTCTATTATTCAAATTTGAGCCGTTGTCTGTGATTATTGCTTCTTGAACTTCGTACCTAGCAATGATGTCCCACTTGATGAATCTTGCAACATTCTTGACAGTAACATTTATATATGAATTCGCTTCAATCCACTTGGTGAAGTAATCAATAGAAACCAGAAAGAAACGGTGTCCATTTGATGCCTTAGGATTGATTGGACCAATCATATCAATGCCCCACATCGAAAATGGCCATGGCTCGGACATTTGATGTAGTTCATTTAGCGGTGCATTGATTTTATCCCCATAAACCTGACATTAATGGCAACATCTCACATGTTGGATGTAATCTGACTCCATCGACATCCAGTAATATCCCAATCTCATAATCTTCCACGCTAGAAGATGTCCATTCATGTGTGGTCCACATTCACCTTCATGAATTTCTTTCATGATTTGTTCAGCTTTTATAGCATCTACGCATTTCAATAAGATTGAATCAAATGATTTCTTGTAAAGGGTTTGACCACTGAGAAAGAATTTGTTGGCTATCTTCCTTATAAACTTCCTATCACCCGACTAGCTTTCTTCAGGAAATTTTCTGACTGAAGATACCTCTTGATATCATGATACCATTGTAACATCTCGAAATTCGACTCAATCTCTAGAACGAATAAAACGAGTTTTATTCGATATTTCATTTTTCGTGAGTCTTGCCCGAAGCTGATCACTCTCAGGATACTAACCAAATGGGAATGGCTAACTAGGAACAGGTACATGGACCATGGACCCGATCGCGAATTAAGCCTGATTTAGGAGAATGATGAGGAAGTATTTTGGGCCAATGTGACCGATCTTCTAAACCGGACGGTCATGTCATCGGAACTAGCGATAATTCCTCTCGCTCTCTCGACAATCGAGCTTGTCGCGATTAGGATAACCCGAGGTCGATACGCGTGAATCCTAAATGGCCGCCTGTTAGTGAGAGATTTGGAAATTGGAAATTCGGCAAATTCGATTGTGAAATTTAATCCGGACTTCGGAACCGATTTTCGTGAATCACGGGATGATTTTTGTAAGGACGACATCAAATTAAGCTGGCCACACGTGTATAGGGTTCATATGGTCGAAAATTGGCGATTCGACCCGGTACCGGAACTTAATGTCGGTTTTGCCCCTATGCCCTTTGGAGTTCCGAATTTTAGGGTTTCTAGACCTAGCCCTAGGGTGTGACACTTGTCACTCTAGCCCTTCCCATGCAAGCCATCATGTCATCCAAATTTCCACTCCACCTCTTGGCCTTCCCTATGTTCATCATCATCACTTCTCACTTCTCTCTCTCCCTTCTCTCTCTTACTCGCCCTCTCTCTCTCCCTCACACCAGCCACCTTCTCTCCCTCTCCCCTCCGTGAACTCTCTCTATCTCTCTCGGCCTCATGTCGCCGCTCGCCACCCGCCGGAACCACTGCCCGCCGGTACCACCGCTGTGCACCACTCCCTCTCGCCTCGCCACCACCAATCGATCGTCCCTCTCCTTCTCTCTCTCGCTGTCCCCGACTGGTCAAGGCCTCACGCCAAGCCCAGCTTAGCCGCGCCTCCGCCGGGCTCGTCGCCGCTCCGCCAAGGCCGCCGCCGTCCACCGCCGTCGCCCTTGCCGACCCTCTCTTTTCCTCTCCGTTTTCCCCTCCGTTCCTCTCCTCTCCGACTGCATGCAGAGGGGAAAAGCGCCAGTTAGCCAAGGAGGAGCAAGTTGATCGTCCACCCCACGCCGAGGAGCACCACCGGCTACCGCTCGCCGTGGCCGCTGCCGCTACTCTCCCTCCGCCGTCTCTCTCTCTCTCTCTCTCTCGGTTGCATGCAGCTGGGTGGGTGCCAGAGCAGCTGCACCACCAGCTCGCCGCCGTCCCTCTCTCTCCCTCCTCTCCGACGCGGCTGCATGCACAGTTGAGCCACCGCCGGAGCTGCTCACCGCCGCTGGACCGCTTGCTGTCCACCATTGCCGACCTCATCGAGCCGTCCTTTCCCTCGCCTGTCACTGTTCTGTCCCCCTCTCGCCGGTGCCAAGACACCGGGATGCCGCCCTCCTCCATTGTCGTGCCGTCGCCGTCCGCCACCGAGGCCGCCATCCACCGTGCGCCGCCAGGGCAGTAGCCATCCGCGCCATTCAGCCGCTCGCCGCCTTTCTTCACAGTGAGCTCATAGTTCAGCTGACCGTGAGCCGCCGCCCGTGGCTGCTGTGGATAGCCGGCCGCCGCTCGCCGTCGCTCCCTTGGGAAGAGTGCCGCCGGTTCCACCGTTCACCGGTGATCGGCTGCCGTTCCCTATCGCCTGAGCTTGGATTTAGGTGGGTATAAACCTCTAAACCCTAATTAGGACGATTATGCATTTTAACGGGCTTAGGGCGTGGTTACTAGTCGAATAGTGTTAATTAGAGCTTATATGGATTTGTATGTTATTAGTGGGCATCGGGAAACTATCGGTAGGTGACAAAACAGAAATTAGAAGTGGATTAGAGGTCGAAATGATGAGGATTAGCTGCTGTCCATATTGGGTTTTGATGGCCAATTCCACAGTAGCTTGAGGATTGAATTGATTGGAGTGCCGGGATTGTCGGGGTGATTGAATTGTGTGTTGGTTTGGCAATCGTGACGGCTCGGGTCTACCATGTCGCATGCTCGTGTGATCGACTGTTGTGGAATGTGATTGGTGATTTGTCAATGTACATCATAATGCCGAATACGTCATAAGTGCCAACTTCGCATGTGATGCCCCGTGGTGTTGATTGGGCTAATTAAGCATATGACGTGAATCATTGAACATGATTATGTGGGACATTATGCTGTGGTACATTGCACCAACATTCGTGTGCGAATTGCATGGCCACGCATTATGCATGCCGAGTATGAGGCTTGTGGAAATTGTGCGAGAATGCGTGTATGCCATGGGCTTGTGATCACCTAATTGCCTGATGCGTTCCACGCCGGGTTCAAATAAAAATTGGCAGTGTGCCGTGTGATCACTTAAGGCCTTCGGTTCGTGGCCTTTGGGTCGTGCCGTCCTCATGCACTTTGGAGCAGGACAATGCTCGGTGCGTCCGGAAGACGACCATCCTGATACTTTTACATGGGCTCTGGTTCGTAAGGAGATCGGTGTTGCGCCTGATGCGTTTACGTAGGCTAGAGACATTGGGCCTGGGGCGTCTTTACGCTGGCCACGAAGTGTTGTAAGTGGTCTTCGGATCGTAGTCTTCGGATCGTGGCCTTCGGGTCGGGCCTTCGGGTCGAATTAACAGAATGAAGAATCACGTATGATGCATAGTGCTTGATTATGCAATGGAATCTGCGAAGCATGGTATGGGACGTGTTTAAGCGGATTCTATTTTATAATCGGGACACGAACGGAACTTTATGCCAGAATGCCGTATGAATTAAATAGTGAGCATGACAAGGTAGTGGCATTTGCATGCATATGGATGGATGAGTCAGCGTGTGAGACTGTGCTATTCGGTGATCTATATTTTGAATCGACACTAAAGATTTTGAGCATGCGTATGACGCACGTGTGACTGGGAAGGCTGTGTATGTGACATGATATTATTGATTTACCTAACCTGTAGGGTCATTGAGAATACCGATTTGGGCCAAAGAGCCTAAGTCATCTTGTGTGTGATTTTATTATCCCATCAGGAGATGCATGTTAGCCTAATTTAGGTTTAGGAGTTTTTCACTCACTGAGATGTGTCTCACGGTTTTTATAACCCAACCTTTCAGACCCACGTCCATGACGAAGCCACCTGTTCCGGTACGTTTTGGGATCCCCGTAGAGTATGAGCATACTATGACTGCACATCCTGTAGGGAACGGGGAGGTGTACTTGAGGCATTATTCTCTGATAAGTGTAGATGTAGGTACGACACATCCTGAGACTCATGAATATGTAGCATGGTGCTTCCGTGACCGTTTTGGAGACGAATATGGACCCCTCCGTACTATGGATGTTCCATTTACCATAGATGGTCAGCTAGATCCGCAGTGCCCGAGTGGTGAGATCGTGGATTTTGAAATGGATTCGGAGGAGACTATAGGTCCTTACGGTTGGTACGAGGCTGCTGAGGACGAGGAGCTAGGAGGCGTAGACCACGAGCCGGTAGTGGAGGACTCGGTGGTGGAGCCAATGGAGGTCGACGAAGCCCAGCCGATGGATACCGAAGAGTCCGAAGAGGAAATTCCCAGTGAAGATTCAGAGATACCCGAGAGCTCATCAGAATCTGATGGCTCTGATCCGGATTGGGCACCCTAGGCTAGGCTTAGTCTTTTTGTGAGGGTAGACACTTTTTGATTTTCAGACCCTTTCCTTTATAGCAGTTGGACCCCTTGTCTCTTAGCCCTCTTGACTCATGTGACAGTACTCTTCGTTGCACCCTCTTTTCTATTACCGTTTTCATGAAATGTTGTAAGGATGATTCTGACGGTTTTTGTTATGGATGTGTACGTTACCTAAGTATTCCTTGCGTTGCTTCCCTGGCTCTCGTGATTACTTGTACGGGTGTTTTTAATTTTTGCTTCCGCATGTGCCTTATGATTTGTTATGGGAAATGGGTCGACGATGACAAGTCCTGGGACGTCGTACTATTCCGACCACCGAGCAGGGTGTCGCGTGCCGTGGAGGTCGGGGCGTGACAACCATGGTTCATTATCGAACTCTACTTGAACCACCATACAATGAGCTGGTTGTTCAAGAATATTGATTCTCAATGGTTTTATATCCATACCATCTTCAACTTGTAACAAGGATGACAAAGTTGCAAGAGCATCTGCAAAATGATTCTGAGTTTTTGGAAGATAATCAAATGTTACTTTTTCAAAACTTTCCATTATCTCTTCTAAATATCTATGATAAGGAATTAACTTGGCATCTCGAGTCTACCATTCTCTAGTTGTTTGCACTATGATGAGCATAGAATCTCCATATACTTGCAACCTTTTTACCTCCATTGAAAGGGCTAATTGCAATCCGAGAATGCACACTTCGTATTCAGCAATGTTATTGGTACATGGAAATACCAATTTCGCCGATATCGGATAATGTTAGCCTTCTGGGGAGATTAGTACTGCCCCAGTTCCTGATCCAGATAAGTTGGTTGCATCGTCAAAATACATGGTCCATTTGTCATCGGTTAACGTCAATATGTGGTCATCAAATCGTTCTTCAGGATTGACGATATTTTGCGAATTTTCTACCAGCATGTCTGCTATCGCTCATCCTTTAATCGACTTTTGGGATGAACTCTTGATGTCAAACTCAGATAATAATACTTGCCATTTTGCTAATTTCCCGATCAAGAAGGATTTCTCGAGAAGGTATTTGATCGGATCATTCTCTGTTACTAGCAAAATTTAGTGATGAAGAGTGTATTTCTTAATCTGTGTAGCACCCAAATCAATGCAACGCATGTCTTATCAACTGCTGGGTAATTTGCTTATGATGTTGTGAATTTCTTGCTCAAGTAATAAATGGCCTATTCTTTGCCATCATTTGGTCTTCTTTGTACTAGCACCGCTCCTAATGACTCATGGTGAATTGTCAAGTATAAAATCAGCAGGATCCCAAAAATTGGTGGTACTAACACTGGTGGGCATACTAGATATTCTTTGATCTTGTCAAACACTTGCTGACATTCGGCATCCCATTTTACTCTAGCATTTTTCTTCAACAATTTGAAGAAGGGTTTAGTAGTATCAGAAAGCTGATAGATGAAACGGGCAATGTAGTTCAATCGCCCTAACAAGCTTCTCACCTCTTTTACTGTAGTAGGAGTCTTTAAATCATATATCGCTTTGATCTTGGAAGGATTAATCTTGATTCTTCTGTTATTGACCATAAATCCTAGCAGTTTGCCAGATTTTGCCTCAAATACACATTTGTTGGGATTTAGCCGCAACTTATACCTTTTAAGTCTTTCGAATAATTTGTGAAGCATTTGAACATGATCTTCTCCTTGCTTGGATTTTGCAATCATGCCATCCACATATACTTCAATTTCTTTGTGCATCATGTCATGGAACAGAGTCACCATTGCCCTTTGATACGTGGCACCAGCATTTTTCAAACCGAAAGGCATCACCTTATAACAAAATGTGCCCCATGGTGTTTTCGCCTTATCCTCTTTCTTCATGAGGATTTGATTATATCTTGAAAAACCATCCATGAATGAGAATGTTTCAAATCCAGTAGTGCTATCTACTAATACATCAATATGCAGAATCCTTTCCTTTTGTTCTTCAAATTGATCCATTTCATCATCGGATGAAATCTCATTTTGTCTACTGAGCTCATCATCATCCATGCCACCCCATTCATCGGGCACAATCACCTCACATTTGAAAGCCCACGGTAGTGGAGTATATTTTACTTGGAAGTTGTATTTGCCAGAATCTTCTCCCAAGTTGTCTATAATTTCCCCTTTTAAGAATGCCTCATGACGAAAGCGAGCATCCCCTTGTCGAGCAGCCTTTAATTCAGCCTCATATTCATCTTCATCATTAGGCAATATTATCTCTCCTTCTGTAAGGACCATATTGACTACATTGTGCTTGGGAAGAGGGTTCTGATGCACATTTGGCTCCGGCTCTTGAAACTCAGTATCTTTTTGTCGATGAGCTGCTGAACTTTATATTTCAAGACTACACAATTATCCACATCGTGTCCTCTTTCTCCCATGTGATATGTGCAAGCCTTTGATTCGTCATACCATGGAAACCTTGCAGGATTATCTCTTGGTACTTCTTTGGCCACCAAATGCCTTTCCAATAGCATCGGTAGTAATTTTGATAAGGGACGTGGCAACGGAGTGAATTGCCTCACATGTCTTTTCTTTGGTTCAAACTGTTTTGGATTTCTCCAAGGGACATGAGACTGTTTCGGGAATGAAGCCTGATTAACATCGGGGCTAGATACCATAGCCACGTCGCGTATAGGTTCTTTATCCTTTCTTCCAGGATATGGTCTCCGCGCTATCACTTCTTGAGATTTCTTTTCCTTTAATGTCCACTCAATTCTTTCACCGATTTTCACCAACATGGTGAACGTTTGGCAACCCGATATATGCAACTTGTCATAATACTCAACTGGTAATGACTTCAAGAAGAGTTCAATAAGCTCATCCTCACTTATAGCCGGTTTAACTTGTGAGGCTACAGCTTTTCACCTTTGAGCGTAGGCTCTGAATCCTTCACTTCTTCGTTTCTCAGTTCTGACTAAGTCCTCCCGAGTTGGAAGTGCTTCGACATTGAATTTGTATTGGTGAAGGAATTCTCCTGCCAAATGGTCCCATTCGGTAAAATCTTCTATATCAAGAGCGGTATACCATGCCAAAGTTGCACCCTTCGAGCTATCTTGAAATGTATTGATAAGGAGTGGCATATTGTCTGAATATCTCGCCATTTTACGGAAATAATATTTCAAATGGCTTTTAGGACAACCGGTTCCATCGTACTTGCTCACGAACTCTGGTTCTTTGTAGTTTTCTGGAATAACCACCTTCGCGTATGGCGAAAACTTGTCGAATCTCTGAAGCTCGTAACCTTCGCTTGCTAAGCATTCTTTAGTTTTGGCCAATCGTTTGGCCTCCTCTTCATCCTTGGATGTCTTTTTGGTTTGATCATCCTCTTCCAAATTTACCAACTCAAGCGTAGTCTTTAGAGGATTCTCTTGAACCGGTTCTTTATGTCACGCCCCGACCTCCACGGCAAGCGACGCCCCGCTCGGTGGTCGGAATAGTATGACGTCCCAGGACGCGTCGTCGTCGACCCATTTCCCGTCATACAACATAAGGCACATGCGGAAGCAATAACTAAAAACACCCGTACAGAATAATTATGAGAACCAGGGAAAGCAACATAAGAAGAACTTAGGCAACGTACATATCCATTGAAAATGTCAACAACAAACTTACAGCATCCCTTTTCGAAACAGTAATCAAAAGAAGAGTACAACCAAAAGGGTACTGGCATATGAGTCATGAGGGCTAAGAACCAAGAAGGCCAACAGCTAAAAAGTAGAGGTCTAAAACGCAAAAAGTGTCTATCCTCACGAAAAGACTAAGCCTAGCCTAGGGCGTCCAATCCGGATCGGAACCATCGGACTCTGATGAACTCTCGGGTATCTCGGAATCCTCGCTGGGAATCTCCTCCTCGGACTCTTCAGTATCCATCGGCTCGGCTTCGTCAACCTCCATTGGCTCCACCACCGGGTCCTCTACTACTGGCTCGTGGTCTACGCCTCCTAGCTCTTCGTCCTCAGCAGCCTCGTACCAAGCGAAAGGACCTATAGTCTCCCCTGAATCCATTTCCGAATCCACGATCTCACCACTCGAGCACTACAGGTCTAACTGACCATCTATGGTAAATGGAACATCTATAGTACGGAGGGGTCCATACTCGTCTCCAAAACGGTCACGGAAGCACCATGCAACATAT
Source organism: Syzygium aqueum (assembly GCA_031216185.1). NCBI lineage: Eukaryota > Viridiplantae > Streptophyta > Magnoliopsida > Myrtales > Myrtaceae > Syzygium > Syzygium aqueum. The sequence goes on from CM062237.1 coordinate 698,901, forward strand.
TCATGAACTTCAGGATGTGTCGTACCTACGTCTACACTTATCAGAGAATAATGCCTCAAGTACACCTCCCCGTTCCCTACAGGGTGAGCAGTCATAGTATGCTCATACTCTAAGGGGATCCCAAAACGTACCGGGACAGGTGGCTTCGTCATGGACGTGGGTCTGAAAGGTTGGGTTATAAAAACCGTGAGACACATCTCAGTGAGTGAAAAACTCCTAAACCTAAATTAGGCTAACATGCATCTCCTGACGGGAAAAACAAACCACACACATACAAGGATGACTTAGGCTCGTAGGCCCAAATCGGCATTTCAATGACCCTGCAGGTTAGATAATCCCATATTATCACGTATTCGGCATTATGACGTTCATTGACAATTCACCAATCACAATCCACATTGATCGGTCACACGAACACGCGACATGGTAAATCCAATTCATCATGATTGTCAAACCGACACGCAATTCAACCATCCCGGCACTCCAATCAAGTTAATCCACTAACCACCGTTAATTTGGCCGTCAAGTTCCCGACATGGACAGTAGCTAATCCTTTTCATCTCGGCCTCTAATTCTCTTCTAAATCATGCTTTGTCACCTACCAATCGTTTCCCGACATCCACTTATAACATATAAATTCATACGAGTCCTAATCGACCCTAATCGACTAACTGATACACCCTAGGCCCGTTTAAAACGCATAATCGTCCTAATTAGGGTTTAGAGGTTTACACCCACCTCAATCCAAGCTCGGGCGACGGGGAACGGCAGCCAATCACCAGTGAACGGTGGAACCGGCGGCACACTTCCCAAGGAGGCGGCGGTGAGCGGCGGTCGGCTATCCACAGCAGCCACGAGCGGCGGCTCACGGCCGGCGAGGCTCTCAGCTCACTGTGAGGATGGCAGACGAGGATTGAGCAGCTCGAACGGCTGCTGCTCACGGGGGCGCACGGCGGATGGCGGTCTTGGCGGCGGTCGGCGACGATGCGGCTATTCTAGCAAGGGGAAACAGAAGAGGGAGAGGCGTGGAAGGACGGCTTAGTGAGGGTGGCGATGGTGAACAGTGGGCGATCCGACAGCAGCGTGCGGCAGCGAGCAGTTCCGGCGGTGGCTCAACCGTGCATGCAACCGCGACGGAGAGGAGGGAGAGAGGGGAACAGCGGCGAGTTGGCGGCGTGGCTGATCCGGCAGCCACTCAACTGCATGCAGTCGAGAGAGAGAGAGACGGCGGAGAGAGAGGGCAGCGACGGCGGCCACGAAGAGCGGCGGCTGGCGGTGCTCCTCGGCGGAAGGCGGACAGTCGGCGTGCTCCTCCTTGGTTGACCGGCGCCAAACTCCTCTGCATGCAGCCGGAGAGGAGAGGAAATGAAGGAAATACGGAGAGGGACGGCAAGGGAGGTGACGGTGGTGGATGGCGGTGGTCTCGGCGGCGGGCTGGTGGGGCGGCCGAGCTAGGCGGGAGGGTGAACGGCCACGGCAAGGCTTTGCCGGCGTGAACAACGAGAGAAAGAAGGAGAGTGACGGTCTGATGGTGGTGAGGCGATAGAGAGGGCGGTGCACGGTGGTGGCGCCGGCTGGTGACGGCTCCGGTGGGTTGTGGGCGGTGGCGTAAGGCCGAGCGGGAGAGAGAGAGATCGCCGAAGAGAGGAGAGGGAGAGAGGGAGTGTGGCCGGGTGAGGGAGAGAGAGAGTGAGTGAGAGAGAGAGATAGAGGTGAAGTGATATGTGTGATGATGGGTTTCATAGGGGAGTTCAAGAGGTGGAGTGTGGGCTTGGGTGAGATGATGGCATGCATAAGGAAGAACTAGAGTGACAAGTGTCACACCCTAGGGCTAGGTCTAGAACCCCTAAAATTCGGAACTCCAAAGGGCATAGGGGCAAAACCGACATTAAGTTTCGGTACCGGGTTGAATTGCCAATTTTTCGATCGTATGGACCCTATACACGAGTGGCCAGCTTAATTTGACGTCATCCTTATAAAAACTATCCCGTGATTCACGAAAATCGGTCTCGAAGTCTGGATTAAATTTCACGATCAAATTTGTCGAATTTCCAATTTCCAATTCTCTCACTAAGGGACGGCCGTTTAGGATTTATGCGTATCGACCTCGAGTTGTCCGAATCGCGGCGAGCTCGATTGTTGAGAGAACTAGAGGAATTATCGCTAGTTCCGATGACACGACCGTCCGGTTCAGAAGGTCGGTTCACACCGGCCCAAAATACTTCCTCGTCATTCTTCTAAATCAGGCTTAATTCGCGACCGGGTCCATGGTCCGCGTACCTATTCCTAGTTGGCCATTCCCATCTGGTTAGTATCCCGATAGTGATCAGCTTCGGGCGAGACTTACGAAAATGAAATATCAAATAAGACTCGTTTTATTCATTCCAAAGATTGAGTCGAATTTCAGAATGTTACAATTCTTCCCCCTTACAAAAATTTCGTCCTCGAAATTTGAAGTCCACACTAATCTACTCTTACAGCTGGGGGTATTGGCGTCGCATGGCCTTTTCACTTTCCCAAGTAGCACCTTTCGTTCCATGGTACTCCGAAACTACCTTGACCATCGGAATTGTCTTGTTCCTTAGCACTCGGTCCTTTCTGTCCTCGATTCTGACCGGCTTTTCCACGTATGTCACTCTATCGTCCATATCCACTTCCTCGTACCTTAAAACATGAGTCGGGTCCGGTTCATACTTCCTTAGCATCGACACGTGGAAAACATTGTGCACCTAAGATAGGTTGGGAGGCAAGGCTAGTCGGTATGCCATATCTCTAATCTTTTCTAGGATCTCAAATGGCCCTACATACCTTGGGCTAAGCTTTCCTTTCTTGCCGAATCGGGATAGTCCTTTCATTGGCGCCACCTTGAGAAACACATGATCCCCTTCTTGAAACTCCAAGGGTCGTCGTCTTCTGTCGGCGTAACTCTTCTGGCGACTCTGAGCAGTCCTTAGTCTATCCCGAATAACGTCCACTACTTCTACCGTTTGTTGAACAAGCTCCGGACCTGCGATACTTCGCTCACCAACTTCATCCCAGCACAGTGGCATCCTACAGGCCCTACCATACAAAGCTTCAAAAGGCGCCATCTGAATACTCTACTGAAAGCTGTTATTGTAGATAAATTCCACCAAATGCAGTTGCTCTTCCCACTTGCCTTGGAAATCCAGAACACAAGCTCTCAATATGTCCTCTAGGGCCTAAATCGTCCTTTCCGACTGGCCGTTTGTTTGTGGATGGTAGGCTGTACTGTATTGCAATCTCGTTCCTAAGGCCGTTTGCAGAATTTTCCAAAAGTTGGCCGTAAACCTTGGATCACGATATGAGGTGATCGTCACCGGTACTCCATGAAGACGCACTATTTGTCGCACATATAACTCTGCATACTTTTCTAGCTCTAAGTCCTTTCGTATTGCCAGGAAGTGTGCAGACTTAGTTAAACGATCCACTATGACCCATATCGAGTCATGTCCCCTTTGGCTTCGCGGTAATCCCATCACGAAATCCATCGTAATGTGCTCCCACTTCCATTCGGGAATTTCTAATGGCCGTAATAATCCACCTGGCTTGCAGTGCTGTGCCTTCACTTGTTGGCACGTCAGATACTTGGCCACATGCTTTGCCACATCCTTCTTTATGCCGTTCCACCAATAATACTGACGCAGATTCTGGTACATCTTTGTACTACCCGGGTGGATACTATACTGACTTCGATGAGCTTCGCTTAGAATTTCCTCCTTAAGTCCTTCGTCATCCGGCACGCAGAGTTGGCCATGAAACTTTAGGGTCTTATCCTCTGACACTTGGAAATCCGATTTTCTCTTTGCCGCATCCATTTCCAAAATCTTTTGGATCTCGAGGTCCGTAGACTGAAGTTCCTTGATCTTAACCTGAATCTTCGGTTCAATCCTTAATGTGGCGAATAAGCTGGATATTCGGCTCACTTCGAGTTTAAACTCTGAATCTCTTAACTCTTCTAACAGCGTCCACTCCCTGACCAACAAATGAGCCATACTCAACTTGCGACTTAAAGCATCTGCCACCCAGTTGGCCTTACTCGGATGATACAGGATGTCGCAGTATAGTCCTTCAATAGTTCCATCCATCGACGTTGCCTCATATTTAACTCTTTCTGTGAGAATAGGTACTTGAGGCTTTGGTGATCCGTAAAAATTTGGAACTTCTCTCCGCATAAGTAGTGCCTCTAAATCTTAAGTACGAAGACTATCGCTGCTAGCTCCAAATCATGCGTCGGGTAATTCATCTCATGAGGTCTCAACTGGCGCGATGCATACGCTACCACTTTCCCATGTTGCATGAGCACACATCCGAGTCCTCTTAGTGAAGCATCACTATATATCTCAAATCCTCCTGGTCCGGACGGAATGGTCAAAACCGGTGCGGTCGTCAGTTTACGCTTCAACTCTTGAAAACTCTTTTCGCACTTGTTGTCCCAGACGTACTTCGTCTCCTTCTTCAGCAATCTAGTCAAGGGCATGGCTATTGATGAAAATCCTTCCACAAATCGCCTGTAATAGCCAGCCAAACCGAGGAAACTCCTGATCTCCGTTACTGACGTTGGCCTGGGCCACTTCGTCACCGCTTCCACTTTAGTCGGGTCTACGACAATCCCATCTCCAGAAATAATATGCCCGAGAAATCCTACTTGATTGAGCCAAAATTCGCACTTACTGAACTTCGCATATAATGCGTGTTCTCTTAAGGTCCGTAGCACCTTGGTCAAGTGTTCCTCATGCTCTTCAGAACTCTTTGAATATACCAAGATATCATTGATGAACATTATGACAAATTGATCCAGAAATTCTCTAAACACCTTGTTCATCAAATCCATGAAAGGAGCCGGGGCATTTGTCAATCCAAAAGGCATCACTATGAACTCATAATGCCCATACCTCGTCCTAAAGGCAGTCTTAGGAATGTCCTCCTTCCTGATTCTCAACTGATGGTAACCTGTCCTCAAGTCTATTTTGGAGAACACCGAGGCTCCATGCAATTGATCGAACAAGTCATCGATCCTAGGGAGAAGGTACTTATTCTTCACTATTACTTGGTTCAACTGCCGATAATCTATGTATAGCCTTAAGGTCCCATCCTTCTTTTTCACAAACAGGACTGGCGCTTCCCATGGAGACGCACTGGGGCAGATGAAACCCTTATCCAATAATTCTTGCATCTGGACCTTCAACTCCTTTAACTCAGTCAGTGACATCCTATATGGTGCCTTCGATATCGGTTCAGTCCTTGGCGCCAACTCAATAACGAACTCTACTTCTCGGTCGGGTGGTAAACCCGGCAATTCCTGAGGAAAAACCTCAGGGAAATTGCACACTACGGGTATATCCTCTAATCTAGTCTTCGCCATTGATGGGTCTATGACATTCACCAAATAACCTTCGCACCCATCATCCAGCAACTTATTCACTTCTAACGAAGATATCCATGGGGTCAAGGTTCCTCCTCGGTTCCCCTGGAATTCAAAGCTAGGATGTCCATCAGGACTAAATCGGATCGTCCTATTGCTACAATCCAATACAGCCTTATGTCGAACTAACCAGTCCATCCCTATGATTACATCGAAATCGAACATGGCTAGCACTGCCAATCGCAATCTCATCCTTACCCCCAAAATTTATCTTACAGCTAGGGCATCCAAAGGAAACTAGCACCCTATCATTCATTGGCGTCGTCACACAAAGCGCAATCTCTGACAACACCGGTTCTAAGCCAGTCAACTTAACAAACTGCTCCGAAATGAATGAGTGGGTTGCCCTTGAATCGAACAATGCGTAAACGGCGTGTCCACACAAGGAAATCGTACCTGTGACCATGCCCGGTGCATTCTCTGCTTCTCCACGCGCCATAGCACAGACTCTTCCTTGAATGGGTGGTCGTCCTTGATTGGCCGGTGAGGGATTCCCGATTGAATTTCCTGCTCGGGGCTGGTGCTGCTGAGGTGTCCGTTGCGGTCCTTGGGGACGTGTTTGCGGACAGCTGCGAATTTGGTGCTCCGTACTCCCACACTTGAAGCAAGCTCCGAATCTTCCCGTCTGGCCACTCGACTTCCTAATGTCCCGTCTAATTGGGGGAACGAACCGTCGGTTGCCTGACACAGGCTTCTTCCCCGACCTACGATTATCTTTGACCCGAACAAACCGCGATCCAGAAGCGGCTATCCTTTTCTGCTGATCTCGCTCAATTATCTGGGCCCGTCTGAACATCTCTCTATATTCCTTGATATCATGCGACAAAATCTGGCTCCGAAGATCCGGTCTCAGCCCATCCTAGAATCTTCGAGCCTTGTCCCTCGGATTCACAACCATCGTCGGCGCGAACTTTGCCAGCCTTGCAAATTCCGCCTCATACTGGTCCACAGTCATCGGGCCTTGGCGCAACTTCATGAACTCCGTCAACTTTTTCTCCTGAGCATTCTCCGAGCAATACTTCTCATAAAAGTTCTCTACAAACACCGTCCATGTCGGGGCCGTTCCTTCGGGAAACACTTCACCTTCCATAGCACTCCACCAGTCATTGGCACCATCCTGCAGCTGATACACCGCCAACGCTACCTTTTCCTCATCATTGCATCCCAGAACCTTAAACGTCTTTTCCAATTCCTCCACCCATCTTGGTGCGGTCTCAGGGTCACCACGACCATGAAACTTCGGCGGCTTCATCTTCATGAACTGCTCCACCAAACGGGGTATTTGCCTAATTCCACCTGGACGATCCTGCCCCTGCTGGGCTTGATTTTCCCCATTCCTAGCAATCGCTGTAGCCTCGGCAGCCTGAGCATGGGCTGCGGCTCTCTCCTGCGCCTGCAGTCCAAAGATGTATCCTATCTCACGAAGGGTCTCTATGACTTCATCAAACCTGGGGTCCCTAGCTTCGCGGGCACCCTCACTAGGCTGAGCTTGAGGCTCTTTTCCTCTTCTCCTACTCATCCTGACAACTTTGGCAACTCAACTTCCTGCTGTAATTCCAGTAAGGAATTAGAAACCTAAGCCAATCTATCCTGGTCTAAGCCCTAGGCAGTTCTCAAAATAGCAATCAAACAACCAGCATGCGGCTTAACAGGAACTATTCAACACATCACCCAAGGGATTAACATACTCACCTCAGGTCCTGCCGCACCTGCACAATACGGGTCATAATGATACATGCCAAATCATCACACAATGTCAGGAGATACATGTAGCACGCACGGTCAACCTAACTGGCTATCCATGGTCTCATCGCTCCTTATCACTCCAGGCTTCGACCTAATCGGATCGAGCTGACCTTGCTCTGATACCAATTCAACGAGGGGGTTGTCACGCCCCGACCTCCACGGCATGCGACGCCCCGCTCGGTGGTCGGAATAGTACGACGTCCCAGGACGCGTCGTCGTCGACCCATTTCCCGTCATACAACATAAGGCACATGCGGAAGCAATAACTAAAAACACCCGTACAGAATAATTTTGAGAACCAAGGAAAGCAACATAAGAAGAACTTAGGCAACGTACACATCCATTGAAAATGTCAACAACAAACTTACAGCATCCCTTTTCGAAACAGTAATCAAAAGAAGAGTACAACCAAAAGGGTACTGGCATATGAGTCATGAGGGCTAAGAACCAAGAGGGCCAACAGCTAAAAAGTAGAGGTCTGAAAGGCAAAAAGTGTCTATCCTCACGAAAAGACTAAGCCTAGCCTAGGGCGTCTAATCTGGATCTGAACCGTCGAACTCTGATGAACTCTCAGGTATCTCGGAATCCTCGCTGGGAATCTCCTCCTCGGACTCTCGGTATCCATCGGCTCGGCTTCGTCGACCTCCATTGGCTCCACTACCGGGTCATCCACTACTGGCTCGTGGTCTACGCCTCCTAGCTCTTCGTCCTCAGCAGCCTCGTACCAAGCGAAAGGACCTATAGTCTCCCCCGAATCCATTTCCGAATCCACGATCTCACCACTCGGGAACTGCGGGTCTAACTGACCATCTATGGTAAATGGAACATCTATAGTACGGAGGGGTCCATACTCGTCTCCAAAACGGTCATGGAAGCACCATGCAACATATTCATGAACTTCAGGATGTGTCATACCTACGTCTACACTTATCAGAGAATAATGCCTTAAGTACACCTCCCCGTTCCCTACAGGGTGAGCAGTCATAGTATGCTCATACTCTAAGGGGATCCCAAAACGTACCGGGACAGGTGGCTTCGTCATGAACGTGGGTTTGAAAGGTTGGGTTATAAAAATCGTGAGACACATCTCAATGAGTGAAAAACTCCTAAACCTAAATTAGGCTAACATGCATCTCCTGAAGGGAAAAACAAACCACACACATACAAGGATGACTTAGGCCCGTAGGCCCAAATCGGCATTTCAATGACCCTGCAGGTTAGATAATCCCATATTATCACATTACACGAGCGGCACCCTCGATCATGCGTATGTCACACGTATGCTCAAAATCTTTAGTGACAGTTCCAAGCATAGATCACCGAGTCACACAGTTTCGCACACTAACTCATGCATTCATATGCATGCAGATGCCACTAACTTGCTATGCTCACAATTCAACTCCTATGGCATTTCGGCATAAAATTCCATTCGTGTTCCAATTATAGAATAGAATCCACCTAGGCACGTCTCATACCATGCCCAGTAGATTCCATTACATAATCAAACACTATGCATCACACGTTAACCATTTATTCCGTTAATTCGATCCGAAGGCCCGATCCGAAGATCCGGTCCGAAGACCAATCACAACACTCCGTGGCCAGCGTAAAGACGCCCCATGCCCAGTGTCTCTAGCCCGCGTCCTTACGCATCAGGCGCAACACCGATCTCCTTACGAACCAGAGCCCGCGTAAACGCATCAGGATGGTCGTCATTCAGACGTACCGGGCATCGTCCTGCTCCAAAGTGCATGAGGACGGCACACCCCGCGTAAACGCATCAGGGCGAAGAGTGATCACACATTCACACAACCGATTTTATCTGAACCCTGCGTAAACGCATCAGGGTATAATTAGGTGATCACAATCCATGGCATACACGCATTCTCGCACAATTTCCATAAGCCTCATACTCGGCATGCATAATGCATAGCCATGCAATTCCGCACACGAATGTTGGTGCAATGTACCACGGCATAATGTTTCACACAATTCAATGCCACAATTTCATGTTCAATGATCCACGTCATATGCTTAGTTAGCCTAATCAATAACTCGGGGCATCACATGTGAATATGGCACTCATGACGTATTCGGCATTATGACCTATATTGGCAATTCACCAATCACAATCCACATTGATTGGTCACACGAATACGCGACATGGTAAACCCAATTCATCATGATTGTCAAACCTACACGCAATTCAACCATCCCGGCCATCCCGGCACTCCAATCAAGTTAATCCACTAACCACCGTTAATTTGGCCGTCAAGTTCCCGACATGGACAGCAGCTAATCCTTTTCATCTCGGCCTCTAATTCTCTCCTAAATCATGCTTTGTCACCTACCAATCGTTTCGTGACACCCACTTATAACATATAAATTCATACGAGTCCTAATTTACCCTAATCGACTAACCGATACACCCTAAGCCCGTTTAAAACGCATAATCGTCCTAATTAGGGTTTAGAGGTTTACACCCACCTCAATCCAAGCTCGGGTTTAGAGGTTTACACCCACCACATCGCTTTGGTCCCTTGACCCCATTTAGGCTTTTAAGCCCTTTTTGGGTCGTGGGTTCTGATAGCTTTAGGTTGTACTGGTGCTTGTGATTAGTTATACCTTTTCTTACCTTTACCAAAAAAAAAAAAAAAAAAAAATCCAAGCTCGGGCGACGGGGAACGGCGGGCGATCACTGGTGAATGGTGGAACCGGCGGCACACTTCCCAAGGAGGCGGCGGTGAGCGGCGGCTGGTTGTCCACAGCAGCCACAGGCGGTGGCTCACGGCCGGCGAGGCTCTCAGCTCACGGTGAGGACGGTGGACGAGGACTGAGCAGCTCGAATGGCTGCTGCTCACGGCGGCGCACGGCAGACGGTGGTCTTGGCGGCGGTGGGCGACGATGCGGCTGTTCCGGCGAAGGGAAACAGAACAGGGAGAGGCGTGGAAGGATGGCTTAGTGAGGGTGGCGATGGTGAACAGTGGGCGGTCCGGCGGCAGCGAGCAGTTCCGGCGGTGGCTTAACCGTGCATGCAGCCGTGATGGAGAGGAGGGAGAGAGGGGAATGGCGGCGAGCTGGCAGCGTGGCTGATCCGGCAGCCACTCAGCCGCATGTAGTCGAGAGAGAGAGAGAGACGGCGGAGAGAGAGGGCAGCGGCGGCGGCCACGACGAGCGGTGGACGGTCAGCGTGCTTCTCCTTGGCTGACCGACGCCAAACTCCTTTGCATGCAGACGAAGAGGAGAGGAAATGAAGGAAATACGGAGAGAGATAGCAAGGGAGGTGACAATGGTGGACGGCGGTGATCTCGGCGGCGAGCTGGTGGCGCGACCGAGCTAGGCGGGAGGGTGGACGGCCACGGCAAGGCTTTGCCGGTGTGAATAGCAAGAGAAAGAGGGACAGTGACGGTCTGATGGTGGTGAGGCGATAGAGAGGGCGGTGCACGGTGGTGGCGCTGGCTGGTGACGGCTCCGGCGGGCTGAAGCCAAGCGGGAGAGAGAGAGATCGCCTGAGAGGGAAGAGGGAGAGAGGGAGTGTGGCCGAGTGAGGGAAAGAGAGAGTGAGTGAGAGAGAGAGAGAGAAAGAGGTGAAGTGATATGTGTGATGATGGGTTTCATGGGGGAGTTCAAGAGGTGGAGTGTGGGCTTGGGTGAGATGATGGCATGCATGGGGAAGAACTAGAGTGACAAGTGTCACACCCTAGGGCTAGGTCTAAAACCCCTAAAATTCGGAACTCCAAAGGGCATAGGGGCAAAACCGACATTAAGTTTCGGTACCGGGTCGAATCGCTAATTTTTCGACCGTATGGACCCTATACACGAGTGGCCAGCTTAATTTGACGTCGTCCTTATAAAAACTATCCCGTGATTCACGAAAATCGGTCTCGAAGTCCGGATTAAATTTCACGATCAAATTTGTCGAATTTCCAATTTCCAAATCTCTCACTAACGAGCGGCCGTTTAGGATTTATGCGTATCGACCTCGGGTTGTCCGAATCGCGGCGAGCTCGATTGTCGAGAGAATGAGAGGAATTATCGCTAGTTCCGATGACACGACCGTCCGGTTCAGAAGGTCGGTTCACACCGGCCCAAATATACTTCCTCGTCATTCTTCTAAATCAGGCTTAATTCGCGACCGGGTCCATGGTCCGCATACCTATTCCTAGTTGGCCATTTCCATATGGTCAGTATCTCGAGAGTGATCAGCTCCGGGCGAGACTTACGGAAATGAAATATCAAATAAGACTCGTTTTATTCATTCCAGAGATTGAGTCGAATTTCGGGATGTTACACTTTACTTCTGATTGGGTCTTCGATCGGTGTTTCGGTAGCATTTGAAGCTCCCACATTTTGAGTAGTAGGATAAGATCCTCAAGATGCAAGAATAAAAGTCTTCATCTCTGCCATCATTGTAACTACTTGCGCCATTTGGTTCTCCACTTCAGTTAGACGAGTGTGAATTTCTTCCTTAGCCATTCTTATTTGCAAACGAGTTTGAGGTCTTCTACCTTCTGTTGCTAAACAACCTGCTTTCATGAAAGTCATCGAGATATTAGAATTGATGAAGTAGCTATGAAGACCTATATTCTTTCAATTGTATGTTTTCTTGTGATTAACAAGGATAAGAATTTTTAACACAAGCCTTAGCCTTGCATAAATCTTCTCATCAATGTCTTTTTCAAAAAAAATCATACCATCCAAAGAATTATAATCCATGGTGATTTTTTCTTTTATGCGAAATGTGCTTTAAAACATTCATCAGACAATCATGCATCAAGTAATTGTTTTTGAAGATTCATATTACAATGCTTTACATCAAAATAGGGAAACACTAGCTTAAACAAGTCTAGGCCTCTTGTTAGCTAAGGTAGCTTCAGCCTCTTTATATTCCTTGACTCATATCTCCCATTCTTCCACGTCAATCGTAACCTCCTCGGGAACGTATGGCTCGACACCTGGCATGCTTGGCACAATGTACTCCGGAATGTATGGCTCATCAAGATAAGTAATAATACTCAAAGGTACATATGGTTCGACATCGATCAGTCTTTTGGCCTTCAACCATTCTATGTACTCTTTGGATGCCAAGAAAAGCTTCATTTCTCCTTGTAAATCTTTAGGCCATTGCACTATTTGCTTGGTCGATTTCTTCAAGGAATACATGATCTTCTGAACCTTTATTTGAACTCCTTATTTTCTTTCTCCGATTGGGATTTTTGTGGTATGTCAAATGTGAACTCCTCGGGATGCCAAGTAGGTGGAACTTGTTGAATCATTCCAAATTGTCATGCCACTCTTAGTGGGCAATAAGCAGCTCCACCATTCAATCCAAACAACGGCACTAAATTGCCTTCTTGAGAAGTAATTTGAGCTGTCATTATCTTTGGCCATTGAATTCTTCATTGGAATTGGTTAGGAGTCAATGCCCAAATGAAGTTTGTCCACTCATGAAAAGAGTATTTTGGAAATTTATCTTGGAGCTTCAAATACTTCTTAATAGGGTTGGTAGATGAGTCAATCTCCTTAATGCGCATATGACGTTCCCAAGGTCTGATATGGCAAATGAACCATACCGAAAGTAACCCGGCTGAGGCTTGAAGTACACCTTTTTGGTGACGTTGGTATTTGTTCAAAGAAATGATGGTTTCCGCTAAAAGCATATTGGAGAAATCCTACTTTAGGCAAAGCTCGCCTAGCAATCACCGCAAAAAGAGGATTCAATCCGGTCCTTGATGTAGGGAATAAGACGAACCCGAAGAAAGCAAGGATGAACACTCTCGCTGAAGTATTCCCAGTCTCCTTTGGCAGCTTGGAGTAATTAGCCACCAAGTAGGATAAAGGAAAATTCCCAGTGTTCGACTTGATCAACTTTTCCACTTGAGGAGTCTTCAAGTTCAAAATTTTGGCTATGACACTCGTGAGTTTCAATCCAATTTGGGGGCTCAACGATTCTTGATTCAAAATCAACCCCAATGCTTGCCTTATACTCTTCTAATGTAGGTACCATCTCATGCTCGCCTAATTGGAATGTGGCGGTGGTAACCTCCCAAAAATGGGATAATGCTTGAATCAAGCTCACTTGATACTCTAGATTGATGAGCTTAAATAAATATCCCAATCTTTCCCTCACGTAGACTTTGTTGTCTTTAGTCATGTTCACCCACCATGCCAAAAGCTTTTTCCTTGGAACCGGGATGACTTGTATGTCTAGTTTCCCCATTTCGATCTAATCATGCAAAAAATTCATTATTAGTCACCATGGATTAATTTTAGATGCCCCCATTTTAATTATATGCCCTTTTATGGATAAAATTGAGGTGAAGTACATTTGTATTCTTATGACATAATACAAATGCCATTTCAAATCCATTTATGCCTTAAAAGAGCATATACTTGAAAATGTGAATGAAACCAATGTTCAAAGCAAATACCTTTTGACATACTCCATTTTGACCATAAAGTACTACTCTATGGCTTACAACTTCGAATACATCGAAAATAAACTTTTGGCAAATGGGATTGTACATGTCACATCTTGTGCATCCAATCTATTTGAATTACATTGAAAATCATTATGGACCTATACATTCCATCTAGAAATGTAAAATGTGACCAAATGGAGCATGTCACCCTATTCATTCATTCTAGTATGAGAAGGCATTTTGTCAACACATTGATTATCATTTGGGCATTTTTCAACAAAATGATATCAATTAATTTTGCATAATTGAAAAGATGAGAGAAATGGAACGACACTTACTTACCGACACTTTTTTGCTTGGTTTTAGGTGTACCAACCACAAAGATAAGCATATGCAACAAGTGAGGTTTTGACACCTAAAAAGGTGAGGATATACTAAAGGCTCAAGGTCACCGTTTTAATGGACAAGGGATTCCATTCCAATAGGTGATCAGCCTAAAGTAATGAAATATTATTCCATCTCGATGGTCGGTATTATATTTAAACGATCCCATGAGCAATCGGCTCATAGTTTCACCTAAACACATACCTCTTAAGGGTGATTCTAAATGTAGCCGGGGTTGGGCCACGGGTAGTGTGTGCGAGAAGTGTAGTGCTAAAACAATTTAAAGGCAAGCACCACAATTTATAACCAAACAGCATTTCTAAAATTTGGTCAAAATCATATTCAATCCCAATACCATCCTGCAAAACAAAGATAAGCATAGACTACACCCCTTATACCTCCTACCTGCATCACTATTTAACATGTCATTAGTGGAACGTACCTAGGATCCTTGCGAGTACAAATCCATGCATATCGTTCTACCTAGGCCTAAATCCACTTAGAATTCTAAGCTTCCCCAGCGGAGTCGCCAAGCCTGTCGCGCCACACTCTCGCTTACTAGGATGGAGGTATTTTTCCATACGGGTCTCTCCCTGATCATACCTCACGTGACAGTGAGGTTTATTTGATCTAAATTTGAACTTGGAGTCACCACTAGTCATTTACAGTAGGTTGACTAGAAACCTAATTAAAGTACGGGAGAAGTACCACAATTCTACGAACTAGAGATTCTAAATAAGGGATTTGATTACATTAACGATCTCAAGTTAAGACCATTAATGCCCTTTCAGTACCTAAGAACGATATGGCATGTCTAACGTATCACACGGATCCCTAAAGTCAATTCACTAATCTAATCACCAACAAACAATTAAGCATCCAAAAATTAAATGCACAATCAATAGCAAATCAAACATAGCAATCCTAATTTGGTCACTAACAATGAAAATCAAACAAGAAACCCAAACCCAAATGAAGCCCTAATAGCTTGTTCATTTTATGATTTACACATTTTTAGGGTTTTAGGGTTTTTTAGGGGTTATAACCCCTAATTGGAAATTTTCCAAAAAGGCCACTTAGGCACTTCCTAAAATTCAAATTCCACTTTTCAAGACTAGCCTCGATGATTTTGGCACATTCTACGAGTTTTCTGAATTTTTGATTTTTTTTGAAAAATTTCCAAAAATTCAAATTTCACTTTTTATGACTAGCCATGATGATTTTGGACCTTTCTGTGAATTTTTGAATTTTTGAATTTTTTTAATTTTTCAAAACTTTCAAATTTTTCATTTGTATTTTCTGAATTTTCTGAATTTTTATGAATTTTATGGAATTTTTTTGTAATTTTCTGAATTTTTTGGAATTTTTGGATTTTCAAGAATTTTTGGATTTTTTTTAGAATTTTCTGAGAATTTTTTTGTATTTTTCCTGAATTTTTCTAAAATTTTCTAAATTTCTAATTTTCTAAAAAAACTAGTTTTTTTGATTTTTTCTCATTTCTTTATTATTATTTTTTGAAATTTTCCCGCTGGTGGGCAAATCGGATCGGATCAGTTCAGATCGGTTCGGCCGAGATCGACCCGGCCATCACCGGCACCGGTACCGGTTGTAACATCCCGAAATTCGACTCAATCTCTGGAATGAAGAAAACGAGTCTTATTCGATATTTCATTTTTCGTAAGTTTCGCCCGGAGCTGATAACTCTCGGGATACTAACCAAATAGGAATGGCCAACTAGGAACAGGTACGTGGACCATGGACCCGGTTGCGAATTAAGCCTGATTTAGGAGAATGACGAGGAAGTATTTTGGGCCAGTGTGACCGATCTTCTAAACTGGACGGTCATGTCATCGGAACTAGCGATAATTCTTCTCGCTCTCTCGACAATCGAGCTTGCCGCGATTCGGACAACCCAAGGTCGATACGCATGAATCCGAAACGGCCGTCCGTTAGTGAGAGATTTGGAAATTGGAAATTCGGCAAATTCGATCATGAAATTTAATCCGGACTTCAGGACCGATTTTCGTGAATCACGGGATGATTT
This sequence comes from Syzygium aqueum, assembly GCA_031216185.1. Lineage (NCBI taxonomy): Eukaryota > Viridiplantae > Streptophyta > Magnoliopsida > Myrtales > Myrtaceae > Syzygium > Syzygium aqueum. The sequence goes on from CM062237.1 coordinate 714,940, forward strand.
TTGTAAGGACGACGTCAAATTAAGCTGGCCACTCGTGTATAGGGTTCATATGGTCGACAATTGGCAATTCAATCCGGTATCGGAACTTAATATCAGTTTTACCCTTTTGCCCCTTGGAATTCCGAATTTTAGGGTTTCTAGACCTAGCCCTAGGGTGTGACACTTGTCACTCTAGCCCTTCCCCATGCAAGCCATCATGGTTGTCCAAGATTTCTTCCAAAACCTTTGAGCTCCCCCATGCAATCATCATCACCTCTCACCTCACCTTTCTCTCCCTCCTTTCTCTCTCTCACTCGCCCTATCTCTCCCTCACGCCGGCCACTCCCTCTCCCTCTCCTCTCCCGCAAGCTCTCTCTCTCTCGGCCTCACGCCGCCGCTCGCCGCCCGCCGGAACCATCGCCCGCTGGTGCCACCGCCGTGCACCACTCCCTCTCGCCTCGCCACCACCAACCAACCGTCCCTCTCCTTCTCTCTCTCGCTGTCCCCAATCGGTCAAGGCCTCACGCCGAGCTCAGCTCAACCGCGCCTCCGCCGGGCTCGTCGCCGCTCCGCCAAGGCCACCGCCGTCTACCGCTGTCGCCCTTGCCGACCCTCTCCTTTCCTCTCCGTTTTCCCCTCCGTTCCTCTCATCTCCGACTGCATACAGAGGGGAAAGGCGCTGGTCAACCAAGGAGGAGCAAGCTGATCGTCCACCCCACGTCGAGGAGCACCGTCGGCCGCCGCTCGCCGTGGCCGCCGCCGCTGCTCTCCCTCTGCCATCTCTCTCTCTCTCGGTTGCATGCAGCTGGGTGGGTGCCGGAGCAGCCGCACCACCAACTCGCCGCCATCCCTCTCTCTCCCTCCTCTCCGACGCGGCTGCATGCACGGTTGAGCCACCGCCGGAGCTGCTCACCGTCGCTGGACCGCTCGCTGTCCATCGTTGCCGACCTCACCGAGCCGTGCTTTCCCCCGCCTCTCACTGTTCTATCCCCCTCTCACCGGTGCCAAGGACGCCGGGACGCCGCCGCCCTCCATCGTCACGCCGTCGCCATCCGCCACCGAGGCCACCATCCATCGTGCACCGCCGGGGTAGTAGCCGTCCGCGCCACTCAGCCGCTCGCCACCCTTCCTCACCGTGAGCTCATAGTTCAGCCGACTGTGAGCCGCCGCCCGTGGCTGTTGTAGACAGCCGGCCGCCGCTCGCCGTCGCTCCCTTGGGAAGTGTGCCGCCGGTTCCACCGTTCACCGGTGATCGGCCGCCATTCCCCGTCGCCCGAGCTTGGATTTAGGTGGGTATAAACCTCTAAACCCTAATTAGGACGATTATGCGTTTTAACGGGCTTAAGGCGTAGTTAGTAGTCGGATAGTGTTAATTAGAGCTTATATGGATTTGTATGTTATTAGTGGGCATCGGGAAACTATTGGTAGGTGACAAAATAGAAATTAGAAGTGGATTAGAGATCGAAATGATGAGGATTAGCTGCTGTCCACATTGGGTTTTGATGGCCAATTCCACGGTAGTTTGAGGATTGAATTGATTGGAGTGCCGAGATTGCTGGGGTGATTGAATTGTGTGTCGGTTTGGCAATCGTTATGGCTCGGGTCTACCATGTCGCATGCTCGTGCGACCGACTGTTGTGGAATGCGATTGGTGATTTGTCAATGTACATCATAATGCCGAATACGTCATAAGTGCCAACTTCGCAAGTGATGCCCCGTGGTGTTGATTGGGCTAATTAAGCATATGACGTGAATCATTGAACATGAAATTGTGGCATTGAATTGTATGGGACATTATGCTATGGTACATTGCACCAATATTCGTGTGCGAATTGCATGGCCACGCATTATGCATGCCGAGTATGAGGCTTGTAGAAATTGTGCGAGAATGCGTGTATGCCATGGACTTGTGATCACCTAATTGCCTGATGCATTCCACGCTGGGTTCAGATAAAAATTGGCAGTGTGCCGTGTGATCATGTAACATCCCGAAATTCGACTCAGTCGCTGGAATGAATAAAGCGAGTATTATTCGAAATTTCATTTTCATGAGTCTCACTCGGAGCCGATCACTCTCGGGATACTGACCAAATGGGAATGGCCAACTGGGAATAGATACGTGGACCAAGGGCTGATCGCGAATTAAGCCGATTTAAAAGATGACGAGGAAATATTTTGGGCTAGTATGGACCGATCTTCGGAACTCGAGCCGGATGATCGCGTCCTCGGAACTAGCGATAATTCCTCTCGTCTCTCGACAATCGAGCTCGTCGCGATTCTGGCAACCGAAGTCGATACGCGTAAATCCTGAACGGCCACCCGTTAGTAAGAGAATTGGAAAATGTGAAATTGATAAATTCGATCGTGGAATTTAGTCCGGACTTCGAAGTCAATTTTCGAGGATTGCGGGAATGAGTTTGGTAGGACGACGTCAAATTAAGCTGGCCAGGGGTATATAGGCCGTGTAGAGTTGATTTTTGGCGAACCGACCCGGTACCGGAATTTTAGGACCGTTTTGCCCCCGTGACCCTTGGAATTCCGATTTTTGCCTTCTAGTGGGGGTGTGACACTTGTCAAACACCCCTTTCCCCATGCATCATGATTTGAGCAAATCCCCCACTCAACCTCTTACCCTTCCCCATGAACCCAATCATTTTCCCCCAAAACTCTTCATCTTCCTCTCACTCTCTATCACCCACTCTCTCTCACTCACACACACACCCTCTCTCTCTCTCTCTCTCCGGTTCCCCTCTCCCTCTCTCCATCCCATCCGCGTCTCTCTCTCCCTTCCGGCCTCACGCCGCCGCCGCCTCCGCCGGAACCTCCCGTCCGCCGGTGAAGCCGCCGTGAAGCCCGTCGCCCCCTCGCCGTCTCCCTCCTTCCCTCACCGTTCTTCCCTCCTCTCCGGCTACATGCAGAAGGGTTTGGCACCGGTCAGCCAAGGTGGAACGAGCTGACCGTCCGCCAAGGCCGCCGCCGTGCACCGCCGAGCCCGTCGCCACTCGCCGGGGGCCGCCGTCCCTCTCCCTCCCGGTTGCATGCAGCAAGGTGGACCGCCGGACCAGCTGCGCCGCCAGCTCGCCGCCGTTCCCCCTCTCCCTCGTCTCCGACGCGGCTGCATGTACGGTTGAGCCACCGCCGGAGCCGCTCGCCGCTGCACGCCGTCGCCTCCGCCGTGGCCGTCCACGCCACTAGCCCTTGTCGTCGTCGTCCCTCTCTCTCTCTCTTCTCTCTCTGCGGCTGCATGCAGAGGTAAACCACCGCCGGAGCCGTTCGCCGCTGCACGCAGCAGTTCGCCGCCGCCGTGGTGGCTGTCCACCGTCGCTCCCTAGCCGTCCCTCTCTATTTCCCTCCGATGCTCCTTGTTCCGCCCCTTTCGCCGGAGCAGACCGCCGTCGCCGAGACCGAGTCACCACCGCCGCGTTGTCGCCGGAACGCTCGCTGCTCGCGCGCCACCGCCGTGCACCGCCGTGGACAGCAGCCATCCGGGGACCGCCCAGCCGCTCGTCCGGTCCTCCCTCGCCGTGAACAGCAGCCCCGCCGGCCGTGTACCACCGCCCGTGGTTGCTGTGAACCGCCGGACCGCCGCTCGCCGTCGCTCCCTTGGGACTTGTGCCGCCGGTTCCACCGTTTACCGGTGATCGGCCGCCATTCCCCGTCGCCCGAGCTCGGACTTTGGTGGGTGATAACCTCTAAACCCTAATTAGGACAATAATGCGTTTTAGCGGGCCTAGGGTGTGATTGATATTGGATTATTGTCGATTAGACCTCGTATGAATTTATGTGTTAGTAGAGGGTGTCGGGAAATCAATGGTAGGCGACGAAATATAAATTTGAAGCGGATTAGAGGTCGGCATGATGAAAAATAGCTGCTGTCCATATCGGGAATTAATGGCCGACCTAACGATAGTTCGAAGAATTAAATGAATTGGAGTGCCGGGATTGCCGGGGTGGTTGAATTGTATCTCGGATGTTCAATTGTGACGAATTGGGTCTAACATGTCGCCTGCACGTGTGAACCGACCATTGTGGAATGTGATTGGGAACTTGTCAATGTACGTCATAATGTCCGGGTACGTCGTAATTGCCAAATTCACATGTGACGCCCCGTGGTATTGATTTGGGCTAATTAGGCATATGACGTGGATCATGGAATTTGAATTTGTGACATTGAATTATGTAGGACATTATGCCATGGTACATTGCACCGACATTCGCGTGCGAAATTGCATGGCTACGCATTACGCTTGCTGAGTATGAAGCATTGTGGAAATCGTGTGAAAATGCGTGTATGCCATGAATCGTGATCACCTAATTATGCCCTGATGCGTTTACGCGGGGTTCAGATAAAACTGGTTGTGTGAATGTGTGATCACTTTCGCCCTGATGCGTTTACGCGGGGTGTGCCGTCCTCATGCACTTTGGAGCAGGACGATGCCCGGTACGTCCGGATGACGACCATCCTGATGCGTTTACGCGGGCTCTGGTTCATAGGAGATCGGTGTTGCGCCTGATGCGTAAGGACGCGGGCTAGAGACACTCGGCCTGGGGCGTCTTTACGCTGGCCACGGAGTGTTGTGATTGATCTTCGGATCGGGCCTTCGGGTCGAGTTAATAAAGTGAATGGTTAACGTGTGATACATAGTGCCATATGAGTTAAATTGCAAGCATAACCGTTAACGGCATTAGCATGTATGTGAAAGCATGAGACAGTGTGTGGAATTATGCGATTCGGTGATCTTTACTCGGAACTAGCATTAAAGAGTTTTGAGCATGCGTGTGACATACGCTTAATCGAGAGTGTTGATTGTGAAATGCGATATTATGGGATTGTCTAACCTGCAGGGTCATTGTAATGCCGATTTGGGCCTACGGGCCTAAGTCATTCTTGTGTGTATATGAATCTTTTTCCCGTCAGGAGATGCATGTTAGCCTAATTTAGGTTTAGGAGTTTTTCATTCACTGAGATGTGTCTCACGGTTTTTATAACCTAACCTTTCAGACCTGCGCCCATGAACCGACCGCCTATTCCGATTCGTTTTGGGATCCCCTTAGAGTATGAGCATACTATGGTTGAATATCCGGTGGGGAACAATGAAGTATACTTGAGGCATTATGCTATGATACCTGTAGACGTAGGCACGATACATCCCGAAGTTCATGAGTATGTAGCCTGGTGCTTCCTGGATCGTTTTGGAGAGGAGCATGGACCCCTCCGTACTATGGATATCCCGTTCACCATGGAGGGCTAACTCGACCCGCAGTGCCCGAGTGGTGAGGTCGTGGATTCCGAGATGGATTCGGAGGAAGCCATAGGTCCTTTCGCTTGGTACGAGCCTGCCGAGGATGAGGAGTTAGGAGGTGTAGATCATGAGCCAGTAGTGGAGGACCCGGTGGTGGAGCCAATGGAGGTCGACGAAGCCGAACCGATGGACACCGACGAATCTGAAGAGGAGATCCCCAGTGAAGACTCCGAGATACCCGAGAGCTCATCAGAGCCCGACGACTCCGATCCCGATTGGGCGCCCTAGGTCAGGCTTAGTTGTTTTATAAGGATAGACATCCTTTGGGACTCGGACCTTCCACATTTTGGCTGTTGATTTCCTTAGTCCCTAGCCCTACGAACCCGTTTGACAGTACTCTCCTGGTTGCACCGGATTTCTATTATCATTTTATTTTGGAACAACGTAAGGATGATTTTGGTGGTTTTCAGTTATGGATGTGTACGTTGCCCCAGTTCTCGTTATGTTGTTACCCTTGGTTCTCACATTTATCTTGTACGGGTATTTGTTTTTAAAATTTCTGCTTCCGCATGTGCTTTATATCTTGCTTTGGGAAATGGGTCGACGACGACGCGTCCTGGGACGTCGTGTCCTATTCTTATCGACCATCGAGCGGGATGTTGCGTGCTGTGGAGTTCGGGGCGTGACAACCCTAGTTGAAATGGTATCAGAGCAAGGTCAGCTCGATCCAACTAAGTCGAGTCTTGGAGTGATAAGGAGCGATGAGACCATGGGTAGCCACTTAGGAAGACTTCGTGTGCTGCATGTATCTCCTGACAGTGTGTGATGTTCTGGCATGTATTATTATGACCCCTGATGTGCAGGTGCGGCAGGACCTGAGGTGAGTACGTAAATTCCTTGGGTGCTGTGTTGAATAGTTCAAGTTAAGCCGCATGCTGATTGTTTGATTGTTGTTTTGAGACCTGCCTAGGACTTAGACTGGGATAGATTGGTTTAAGTCTCTAATTCCTTAATGGAATTATAGCAGGTAGTTGGGCTGTCAAGGCTTCAGGATGAGTAGGAGAAAGGGAAAGGAGTCACAGGCACAACCCAGTGAGGGTACCCGAGAGGCCAGGGACCCTAGGTTCGATGAGGTCATGGAAACCCTGTGCGAGATAGGACATATCTTTGGGTTACAAGCGCAAGAGAGAGCCGCAGCCCATGCTCAGGCCGCTGAAGCTGCATCAATTGCAGGGAATGGAGGAAATGGAGGAAATCATGCCCAACAGGGGCAGGGTCACCCAGCTGGGGCTAGGCAGATGCCCCGGCTGGTAGAGCAATTCCTGAAGATGAAGCCGCCTAAGTTTAACGGTCGTGATGACCCCGAGGCAGCTCCCAGATGGGTGGAAGAACTGGAAAAGACCTTTAAGGTATTGGGATGCAATGATGAGGAGAAGGTAACATTGGCTGTGTATCAGCTCCAGGATGGTGCCAACGACTGGTGGAGCGCCTTGGAAGGTGAAGTGTTCCCGGAAGGAACGGCCCCAACATGGACTGCGTTTGTGGAGAACTTCTATGTGAAATACTTCTCGGAGAATGCTCAGGAGAAGAAGCTGACGGAGTTTATGAGGTTGCGCCAAGGTCAGATGACCGTGGACCAGTATGAGGCTGAATTCGCAAGGCTGGCGAAGTTCGCACCGACCATAGTTGCTAATCCAAGGGACAAGGCTCGAAGGTTCCGGGATGGGCTGAAGCTGGATCTTCGGAGCCAGATTCTGTCACATGACATCAAGGAGTATGGAGAGATATTCAAGAGAGCCCAGATAATTGAGCGAGATCAGCAGGAAAGGTTAGCCGCTTTTTGGATCGCGGTTTGTTCGGGGTAAGGATAACCGTCGCCTGGGAAAGAAGCCTATGACAGGCAATCGGCGATTCGTTCCCCCTATCAGGCAGAATATCGGGAAGCCAGCTGCCCCGCTGGGAAGGTTTGGAGCGTGCTTCAAGTGTGGGAGCACGGAGCATCAGATTCGCAGCTGTCCACAGGCACATCCCCAGGAACAGCAACGGGCACCTCAGCAGTATCAGCCCCATCAGCAGTACCAGTCCCGAGCAGGAAATCAAGCCGGGAATCCCCCACTGGCGGATCAAGGACGACCGCCCGCTCAAGGAAGAGTTTATGCCGTAGCGCGTGGAGAAGCAGAGAATGCGCCGGGCGTGGTCACAGGTACGATTTCCTTGTGTGGTCATGCCGCTTATGCACTGTTTGATTCAGGGGCAACCCATTCATTCGTTTCAGAGCAGTTTGTTAAGTTATTTGGCTTAGAACCGGTGATGTTAGAGATTGCGCTGTGGGTGATGATGCCGATGAATGATAGGGTGCTAGTTTCCTTTGGATGCTCTAGTTGTAAGATAAGTATTGGGGGTGAGGAAGAGAGTATCGACTTGGCAGTGCTGGCCATGTTCGATTTCGATGTGATCATAGGTATGGACTGATTAGTCCGGCAGAAAGCTGTGTTGGATTGCAGCAGTAGGACGATCCGATTTAGTCCTGATGGACGTCCTAGTTTTGAATTCCAGGGGAACCGAGGAGGAACCTTAACCCCATGGATTTCATCGTTAGAAGTGAGTAAGTTGCTGGATGCTGGGTGCGAAGGTTACCTGGTGAATGTTGTGGATCCGACCTTGGTGGAACATAAGTTGGACGATATACCGGTGGTGTGCAACTTTCCCGAAGTCTTTCCTCAGGAATTGCCGGGTTTGCCACCCGACCGAGAAGTGGAGTTTGCTGTTAAATTGGCACCCGGGACTGAACCGATATCGAAGGCCCTGTATCGAATGTCCCTATCAGAATTAAAGGAGTTGAAGGTCCAGATGCAGGAGTTGTTGGACAAGGGCTTCATCCGCCCTAGTGCGTCTCCATGGGGAGCGCCAGTCCTGTTTGTGAAAAAGAAAGATGGGACCCTAAGACTATGCATAGACTACCGGCAGTTGAACCAAGTGACGGTGAAGAATAAGTACCCTCTCCCAAGGATCGATGACTTGTTCGATCAGTTGCAAGGAGCCTCGGTGTTATCCAAAATAGATTTGAGGACGGGTTACCATCAGTTAAGGATCAGGAAGGAGGACATTCCCAAGACTGCCTTTAGGACGAGGTATGGGCACTATGAGTTCACAGTGATGCCCTTTGGGTTGACAAATGCCCCGGCCGCTTTCATGGACTTGATGAACAGGGTGTTTAGAGAATTCCTGGATCAGTTTGTAATAGTGTTCATCGATGATATACTGGTGTACTCAAAAAGTCCCGAGGAGCATGAGGAACACTTGACGAAGGTACTGCGGACCTTAAGAGAAAATGCACTCTATGCCAAGTTCAGCGAGTGCGAGTTTTGGCTTAACCAAGTAGGGTTCCTCGGCCATATTATTTCTGGAGATGCAATTTCTGTGGACCCGACTAAGGTTGAAGCAGTGACGAAGTGGCCTAGGCCAACGTCGGTGACGGAGATAAGGAGTTTTCTTGGTTTGGCGGGCTATTACAAGCGATTTGTGGAAGGGTTTTCTTCAATAGCCATGCCGTTGACTAGATTGCTGAAGAAGGAAGCAAAGTACATTTGGGATGATAAGTGCGAGAAGAGTTTCCAAGAGTTGAAGCGCAAGTTGACGACCGCACCGGTTTTGACCATTCCGTCTGGGCCAGGAGGATTTGAGATATATAGTGATGCTTCGTTAAGAGGGCTGGGATGTGTGCTCATGCAGCATGGAAAAGTAGTAGCGTATGCGTCACGTCAGTTGAGACCCCATGAGATGAACTACCCGACGCATGATTTGGAGCTGGCAGCGATTGTCTTCGCCCTTAAGATTTGGAGGCACTACTTGTGCGGAGAGAAATTTCAAATCTTTACGGACCATCAAAGCCTTAAGTACCTGTTCTCTCAGAAGGAGCTGAATATGAGACAGCGTCGTTGGATGGAACTACTGAAGGATTACGACTGCGACATTCTGTACCATCCGGGAAAGGCGAACCGAGTGGCTGATGCTCTAAGTTGCAAGTCGAGTGTGGCTCATTTACTGGTCAAGGAGTGGACGTTGTTAGAAAGACTCAGAGATTCGGAGTTTAAGTTCGAAGTGAGCCGAGTGTCCAGTTTGTTCGCAACGTTAAGGATCGAACCGGAAATTCAAGTCAAGATCAGGGAACTCCAATCCACGGACCTCGAGATCCAGAAGATTTTAGAGATGGATGTGGCGAAGAGGAAGCCGGATTTCCAAGTGTCTGAGGATAAGACCTTAAAGTTTCGTGGCCGACTTTGTGTGCCGGATGACGAAGGACTCAAGGAGGAAATTCTGAGTGAAGCTCATCGGAGTCAGTACAGTATCCACCTGGGTAGTACCAAGATGTACCAGAATCTGCGTCAACACTATTGGTGGAATGGTATAAAGAAAGATGTGGCTAAGCATGTGGCCAAGTGTCTGACGTGCCAGCAAGTGAAGGCACAACACTGCAAATCAGGTGGGCTATTGCGACCTTTGGAAATTCCCGAATGGAAATGGGAACATATTACGATGGATTTTGTGACGAGTTTACCGCGAAGCCAGAGAGGTCATGACTCGATATGGGTTATCGTGGATCGCTTGACTAAGTCGGTGCACTTTCTAGCGGTACGGAAGGACTTGGAGTTAGAAAAGTATGCGGAGTTGTATGTGCGACAAATAGTACGTCTTCATGGAGTACCAGTGACTATCACCTCAGATCGCGATCCAAGGTTTACGGCCAACTTTTGGAAAAGTCTACAAACAGCCTTAGGGACAAGATTGCAGTACAGTACAGCCTACCACCCGCAGACAGACAGTCAGTCTGAAAGGACAATTCAGACCCTGGAAGATATGTTGAGAGCGGGTGTTTTGGATTTCCAAGGCAAGTGGGAAGAGCAATTGCATTTGGTAGAGTTTGCCTACAACAACAGCTATCAACAGAGTATTCAGATGGCGCCCTTCGAAGCCTTATATGGTAGGGCCTGTAGGACGCCACTGTGCTGGGATGAAGTTGGTAAGCGAAGTATCGCAGGACCGGAACTAGTTCAGCAAACGATGGAAGTAGTGGAGGTTATCAGGGATAGGCTGAGAACAGCTCAGAGCCGCTAGAAAAGTTATGCAGACAGGAGACGACGACCCTTGGAGTTTCAAGTGGGAGATCATGTGTTTCTTAAGGTGTCGCCAATGAAAGGACTATCCCGATTCGGCAAGAAGGGAAAGCTCAGCCCAAGGTATGTCGGGCTATTTGAGATCCTAGAGAAGATTGGAGATATGGCATACCGACTAGCCTTGCCTCCCAACCTATCCCAGGTCCACAACGTTTTCCACGTGTCGATGCTAAGGAAGTATGAGCCGGACCCGACCCACGTTTTAAGATACGAAGAAGTGGACGTGGACGACAGAGTGACTGTCACGCCCCGAACTCCCCGGCACGCAACATCCCGCTCGAGGGTCGATAGAAATATAACACGACGTCCCAGGACGCATCGTCGTCGACCCATTTCCCAAAGCAGAGTATGAAACACATGCGGAAGTAATAATTTAAAACAAATACCCGTACAACATAAATGTGAGAACCAAGGGTAATAGCATAAAGAGAACTGAGGCAACGTACACATCCATACCAAAACTACCAGAAACATTCTTACATTGTTCAAAGGAAAAATGACATTAGAAATAAGGTGCGTCCAAGAGAGAGACAACGGTCAACAGCAGAGGGTCCTAAGTCCAAAAAGTGTCTACCCTCGTCAAAAGAAAACCAAGCCTAGCCTAGGGCACCCAATCTAGATCTGAGCCATCGGACTCGGACGAACTGTCGGGTATCTCTGAATCCTCGCTAGGAATCTCCTCCTCGGACTCCTCGGTATCCATCGGCTCGGCTTCGTCGACTTCCATCGGCTCCACGACCGGGTCCTCCACTACGGGCTCGTGATCTACTCCTCCTAATTCTTCATCCTCGGCCGGCTCGTACCAACCAAAAGGGCCTATAGCCTCCTCCGAATCCATCTCGGAATCTACGACCTCACCACTCGGGCATTGTGGGTCAAGCTGGCCCTCTATGGTGAATGGGACATCCATGGTACGGAGGGGCCCATACTCCTCTCCCCAACGGTCCCGGAAGCACCAGGCTACGTACTCATGAACTTCTGGATGTGTCGTGCCTACGTCTACGGTTATCGTCGAATAGTGCCTCATGAAAACTTCGTTGTTCGCCACCGGGAATTCAACCATCGTATGCTCATACTCTAAAGGGATCCCGAAGCGAATCGGAATAGGCGGTCGGTTCATGGGCGCGGGTCTGAAAGGTTGGGTTATAAAAACCGTGAGACACATCTCAGTGAGTGAAAACTCCTAAACCTAAATTAGGCTAACATGCATCTCCTGACGGGTAAAACCAATCACACAAACATAAGAATGACTTAGGCCAGTAGGCCCAACTCGACATTTCAATTACCCTGCAGGTTAGACAATCCATAGTATCACATTGCACAAGCGGCATTCTCAATCACGCGTTCGTCACACGCATGCTCAAAACCTTTTTGTGACAATTCCAAATATGGTACACCGAGTCACACAATTCCGCACAACTTCTCATGCATTCATATGCATGCAAATGCCACTAACTTGCCATGCCCACAATCAAAAACTCCTATGGCGTCTCGGCACAACTACCATTCGTGTTCAGATTATAGAATGAAATCTACTTAGACGCGTCCCATACCACGCCCAGCGGATTCCATTACATAATCCAACACTATGCATCACACGTTACTCGTTTATTTCATTATCTCGACCCGAAGGCCCGACCCGAAGGTCCGATCCGAAGATCCGGTCCGAAGACCAATCACAACACTCCGTGGCCAGCGTAGAGACGCCCCAGGCCCAGTGTCTCTAGCCTGCGTCCTTACGCCTCAGGCGCAACACCGATCTCCTTTACAAACCAGAGCCCGCGTAAACGCATCAGGATGGTTGTCTTCCGGACGTACCGGGCATCGTCCTGCTCCGAAGTGCATGAGGACGGCACACCCCGCGTATTCCGCATAATTCAATGTCACCAATTCAAATTCCCTGATCCACGTCATATGCCCAATTAGCCCAATCCAATACCACGGGGCGTCACATGTGAATTTGGCAAATAAGACGTACCCGGACATTATGACATACATTGACAAGCTCTCAATCACATTCCACAATAGTCGGTTCACACATGCAGGCGACATGTTAGACCCAATTCATCACAATTGAATATTCGACACATCGTTCAATCATCCCGGCCATCCCGGCACTCCAATCAATTAAATCCGCTACTGTCGACAATTGGACCGCTAAATTCTCCGGCATGGACAGCAACTAAACCACGCAATATTAGCCTCTAATTCACTCTTAATTCATGCTTGGTCGCTTACTAATCTTTTCTCGACAACCACTAATCACATACAAATTCATACAAGGTTCGTTCGGCATTTACTCATCGCTATACACACCCTAGGCCCGCTAAGCACGCATTATAGTCCTAATAAGGGTTTAGAGGGTTCCACCCACCTAAGTCCAAGCTCGGGCGACGGGGAATGGCGGCCGATCACCGGTGAACGGTGGAACCGGCGGCACAAGACCCAAGGAAGCGGCGGCGAGCGGCGGTCCGGCGTCCACAGCAACCACGGGCGGCGGTGTGAGGCCGGCGGGGCTGCTGTTCACGGCGAGGAAGGGCTGGACGAGCGGCTGGGTGGTCCCCGGATGGCTGCTGTCCACGGCGGTGCACGGCGGTGGCGCGTGAACAGCGGCGTTCCGGCGACGACGCGGTGGTGGTGGCTCGGTCTCGGCGACGGTGGCCTGCTCCGGCGAAGGGAAACAGAACCGGGAGAGGCGGAGGAAAAGCTGAGAGGGACGGCGAGTAGGGGTGTCAATGGGCCGGGTCGGGTCGGGCTTTCTTGATACCCGACCCGACCCGAAACCTACAGGGTTATGCTTGACCCGCCCATACCCATCCAAGACCCTGTTCACCGCAGACCCCAAGGGCCGGGTCGGGTCGGGTCGGGTCGGGCTGGGTTTCGGGTTTTTTTTTTTTTTTTTTTTGCTCGGACAAAACTGAATCATCAAACGACTAATCAACTGGGTCTGCCTTCTCGCCTGCAAAGCTGACAAGTTATATTTAGTAAAAATAAATGGACAGAGATCGTTTGCCAATCTTCTCATACATCGGACCCATAACAAGTAAAGCAATTTATCAATCTCCAATTCTCCACCTTTGTTTAAAATGTTCTAATTAAAATTACAAGAAATAAAAACCCTGGTCTATTAAGATTTGGGGTTTCTGAGCTCTCACTGCTGGCGTTGCTCTGGGTGGCATTTCTTGCTTCATGGCTTCAAAGTTCGCAGCTTGACCTATGAGATCTATGTTGTGAGGTCTTCCCTTCAGCAACTCCCACGCCTTCAAACCATCAGGAACAGCTGCAACTGCTCAACAAAAGGATAAAGTCATTTCCATTATGAGGGCTGACATGTTAAAACGCATAGAGACAGAAGGAAATTCTAAACCTCAGTTCTAAAAACCTGTGCATAACTCGTAAGCATGAAAATACAGTTGAAGATTGATTAATTAACCTCTTTCAGGGCGGACAAAACGAGTCTACATCAACAAGACATCCACAACTTAAAAGCAAATCACAACCTATTAATGCATGTCTTGGTTTGTGCAGGCAGTGAAAACCAATGTTAATCAGTAAGCACTATCAAAAATGGCACAAGACAAACCATGTATTCCATATTTCACTACACTAACGATCCGACGGCGAGAAATATCTCGCCCAAATGTGCGCGCGCAAAATATCTCGAGTAAAAACTGAAAAGTTACCTAAAATGGCAATCTCCAACTTCATCAATCATCTAGAGAAATTGATATCGAGTTTGGCTCCGTGGTTGTAGTTGGCAACTCTGCATAAAATTCACAATAAAAATGAGAATTAACGTATCCATTAAAACATAGAAGGGTATTAATATTCGACAACCATATTTTTTTCACCTGACTCAAAGATTTCGAGTTCTTCTAAGTCCTCTTCAATCGAACGTGAAAGTGGCGCAGATCGTAACCAATCTTGAGCACATATAAGAGCCTCCACCATGTTTGGGGTTAAAGAGCTACGAAACACATCAAGCACACGACCTCCTGTACTAAATGCAGCCTCTGATGCTACAGTTGAAATGGGCACGGCCAAAATATCTCGAGCAATGGAAGAAAGAATAGGATATCTTGAAGAATTTATTTTCCACCAACTTAAGATATCAAACTCAACGCTATAACGTTCACATCCTTCCTCCAAATACTTGTCCAATTCAGATTTTTCTTCCAAATATTGTTGTCCGGTTTCGCTAAGATACATTGCAGTCATAATATCAGCACCAACCACTGGAGACTTTGACACGTTAATCATCCTTGTGCTCTTTAGCCTCAAGCTACTTTGGGGGCATACACCAGTGCGGTATTGCTCGAACAAAGACGTCAAAGATGTTATTACTTTATCTTGTAAAGTTTCCGCTTGCTTGCTTTCATAAACACGATTAATCATCCACTTCACATATTCCCACTTATGCCGCGGGTCAAGTATGCAAGCAATGAACAAAGTAAGATTGATGTTGTTCACATTGCCAAAATACTTATTGAATTTGATCTTCATTCTCTTAGCCATTTCCTGTAAAGTCGGGTCCTCATTTTCACAACATCTATCAATCATGATATAAATCCCATACACATCCTTTGCCATATCATTACTAGTGACATAAGAAGAACCCGAAACTTTTAAAGTCGTATCAAAGAATAACTTCAGAAAAGGAAGAAAGTGACGAGCATACTCCCAATCATCACTAGTTGGCAATCCTTTCACCTTGGAAAGCTCTTCAACAAATTTGCCATCTTGGAATTCCAATGAACTAAAAGCTGTTTGAAACTTCAAAGCTGCTTCCAACATTATGTATGTCGAGTTCCAACGAGTCTCGACATCCAAACATACAAGACTCTTGGACTCAATTTTTTCTAGCTCAATACAACCTTTAAACCGTCTCAACCTGGCAGGAGAAGACCTCACATAACGCACGGCCGAACGTATTCTAACAATCGAATCATTTATGTCTTTCAACCCCTCTCTCACAATTAAACTCAATATATGAGCACAACACCTCATGTGGAGCAACTCACCTCTCAATACTAGAGAATTCCGAGAGGTAAGTCTTTTCTTCAAATATTGAATTCCCAAATCATTTGAGCTAGCATTATCCACGGTGATAGAAAAAATGCTTTGAATCCCCCAATCAATCAAGCATTTCTCAACCGCTTTTCCTATTATCTCGGCAGAATGACCCGGGATTTGACAAAAATTTAATATTTTCTTATGCAACTTCCAATCGGCATCAACAAAATGAGCAGTGAGACACATATAACTCAAATTTTGACAAGAAGTCCATGTGTCTGTTGTAAGACACACTCTTGGAGATGTCTCTAAGAAATATTTCTTCAGCTTACTTCTTTCATCCGTGTATAAATCATAACATTTGCGCCTCAAAGTGTTGCGCGACGGCATTAAGAAATTTGGTTGGATTTTATTCACAAATCGCCGAAATCCCTCATGCTCTACCAACTTGAAAGGCAATTCATCAAGAATAAACATGATCGCTAATTCTTTTCCACTATCATCTTGATCAAATTTCCAAGGACCCGAGTCACTTTTTTGCCTTTTCTCGACATTTGCATATGGGAATTCCTTACATCTAGCTAAATGACGATGCATTGAACTGGTCCCTTGACCACTAGCACAACCAATACAAGCCCCACAGTATATACATTCAGCCTTTTCTTCACCAGAAATATGTTTAAAGTGTTCCCATACCGAAGATCTCGTCCTTCTTTGTGTGACACTAGAAGCACTTATCTCAGACATTTAGCAATTCTTCTATCTATGACACTTAGAACCTGGAAAGTATTACTATAATCAGAAATGTAATCCTCAACATACTCTTGACAAATACAAATGAAAATAATCAAGCTTAAGATAATTAAAACAGCCAAAAAGAGCAAAATAATCAACACATAATAAAATTTTAGACAAATTCATGCATCTGAACATAAGAGGCACACTGATACAATGGATAGTACGGACGACATGCTAGAACCATGAAAGTGGAACATGAAGTGCATATTTAAGACAGATCAAACCAAAAGCAGCACATGCATAATTGACTAAGTTTAATTTTGCAAGCAAACATAAGAAAGCCCCCTAAATGAAGACATATACAGGAACTATATACAGGAACTCAGAATACATCTAAGTAGGAGCTGAACGTAATAGGGGGAGAAGTCCTAAGTTCAATGTTCAATGTTCAATGTTCAATTTTTAGACAGATATAAAATACAGTAATAGCTGAACGTAATACAGGAACTATGTTCAATGTTCAAGTCTGAGTCACTTATATGAGCTGATCTATATTCATGGCCTAAGGTACCCCTAAGTTCAATGTTCAATTTTTAGACAGATACATTCATGTCTGCAATTGATTGCTTTAGCCTAAGGTACTTTTCCTCACTGTGGTCTCGCACGTTATTACTGCTTTATCTACTATCAAACAAAACCAAAAGAACATGAGAATATGTTCAGGAGATCTTTCTTTCCAAAATAAATTATCAATAGTAGCTGTTCATCATACAATTCTTGTGGATTTGGGTTTGCAGCAAAAGAATGGAAACAAAACAGTAATGATACAGAATGATTGTCATAGAAAATTAAATGCGAGAATAAGATTCAGAGAACCGGCTGATAATAGGGGCAGGCAAACACTGTTGCAATTGAAATCCCAAACCTCAAAATCTCAAACCTTCAAATTGGGACCAGTTATTTTCAACCAAAAAAAAAAACTGAGACCAATTATTAACCATAACCAGCAGCGGAAAGAAAAGAAAGGTCTTCTTTAAAGCAGTTGATCAACCGTAGCTCTTATTATTACTGACTCAAATGCAAAACACAGAAGGAAAAAAGGGCAAGAACCAGACTACACATTCCTGAGGATTTACGCAAATCAGACTAAAAATCCTCTTTTTTTCTCAGGAATCACAACACATGTTGCTAATTATACAACAAATTTAATCCTCTCTTTCTTTTTTCCAGGAACCACAATACATAATTATACAACTTCCAAAAGAACACTTGTTAAAACTGTATCATCTGCACAGCAAGCCTATGTACACACGCAGGGAAAGCAGACCCAACTACCCCTAGCACTACCTGGTATCAAGTTTTGAAGTTCAAGCACATAACAAATCTACTTTGTATTGAAATGTAATAAGGAGGTAAAGATTCGATGTAATGTATGTTGTTTACGCATATGCGGTTGGCGGAAGAAGTAAATCAGCCAGATTCCAGCAAATGGGATCCCAAGTTTTTCCAAACCAAGGTTCCCATTTTGTCAACAAAACATTTAAATCACAGCCAACAAAACATTTAAATCACAGCCAGAGTATCGTGAACAAGAACAGAGTCTATTCACAGCCAACAAAACATTTAAATCACACTATTAAGCAACAAATCAGTCCTATCCTATCTGGTTTTCTCATTATTTCATCACTTGAATCTCGCACTTCACTCTCGGCCAAAATAAGTTTTACCCGGTTCGTTGCTGTGGCGACGACCGTTGGCTGGTGGATGGACCTTGACGAGGACGACGGTGATTCCAGCGTAAGAAGAAGAAATTTCTCTCGACCCACGCTCCCTCGGTTTCTCTTTCGGCTCCCTTCGCTCTCTCCCTATCTCTGTGTGCTCTCTCACCGTTTTTCGAATCCCCCGCTGTTCTCTCTCGGCCGTGACCCTTTTATGGTTGGCCTGTCGTGGATGGCCGGTCGCCGACCGTCAGCCCTGTCGACGCTCCCCCCTGCCTCTGCTTCTGCATCTCTGCTCTGCCTCACTCGTACGAGCGTCGTTGCTTTTTTTGTTCCTGCTCGTACACCCAGAAGGATTAATAGGGTGGGAGCTCGCGAGCGCAAGCGATCGTGGAGCAAAAGGGAGCAGATCGAGGACGCTAGGGCAAGCGGAGCGAAAAGGACAACAACAGAGGCGAACCCTAACAGAGGCGTTGCAGAGCTAGAGAGAGAGAGACCGACCTCGAGCGAAGGCGACGGCGACGGCGACGGCCACGGTGACGAGCGAAGGATGCAGAGAGATGATCGACGAGAGCAGACCAGACGAGCGAAGGATGAGACGAGAGCGTTCGACGATGGCGACTGGCGACTGAGAGTACGAGAGAGGGAGATGGGCCGGCCCAGAGTGTTAATGGGTCGGCCGGACCCTACCCAATCCTAATGAAACCCCAAATTTTAGGGCCATATTCGAAGAAAATTAAGGCCCGACCCCAAAATACCCCAAATTTTGGGGCCGGACCGGGTCGGCGCGGGTCGGGCCGGGCCGGCCAGGGTCTTATTGACACCCCTAACGGCGAGGGCTGGCTGACGGCGAACAGGTCCGACGAACAGCGGTCCTCCCGGCGAACGGTAGGCATTCAGCCTGTCCTTCCCCAGCTGACCGGCGCCGGTTCTTGCTGCATGCAGGTGGAAAAGAGGGGAGACGGAGGTGAAACGGAGGGGAAAGGCAAGGGGGCGGCGGCGTGCAGCGGCGGTGAACCCGGCGGAGCGGCGACGATCACGGCGGTGCACGGTGGCGGCCTTGGCGGACGGTCAGTCCGTTCCACCCTGGCTGACCGACGCCAAACCCCTCTGCATGCAGCCGGAGAGGAGAGGGAGGACGGAGGGGAACAGCGGCGCACGGCAAGCTCGGCGGTGCAGCGGCGGTCCGGCGGCGACGCGGTGGTGCTGGCCTCGGCAAGCAGCGGACGAACAGCCAACTCCCCTTGGCTGACCGGCGTCCAACCCCGTCTGCATGCAACCGGAGAAGGGGGAAATGAAGAGGAAGCGGGGAGAGGGCGACGGTGGCTTCACGGTGGTGGACGGCGGAGCGGCTGCTCCGGCGGTCGGCGGGCGGTGGCGTGAGGCCGAGAAGAAGAGAGAGGGGTCGCCGGTGGAGGGAGAGGAAGAGGATGGAGTGGCCGAGTGAGGGGAGAGTGGTCGTGAGAGAGAGAGAAAGGGGAGAGAGGGAAAATTGAAAATGTGATGATGGCTTTGCATGGGGGAGAGGAAGGGGTAGAGTGTGGACTTAGTTGAAATGATGACTTGCATGGAAAAGATTTAGGGTGACAAGTGTCACACCTAGGGCTAGTCTTAGGGGTTCTAATTTTCGGAATTAGAGAGGGCATAGGGGTAAAACTGACCTTAATTTCCGGTACCGGGTTGAAACGTTAATTTTTCGACCGTACAAAATCTATACCCTATGGCCAGCTTAATTTGACGTCGTTCTCCTAAAAACTATCCCGAGATTCACGAAAATCGTTCTCGATGTCCGGATTAAATTTCACGATCAAATTGTCAATTTCAAATCTCTAAATCTCTTACTAACGGGCGGCCGTTTAGGATTCAAACGTTTCAACCTCGGGTTGTCCGAATCGCGGCGAGCTCGAGAGAGGAAACGAGAGGAATTATCACTAGTTCCGACGACACAATCGTCCGGTTCGGATGATCGGTTCACGCCGGCCCAAAATACTCCCTCGTCATTATCCTAAGTCGGGCTTGACTCGCGACCGGGTCCTTAGCTCACGTGCCTATTCCTAGTTGGCCATTCCCATCTGGTCAGTATCCCGTGAGTGATCAGTTCCGGGCGAGACTTACGAAAATGAGATATCGAATAATACTCGTTTTATTCCTTCCAGAGATCGAGTCGAATTTCGGGATGTTACAGTGACGTACGTGGAGAAGCTGGTCAGAATCGAGGACAGAAAGGACCGAGTGCTAAGGAACAAGACTATCCCGATGGTCAAGGTAGTTTGGGAGCACCATGGAACGGAAGGTGCTACTTGGGAAAGGGAAGAGGCCATGCGACGTCAATACCCCCAGCTGTTCAAGTAGAGTAGTTTGGGTTTTAAATTTCGAGGACGAAATTTTTGTAAGGGGGGAAGAATTGTAACATCCCGAAATTCGACTCAGTCGCTGGAATGAATAAAGCGAGTATTATTCGAAATTTCATTTTCATGAGTCTCGCCCGGAGCCGATCACTCTCGGGATACTGACCAAATGGGAATGGCCAACTGGGAATAGATACGTGGACCAAGGGCCGATCGCGAATTAAGCCGATTTAAAAGATGACGAGGAAATATTTTGGGCCAGTATGGACCGATCTTCGGAACTCGAGCCGGATGATCGCGTCCTCGGAACTAGCGATAATTCCTCTCGTCTCTCGACAATCGAGCTCGTCGCGATTCTGGCAACCGAAGTCGATACGCGTAAATCCTGAACGGCCACCCGTTAGTAAGAGAATTGGAAAATGTGAAATTGATAAATTCGATCGTGGAATTTAGTCCGGACTTCGAAGTCAATTTTCGAGGATTGCGGGAATGAGTTTGGTAGGACGACGTCAAATTAAGCTGGCCAGGGGTATATAGGCCGTATAGAGTCGATTTTTGGCGAACCGACCCGGTACCGGAATTTTAGGACCGTTTTGCCCCCGTGACCCTTGGAATTCCGATTTTTGCCTTCTAGTGGGGGTGTGACACTTGTCAAGCACCCCCTTCCTCATGCATCATGATTTGAGCAAATCCCCCACTCAACCTCTTACCCTTTCCCATGAACCCAATCATTTTCCCCCAAAACTCTTCATCTTCCTCTCACTCTCTATCACCTACTCTCTCTCACTCACACACACTCTCTCTCTCTCTCTCTCTCTCTCTCTCTCTCTCTCTCTCTCTCTCTCTCTCTCTCTCTCTCTCTCGCCGGTTCCCCTCTCCCTCTCTCCATCCCGTCCGCGTCTCTCTCTCCCTTCCGGCCTCACGCCGCCGCCGCCTCCGCCGGAACCTCCCGTCCGCCGGTGAAGCCGCCGTGAAGCCCGTCGCCCCCTCGTCGTCTCCCTCCTTCCCTCACCGTTCTTCCCTCTTCTCCGGCTGCATGCAGAAGGGTTTGGCACCGGTCAGCCAAGGTGGAACGAGCTGACCATCCGCCAAGGCCGCCGCCGTGCACCGCCGAGCCCGTCGCCGCTCGCCGGGGGCCGCCGTCCCTCTCCCTCCCGGTTGCATGCAGCAAGGTGGACCGCCGGACCAGCCGCGCCGCCAGCTCGCCGCCGTTCCCCCTCTCCCTCGTCTCCGACGCGGCTGCATGCACGGTTGAGCCACCGCCGGAGCCGCTCGCCGCTGCACGCCGTCGCCGGTCGCCTCCGCCGTGGCCGTCCACGCCACTAGCCCTTGTCGCCGTCGTCCCTCTCTCTCTCTCTTCTCTCTCCGCGGCTGCATGCAGAGGTAAACCACCGCCGGAGCCGTTCGCCGCTGCACGCCGCCGTTCGCCGCCGCTGTGGTGGCTGTCCACCGTCGCTCCCTAGCCATCCCTCTCTATTTCCCTCCGACGCTCCCTGTTCCGCCCCTTTCGCCGGAGCAGACCGCCGTCGCCGAGACCGAGCCACCACCGCCGCGTCGTCGCCGGAACGCTCGCTGCTCACGCGCCACCGCCGTGCACCGCCGTGGACAGCAGCCATCCGGGGACCGCCCAGCCGCTCGTCCGGTCCTCCCTCGCCGTGAACAGCAGCCCCGCCGGCCGTGTACCACCGCCCGTGGTTGCTGTGAACCGCCGGACCGCCGCTCGCCGTCGGTCCCTTGGGACTTGTGCCGCCGGTTCCACCGTTTACCGGTGATCGGCCGCCATTCCCCGTCGCCCGAGCTCGGACTTTGGTGGGTGATAACCTCTAAACCCTAATTAGGACAATAATGCGTTTTAGCGGGCCTAGGGTGTGATTGATATTGGACTATTGTCGATTAGACCTCGTATGAATTTATGTGTTAGTAGAGGGTGTCGGGAAATCAATGGTAGGCGACGAAATATAAATTTGAAGCGGATTAGAGGTCGGCATGATGAAAAATAGCTGCTGTCCATATCGGGAATTAATGGCCGACCTAACGATAGTTCGAAGAATTAAATGAATTGGAGTGCCGGGATTGCCGGGGTGGTTGAATTGTGTGTCGGATGTTCAATTGTGACGAATTGGGTCTAACATGTCGCCTGCACGTGTGAACCGACCATTGTGGAATGTGATTGGGAACTTGTCAATGTACGTCATAATGTCCGGGTACGTCGTAATTGCCAAATTCACATGTGACGCCCCGTGGTGTTGATTTAGGCTAATTAGGCATATGACGTGGATCATGGAATTTGAATTTGTGACATTGAATTATGTGGGACATTATGCCATGGTACATTGCACCGACATTCACGTGCGAAATTGCATGGCTACGTATTACGCTTGCTGAGTATGAAGCATTGTGGAAATCGTGTGAAAATGCGTGTATGCCATGAATCGTGATCACCTAATTATGCCCTGATGCGTTTACGCGGGGTTCAGATAAAACCGGTTGTGTGAATGTGTGATCACTTTCGCCCTGATGCGTTTACGCGGGGTGTGCCGTCCTCATGCACTTTGGAGCAGGACGATGCCCGGTACGTCCGGATGACGACCATCCTGATGCGTTTACGCGGGCTCTGGTTCATAAGGAGATCGGTGTTGCGCCTAATGCGTAAGGACGCGGGCTAGAGACACTGGGCCTGGGGCGTCTTTACGCTGGCCACGGAGTGTTGTGATTGATCTTCGGATCGGGCCTTCGGGTCGAGTTAATAAAGTGAATGGTTAACGTGTGATACATAGTGCCATATGAGTTAAATTGCAAGCATAACCGTTAACGGCATTAGCATGTATGTGAAAGCATGAGACAGTGTGTGGAATTATGCGATTCGGTGATCTTTACTCGGAACTAGCATTAAAGAGTTTTGAGCATACGTGTGACGTACGCTTAATCGAGAGTGTTGATTGTGAAATGCGATATTATGGGATTGTCTAACCTGCAGGGTCATTGTAATGCCGATTTGGGCCTACGGGCCTAAGTCATTCTTGTGTGTATATGAATCTTTTTCCCGTCAGGAGATGCATGTTAGCCTAATTTAGGTTTAGGAGTTTTTCATTCACTGAGATGTGTCTCACGGTTTTTATAACCCAACCTTTCAGACCCGCGCCCATGAACCGACCGCCTATTCCGATTCGTTTTGGGATCCCCTTAGAGTATGAGCATACTATGGTTGAATATCCGGTGGGGAACAATGAAGTATACTTGAGGCATTATGCTATGATAACTGTAGACGTAGGCACGACACATCCTGAAGTTCATAAGTATGTAGCCTGGTGCTTCCTAGATCGTTTTGGAGAGGAGCATGGACCCCTCCGTACTATGGATATCCCGTTCACCATGGAGGGCCAACTCGACCCGCAGTGCCCGAGTGGTGAGGTCGTGGATTCTGAGATGGATTCGGAGGAAGCCATAGGTCCTTTCGCTTGGTACGAGCCTACCGAGGATGAGGAGTTAGGAGGTGTAGATCATGAGCCAGTAGTGGAGGACCCGGTGGTGGAGCCAATGGAAGTCGACGAAGCCGAACCGATGGACACCGACGAATCTGAAGAGGAGATCCCCAGTGAAGACTCCGAGATACCCGAGAGCTCATCAGAGCCCGACGACTCCGATCCCGATTGGGCGCCCTAGGTCAGGCTTAGTTGTTTTGTAAGGATAGACATCCTTTGGGACTCGGACCTTCCACATTTTGGCTGTTGATTTCCTTAGTCCCTAGCCCTATGAACCCGTTTGACAGTACTCTCCTGGTTGCACCGGATTTCTATTATCGTTTTATTTTGGAACAATGTAAGGATGATTTTGGTGGTTTTCAGTTATGGATGTGTACGTCGCCCCAGTTCTCGTTATGTTGTTACCCTTGGTTCTCACATTTATCTTGTACGGGTATTTGTTTTTAAAATTTCTGCTTCCGCATGTGCTTTATATCTTGCTTTGGGAAATGGGTCGACGACGACGCGTCCTGGGACGTCGTGTCCTATTCTTATCGACCATCGAGCGGGATGTTGCGTGCCGTGGAGTTCGGGGCGTGACAGATCACTTAAGGCCTTCGGGTTGTGCCGTCCTCATGCACTTTGGAGCAGGACGATGCCCGGTGCGTTCGGAAGACGACCATCTTGATACTTTTACATGAGCTCTGGTTTGTAAGGAGATCGGTGTTGCGCCTGATGCGTTTACGCGGGCTAGAGACACTAGGCCTGGAGCGTCTTTACGCTGGCCACGAAGTGTTGTAAGTGGTCTTCGGATTGTGGTCTTCGGATTGTGGCCTTCGGGTCGGGCCTTCGGGTCGTGGTCTTCGGATCGTGGTCTTCGGATCGGGCCTTCTGGTTGGGCCTTCGGGTCGAATTAACAGAATGAAGAATCACGTGTGATGCATAGTGCCTGATTATGCAATGGAATTTGCGGGGCAAGGTATGGGACATGTTCAAGCGGATTCTATTTTATAATCGAGACACGAACGGAACTTTATGCCGGAATGCTGTATGAATTAAATAGTGAGCATGGCAAGGTAGTGGCATTTGCATGCATACGGATGCATGAGTCAGCGTGTGAGACTGTGCGATTCGGTGATCTATATTTTGAATCGACACTAAATATTTTGAGCATGCGTATGACGCACGTGTGACCAAGAAGGCTGTGTATGTGACATGATATTATTGGTTTACCTAACCTATAGGGTCATTAAGAATACCGATTTGGGCCTAAGAGCCTAAGTCATCTTGTGTGTGATTTTATTTTCCCGTCAGGAGATGCATGTTAATTTAGGTTTAGGAGTTTTTCACTCACTGAGATGTGTCTCACGGTTTTTATAATCCAACCTTTCAGACCCACATCCATGACGAAGCCACCTGTTTCGGTACGTTTTGGGATCCCCGTAGAGTATGAGCATACTATGACTGCACATCCTGTAGGGAACGGGGAGGTGTACTTGAGGCATTATTCTCTGATAAGTGTAGACGTAGGTACGACACATCCTGAGACTCATGAATATGTAGCATGGTGCTTCCGTGACCGTTTTGGAGACGAATATGGAACCCTCCGTACAATGGATGTTCCATTTACCATAGATGATCAGCTAGATCCGCAATGCCCGAGTGGTGAGATTGTGGTTTCTGAAATGGATTCGGAGGAGACTATTGGTCCTTACGGTTGGTATGAGGCTACTGAGGACGAGGAGCTAAGAGGCATAGACCACGAGCTAGTAGTGGAGGACTCGGTGGTGGAGCCAATGGAGGTCGACGAAGCCGAGCCGATGGATACTGAAGAGTCCAAGGAGAAGATTCCCAGTGAAGATTCAGAGATACCCGAGAGCTCATTAGAGTCCGATGGCTCTGATCCGGATTGGGCGCCCTAGGCTAGGCTTAGTCTTTTTATGAGGGTAGACACTTTTTGGCTTTCAGACCCTCTCCTTTGTAGCAGTTGGACCCCTTGTCTCTTAGCCCTCTTAACTCATGTGACAGTACTCTTTGTGGCACCCTATTTTCTCTTGTTGTTTCTTGGAAGGTTGTAAGGATGTTTCTGACGGTTTTTGTTATGGATGTGTACATTGCCTAGGTATTCCTTGTATTGCTTCCCTGACTCTCATGATTACTTGTACGGGTGTTTTAAATTTTTGCTTCCGCATGCGCCTTATGATTTGTTATAGGAAAAGGGTCGACGACGACACGTCCTGGGACGTCGTACTATTTCGACCACCAAGTGGGGTGTCGCGTGCCGTGGAGGTCGGGGCGTGACAACCTTCTCGTCTGAATTGATATCAAAGCAAGGTCAACTCGATCCGATTAGGTCGAAGCCTAGAGTGATAAGGAGCGATGAGACTATGGGTAGCTAGTTAGGACGACCGTGTGTGCTACATGTATCTCATGACAGTGTGTGATGATTTGGCGTGTATTATTATGACCCGTGATGTGCAGGTGCGGCAGGACCTGAGGTGAGTATGTGAATCCCTTGGATGATGTGTTGAGTAGTCCCTGTTAAGTCGCATGCTGGTTGTTTGGTTGTTGTTTTGAGACCTGCCTAAGACTTAGACTGGATAGATTGGTTTAAGTCTCTAATTCCTTAATGGAATTATAGCAGGAAGTTGAGCTACCAAAGTTGTCAGGATGAGTAGGAGAAGAGGAAAGGAGCCTCAAGCTCAGCCTAGTGAGGGTGCCCGCGAGGCTAGGGACCCCAGGTTCGATGAGGTCATGGAGATCTTGCGCGAGATGGGACACATCTTTGGACTACAAGCGCAAGAGAGAGCCGCAGCCAATGCTCGGGCTGCTGAGGCTGCAGCAATTGTTGGAAATGGGGGAAATCAAGCCCAGCATGGGCAGGATCGTTCAGTAGGGGTTAGGCGATGCCCGATACGTCCGGAAGACAACCATCCTGATGCGTTTACGCGGGCTCTGGTCTGTAAGGAGATCGGTGTTGCGCCTGATGCGTAAGGGCGCTGGTTAGAGACACTGGGCCTGGGGCGTCTCTATGCTGCCACTGAGTATTGTTATTGGTCTTCGGACCGGATCTTCGGATCGGACCTTCAGGTCGGGCCTTCGGGTCGAGTTAATGAAATAAATGGTTAACGTGTGATGCATAGTGTCTGATTATGTGATGGAATCCGCTGGACATGGTATGGGACGTGTCTAAATAGATTTCATTCTATAATCGGAACACGAATGGAAATTTGTGCCGGGATGCCATAGGAGTTTGATTGTGGGCATGGCGAGTTAGTGGCATTTGCATGCATATGAATACATGAGTTAGTATGCGGAATTGCGTGATTCGGTGATCTCTACTCGGAACTGTCACTAAAGATTTTGAGCATGCGTGTGACGTACGCATGATCGAGAGTGCCGCTTGTGAAATGTGATATTATGGGATTGTCTAACCTGCAGGGTCATTGAAATGCCGATTTGGGCCTACGGGCCTAAGTCACCCTTGTATGTGCATGATTTGTTTTATCCGTCAGGAGATGCATGTTAGCCTAATTTAGGTTTAGGAGTTTTACACTCACTGAGATGTGTCTCACGGTTTTTATAACCCAACCTTTCAGACCCGCGTCCATGACGGATCCACCTGTCCCGGTACGTTTTGGGATTCCCCTAGATTACGAGCACATTATGACTGCACATCCGGTGGGGAATGGGGAGGTGTACTTGAGGCATTACTCTGTAATTAGTGTAGACGTGGGTACGACACGTCCTAAAGTTCATGAGTATGTAGCCTGGTGTTTCCGGGACCGTTTTGGAGACGAGTTTGGACCCCTTCGTACGATGGATGTCCCGTTCACCATAGAGGGCCAGCTTGACCCGCAGTGCCTGAATGGTGAGATCGTGGATTCCGAGATGGATGAGGAGTTAGGAGGTGTGGATCACGAGCCAGTAGTGGAGGACCCAGTGGTGGAGCCGATGGAGGTCGACGAAGTCGAGCCGATGGATACCGAAGAGTCCGAGGAGGAGATTCCTAGCGAGGATTCAGAGATACCTGACAGTCCGTCCGAGTCCGACGGCTCAGATCCGGATTGGGTGCCCTAGGCTAGGCTTGGTTTTCTTTTTATGAGGGTAGACACTTTTTGGATTTAGGACCCTCTACTTTTGACTGTTGTCTCTCTTGATTGCACCTCATTTCAAATGTTGCTTTCCTTGAAAACGATGTAAGAATGTTTCTGGTGATTGTTGATTATGGATGTGTACGTTGCCTCAGTTCTCCTTGTGTTGCTTCCCTGGTTCTCATATTTATCTGTCAGGGTGTTTTAAATTTTTGCTTCCGCTTGTGCCTTATGTTCTGCTTCGGGAGACAGGTCGATGACGACGCGTCCTGGGACGTCGTACTACCGTATTGACCATCGAACGGGTTGTCGCGTGTCGTGTAGGTCGGGGCGTGACATGACTGTGGACCAGTATGAGGCAAAATTTGCAAGGCTGGCGAAGTTCGCACCAACAATGGTCGTGAATCCAAGGGATAAGGCTCGAAGGTTTCGGGATGGACTGAAGCCGGATCTTTGGAGCCAGATTCTGTCGCATGACATCAAGGAGTATGGAGAAATGTTTAGGCGGGCCCAGATAATTGAGCGAGATTAGCAGGAAAGGATAGCCGCTTCTGGATCGCGGTTTGTTCGGGCAGGGATAATCGTCGTTTAGGGAAGAAGCCTATGATAGGCAATCGACCATTTACTCCTCCTGCCAGGAGGAATATTGGGAAGCCAAGTACTCCGACGGGAAGGTTTGGACCATGCTTCAGGTGTGGGAGCACTGAGCATCAGATTCGCACCTACCCGCAGGTGTGTCCCCCGGGACCACAAATGGCTCCTCAGCAGCACCAGCCCCGAGCAGGGAACCAAGCAGGGAATCCCCCATTGGCTAATCAAGGACGACCGCCCATTCAAGGAAAAGTCTATGCTGTGGCGCGTGGAGAAGCGGAGAATGCGCCGGGCATGGTCACAGGTACGATTTACTTGTGTGGTCATGCCGCTTATGCATTGTTTGATTCAAGGGCAACCCATTCATTCATTTCAGAGCAGTTTGTTAAGTTGATTGGCTTAGAACCGGTATTATTAGAGGATGTGCTTTGTGTGATGACGCCAATGAATGATAGGGTACTAGTTTCATTTGGATGCCCTAGTTGTAAGATAAATATTAGGGGTAAGGAAGAGAGTATCGACTTGGCAGTGCTGGCCATGTTCGATTTCGACGTGATCATAGGGATGGACTGGTTAGTCCAGCAGAAAGCTGTATTGGATTGCAGCAATAGGACGATCCGATTTAATCCTGATGGGCGTCCTAGTTTTGAGTTCCAGGGGAATCGAGGAGGAACTTTGACTCCATGGATATCTTCTTTGGAAGTGAGTAAGTTGCTGGATGATGGGTGTGAAGGATATTTGGTGAATGTTGTAGACCCATCAATGGCAGAGACTAGACTAGAAGATATACCCGTAGTATGCAATTTTCCCGAGGTTTTTCCTCAGGAATTGCCGGGTTTACCGCCCGACCGAGAAGTGGAGTTCGTTATTGAGTTGGCACCAGGAACTGAACTGATATCAAAGGCACCATATCGAATGTCGCTGACTGAGTTGAAGGAGTTGAAGGTTCAGATGCAAGAATTGCTGGACAAAGGTTTTATCCGCCTCAGTGCGTCTCCATGGGGAGCGCCAGTCCTGTTTGTGAAAAAGAAGGACGGGACGTTAAGACTGTGCATAGATTATCGGCAGTTGAACCAAGTGATAGTGAAAAATAAGTACCCTCTTCCAAGGATTGATGACTTGCAAGGAGCCTCGGTGTTACCATCAGTTGAGAATCAGGAAGGAGGACATTCCTAAGACTGCTTTTCGGACAAGGTATGGGCATTATGAGTTCACGGTGATGCCTTTTGGATTAACAAATGCCCTAGCTGCCTTCATGGACTTGATGAACAGAGTGTTTAGAGAATTTCTGGATAAGTTTGTCATAGTGTTCATCGATGATATATTGGTATATTCAAAAAGTCCTGAAGAGCATGAGGATCACTTAGCAAAGGTGCTGCGAACCCTAAGAGAACACGCACTGTATGCCAAGTTCAGCAAGTGCGAGTTTTGGCTCAACCAAGTAGGATTTCTCGAGCATGTTATTTCTGGAGATGGAATTTCTGTAGACCCAACTAAAGTGGAAGCTGTAACAAAGTGGCCCAGGCCAACGTCGGTGACGGAAATAAGAAGTTTTCTCGGGTTGGCTGGCTATTATAGGCGATTTGTGGAAGGATTTTCGTCAATAGCCATGCCCTTGACGAGATTGCTAAAGAAGGAAATGAAGTATGTCTGGGACGATAAGTGCGAAAGGAGTTTCCAAGAGTTGAAGCGTAAGTTGACGACCGCTCCAGTTTTGACCATTCCGTCCAGGCCAGAAGGATTTGAGATATATAGTGATGCTTCGTTAAGAGGACTCGGATGTGTGCTCATGCAACATGGAAAGGTGGTAGCGTATGCGTCACGCCAGTTGAGACCTCATGAGATGAATTACTCGACGCATGATTCGGAGCTGGCAGCGATTGTCTTCGCACTTAAGATTTGGAGGCACTACCTATGCGGAGAGAAGTTCCAAATTTTTACGAATCATCAAAGCCTCAAGTACCTGTTCTCGCAAAAAGAGTTAAATATGAGACAGCATCGATGGATGGAACTGTTAAAGGACTATGACTGTGACATCCTGTATTATCCTGGTAAGGCAAACCGGGTGGTGAATGCTTTAAGTCGCAAGTTGAGTATGGTTCATTTGATGGTTAAGGAGTGGACGTTATTGGAAAGGCTCAGAGATTCAGAGTTTAAGTTCGAAGTGAGCCGAGTATCCAGCTTGTTCGCAACATTAAGAATCGAACCGGAGGTTCAGGTTAAGATCAAGGAACTTCAACCTACGGACCCCGAGATCCGGAAGATTGTGGATATGGATATGGCAAGGAGAAAGCCGAATTTCCAAGTGTCCGCAGATGGGATTTTAAAATATCGTGGCCGACTTTGTGTGCCAGATGACGAAGGACTTAAAGAGGAAATTCTGAGCGAAGCTCACCAGAGTCAGTATAGTATCCACCTAGGTAGTACAAAGATGTACCAGAATCTGCGTCAGCATTATTGGTGGAATGGCCTGAAGAAGGATGTGGCTAAGCATGTGGCCAGGTGTCTGACGTGCCAGCAAGTGAAGGCACAACACTGTAAGCCAGGTGGATTATTACGTCCTTTAGAAATTCCTGAATGGAAGTGGGAGCACATTACAATGGATTTTGTGACGGGCTTACCGCGAAGCCAAAGGGGACATGACTCGATATGGGTCATAGTGGATCGTCTAACTAAGTCTGCACACTTCCTGGCAGTACGAAAGGACTTGGAGCTAGAAAAGTATGCGGAGTTGTATGTGCGACAAATAGTGCGTCTTCATGGAGTACCGGTGACGATCACCTCAGATCGTGATCCTAGGTTTACAGCCAACTTTTGGAAAAGTCTGCAAGTGGCCTTAGGAACAAGATTGCAAAATAGTACGGCCTACCATCCGCAAATAGACGGCCAGTCGGAAAGGACGATTCAAACCCTGGAGGATATGTTGAGAGCTTGTGTTCTGGATTTCCAAGGCAAATGGGAAGAGCAATTGCATTTGGTGGAGTTTGCCTATAATACTAGCTTTCAGCAGAGTATCCAGATGGCGCCATTCGAAGCTTTGTATGGTAGGGCCTGTAGGACGCCATTATGCTGGGATGAAGTTGGTGAGCGAAGAATCGCAGATCCGGAGCTAATTCAGCAAACGGTAGAAGTAGTGGAGGTTATTCGAGATAGACTGAAGACAGCTCAGAGTTGCCAGAAGAGTTATGCCGACAGAAGATGGCGACCCTTGGAATTCCAAGAAGGAGATCATGTGTTTCTCAAGGTGTCGCCAATGAAAAGACTATCCCGATTCGGCAAGAAAGGAAAGCTTAGCCCAAGGTACGTTGGGCCATTTGAGATCCTAGAGAAGATTGGAGATATGGCATACCGACTAGCCTTGCCTCCCAACCTATCCCAGGTGCACAACGTTTTCCACGTGTCGATGCTAAGGAAGTATGAACCGGACCCGACTCATGTTTTAAGGTACGAGGAAGTGAACGTGGACAACAGAGTGACGTACGTGGAAAAGCCGATCATAATCGAGGGTAGAAAAGATCGAGTGCTAAGGAACAAGACAATTCCGATGGTCAAGGTAGTTTAGGAGCACCATGGAACGAAAGGTGCCACTTGGGAAAGTGAAGAGGCCATGCGACGTCAATACCCACAGCTGTTCGAGTAGACTAGTTTGGGTTATAAATTTCGAGGACGAAATTTTTGTAAGGGGGGAAGAATTGTAACATCCCGAAATTCGACTCAATCTTTGGGCCTAAGAGCCTAAGTCATCTTGTGTGTGATTTTATTTTCCCGTCAGGAGATGCATGTTAGCCTAATTTAGGTTTAGGAGTTTTTCACTCACTGAGATGTGTCTCACAGTTTTTATAACCCAACCTTTCAGACCCACGTCCATGATGAAGCCACCTGTTCCGGTACGTTTTGGGATCCCCGTAGAGTTTAAGCATACTATGACTGCACATCCTGTAGGGAACGAGGAGGTGTACTTGAGGCATTATTCTCTGATAAGTGTAGACGTAGGTACGACACATCCTGAGACTCATGAATATGTAGCATGGTGCTTCCGTGACCATTTTGGAGACGAATATGGACCCCTCCGTACAATGGATGTTCCATTTACCATAGATGGTCAACTAGATCCGCAATGCCCGAGTGGTGAGATCGTGGATTCTGAAATGGATTCGGAGGAGACTATAGGTCCTTACGATTGGTACGAGGCTGCTGAGGATGAGGAGCTAGGAGGTGTAGACCACGAGCCAGTAGTGGAGGACCCGGTGGTAGAGCCAATGGAGGTCGACGAAGCCGAGCTGATGGATACCGAAGAGTCCGAGGAGGAGATTCCCAGTGAAGATTCAAAGATACCCGAGAGCTCATCAGAGTTCGATGGCTCTGATCCGGATTGGGGGCCCTAGGCTAGGCTTAGTCTTTTTGTGAGGGCAGATACTTTTTGGCTTTCAAACCCTCTCCTTTATAGCAGTTGGACCCCTTGTCTCTTAGCCCTCTTGACTCATGTGACAGTACTCTTTGTGGCACCCTATTTTCTCTTGTTGTTTCTCGGACACCTGTCACGCCCCGACCTCCACGGCACGCGACACCCCGCTCGGTGGTCGGAATAGTACGACGTCCCAGGACTTGTCGTCGTTGACCCATTTCCCATAACAAATCATAAGGCACATGCAGGAGCAAAAATTAAAAACACATGTATAAGTATTCATGAAAGCCAGGGAAGCAACGCAAGGAATACTTAGGCAACGTACACATCCATAACAAAAACCATCATAATCATCCTTACAACATTTCATGAAAACAGTAATAGAAAAAAGGGTGCAACGAAGAGTACTATCACATGAGTCAAGAGGGCTAAGAGACAAGGAGTCTAACTGCTATAAAGGAGAGGGTCTGAAAAACCAAAAAGTGTCTACCCTCACAAAAAGACTAAGCCTAGCCTAGGGTGCCCAATCCGGATCAAAGCCATCGGACTCTGATGAGCTCTCGGGTATCTCTGAATCTTCACTGGGAATCTCCTCTTCGGACTCTTCGGTATCCATCGGCTCGGCTTCGTCGACCTCCATTGGCTCCACCACCGAGTCCTCCACTACTGGCTCATGGTCTACGCCTCCTAGCTCCTCGTCCTCAGCAGCCTCGTACCAACCGTAAGGACCTATAGTCTCCTCCGAATCCATTTCAGAATCCACGATCTCACCACTCGGGCACTGCGGATCTAGTTGACCATCTATGGTAAATGGAAACATCCATAGTACGGAGGGGTCCATATTTGTCTCCAAAACGGTCACGGAAGTACCATGCTACATATTCATGAGTCTCAAGATGTGTCATACCTACGTCTACACTTATCAGAGAATAATGCCTCAAGTACACCTCCCCGTTCCCTACAGGATATGCAGTCATAGTATGCTCATACTCTACGGGGATCCCAAAACGTACTGGAACAGGTGGCTTCGTCATGGACGTGGGTTTGAAAGGTTGGGTTATAAAAACCATGAGACACATCTCAGTGAGTGAAAAACTCCGAAACCTAAATTAGGCTAACATGCATCTCCTGACGGGAAAATAAAATCACACACAAGATGACTTAGGCTCTTAGGCCCAAATCGGTATTCTCAATGACCCTGCAGGTTAGGTAAACCAATAATATCATGTCACATACATAGCTTTCCCAGTCACACGTGCGTCATACGCATGCTCAAAATCTTTAGTGTCGATTCAAAATATAGATCACTGAATCGCACAGTCTCACACGCTGACTCATGCATCCATATGCATGCAAATGCCACTACCTTGCCATGCTCACTATTTAATTCATACGGCATTCCGGCATAAAGTTCCGTTCGTATCCCGATTATAAAATAGAATCCGCTTGAACACGTTCCATACCATGCCCCGCAGATTCCATTGCATAATCAGGCACTATGCATCACACGTTGTTCTTCATTCTGTTAATTTGACCCGAAGGTCCGATCCGAAGGCTCGATCCGAAGACCACGACTCAAAGGCCCAACCCGAAGGCCCGACCCGAAGGTCACGATCCGAAGACCACTTACAACACTTCGTGGCCAGCGTAAAGACGCCCCAGGCCTAGTATCTCTAGCCCGCGTAAACGCATCAGGTGCAACACCGATCTCCTTATGAACCAGAGCCCATGTAAAAGTATCAGGATGGTCATCTTCCGGACGCACCGGGCATCGTCCTGCTCCAAAGTGCATGAGGACAGCACAACTCGAAGGCCACGACCCGAAGGCCTTAAGTGATTACACGGCACACTGCCAATTTTTATCTGAACCCGGCGTGGAACGCATCAGGCGATTAGGTGATCACAAGTCCATGGCATACACGCATTCTCGCACAATTTCCACAAGCCTCATACTCGGCATGCATAATGCTTGGCCATGCAATTTGCACACGAATGTTGGTGCAATGTACCACAGCATAATGTCCCACACAATTCAATGCCACAATTTCATGTTCAATGATTCACGTCATATGCTTAATTAGCCCAATCAACACCACGGGGCATCACATACGAAGATGACACTTATGACGTATTCGCCATTATAATGTACATTGACAAATCACTAATCACATTCCACAATAGTCGGTCACACGAGCATGCGACGTGGTAGACCCGAGCCATCACGATTGCCAAACCGACACACAATTCAATCACCTTGGCAATCCCGGCACTCCAATCAATTCAATCCTCAAGCTACCGTGGAATTGGCCATCAAAACCCAATGTGGACAGCAGCTAATCCTCATCATTTCGACCTCTAATCCACTTCTAATTTATGTTTTGTCACCTATCGATAGTTTCCCGTTGCCCACTAATAACATACAAATCCATATAAGTTCTAATTAACACTATTCGATTAGTAACCACGCCCTAAGCCCGTTAAAACGCATAATCGTCCTAATTAGGGTTTAGAGGTTTACATCCACCTAAATCCAAGCTCGGGCGACGGGGAAGGCGGCCGATCACCGGTGAACGGTGGAACCGGCGGCACACTTCCCAAAGGAGTGATAGCGAGCGGCAGCCGGTTGCCCACGGCAGCCGGTTGCCCACAGCAGCCACGGGCGGCGGCTCACGGTCAGCTGAACTGTGAGCTCACGGTGAGGAAGGGCGGCGAGCGGCTGAGTGGCGCGGACGCCTACTGCCCCGGCGGCGCACGGTGGACGGCGGCCTTGGTGGCAGACGATGACGGCGCGACGATAGAGGGCGGCGGCGTCCCGATGTCTTTGGCACCGGCGAGAGGGGGACAAAATAGTGAGAGGCGGGGGAAAGGACGGCTCGATGAGGTCGGCAACGGTGGACAGCGAGCGGTCTAACGGCGGTGAGCAGCTTCAGCGGTGGCTCAACCGTGCATGTAGCCGCATCGGAGAGGAGGGAGAGAGAGGGATGGCGGTAAGCTGGTGGTGTGGCTGCTCCGGCACCCACCCAGCTACATGCAATCGAGAGAGAGAGAGAGAGACGGCGGAGGGAGAGAAGCGGCGGCGGCCACGGCGAGCGGCGGCCAGCGGTGCTCCTCGGCGTGGGGTGGACGATCAGCTTGCTCCTCCTTGGCTGACCGGCGCCTTTCCCCTCTGCATACAGTCGAAGAGGAGAGGAACGGAGGGAAAAACGGAGAGGAAAGGAGACAGTCGGCAAGGACGATGGCGGTGGACGGCGGTGGCCTTGGCGGAGCGGCGTCCAGCCCGGCGAAGGTGCGGCTGAGCTGGGCTCGGCGTGAGGCCTTGACTGGTCGGGGATAGCAAGAGAGAGAAGGAGAGGGATGGTCGGTTGGTGGTGGCGAGGCGAGAGGGAGTGGTGCACGGCGGTGGCACCGGTGGGCGGTGGTTTCGGCGGGTGGCGAGCGGCGGCGTGAGGCTGAGAGAAAGAGAGAGAGTTCGCGGAGGGGAGAGGGAGAGAAGGTGGCCGGTGTGAGGGAGAGAGAGAGGGCGAGTGAGAGAGAGAAGGGAGAGAGAGAAGTGAGAGGTGATGATGCTGAACATGGGGAAGGCCAAGAGGTAGAGTGGAAATTTGGATGACATGATGGCTTGCATGGGGAAGGGCTAGAGTGACAAGTGTCACACTCTAGGGCTAGGTCTAGAAACCCTAAAATTCGGAACTCCAAAGGGCATAGGGGCAAAACCGACATTAAGTTCCGATACCGGGTCGAATCGCCAATTTTCGACCATATGAACCCTATACACGAGTGGCCAGCTTAATTTGACGTCGTCCTTACAAAAATCGTCCCGTGATTCACGAAAATTGGTCCCGAAGTCCGGATTAAATTTCACGATCGAATTTGCCGAATTTCCAATTTCCAAATCTCTCACTAACGGGCGGCTGTTTAGGATTCACGCGTATCGACCTCGGGTTGTCCGAATCGCGGCAAGCTCGATTGTCGAGAGAGCGAGAGGAATTATCGCTAGTTCCGATGACATGACCGTCTGGTTTAAAAGATCGGTCACACTGGCCCAAAATACTTCCTCGTCATTCTCCTAAATTAGGCTTAATTTGCGACCGGGTCCATGGTCCACGTACCTGTTCCTAGTTGGCCATTCCCATTTGGTTAGTATCCCGAGAGTGATCAGCTCCGGGCGAGACTTACGAAAAATGAAATATCAAATAAGACTCGTTTTATTTGTTCCAGAGATTGAGTCGAATTTCGAGATGTTACAACACCGGTCACCTTCTCCGGCGGGCATGGCATGCCCAAAACGGCACCGTTTGGACCATCTTTCATTGTGGCATTTTGACAAACAATTGGTGTGCATGATTCTATGTTTTGAGTTTCAAGGCCGCGACTTCGGATTGAAATCCAGCAACCTTCCGATGGTGTTTCGGAATTGATTTTTAGTTCTGGATATTCTCCATATAACCAGATATTGAACTATACCAATTGGAACTCCGCCGGACCTTCGTCGGCCGGCGAGAACCGAGTTCGAAAACGTTAACCTATACTAACCAAAATCAATATTTCCAGAACTTAGATCCCTAATCTACACCGCCCTAGCCGTCTAGATAGAGTCTAACAACTAACAAACCAACAAACAAAGTCTAGAGAGACTGACTTGAATGGCCTGAAGCCACGGTGAAGCTCCACCGAGGCTTCAAGTTTTCCGGTGAGGTGGGTTTAATGCATAAACCGGCTCGGTTCAAGTGTTTTTGAGGTCCAAAATGCAATCAGAACACATAAAAATGATTAGAAACCAATTATAAGCATCAACGTGTCAAGATTAGTCAACGAAATCACTTAAAATGCACATTAGAACCAAAACCGAAATCTGGAAAATTGTTAAAGAACTGATTGTGAACGATCTTTACCTGTGTCGTTCGATGGTTCAACGAAATTTTCGATCTAATCTGAGCCTCAAGGGTCGTTCCCTAACTCCGATACTTCCTTCTCGTGATTCCTATTTTGTCGGAACAGGTCCGAGTCGTCCGGACGACACCCAATTTTAGACAATCCTGATCAGGTTTCTGGCTCGGCATAGCGAGGGGAGGTCACGGCCAATCCGTGATTCGCCGACGCACCGCCGTCTAGGACGGCGCCGATCACTCACAGGGGAACCTCTGACCCTTCATGATTCTCTTGCTTTCTTCCTTCGGTTTCCCTCCTCTTCTCTCTCTATATCTCTCAGGAATTTTCTCGAACGGCTTCTCCTCCCTTTTCTTCAGTTTTTCTGGTTTTTGTTTATCTAAATTCCCGCCCAAAATTCGGTTAGAATCAAATCATAATCGGTTTTAGTTGTTGAATGATGCCAGCTGGATATTTTCCATCTAGCTTAATCGATTTCCACGTGTCAAATTGACGGGGAACGATCAGCAAAGTTTCTAGTTTTTAAGAAAATTTTTCTGGGTTTCGTGGGTTGAATAAACCGGGTGAGGGAGACGAACTGTGCGAGTCAGGTCGGGTTGACCCGTCCAGCCCGGCAGTTCCGATTTTGATCAAGAATGCAAATTGTACCTTATTTTAACCGAATTTTTTAAATTAAACTTTAAAATTGCATTCCCCAGCATGTTCCAAACCCACACATATAATTTTCCCCAATTTTATCATAATTGTGCCCAAAATTTCCTCATTTTTATATTCGGGTTAATAGGGTTTTATTCAATTCGAGGTCTTAATGACCTGATTAGGCAAAATTGACGCCAAAATTGCATTGCCCACCCCTGATTACTCTTAGAAATGATAGTCTCATATTTCGGAAATTTCATTTTGGGCACGATTTCCGATTTAAGTTCAAAATTCTCAATTTTCAATCAATTTTTGGGGAATTTTTTATTTTTACACCAAATTGTACAATTGGATTGACCATTGTGCAATTAAAGGTCCCAGAATCAATTGTTGTGAAGACACTATGATCTAAAAATGTCTAGAAAAAATTTAATTTCATTTTTGATTCAATTCAGGCTTAATTTTGCCCAATTTTGGGAAAAACATATACCTGATTGAAATTTTCCAAAATTGACAGTGTACTTATGAAATTGGATTTAAAATAAAATTATTGACTATTTTTATTGAATTTTCTGATTCCATTTACTATTTTTCTTGATTTTCTTGTTTATTTTGACTAAAAGAAATTCAGAAAAAATGCAAAAATGTTAAAAATTATTTTTTTGATTTAGAAATAGGTTTCTAGGCTTGGCCAAGATCCCTAGACCTAATTTTGAAATTTTCAAAAAATAATTTTAAAAAAATGAGCTAAAAATTATGTGTCAACAACGTTGTACTAAAATGTATCAATCCAACAACTACTACTCCTGTATCTTCATCAATTGATTAAGTAGATGGCAACACACCTGTAGCTCTTTCATTATCTTAGACTAAGATAGCCAAAAGAAAAGCTTTAGATGCAAAGCAATCTACTCTCTTTATTGTGCTTTATCTCCTATTGAGTATAATAAAATTTCTGCTTGTGAAATAGCAAAAGAAATATGGGACCGGCTTTATATCATGTATGAAGGAACAAATTGAGTGAAAGAAACCTAGATAAATATATTGCTTGGACAATATGAATCCTTCAAGATGAAGCCAAGAGAATCCATTACTGAAATGCATAATAGATTCACTAATATTGTGAATGGTTTAGCATACCATTGAAATCAAGTCTCTGGACCAACGAAAGTGAACAAATTGCCGAGAGAACTCTTGAAGATTGGAAGAATATCAAAACCTCGCTTCAAGAAACTCAAATAATCATGCCACTATCTATTGATGAACTCATTGGAACTCTTCAGTCCAATGAAGTAGAACAACTC
The DNA here is from genome assembly GCA_031216185.1 of Syzygium aqueum. NCBI lineage: Eukaryota > Viridiplantae > Streptophyta > Magnoliopsida > Myrtales > Myrtaceae > Syzygium > Syzygium aqueum. The sequence goes on from CM062237.1 coordinate 754,534, forward strand.
AATGAAAAAGATGAGTTGAAAGGTAAGAAATCAATTACTTTAAATTATAACATCAATTTCGATGATACATATTCAGAAGATGATGGAGATGATGAAGAACTCGTACTCCTAATAAAGAAATTCAGAAAATGAATAAGAAAAAGAGAAAGTTCAAAGGGAAAAAGCCCTACAAACAAGCTGAGCAGAAGAGACATTTGATGAAGGAGAAGCAAGTAACGATGCGATCTGTTTTCATTGCAAGAAATGTGGGCACATCAATCCGAACTGTCCACTCCTGAATAAAAAGAAAGAGAAGTTCGAAAAAGCAAAGAAAGCCTTGAAGGAAGAAATTTGGAGTGACACTGATTGTGAAGAAATTGATGAAGAATATGCAAACATATGCTTAATGGCTCATTCAGACTCAGACTCAGACTCAGATTCAAACTCATGTTTAGAAACAATGAAAGAAATCGAGGTAAGCTATCCTGAAAATCCTACTGAAGTAGCTAATTATATTGATGAGTTGTATTCAGATTATAAATCCGCTCTTAAAAGAATCTTTGAATTGCAAAAGGAAAATTATAGGCTGATGCAACAAGATATTTCTTAAAATGACAAAATCGAGGTTTTACAAAAAGAGGTGCAAAAGTGAAATTAACACTATTTTGGGATTTTTTATGCAAAAAACGAAAATTTGACTTTGGGTTGACTTTTGGTCAAAGTTTAATAAACAATCAACTCTTTGACTTTTTGAAATTGAATTGCAAAAAGCTAGAAAATTAGTGGCTAACACTAATTCAAGTGCTAAATGACTCTTTTTAAAATAAATAAAGGCCCGAAGCCCAACAACAAATTAAAATCCTAGAAGCCCGAAATATAGGCCCAATTCCTATTCTAGCCCACTTCAAAACACTAACCCAAGAGAGAAACCCTACCCGGTTTCGATCTGTTCGAACGACCCGGTTCGCGGCCGCCGACCCGATTCGCGAAAAACCTAACCCGACACGTCAGAAACCCTACCCGGCTGCCCGCGCATCCGACCTGGGTCAGGGCTGACTCGACTCACAGCCGCCTCTCTAACTCGCCCGACCCCGCAACCCGACTGCCGGCTACCACCTCGCCCTTGCCGACCACCGCTCCGACGGGGAACTCGTGCTCGACCTTCAGGGCTGAGACCCCCTTCCGACGCACGGCCGGGCCTTTCCGGCCGCCACCCATCAACCCAGTCGCGGCCGCCGCCACGTGCGTCGCCACCTTGCCGAGGAGTGGCGCGCGTTCTACATCCGCGGTCACTGCCGGCCGGCTAACGTCTCGAACCCCAACCTCCGTGGCTGGGGCTTCCAATCCGACGGCCGAGCCCCTGCTCGGCCGCCGTTCGTCTCGCTTGCCGGCCTACATGGTTGGGCTTTACCCCTCCGCGGCCGAGTAGGTGCTCGGTCGCTGCTCGTTTCGCCTATTACCAGCCAGACACAGAAGAGGAAGAAGACAGCGACAATATCACAAACAGGTGGGGTGCGTCTCAACAACAAACGGTTTCTAACTCGATTGAGGTTCGGACGGACCGGGGATCAACACCGAGCATGTGAGGCGCCGAAAACAGACTTGAGGGAGGGCCATGGGCCGAATCTAGCGCGAACCGAACGGCCGCGAGCTCCGGCCAGTGAGCCCGAGAAACGGACAGCAGAGAAAACAGGGCGGTTGCTACTTGCGACGCTTCCTACCCGACTCGGCGGTGGCGAATAGAGAGCGAGCGTGGTAGATCGGACTATATCAGCTCGCTTCGCACACCTACGGGCCGAGATCCTCGGAAGACCGACCCCAAACAGAAATAAATGGAGGGAAAATTCGGCGAGCACCCGGGACTGAGGACCTACCGTGGGAAATGATCGTTGATCGCGGCTCGGGCACGGCGGTCGCCGGTGAAGGAGCGCGGCACTCCGCCCCTCACCCTCGCTTCCGAACTCTCTCTCTCTTTCTACCACTCTCTCTTCCGAACTCTCTCTCTCTTTCTACCACTCTCTCGCTCGGCCGCTCTCTCTCTCCCTCTGCTTCCTCGCCCCCCGTCCTCTCTGTCTCGCTCGCCCTTTTAAGGGCCACGGCGGTCGCGCGGAGCCGGCAAGCAGGCGCGCATGGCCCCCTGCCACTGCCAGCCTGGCGTGGCCGGCTGATCCGTAGACCCGCGGATTGCGCTGCGCTTCCCGCGCCTCTATCCCTGTTCCGGCTGCCCCTACGGTCTCTGCCTTCTTCTTCGTCTTCTCTGCCTCTGCTTTTCTGTTCATCTCCCCCCGTACCTTTAGAAGCGTTGACTGGGGGAGAAGAAAAGGGTGCGCGGGCCGGGCGGAGGCGAGGAGGACCGGCCCACGCGGAGAGGGAGGAGGAAGAAAGAAGAAAAGAAAGAAAAGGGGGAAAAGGAAATGGGCCACGGACCCGCCCTGAAGATTTTTCTTTTTCTTTTTCTTTCTCTTTTTTTTCTCTTTTTTTTTTTGATTTTGCGTCTATACAGGCCCTATTAATGCAAATGCACCTAATAACTATATGCCATGCAGTTTTAATGAAAATATTTTTGGTTTAGGGTTAAAAATTAAACCCTAAATTTTACGCGATAAAGCCCTAAATGATTAATCAAAATTTAGGTGTCAACAGCTGCCCCTCTTTGAAGGGGAGATCGTAGAGGTCCCTTTCAAAAATAAGAAACACTTAAATTTTGTTCATAGAGGGCATGAGAAAATGCATGAGAGATGACTAACGGGTCTATGACTGAATGAAAAGGAAGCCATACCGTGTAAGAACGGGTTTTTGGCTCGATAAAGTCTTGCTATGTAAAGAATGGAACTCTGGGCTGTGAAAGCTTGCTAGGTCGATGGGGCGTTTCGGGCTGCGAAAGCTCGCCGGGCAAAGAAAAAGACTCTGGGCTGCGAAAGCTCGCCAGGTAGAAGGGACGCTCCGGGCTGCGAAAGCTCGCCGGGCAAGGAAAAAGACTCTGGGCTACGAAAGCTCGCCAGGTCGAAGGGACGCTCTGGGCTACGAAAGCTCGCCGGGCAAGGAAAAAGACTCTGGGCTGCGAAAGCTCGCGAGGTCGAAGGGACGCTCCGGGCTACGAAAGCTCGCCGGGCAAAGAAAAAGACTCTGGGCTGCGAAAGCTCGCCAGGTCGAAGGGACGCTCCGGGCTACGAAAGCTCGCCGGGCAAGGAAAAAGACTCTGGGCTGCGAAAGCTCGCCAGGTCGAAGGGACGCTCCCGGCTACGAAAGCTCGCCGGGCAAAGAAAAAGACTCTGGGCTGCGAAAGCTCGCCAGGTCGAAGGGGCGCTCCGGGCTACGAAAGCTCGCTGGGCAAGGAAAAAAGACTCTGGGTTGCGAAAGCTCGCTAGGTCGAAGGGACGCTCCGGGCTACGAAAGCTCGCCGGGCAAAGAAAAAGACTCTGGGCTGCAAAAGCTCGCCAGGTCAAAGGGACGCTCCGGGCTACGAAAGCTCGCCGGGCAAGGAAAAAAGACTCTAGGCTGCGAAAGCTCGCCAGGTCAAAGGGACGCTCCGGGCTACGAAAGCTCGCCGGGCAAGGAAAAAGACTCTGGGCTGCAAAAGCTCGCGAGGTCGAAGGGACGCTCCGGGCTACGAAAGCTCACCGGGCAAAGAAAAAGACTCTGGGCTGCGAAAGCTCGCCAGGTTGAAGGGACGCTCCGGGCTGCGAAAGCTCGCCGGGCAAGGAAAAAGACTCTGGGCTGCAAAAGCTTGCCAGATCGAAAGGACGCTCTGGGCTACGAAAGCTCGCCGGGCAAGGAAAAAGACTCTGGGTTGCGAAAGCTCGCCAGGTCGAAGGGACACTCCGGGCTACGAAAGCTCGCCGGGCAAAGAAAAAGACTATGGGATACGAAAGCTCGCCATGTCAAAGGGGCGCTCCGGGCTACGAAAGCTCGCCGGGCAAGGAAAAAGACTCTGGGCTGCGAAAGCTCCCCAGGTCGAAGGGACGCTCCGGGCTACGAAAGCTCGCCGGGCAAGGAAAAAGACTCTGGGCTGCGAAAGCTTGCCAGGTCGAAGGGACGCTCCGGGCTACGAAAGCTCGCCGGGCAAAGAAAAAGACTCTGGCCTGCGAAAGCTCGCGAGGTCGAAGGGCGCTCCGGGCTACGAAAGCTCGCCGGGCAATTCTGCTGCTGTAAATATATCAAGCAACATGGATTCCCAAAATGGCCGCTGCACATCTAATAGAACATGTTACAGCAGGTGCGCTGGCAGGGAAAGCATACCAGGAGAGATTGATATCTTTCAGATGCCATGAAGGATGTTATCAAAAGAATAGCTTGACTGACCAAGCGTTGACTGCATGAGCAAATCAAATTAGTCTCGATTGCTTAGAAAACCCTTGGCATCATTTAAAATCACAAAATTGCCGTTGGGCTTAGAAAATGTCGTTGATTCTCAAACTCCCTCGAGAAACAGATTTTGTCGAAATGATCCTGGCTCGTAAAAAGGGGTCATTAAGTACGCCAAGCAGGAGCTCCTTAGTCGAAAAAGGCTTCTCTCATGCTCTCAAGAAGGTTGCTTGGTCCCATCCATTGATGTGGGACCTATTTTGATTTCTATCGTACCTCGCACTATCAATGTCGAAGGCTTCGAGAATCATTCGCAACAAGATACACTGACCAATCAGAGAGGTCTTTTTAGGACTGTGATGCAGGTTTGGTTACGGTTTCAACAATGGATGAGCTTTATCGGTTAAGGAGTGGAATAATTGCCACTTGGCATCTCCATTAGGTTTACAAGTCAAGAATTCTTAAGGTGAAATAAGATAACCTTGCCCCCACTTCTTCCAGCGGCAGCTTCTTTGTAAAGTCCATATTTTCACTTGAACCATCCCAATCAGAAGAGACTTCGGGAAAGGGTTGTAGTGTTGGTTTGGGTAAAGGCTTAAAAGGCTGAGAAATTTTCAAAAGGGGTTCAAAAGTTGGCGATCACCATGGCATTATTGCCGTATCATCCAATCTTGTCGAGGACACTTGACTTTTGAAATCCAATTTGTCTCGAAAGTCCATCGACTAACCACTTCAATACATGAGCTTCACTCTTTGCTCTGATGACTTTTGCATTTGCAATGATTTTCTTTTCATGCAGACATTTTGCTTTTGACACATTTTCCTCGCGAATGAATTCTTCTCTTGATGCTACTTTTTCTCTCTTTTTTTTTTAATGGGCATTGGCCTTGCTTTTACTAGGCACACTGCTTTTTCATGCCCCATAGTTTTCATTTGACTTTCGAATTTTTTTTTTTGCTTTTAGGAATTTCGAGATGTTTTTCACATTGTCTCGCGAGTATCCATTGCCTTGATAAATCACATACTTTTGTCCCAATGTAGGGAGATAATCACCACTTGACCTTTAGAAATGAATATTCAGGCTCAACTTGGCTGAACAAAGGATATGAGTGTTTGGGTAGAGAAATGAATGCTCTTCTTCATCTTGGGATGCTTCGAGTTTCCACAAGGATTCACCTGAAGTTACTATAAAAAGATTGATACCAGTGAGAGCAAAGAAAGCTTTCTCGTCTTTTCATCAAATGATGTTAACCAAAATCTCCAAATTTGCCCCAATTGTGGGGTGGTTCTTGACAGGGGTATTTTGTAGAAATTCTTCACATTTAAAGGCTCAAATGGGCTTAACTATGATCACCTGTAGTGTATAGGATGTAAAAAGGAAATGCCTCTTTTCATTTCGATCGGTATACTATTCGCGAATGAATCTCTCGTCCTCGAACAACACGAGTTTCTCTTTTTCACTCCTCTCAAAGTGTCTATAGGACGTGTTTGGGAATGGTTTGCCTTTCCTCATCTTAAGTGTTTCTCGCTTGGCATAATTAACATCTCCCTTTCATTTCGTTGAGATCATCATGAATTGATCAATCTCCACAGGGAATTTTGATTCAAAATGAATGTTCCGCCGAGCATCAAGGCAACTTTTGGATAAAGACGATATTCAAAATTTTCGTGAAAAGCTTGCTTTCACAATTCTACTTCTGTGCTCTTTTCTCAAACACATCAGGAACTCCCCTTATTTTCGTGAAAAAAATTTTCATTTGAATTTTGGAGGAAGGGTACTTACCTGTGGTATGGCGACTTGATAACCCTGTAAAGAATAAGAAAGAATGTGTTAGTTAAAGACCCTTTAGGGATTGGAAAATTGAGAACGATACAACATTACCTCTTGTTTGCATTTGTACTTCAGGTCTTTAATGTTTCCTATCAAAAGAAAAGAGAATCATGTCAAGCATGGTATTAAAATGGACAGTTGGAAACGATACAATTTACCCTTCATTTGAATTTGCCTTCTTGGATATTTGACAACGTCCCTTCATGCGCTTTTGTTAACATTTCCTAAATGAATGATTTGGCTTCATCGTGTTTCTTTTGTTGGAGATGTTGCTCATGTGGTCAATGCACGCCTTTTTTGTGCTTAATCGAATGACTTCTGTAACATCCCGAAATTCGACTCGATCTCTGGAATGAATAAAACGAGTATTATTCGATATTTCATTTTCGTAAGTCTCACCCGGAGCTGATCACTCTCGGGATACTGACCAAATGAGAATGGCCAACTAGGAATAGATACGTGGACCACGGACCCGGGTCGCGAGTTAAGCTTGATTTAGAAGAATGACGAGGAACTATTTTGGGCCGGTATGAACCGATCTTCCGAACCGGACGGTCGTGTTATCGGAACTAGTGATAATTCCTCTCGTTCTCTCGACAATCGAGCTCGCTACGACTCGGACAAACCGAGGTCGATACGCGTAAATTCTAAACGGCCGCTCGTTAGTGAGAGATTTAGAAATTTGGGGATTCGACAATTCGATCGTGAAATTCAATCCGGACTTCGAGACCGATTTTTCGTGAATCTCGGGATAGTTTTTTATAAGGACGACGTCAAATTAAGCTGGCCATGCGTATATAGGTCTTGTAGGACCGAATTTTGGCGAACCGACCCGGTACCGGAGATATATGACAGTTTTACCCCCGTGACCCTTGGAATTCCGAAAATTGATTTCTTGTGGGGGGTGTGACACTTGTCAAACACCCCCTTCCCCTTGCATCCTGATTTGAGCAAATCCCCCACTCAACCTTTTTCCCTTCCCCATGAACCCAATCATTTCCCCCAAAACTCTTCATCTTCCTCTCACTCTCTATCACCCTTTCTCTCTCTCACTCACTCTCTCTCTCCCCTCTCACCCGGTCACTCTCTTTCTCCCTCTCCCCTCCGGCGATCTCTCCCTTCCACTCAGCCTCACGCCGCCGCCCTGAGCCGCTGGAAACCGCAGCCAGCCAACACCACCGCCGTGCACCACCTCACCCTCTCACTTCACCACCTCCAACCGACCACTCCCTCTCTTTCCCTCCATCTCCCTCTCGTTTTCTCTCGCTGTTCCCGAGCGGCCGAGACCAGCACCGCCGTTGCCGGGGCCAGCACCGCCGCGTCGCCGCCGGGCTCGCCGTTGCACCGCCAGCCCGCTGTGCGCCGCTGCTCCGTCCGTCCGTCCTCTCTTCTCCGGCTGCATGCAGGGGAATCCGGCGCCGGTCAGCCAAGGAAGGACAAGCTGACTGTTCGCCTTCCTTCGCCGTGCACCGCCGTCCGCCGTGCACCGCCGGTCGTCGCCCGCCGTGCACCGCCAGTCGTCGCCCGCCGTGCGCCGTGACAGCCGTCTCCCCCTCTCTCGGTTGCATGCAGCAGGGTGGACCGCCGGACCAGCTCGCCGCCGTTACCTCTCTCCCTCCTCTCCGACGCGGCTGCATGCACGGTTGAGCCACCGCCGGAGCCGCCCGCCGCTGCACGCCGCCGTCTGCCGCCGCTGTGGTGGCTGTCCACCGTCGTTTCCCTCGCCGTTCCCCTCCATTTCTGTCCGTCTCTCCCTGTTCCATTCCCTTCGCCGGAGCAGACCGCCGTTCACCGAGACCAAGCCAACGCTGCCACCGGACTGCTCGCTGTTCGCCGCCACCGCCGTGCACCGCCGTGAGCAGCAGCCGTCCGGAGACCATTCAGCAGCTCGTCCGTCGTCCCCTCTCCGTGTTCAGCAACCGCGCCGGCTGTAGGACACCGCCGGAGTTGCTGTGGACCGCCGGACCGCCGTGCGCCGCCGTGTCCAGTCACTGGTCTCGTCAACCAGTCGCTCGTCCGGCCTCCCCTCGCCATGAACAGCAGCTCAGCTGACCGTGGGCCGCCGCCCGAGGCTGCTGTGGACAGCCGGCCACCGCGCGCCGTCGCTTCCTTGGGTCTCGTGCCGCCGGTTCCACCGTTCACCGGTGATCGGCCGCCATTCCCCGTCGCCCGAGCTTGGACTTAGGTGGGTGAAAACCACTAAACCCTAATTAGGACGATAATGCGCTTTAAAGCGGGCCTAGGGTATGCTGGTTAGTCGATTAGCGTTAATTAGGGCTCGGGTAAAATTACGTGCCATTTGTGGGTGTCGGGAAATAACTAGTAAGCGACAATGCATGAGTTAGAAGAGGATTAGAGGGCGGATTAGAAGTGGATTAGTTGCTGTCCATGCCGAGAATTTAACGGTCCAATTAATGGAAATTAGCGGACTAATGTGATTGGAGTGCCGGGATGGCCGGAATGATTGGAATGCACGTCGGTTTGAAAATCATGATAAATTGGATCTAACATGTCGCCTGCACGTGTGAACCGACCATTGTGGAATGTGATTGCGAACTTGTCAATGTATGTCATAATGTCCGGGTACGTCTTGATTGCCAATTCACCTGTGACGCCCCGTGACATTGATTTGGGCTAATTGGGCATATGACGTGGAACATGGAATTTGAATTTGTGACATTGAATTATGTGGGACATTATGCCATGGCGCATTGCATCGACATTCGTGTGCGAAATTGCATGGCTACGTATTACGCTTGCTGAGTATGAGGCATTGTGGAAATCGTGTGAAAGTGCGTGTATGCCATGAATCGTGATCACCTAATTGTGCCCGAAGCGTTTCACGCGAGGTTTAGATAAAACCGGTTGTGTGAATGTGTGATCACCTTCGCCCTGATGCGGAATACGCGGGGTGTGCCGTCCTCATGCACTTTGGAGCAGGACGATGCCCGGTGCGTCCGGAAGACGACCATCCTAAAGCAGGTTTTGGTTCGTAAGGAGATCAGTGTTGCGCCTGATGCGTTTACGCGGGCTAGAGACACTGGGCCTGAGAGCGTTCTTACGCTGGCCACGGAGTGTTGTGATTGATCTTCAGATCGGATCTTCGGATCGGGCCTTCGGGTCGAGTTAATGAGATAAATTAGTAACGTGTGATGCATAGTGCCTGATTATGTGATGAAATCCGCCGGACATGGTATGGGACGTGTCTAAGTAGATTTCGTCCTATAATCGGAACACGAATGGAAACTTGTGCCGGGATGCCATAGGAGTTGGATTTGGACATGGCGAGTTAGTGGCATTTGCATGCATATGAATGCATGAGTTGGCATGCTGAATTGTGTGACTCGGTGAACTATACTTGGAATGGTCACTAAAGGTTTTGAGCATGCGTGTGACGTACGCGTGATCGAGAGTGCCGCTTGTGAAATGCAATATCTTGGAATTGTCTAACATGCAGGGTCATTGAGATGCCGATTTGGGCCTACGAGCCTAAGTCACTCTTGTATGTGTATGATTATTTTCCCGTCAGGAGATGCATGTTAGCCTAGTTTAGGTTTAGGCGTTTTTCACTCACTGAGACGTGTCTCACGGTTTATATAACCCAACCTTTCAGACCCGCGCCCATGAACCGACCGCCTATTCCAATTCGCTTCGGGATCCCTTTAGAGTATGAGCATACGATGGTTGAATTCCCGGTGGCGAACAATGAAGTTTACATGAGGCATTATGCGACGATAACCGTAGACGTAGGCACAACACATCCTGAAGTTCATGAGTATGTAGCCTGGTGCTTCCGGGACCGTTGGGGAGAGGAGTATGGGCCCCTCCGTACCATGGATGTTCCGTTCACCATAGAGGGCCAGCTTGATCCACAATGCCCGAGTGGTGAGGTCGTGGATTCCGAGATGGATTCGGAAGAGACTATAGGCCCTTTTGGTTGGTACGAGCCGGCCGAGGATGAAGAATTAGGAGGAATAGATCACGAGCCCGTAGTGGAGGACCCGGTTGTGGAGCCGATGGAAGTTGATGAAGCCGAACCGATGGACACCGACGAATCTGAAGAGGAGATCCCCAGTGAAGATTCCGAGATATCCGAGAGCTCATCGGAGCCCGACGACTCCGATCCAGATTGGACGCCCTAGGCGAGGCTTAGTCGTTGTCTTAGGATAGACATCTTTTGGAATTCGGACCCTCCGCATTTTGGCTGTTGATTCTCTTAGTTCCTAACCCTATGAACCCTTTTTAACAGTACTCTCCCCGTTGCACCGCATTTCTGTTATCGTCTTCTTTTGGAACAATGTAAGGATCATTTTGGCTGTTTTTAGTTATGGATGTGTACGTTGCCTCAGTTCTCTTTATGTTGTTGCCCTTGGTTCTCACATTTAATTGTACGGGTATTTGCTTTAAATTCTTGCTTCCGCGTGTGCGTTATGCTCTGCTTGGGAAATGGGTCGACAACGACAAGTCCTGGGACGTCGTATTATACTTCTACTGACCCTCGAGCGGGATGTTGCATGTCGTGGAGTTCGGGGCGTGACATCCCCCGTTGAAATGGTATCAGAGCAAGGTCAGCTCGATCCAACTAGGTCGAGTCTTGGAGTGATAAGGAGCGATGAGACCATGGGTAGCCAGTTAGGATGACCGTGTGTGCTACATGTATCTCCTGACATTGTGTGATGACTTGGCATATATCATGACAATGACCCGTGTTGTGCAGGTGTGGCAGGACCTGAGGTGAGTATGTGAACCCCTTGGGTGATGTGTTGCTTAGTACAGGTTAAGCCGCATGCTGATTGATTGATTGTTGTACTGAGACCTGCCTAGGACTTAGACTGGGATAGATTGGTTTAAGTCTCTAATTCCTTAACGGAATTATAGCAGGGAGTTGAGTTGTCTGAGTCGTCAAGATGAGTAAGAGAAGAGGAAAGGAGTCCCAAGCTCAACCTAGTGAGGGTGCCCGCGAGGCTAGGGACCCTAGGTTTGATGAGGTCATGGAGACCCTTCGTGAGATAGGACACATCTTCGGACTGCAAGCGCAGGAGAGAGCTGCAGCCCATGCTCAGGCCGTTGAAGCTGCAGCGATTGCTGGAAATGGAGGAAATAATGCCCAGCCAGGGCAGGGTCACCCAGCAGGGGCTAGGCAGATGCCCCGTTTGGTGGAGCAATTTCTGAGGATGAAGCCGCCCAAGTTTAACGGTCGTGGTGACCCCGAGGCAGCTCCCAGATGGGTAGAAGAGCTGGAAAAGACCTTCAAAGTGTTGGGATGCAATGATGAGGAGAAGGTAACGTTGGCAGTGTACCAACTCCAGGATGGTGCTAATGATTGGTGGAGTGCCACAGAAGGAGGAGTGTTCCCAGTAGGAACGGCCCCAACTTGGACTGTATTTGTGGAGAACTTCTATGGGAAATACTTCTCGGAGAATGCCCAGGAGAAGAAGCTGACGGAGTTTATGAGGTTGCGCCAAGGTCAGATGACTGTGGACCAGTATGAGGCTGAATTTGCAAGGCTGGCAAGGTTCGCACCGACCATGGTTGCGGATCCAAGGGACAAGGCTCGAAGGTTCCGGGATGGGCTGAAGCCGGATCTTCGGAGCCAGATTCTGTCACATGACATCAAGGAGTATGGAGAGATGTTCAGGAGAGCCCAGATAATTGAGCGAGATCAGCAGGAAAGGTTAGCCGCTTCTGGATCGCGGTTTGTTCGGGGTAAGGATAACCGTCGCCTGGGAAAGAAGCCTATGGCAGGAAATCAGCGATTTGTTCCCCCTATCAGGCGGGATATCGGGAAGCCAGCTGCCCCGACAGGAAGGTTCGGACCATGCTTCAAGTGTGGGAGTACGGAGCACCAGATTCGCAGCTGTCCACAAGCACATCCCCAGGGACCACCTAGGGCACCTCAGCAGTACCAGCCCCGAGCAGGGAATCAGGTTAGGAATCCCCCACCGGCAAACCAAGGACGACCGCCCGCTCAAGGAAGGGTTTATGCTGTGGCGCGTGGAGAAGCGGAGAACGCGCCGGGCGTGGTCACAGGTACGATTTCCTTATGTGGCCATGCCGCTTATGCACTGTTTGATTCAGGGGCAACCCATTCATTCATTTCAGAGCAGTTTGTTAAGTTGGTTGGTGTAGCACCGGTTTTGTTAGAAAATGTGCTTTGTGTGATGACGCCAATGAATGATAGGATGCTAGTTTCTTTTGGATGCCCTAGTTGTAAGATAAATATTGGGGGTGGGGAAGAGAGTATCGACTTGGCAGTGCTGGCCATGTTCGATTTCGATGTGATCATAGGGATGGACTGGTTAGTCCGACAGAAAGCCGTATTGGACTGTAGCAATAGGACGATCCGATTTAGCCCTGACAGACGTCCTAGTTTCGAGTTCCAGGGGAACCGAGGAGGAACCTTGATCCCATGGATATCATCGTTGAAAGTAAGTAAGTTACTGGATGATGGATGCGAAGGTTATCTAGTGAATGTTGTGGATCCGACCTCGGTGGAACCTAAGTTGGATGAAATACCAGTGGTGTGCAACTTTCCCGAAGTCTTTCCTCAGGAATTGCCGGGTTTACCACCCGACCGAGAAGTGGAGTTTATTATCGAGTTGGCGCCCGGGACTGAACCGATATCGAAGGCTCCGTATCGAATGTCCCTGTCCGAGCTAAAGGAGTTGAAGGTCCAGATGCAGGAGTTGTTGGACAAAGGTTTCATCCGCCCTAGTGCGTCTCCATGGGGAGCGCCAGTCCTGTTTGTGAAAAAGAAGGATGGAACCCTAAGGCTTTGCATAGATTATTGGCAGTTGAACCAAGTGACGGTGAAGAATAAGTACCCTCTCCCAAGGATCGATGACTTGTTCGATCAGCTGCAAGGAGCTTCAGTATTCTCCAAAATAGATTTGAGGACGGGTTACCATCAGTTGAGAATTAGGAAGGAAGACGTCCCCAAGACCGCTTTTAGGACGAGGTATGGGCATTATGAGTTCACAGTGATGCCTTTTGGGTTGACAAATGCCCCAGCTGCTTTCATGGATTTGATGAACAGGGTGTTTAGAGAATTTTTGGACCAGTTTGTCATAGTGTTCATCGACGACATCTTGGTGTATTCGAAGAGTCCCGAGGAGCATGAGGAACACTTGGTAAAGGTACTACGGACCCTAAGAGAAAACGCACTCTACGCCAAGTTCAGCAAGTGCGAGTTTTGGCTTAACCAAGTAGGGTTCCTCGGCCATATCATTTCCGGAGATGGAATTTCTGCGGACCCGACTAAGATTGAGGCTGTAACGAAGTGGCCAAGGCCAACGTCAGTGACGGAAATAAGGAGTTTTCTGGGTTTGGCTGGCTATTACAGACGATTTATGGAGGGGTTTTCTTCGATAGCCATGCCTTTGACGAAATTGCTGAAGAAGGAAGCGAAGTACGTTTGGGACGATAAGTGTGAGAGGAGTTTCCAAGAGCTGAAACGTAAGTTGACGACCGCTCCAGTTTTGACCATTCCGTCCGGACCAGGAGGATTTGAGATATATAGTGATGCTTCGTTACGAGGACTGGGTTGTGTGCTCATGCAGCATGGAAAAGTAGTAGCGTATGCATCACGTCAGTTGAGACCCCATGAGATGAACTACCCGACGCATGATTTGGAGCTGGCAGCGATTGTCTTCGCCCTTAAGATTTGGAGGCACTACTTGTGCGGGGAGAAGTTTCAAATCTTCACGGACCACCAGAGCCTTAAGTACCGTTCTCACAAAAGGAGCTGAATATGAGACAGCGTCGTTGGATGGAACTATTGAAAGACTATGACTGCGACATTCTGTATCATCCGGGTAAGGCAAACCGGGTGGCTGATGCTCTTAGTCGCAAGTCGAGTATGGCTCGTTTGCTGGTCAAGGAGTGGACGTTGTTGGAAAGGCTCAGGGATTCGGAGTTTAAGTTTGAAGTGAGCCAAGTGTCCAGTTTGTTCGCAACATTAAGGATTGAACCGGATAATCAAGTCAAGATCAGGGAACTTCAATCCACGGACCTCGAGATCCAGAAGATCTTAGAGATGGATGCGACGAAGAGGAAGCCGGATTTCCAAGTGTCTGAGGATAAGACCTTAAAATTTCGTGGCTGACTTTGTGTGCCGGATGATGAAGGACTTAAGGAAGAAATTTTGAGTGAAGCTCATCGGAGTCAGTACAGTATCCATCCGGGTAGTACGAAGATGTACCAGAATCTGTGTCAGCATTATTGGTGGAATGGTATGAAGAAGGATGTGGCTAAGCATGTGGCCAAGTGCCTGACGTGCCAACAAGTGAAGGCACAGCACTGCAAACCAGGTGGACTATTGCGACCTTTGGAAATTCCCGAATGGAAATGGGAGCATATCACGATAGACTTCGTGACAGGATTACCACGGAGCCAAAGAGGTCATGACTCGATTTGGGTCATAGTGGATCGCTTGACTAAGTCGGCGCACTTTCTAGCGGTACGGAAGGACTTGGAGTTAGAAAAGTATGCGGAGTTGTATGTGCAACAAATAGTGCGTCTTCATGGAGTACCAGTGACTATCACCTCAGATCGCGATCCTAGGTTTACGGCCAACTTTTGGAAAAGTCTACAAACGGCCTTAGGGACAAGATTGCAGTACAGTACAGCCTACCACCCGCAGACAGACGGTCAGTCTGAAAGGACAATTCAGACCCTGGAGGATATGTTGAGAGCGTGTGTTTTAGATTTCCAAGGCAAGTGGGAAGAGCAATTGCATTTGGTCGAGTTTGCCTACAACAACAGCTATCAACAGAGTATTCAGATGGCGCCCTTCGAAGCGTTATATGGTAGGGCCTGTAGGACGCCACTGTGCTGGGATGAAGTTGGTGAGCGAAGTATCGCAGGACCGGAACTAGTTCAGCAAACGATGGAAGTAGTGGAGGTTATCAGGGATAGGCTGAGAACAGCTCAGAGCCGCCAGAAAAGTTATGCAGACAGGAGACGACGACCCTTGGAGTTTCAAGTGGGAGATCATGTGTTTCTTAAGGTGTCGCCAATGAAAGGACTATCCCGATTCGGCAAGAAGGGAAAGCTCAGCCCAAGGTATGTCGGGCCATTTGAGATCCTAGAAAAGATTGGAGATATGGCATACCGACTAGCCTTGCCTCCCAACCTATCCCAGGTCGACAACGTTTTCCACGTGTCGATGCTAAGGAAGTATGAGCCGGACCCGACCCACGTTTTGAGGTACGAAGAAGTGGATGTGGACGACAGAGTGACGTACGTGGAAAAGCCGGTCAGAATCGAGAATCGGAAGGACCATGTGCTAAGGAATAAGACGATCCCGATGGTCAAGGTAGTTTGGGAGCACCATGGAACGGAAGGTGCCACCTGGGAAAGTGAAGAGGCCATGCGACGTCAATACCCCCAGCTGTTTGAGTAGATTAAGTTGAGTTTTAAATTTCGAGAACGAAATTTTTGTAAGGGGGGAAGAATTGTAACATCCTGAAATTCGACTCGATCTCTGGAATGAATAAAACGAGTATTATTCGATATTTCATTTTCGTAAGTCTCACCCGGAGCTGATCACTCTCGGGATACTGACCAAATGAGAATGGCCAACTAGGAATAGATACGTGGACCACGGACCCGGGTCGCGAGTTAAGCTTGATTTAGAAGAATGACGAGGAACTATTTTGGGCCGGTATGAACCGATCTTCCGAACCGGACGGTCGTGTTATCGGAACTAGTGATAATTCCTCTCGTTCTCTCGACAATCGAGCTCGCTACGACTCGGACAAACCGAGGTCGATACGCGTAAATTCTAAACGGCCGCTCGTTAGTGAGAGATTTAGAAATTTGGGGATTCGACAATTCGATCGTGAAATTCAATCCGGACTTCGAGACCGATTTTTCGTGAATCTCGAGATAGTTTTTTATAAGGACGACGTCAAATTAAGCTGGCCATGCGTATATAGGTCTTGTAGGACCGAATTTTGGCGAACCGACCCGGTACCGGAGATATATGTCAGTTTTACCCCCGTGACCCTTGGAATTCCGAAAATTGATTTCTTGTGGGGGGTGTGACACTTGTCAAACACCCCCTTCCCCTTGCATCGTGATTTGAGCAAATCCCCCACTCAACCTTTTTCCCTTCCCCATGAACCCAATCATTTCCCCCAAAACTCTTCATCTTCCTCTCACTCTCTATCACCCTTTCTCTCTCTCACTCACTCTCTCTCTCCCCTCTCACCCGGTCACTCTCTTTCTCCCTCTCCCCTCCGGCGATCTCTCCCTTCCGCTCAGCCTCACGCCGCCGCCCTCAGCCGCCGGAAACCGCAGCCAGCCAACACCACCGCCGTGCACCGCGTCACTCTCTCACTTCACCACCTCCAACCGACCACTCCCTCTCTTTCCCTCCATCTCCCACTCGTTTTCTCTCGCTGTTCCCGAGCGGCCGAGACCAGCACCGCCGTTGCGGGGGCCAGCACCGCCGCGTCGCCGCCGGGCTCGCCGTTGCACCGCCAGCCCGCCATGCGCTGCTGCTCCCTCCGTCCGTCCTCTCCTCTCCGGCTGCATGCAGGGGAATCCGGCGCCGGTCAGCCAAGGAAGGACAAGCTGACTGTTCGCCTTCCTTCGCCGTGCACCGCCGTCCGCCGTGCACCGCCGGTCGTGGCCCGCCGTGCGCCGTGACCGCCGTCTCCCCCTCTCTCGGTTGCATGCAGCAGAGTGGACCGCCGGACCAGCTCGCCGCCGTTACCTCTCTCCCTCCTCTCCGACGCGGCTGCATGCACGGTTGAGCCACCGCAGGAGCCGCCCGCCGCTGCACGCCGCCATCCGCCGCCGCTGTGGTGGCTGTCCACCGTCGTTTCCCTCGCCGTTCCTCTCCATTTCTGTCCGTCTCTCCCTGTTCCATTCCCTTCGCCGGAGCAGACCGCCGTTCGCCGAGACCAAGCCAACGCTGCCACCGGACTGCTCGCTGTTCGCCGCCACCGCCGTGAGCAGCAGCCGTCCGGAGACCGTTCAACAACTCGTCCGTCGTCCCCTCTCCGTGTTCAGCAACCGCGCCGGCTGTAGGACACCGCCGGAGTTGCTGTGGACCGCCGGACCGCCGTGCGCCGCCGTGTCCAGTCACTGGTCTCGCCAACCAGTCGCTCGTCCGGCCTCCCCTCGCCGTGAACAGCAGCTCAGCTGACCGTGGGCCGCCGCCCGAGGCTGCTGTGGACAGCCGACCACCGCGCGCCGTCGCTTCCTTGGGTCTCGTGCCGCCGGTTCCACCGTTCACCGGTGATCGGCCGCCATTCCCCGTCGCCCGAGCTTGGACTTAGGTGGGTGAAAACCTCTAAACCCTAATTAGGATGATAATGCGCTTTAAAGCGGGCCTAGGGTATGCTGGTTAGTCGATTAGCGTTAATTAGGGCTCGGGTAAAATTGCGTGCCATTTGTGGGTGTCGGGAAATAACTAGTAAGCGACAATGCATGAGTTAGAAGAGGATTAGGGGGCGGATTAGAAGTGGATTAGTTGCTGTCCATGCCGAGAATTTAACGGTCCAATTAATGGAAATTAGCGGACTAATGTGATTGGAGTGCCGGGATGGCCGGAATGATTGGAATGCACGTCGGTTTGAAAATCATGATAAATTGGATCTAACATGTCGCCTGCACGTGTGAACCGACCATTGTGGAATGTGATTGGGAACTTGTCAATGTATGTCATAATGTCCGGGTACGTCTTGATTGCCAATTCACCTGTGACGCCCCGTGACATTGATTTGGGCTAATTGGGCATATGACGTGGAACATGGAATTTGAATTTGTGACATTGAATTATGTGGGACATTATGCCATGGCGCATTGCATCGACATTCGTGTGCGAAATTGCATGGCTACGTATTACGCTTGCTGAGTATGAGGCATTGTGGAAATCGTGTGAAAGTGCATGTATGCCATGAATCGTGATCACCTAATTGTGCTCGAAGCGTTTCACGCGAGGTTCAGATAAAACCGGTTGTGTGAATGTGTGATCACCTTCGCCCTGATGCGGAATACGCGGGGTGTGCCGTCCTCATGCACTTTGGAGCAGGACGATGCCCGGTGCGTCCGGAAGACGACCATCCTAAAGCAGGTTTTGGTTCGTAAGGAGATCGGTGTTGCGCCTGATGCGTTTACGCGGGCTAGAGACACTGGGCCTGAGAGCGTTCTTACGCTGGCCACGGAGTGTTGTGATTGATCTTCAGATCGGATCTTCGGATCGGGCCTTCGGGTCGAGTTAATGAGATAAATTAGTAACGTGTGATGCATAGTGCCTGATTATGTGATGAAATCCGCCGGACATGGTATGGGACGTGTCTAAGTAGATTTCGTCCTATAATCGGAACACGAATGGAAACTTGTGCCGGGATGCCATAGGAGTTGGATTTGGACATGGCGAGTTAGTGGCATTTGCATGCATATGAATGCATGAGTTGGCATGCTGAATTGTGTGACTCGGTGAACTATACTTGGAATGGTCACTAAAGGTTTTGAGCATGCGTGTGACGTACGCGTGATAGAGAGTGCCGCTTGTGAAATGCAATATCTTGGAATTGTCTAACATGCAGGGTCATTGAGATGCTGATTTGGGCCTACGAGCCTAAGTCACTCTTGTATGTGTATGATTATTTTCCCGTCAGGAGATGCATGTTAGCCTAGTTTAGGTTTAGGCGTTTTTCACTCACTCAGACGTGTCTCACGGTTTATATAACCCAACCTTTCAGACCCGCGCCCATGAACCGACTGCCTATTCCAATTCGCTTCGGGATCCCTTTAGAGTATGAGCATACGATGGTTGAATTCCCGGTGGCGAACAATGAAGTTTACATGAGGCATTATGCGACGATAACCGTAGACGTAGGCACAACACATCCTGAAGTTCATGAGTATGTAGCCTGGTGCTTCCGGAACCGTTGGGGAGAGGAGTATGGGCCCCTCCGTACCATGGATGTTCCGTTCACCATAGAGGGCTAGCTTGATCCACAATGCCCGAGTGGTGAGGTCGTGGATTCCGAGATGGATTCGGAAGAGACTATAGACCCTTTTGGTTGGTACGAGCCGGCCGAGGATGAAGAATTAGGAGGAATAGATCACGAGCCCGTAGTGGAGGACCCGGTTGTGGAGCCGATGGAAGTTGATGAAGCCGAACCGATGGACACCGACGAATCTGAAGAGGAGATCCCCAGTGAAGATTCCGAGATATCCGAGAGCTCATCGGAGCCCGACGACTCTGATCCAGATTGGACGCCCTAGGCGAGGCTTAGTCGTTGTCTTAGGATAGACATCTTTTGGAATTCGGACCCTCCGCATTTTGGCTGTTGATTCTCTTAGTTCCTAACCCTATGAACCCTTTTTAACAGTACTCTCCCCGTTGCACCGCATTTCTGTTATCGTCTTCTTTTGGAACAATGTAAGGATCATTTTGGCTGTTTTTAGTTATGGATGTGTACGTTGCCTCAGTTCTCTTTATGTTGTTGCCCTTGGTTCTCACATTTAATTGTACGGGTATTTGCTTTAAATTCTTGCTTCCGCGTGTGCGTTATGCTCTGCTTGGGAAATGGGTCGACGACGACAAGTCCTGGGACGTCGTATTATACTTCTACTGACCCTCGAGCGGGATGTTGCGTGTCGTGGAGTTCGGGGCGTGACAACTTCGCTTTATCATGCATCATAGATGAGGGTTACTGCCCTTTCAGTGACATGCCCTGTTTATCACCTTGCAAAAAGGAAATGAAACATGTTATCTCCATTCTCGATTGAACTTAATTTAGGGACAATACATCCTTTTGTGCTAAATTGGATGGTTTCGTCACGATTTGTTGATCGGAGGCGTTGCCCCTATGATCAGATACACTCTTCTTGTGTTGCCTCATCATGCTTTCCTGGAAGAAGTTGTTGTCGTCGTGGTCAAACACATTATTTCATCTGCACAACGAGAGATGGCACAAGTCATTTCCATTTTTAGTTGGACTGATTTGGGAACGATATACACCCTTTTTCCTTTAGGATGGCACAATTATGGACCAAGTTGTCCTCCTTATGCAATTCTGTCGATTCCTAGGAATTTGCCTTACATCGACTCTTTTTGTCCTCACGAATTCTGCACAGGGGAGGAACAAGTCATTCTTTAAATAAATCGAATTTAACTTGGAACGATCACAATCTTTTACTCAAGGGCACCGTTTGATGGCTAATTCTTGCTCGTGTACATTCATGCCTTGAAGGATCATTTTGCAAGCCATCAATAATCATCTCCACACTGGATTAAATGTTGAGAAGCTATTTGAAGGTGCAAAAATTGCAGCTACTAATACTCAGCAATTCCAAATGGATCATAGCTCATTCCTCTTCTTGTCTTTTGACAATATTGTTTGGATAGTCCGCATCCATATATGTGGACCCGTCAAAGAGCTTCCCATGAGTTGTAGATGTCACCAACCCAGGAAGTAGCCTTGGTGCCAAGGAATCTTCGCACATGTTTTCTTTTGAGAAGGTTGTCAAATCGATATGAGATTCTCCAAGATGAGCAATTTCTGTGGACTCTGCTCTGAAAACAAAAGGGATTACCTGAAGCACAAATTTTAAGAGCATTTCTTCATTCACATGGATTCACAAATGTGACCCTAAGATCAAATTTCAAATTTAGGAATGCTCAGATGTCATCCTTCCTCGGTCTCATTTCCCAAAAATGGTGAAGCATAAAGGCTTAGTGGATTTTTGAAATTAAGCCCCTTTATGAACACTCGGGTATCATCATCTATGCCAAGAGCCGCAAGTCCTTCCATCCTTCATCAGTGGGAGACTAGCCTTTTCCATATTGCTTCAAGGCAAGCATGAGAGATCGTGATGATCTCTTACATTTGCTAGGGAATCAACAACTCCAATTGGGTTCTTCCCTTTCTCATTTCCAAGAATGCCATAAGTGAGGGATTGTAACATGGACTTCTTAACAAAATCAGGAGAAAGTCGGGAACAACTGAGAGTAGCCCATGACAACCCGATAGAAGCGAGTTATACGATAGGCTTGGCAATGATTATAACTTCGAGTTAACTGTCAAGTGGTGGAGGATGGAGATGTTCGATCCCTTTGTTTATGGCTCCTGTTTTTTGGCAGAGCCTCCTTGATTTCAGTCTCCTGGGCGTGGTTGACAGCACCTTCAGGTATTGCTATGCTCTTAATGACCAGTATTGTGAGGAGTAAAAGAGTGACCTGCCCGATATGTGCAATGCTTTCCGTGTGCCATTAAATATGTCAAATGGGGCACCGATGTCCTATTCACTGACAAATAATCCATAGGACAAGTATAGGAATATTGTGGCCAGACATAGGTTTACGTCTCCAAACCTCTCAAAGTTTTTGACAATAGGGCTAAAGACAAACAGATTGTTCACGAACAATTTGCTCCAGGATGTATCCAACAAAACTCAAGGGTCTTGACAACGTCATCATAACAGTGCCTTGGGCTATTCAAAGCGAATGACACCACTTTCTGGAGCTTGATTCCGAGCCGAGAATCGGGAGTTGCCACATGATGCACCATTTCCAAAATTTGTAAACGGGCAATCATTTGGGATATCAAAAAAAATCCATCTTCGAAGTCATGCATTAAAGCACTTCCCTACTCATATCTCTTATCACAGGATACAAGTCATTGCACTTAACTTTCTTTTCTATTCTTGCATGAATGCATTCAAATGACAGCACACCTTTCACAAGCTTCCACACCATTTAAAAGCTCTTCATCCAAATAATAGAATCCTTAAATAAGGCCACAGTGTTTAAAAACATTCAACTTGTTTAGCTTCCTTCTCTTGACATTTCTAGGAAGTCATTATCAAACATAAAAGGCCCTTCGGAACAGAGCTAGATGAGGAGACTATCAAGTTCGTCATTCAAGGAAGAAGATGGAACCTCATTTTGTTACCCTATTGACGCGATAACGTCGAAAGTCTCAAACGTGACGCATGCTAAGTCGGGATGCAATAAGCTCGTAGACAATCACAAAATGAGATATTAGGGTAATGGGAGGCGAGCTCAGAGATGGTGGTGACTAGAGGGTTTCTCTATGATGGTGGCTAGGGGTAGAGATGCGCACTGAGGTGGTGGAAATAACTTCAAAAAGTGGAGGAAAACTCCAACTGTCCTCGCATCTGGATTAGGACTCACGAGGTAAGGAGCAGCGATCTCCGCGATGAGAGGGGTAGGCTGACATGGTAGGGGAGAAAGAAATGGAGCTTCCTATTTTCTTCGCATACTTCTTCCGAAAAGAACTATAAAATTGGTTGAGATCTTTTAAGATGAGAAGTCCCTGTGTAGTCTTGATGCCAAATACAGAACTCAAGAATGCTCAGGTTCTGTCAATCATGGGACTCATTAGCTGGATATTGTTCAAGACGGAAGGCTCTTCATAAGCGGCTTTGTTATATGGAGAATCCGAATCAGCCAATACGCCTGAACTGGAGTTAATTAGAAAATTTTCCCCAAAATGGCATTCTCGAGCATCTATCCTTTCCAGCTTTGGTCATGACATCAAAGGGCACATTTTGTTCTGAAAGCCCATCTTTTGTCGCTTCAGGGCAGCAATTTCCCACAAGTAATTTGTCTCAGTAAACTCTATCAGGCGTGATGAGTTGTATAACCCGAAATCACTTTCTTTAGAGCTCATACGTGCGAAGCGGCCAAAGAGGACTCGCAGCAACGTTGTGAGAGTGGCAAACGGTGTCTTCTGAAGGTAGATCCCCACCAGTCTCGTTAGATGATCCTGTTGATGATTAAATGGAAACTCATTTATCTTTACTCATATCATACATGCGCCTTGTGTGTTCATATCTTCTTGCCCAACCTCATGTGGGTATCCCTCTAGCTTGTTAGTGCCCTCAGTATCCACATGCCTAACTCTCTCAATGATGAGCTATTGCACCTTTTCGGGCTCAAGTTATGCATGCCTTCAGGGTTCTAACTCCGGCCTCGATCTCACAATGAGTCAACTTTGTTGCACCTCCCCTCAACAATGCAGAATGAATATCTTTCACATGGAGAGTAATTTGGTTCGGAATTTCGAGGAATTTTGTCCTCTAGGCTAGCCGACCGAGGAAACTCAATATTGCCCCTTTCACAATATGGGCTTTCTCAAAATTTCGAGGATGCTTTCATCTTTATCCCAATGTTAATGACTAAGAAATTTGTCCACGAATTCTTGCGAGACAGCTTATAGTGTTCAGGTTGTAGACTGAACAGACACACAACACCATCATGACATAATCAAAGACCACGCATAAGGGGGTAACCAATTCTCTTCTTTTGATACCCGGCCGCCGAATACAGCAAAAGTCACGAGCACTTGTGCTTCTCGCGACGCACTTCAATTGGTGATTATGGCACGTTGCGTTTGACTTGAGTTCCAAGTGCCTACACTTTTGTCTTTAGAAGAGGTGAACGTCGAACGAATCATTCATTTTACCTATTTGACAAAAATGGATGGGCGAGTTAGTTGTTGCATGAGAAATTCCAATTGGAACGATTACAACCTTACCATCTCAAAGTATCATTTTGCGTCCCAATTGAGAAGGTGACCCAGCAAAGAAATATGAAATCTTAAGCAAGCCCTTTTTTTTTTAATTTAAAAACTTATTTTCGAAACATTTTGATAGTAAGACATAAAAGCCTAACCCAGGGACTCAGTTTGAAGTATTACAAGTTCTTTCAAAGACCAATGATATGAACTAAAACCTCATTATTCAAGGATGAGAGTACACGATTTACAAACACGTCGATTGGGTTCACGATTAAACCCAAATCACGATTCCTGATGAGAATAAAGATAAGGACATGGTACAAAAAACTCCTGCGTGGGGAATGCGATAAATAATTCTTGTCCTAGCTTTAAAGTCCACTTCTTGGCGTGGTCAGGTGAGAGGGTTCCACAGAATGATCATTGTGCATAACCGGCGAAGGGAAACAATGTTAGTACACGAATGAAAAAAAAGTGATCTCTCAATGAAGCCGCCTCTTATAACGATAGCAAGGCAACGATACGTGCCCCATGGTCCCTATTTGCGGGGATTTGGTATTCCGCCAAGATTTCGTGGTAAGAGGAGACATCATTAAAAGAACAAATCATGGCCATCAATCAAACGCCTCTTTTATTCCAAAAGATTCATCGCAAAATGCAGCATATCAAATTTGAAAGACCTATTTGCGATTTCATTTTTGGAAAGACAACACAATTCTTGTTTTAAGGAAAATAAACAAAATACGATTTGAATTCCTATTCTGGAAGGTGAACAAGAAAGAGTTTTGTTGAAAATGTGATTTCAATTTTACGCCCCAAAATACAACCTTGCTTTGGAAGAATTTTTACACAAAATGTGATTTTAAGCCCACTATTGAGAATTTAGACAAGATCATCTATTTTGTAGGGCCAAATCGGAGATATTTGAGATTGATGCTCAAGGCTCACTGTCAAAAGTGATTGTCAAAATTTTCAATTATGATCCTAAATTACTTAGGGCATTCAATTGATTTCCGCGAATTTAAAATGAAAATCTTCAACCAAAATGAACAAGAGAGAAGTTATATTTACAGTGGATGG
This sequence comes from Syzygium aqueum, assembly GCA_031216185.1. Taxonomy (NCBI): domain Eukaryota; kingdom Viridiplantae; phylum Streptophyta; class Magnoliopsida; order Myrtales; family Myrtaceae; genus Syzygium; species Syzygium aqueum. The sequence goes on from CM062237.1 coordinate 779,233, forward strand.
CGATTTTTCAATCACCTATGCATGCGAATGTGCTTGTGAGGTTAGAATTCTACTATAAACGGTTTAACAAAGTGAAGCTAAGAGGGTGACCTGACCGTCGCAGTCTCGCGTTGGTGTCAAGTCCTCTTAACTCCGGCTTAGTCGAAAGAGATATCCTATAGTCATGCGGTCTCGCGGACAAGGGTAAGCACTTACGACACCAAGAAAGAATTCTTGGGGAGAAGGAAGGCAACCTCTACATCGCGGTCTAGCGTTCGAGGTTGTGTCTTTCTTAACACCATCCTAAAGTATCCTATCGCGGCCCAGGTCCGGCAGCATGGTTGTGTGTGCAAAAGTGTAGTGCTAAAACTTTGAAAGCATGCACAACAGTTTAAAAACAAACAATGCTTCGAGCATCCGAAAAACTAAACATTCATTCCCAATCCTGCAAAACAAGGAATCAACGATAAGAACAATCATGTTAGGGATGTATTTGAACAAAACAAACGGCCTAAGTCTACTAAGAACATCCCCAGCGGAGTCGCCAAGCTGTCGCGACCTCCCCGAACCGGCCCCGCCGACTAACGGGTTTGGCTAATGGATTACTAAGTTAAACCTAGCTCGAGCTCTCCCAAGCCCATACCAATTTGCGACTTAAGTTAAAATTGTTAGCATGCAAATCATTTTCAATTAGGAGTCGCCACTAATCAATTTTTGGTAGGTTGATTAGACACCTAAGTGAAGCACGGGAGAATGCTTCACTTCTATGAACCAGAGACTCAATGGGTACGGGGACTTGATTACACTAACTAACCAATTAGTGCCCTTTCGGTATCTAACGTTGTTCAAACACTACCTAACATGTTTACGCTAATCGGGAATCTTAAGAATTTCACTCCTAACTAAACCCGGGAAAAAAACAATTAACCTTTACACCTAACATGCATAATTGACTACATGCAAATTTAAATTGAACCCGCAAATCGAAGCATGCTAATCAAGCAAGGTGCAATCAGACGTAAATTGGAAACCCAACTTCCAATTTTTTATTTTCGAAATTTTTTTTTAATTTTTTTTCGAAATTTTTTTTTATTTTTGGTTTTTTTTGATCTTTTTGAAGAATTTTTTATATTTTATTTTTTCGAAATTTTTGTTTTTAAAAAAAAATTTTCATTTTCAGTTTTTGATCTTTTCGAAGAATTTTTGAAAAAAATTTTTTTGAAATTTTTTTTAAAAGAAATTTTAACGTTAAAATAATAACATAATATTAAAATAATATAATATAAAAACAGACCCCGGGTCGGGTCTCCATACCCGACCCGAGTTAGGGCTGACCCGGGCGCGCCGGCCCGGGTCCACAACCGAACCGGGCTCATATATTGAGCCCGGTGAGGTGAATCCCTTTTTTTTTTTTTTAATGGGCCCAGCCCGAGAAATTTTTTCTTTTTTAAATAAGTAAAGGCCCGAAGCCCAACAACAAATTAAAATCCTAGAAGCCCGAAATATAGGCCCAATTCCTATTCTAGCCCACTTCAAAACACTAACCCAAGAGAGAAACCCTACCCGGTTTCGACCCGTTCAAACGACCCGGTTTGCGGCCGCCGACCCGATTCGCGAAAAACCTAACCCGACACGTCAGAAACCCTACCCGGCTGCCCGCGCATCCAACCCGGGTTGGGGCTGACCCGACTCACAGCCGCCTCTCTAACTCGCCCGACCCTGCAACCCGACCGCCGGCTACCGCCTCGCCCTTGCCGACCACCGCTCCGACGGGGAACTCGTGCTCGGCCTTTAGGGCTGAGACCCCCTTCCGGCGCACAGCCGGGCCTTTTCCGGCCGCCACCCATCAGCCCAGTCGCGGCCGCCGCCGCGTGCGTCGCCACCCCGCCGAGGAGTGGCGCGCGTTCTACGCCCGCGGTCACTGCCGGCCGGCTGGCGTCTCGAACCCCAACCTCCGTGGCTGGGGCTTCCAATCCGACGGCCGAGCCCCTGCTCGGCTGCCGTTCGTCTCGCTCGCCGGCCTACATGGCCGGGCTTTGCCCCTCCGCGGCCGAGCAGGTGCTCGGTCGTTGCTCGTTTCGCCTATTACCAGCCAGACACAGAAGAGGAAGAAGACAGCGACAATATCACAAACAGGTGGGGTGCATCTCAACAACAAACGGTTTCTAACTCGATCGAGGTTCGGACAGACCGGGGATCAACACCGAGCATGCGAGGCGCCATAAACAGACCCGAGGGAGGGCCACGGGCCGGATCTAGCGCGAACCGAACTGCCGCGAGGTCCGGCCAGTGAGCCCGAGGTCCGGCCAGTGAGCCCGGGTATTCCAAAACTTTGAACCTAGCAAATGTTTCATTCTTGACCCCTCATTCGACTCTGAACTCTTTTTCAATCAAGAACACAAAGACTCTTTTGAATACTTTGATAATCGCGGTACTATTCAACATTGTTTAGTGAATTTCGACTATCTTGATGCTTATGGCATCTGTCTCTCTAAGCTATTTGAAGATCTTCAGCTGCAAATTTTTTGTACATTGCAAGATGAGGTGCACCCCACTCTCATGGCCCTGTTTTGTTCAAATCTACATTTTGCATATAGAGACACCTCAAGATGAAATCCTTTTGCACAATGTGAGATGAAGTGCACCCCACTCTTGTGGCCCTATTTTATTCTAATAAACATTTTCCAAATTAGGACACCTTCATCTTTTCTTTTGCAAAGAAAAATCACACTGTCACATTGGATGAACTAGCAGAGATCATCAATACCGAGTATAATGTTTTCAAAAAGATTCTTGCTAAACCAGACACTGCTTACACTTTTATTTTGGAAACTCCTAATTTTACTCATGCTCCATAGAAATCATCCCCTTGTATTTTTTGCCTCTCAAAACCAACTTCATTAAGAAGATTTTGACTCTTTGCCTTCGTCGAAAATCATCTTCCACGAACAATGTCTCTTGTTACGAGGCACGAGTAATCTAGGCCATTCTCACCAATTATGAGGATTTTTCCCTGGTGCACATGATCTTTATCCACATGTACCGCACTACCAAGCACAAGACCAGGAAGCTACCCTATGGTGCCCTCATCACCCGCATCTTCACGCATAAAAACGTTAACTTCTATGGTGTAGCACTTGGTAGCATGCCTTATATGGAAATTGGGAAAAAGACTCTGGATAAGATGATGCTCAGAATGACGCCCGGTGGATGGGTCAATCAGAAGAGTGAAGCTATTCCTATAGGTCAAGGAGATGATGATAAAGCAAGGAAAGTTCTCCAAGAAAAGTTGGTAGCATGGGCTGCATCAACCAGTAAAGGGGAAGGCCAGGCACCTATACAATGGCAGTCTGCTCGTCCACCCAAACTAGAGAGAACCACTTCTCCAACAGAAGTTTTGGTTACTCCCGCTATTGAGCTTTTTAAGCTTCAAGCTGACGTTCAGGAAATCAAAAGCTCCATTGCTTCTCTCATCAAATATTTGGTGAAAATTGTAACATCCCGAAATTCGACTCAATCTCTGGAATGAATAGAACGAGTCTTATTCAATATTTCATTTTCGTAAGTCTCGCCCGGAGCTGATCACTCTTGGTATACTGACCAAATGGGAATGGCTAACTAGGAATAGGTACGTGGACCAGGGCGCGATCGCGAATTAAGCCTGATTTCGAGAAAAGAAGAGAAAGTATTTTGGGCCAGTATGGACCGATCTTTGGAAGGTAACGGACTCGGTTTGGCCGAGGCCAACGACATATGGTCTGATAGCAAGTGATTCTGCAAGACCGAGAATGCACGTGGCCAACCAGTCCCGAACTTAAATCAAACGATCGTGTCTCCGGAACTAGCGATAATTCCTCTCGTTTTCTCGACAATCGAGATCGTCGCAATTCGGACAGCCCGAGGTCGATACGCGTAACTCCTAAACAGCCGCCCGTTAGTGAGAGATTTGAAAATTGGAAATTTGGTAATTTTGATCGTGAAATTGAATCCGGACTTTGAGACCGATTTTTCGTGGGTTACGGGATGGTTTTTATGAGGACGACATCAAATTATGCTGGGCACTTATATATAGGGTTTATACGGTTGAAAAATGGCAATTCGACCTGGTATCGGAGGAAAATGACGAGTTTGCCCTTGAGCCCTTTAGCATTCCGAATTTTGGGGTTTTGTTTATTAGATTTTTGTAGGTTTTGGCAAACCCTAGGGTGGTGACACTTGTCCAACCTTGCACCCTACCTCTTGGTCTTCCCCATGCAAGCAATCATCACCTTTCTCTCTCTCTCATTTTCCACTCACTTATTTCCCTCTTTCTCTCCTCTCTCTCTCCCCTCTCAAGTCAGCCGGCCACCTTCCCCTCTCTCTCCCGTGAGCTCCCCTTGCCGGCCTCACACCGCCGTTCGCCGCCTGCCGGAGCCACCGCCCGCCGGTGCCGCCGTCCCCCTCGTCTCATCACCACCACCCACGATCACCCTCACACCATCACCGACCACCTGAGCTACCATCCGCTGTCCACCCTCGCCGTTGCTTCGCCGGAGTAGCCGTTGCCATGCCAAGGCTCTTGTTTGCTCCCTTGCTAGGTTGTCTTGCTTAGGCTCTCTTGTAAGTGACTTCCTAATCCTTGGTTAGGCTAGTGGGTTACTAATGACATGTCTAGGGATGGATTAGGGGCTGTGCATTGTTGGTTTTGTGGTGGTATAAGCTTGATTTGCTTAATGGTGTAAGATTTATGATTCTCGGATTTCTGGTTGTTACTGTATCTCTGTGCTTTATTATTTTTTTGGTGATCATTGTGTGCCGAATCTGAGGAAGTGTTCTCCATGGAAATTGTTCCCAACATCCTTAAGTATAACATACTTTAAATTCATAATTTTTGGTATTTGTTTGGGGTCATTCGGAGGTCGGTCTTCAGACCGTTACAAAACTTCCCGATTTACTGTTCACCCGACCTTTTTGCCTTTCCGAATTTTTATAAAATTTTCCAGACCTTATTTCAACAAATGTCCTTCACAAAAATTGTTAAAAACACTTGTGTCTATGACATATAAAAATTTCAGGGATTTCCAAAGTGATTTGGGTACTGAATGAGTCGTATTTTTTATGGTCTGAGGGGCTGTTCGAGCGAACCGGGTTCTGTCCGGCTTTGAGTGTCAAAACGAGATGTTTACGGTTGGAACTGGGTTTCGGGTTCTCATAGAAAATGTTTACCAAGATGTTTTGTACAACATATCCAAATTTCATAATTTTTGGAATTGATTTACTATTTATTTCAAATGGATCTTTGTCACTGTGCAACTGCCCAGATTGAACCCGATTTTGTATATTCTCAGTTTTTCTCTCTCTCGGACTGATTAGTGGCTGTCCATTGAGGATTTAATTGGGCCTCGTATGGCTAATATGTGGTTTGTTCGTGAACTGCCATGTGTGATTGGTTGGGCCATGTAGTGGCTGATTTGGGTGTGAATTATGCTTGATTATGCAATGCCATGTTGCGAGCTTGTGTGGCCGACCGTTGTGGAGTGCGATTGATGATTTGTTAATGTACATCATAATACCCGAATGCGTCATAAGTGCCAAATACGCATGTGATGCCCCATGGTGTTGGTTGGATTAGTTAAGCATATGACGTGAATCGTTGAACATGAATTCGTGGCATTGAATTGTGTTGCACATTGTGGGACATATGCTCGTGGTATATTGCACCAACATTCGTGTGCGAAATTGCATGGCCACGCATTATGCATGCCGAGTGTGAGGCTTGTATCGAAATTATGAGAGAGTACGTGTTTGCCATGGACATGTGATCACCTAATTATGCCCTGACGTGTTTACGTGGGGTTAAGATAAATACCGGTTGTGTGAATGTGTGATCACCTAATTATGCCCTGACGCATTTACATGGGGTTCAGATAAATACCGATTGTGTGAATGTGTGATCACCTTTCGCCCTGATGCGTTTACGCGGGGTGTGCCGTCCTCATGCACTTTGGAGTAGGACGATGCCCGGTACGTCCGGAAGACGACCAACCTGATGCGTTTACGCGGGCTCTGGTTCGTAAGGAGATCGGTGTTGCCCCTGATGCATTTTGACGCGAGCTAGAGACATTGGGCCTGGGGCGTCTTTACGCTGGCCACAAAGTGTTGTGATTGGCCTACGGGTCGTGGCCTTCGGGTCGTGGTCTTCGGATCGGGTCTTCGGATCGGGCCTTCAGGTCGAATTAACAGAATAAACAATCACGTGTGATGCATAGTGCCTGATTATACGATGGAATCTGCTGGGTATGGTATGGGACGTATCTAAGCGGATTCTATTCTATAATCGGAACACGCATGAATTGATTACGTGTGATGCATAGTGCCTGATTATACGATGGAATCTGCTGGGTATGGTATGGGACGTATCTAAGCGGATTCTATTCTATAATCGGGACACGAATGGAATCTTATGTCGGAATGCCATATGAGTTAAATCGCGTGCATGGCAAGGTAGTGGCATTTGCATGCATATGAATGCATGGGTCAGTGTGTGAATTTGTACGACTCGGTGATCTACATTTTGAACTGACACTAAAGGTTTTGAGCATGCGGGTGACGTACGTGTGATCGAGGATGCCGCGTATGTGACGTGATATTATTATGTGCCTAACCTGCAGGGTTAACATATGTTTGATTTGGGCCCGAGGGCCTAAGTCGTGTGGTTGTTCTATTATGTGTTTGGGTATGACTTGTCTGGGTACGCATTGGCCTAGGTAGGGCTTAGGGTGTTGCTTATTGAGACTCGTTCTCATGGTTATTATATAACCATTTCAGACCCCCGACTCCGACCATGAATGGTCCACCACAGCGTTTTAGGATCCCGGGGAAGAGCCGATGGAGCAAGATCCTAAAGAGGAGCCCATGGAGTTGGTGGACCCTTTTTGTATAAGCTAGGCTAACCTACCCGACCACTTGCCCCTTTTGATGATGGTGGTTTTAACCCTAGTGGCCTTTGTATGTGAGGTTGGATTTTGTAAGTACGTGCCGTTGAATGAAGTATGTGGTTCATTTGTTCAAGTGTTCTACTACCCTTGGTCTTTAATGTTGTCTGGGTGCTTTTAATCGTTTTCGCTTGCGTTTTATGTTTTGATGTTCGCATGGGTCGGCGACGAGTCCTGGGACGTCGCATTTTCAATACAACCGTCGAAGGGGTGTCGCGAGCCCGGTGGAGTCCGGGGCGTGACAAAAATTGAACGAGTGTTGCTTAGCCTAGACTTCTATAATCCTGCCAGACTTGATCCAGAGGAACTAGCTGCTCAACGCTCTATCACCGAGCAAAGAAAACACCCTCGCACATAATTGATATTATCTACTCATGTTTTTATTTGTTGTTGTTTAATATTGAATTCCTGTTCCCATGTGATTTCCCTTATTAATGCAAGTTCTTTATTTTCTATGCTATATATTATTTCTATCATTACTCTTTTTGCTGATAACAAAAAGGGGGAGACAACTTGGATGTGAAAAGAATATGTGAAAATTAGTGAAATTACTAAAGTGCATCGAAACAGAGGGAGTAACATCGAAACAGGAAGAGCAACGCACCGTATCAATAGACATTGCTCTCTTACAACCTGTTTATGATGATATCTTGATATTATTTCACTCGTAATATCTAGAAGATCTGTTATATTATTGTCATCTATTAAAGATCATCTAGACACAGTCTCTAATATTTCTTGCAAAACATTAAAGAGACATTCTACAAAGTATATTTTCTCCGAAAAATCTTCATTCAATAGATTTTGATTAAAGCAGTACATTCAAATCAATATCTTTGTTTCACATCTTTAGGATAGTTTTGTTATCATACAAAATGGGAAGATTATTGGAGAAATATCTCCAAATGAATTTTGATGATACCCAAACTATCTTTAATATAATATCTACATTGTCTAAGTGCATATATATTCAAAGGACTAAGTGATACTCATGGTGTATATCGTTGAAGAAAAGATCACAAGACTGTCCTTGGAAGTTCATATAAACAACACCATAGATCACAAAAATCAGCCCAATGACAATGTCTTAATGAAGCTGTAAGAGATTCAGCAAATGGTGATGTTTAGGTAACGATTCATTTAATATGTCCATTATCTCCCTATTGTAGTTGATGTTGACTGGACTTGCACAACAGAAGATTCAGAAGAGAGGAGAATAGGTCGTCTAACAGTTTGTCAAAGCCGCAGCTACATAACAACAGCAAAAGCTATTTCAAGAAAAGGTTGTATGGGTAGCTAGTTCCAAGGACAGCACTATCAATGGACTTTAACGGATATCTTGCTTTTACAAGACATCATCAATGACTATATTGAAGATGCCTATAAAAGAGAAGCTCTTATAAACAACAAGAGTAGTGCTTACAAATTCTAGAACTCTGCTACTTGCCATGTACTGAGCAAAACCTGTTTGCCCGTAACACTTGCTACATTGTAATTATGCTGAAAGATCAAGTGTATCAAGTAATAGCTACATCCAACTCCTGATAGTGTGATCTATCAATTGATAGGATTGGTGTACGCTGGGTGTAACTTGTTCAGTAATTTACTAGTGCAATTCAGTTCAACTTATGGTGTTAGTGGTGAAAGTGGACGTGAGCTTGGAATCAAAGTGGAACCACTATATATCCTTGTGTGTAGCTATTTATCCTGTGACATCCTAAAATTTGCCAATTTGGGATTTATGAAATGAATGGTTTTATGAACGTACTTGTAATTAGTTCTCGCCTAGAACTGATTATTCCTGACATACTAACCATTAGGGAAAGGCTAACTAGGGATTTAAATTCATGCGACTAAAGAAAATTCGATCGTGAGTTGACTTTCAACCATAAAATCGTCGAGGTGACATTTTGAGCCAATGTAGGCCGATCTTAGGATAGTTATGGGCCGATTCGTCACTGTCATATGAGTGGATCACGGGTGATTCCGTTTGACCATGAAATGACTTAACGAACAATTTAGAACCTATATCGAACGATCGCGCCCATCGGAACTAGCTATCGATCCTCGCGATTATATTGACAACCTAGGTCGTCACGATCCGAATGAACTTGCACATGACTTGATTTAGTATCATTCACGGGTCGAATATGCGAATTTCCCCAAAAGCCACCCGTTAGTTTGAGAAACGCTCAAGTTACGTTAAATATAAAATTCAATTGTTAATTAGAGACCAAATTAGGTATCGAAAAATTAGGAAAGACATGACAGGATAATTGGACGACGTTGTGGTTGGAACATATAGCTTTGAATTTTCCTGCATCCTTCAGAAAAATTCAAATTCGATGAGAAAATGGAAAAGTGATCATTTTACCCCTGGAGGTTTATTAAGGCTAAGTATTAGAGGGGAGGGGCATTTTGGTCATTTTGCCCTAACTTTTGAGTTGGACAATTTTGCCCTTGGAATTTTATGAAATTCCAAAATCCCCCTTGGATATTTTTGGAAAAGACTTAATCGTGGCCGTCGATTTCAAGATCAGAACGAATCTCAGCCGTCGATTGGATTTGTGAGACAAGGGCAAGATGGTAATTAGCCAAAAGGTGGTCAAAATTTGACTATTTAGTCCTAAAACCCTCTCTCTCTTCTCATTTCTCTCCCTCTCATTCGGCTCGCCTCTCTCTCTCTCCCTCACCGATCTCTCTCTCCCTTGCCAGCTGTCCGGCCACCGTACCACCACGCCACGTCGCTCCTGTCGCCATTCCATCGCCCCCATACCCTCATGCCACCATCGCTGCTGTACCCTCTCTCTCTCAGCTCACCCTCATCCTCTCTCTCTCTTGGCCGAGAGGAACCGGCCATCGCCCAAGTCGCCACCGCTACCGGTCAGCCGATTGTCACCACCGCCGTCCGCCGTGAGGCCATTGGCTTGCCGCCGCCGCTTTTCACTCTAGCCGAGTCAGTCTAGAGTTTGGGTAAGTCACGATCTAAACCCTCGCCTAGTATATCGGGTAATTTTGGACTTGTTTAGACACGATTTGATGAAGATTAGGGACGGATTGGATTAACGGGCTTTAGGATTGAAATCGGAAAGTTTTGGTGGATTTTAGGAGCTAATCGATGGCTGGAATTTGCTGTTTTGAGTGCTGTGCTATTGGTATGTGGTTTGCGCCATTAGGTCCGGCTCGGAATTTCATGAAAGTGCCGTGAAGGACCGGAAGTGAAATATCGTAGTTTTGGGGTGAAAAGTGTTAAATTGTGTGTTGATTGCGTATTTGGTTGTGATTTGTGCATTTAATTAATGCCCGTGAATGTGTACGTGTGAGATTTTATGGCATATGATGTGCGTGTGATCACTAAAAGGCCTTGAGGCATGTTTATGCGGGGTGCAGATAAAATGAATAACATGTGAGTATGTTCGTGTGATCACTTAGTCCCTAAGGTGTGTTTACGCAGGGAAATGAACCGGCATGTGGCATGTTTATGCGGGTCGTGATACGACTGTGGGATCGGGCCGAGTATCGTAAGCTCGGGTCCTGATCACGTAGGCCTATCGCATTTGGTGCAGGCTGAGGAAAGAAAGTGGGAATGAGATCAGTCCAAGGCATGTTAAGCTCAGGTGAGATTGAGATCGAACCGAGGCATTATAAGCTCGAGTTTCGATCACGTAAGCCTGTCGTATTTGGCGCGGGATGAGGAAAGTAAGCGAAAGTGAGATCGGGATCAGACCTGAGGCGTGTTTACGTGGGTCACGATCAGTAAGCCTAAGGCATGTTTACACAGGCTGAGGAAAGTGATTGAGTACGAGATGGTACGATGTGGCAAGTGAAAGTAAGATCGGGCCTGAGACGTATTTACGCGGGTCGCGATGGCAAGTTAATGAAAATGATGTGGTGTTGCTTGAACGAGTGTGAATTGTGGACTAATGTGCAGGCTGCGTATGCCCAGAGTCCAGGTATGTGTGAATGTGTAGATGTTGTTGTGTGTATTGGTTGTTGCGTGTTTGAACTTGTCTGGAATACGTGATAGCCTAAGTGGGGTTTAGGTTGTAGACTTATTGAGATGTGATCTCATGGTTGTTTAAACCTGTCATGCCCCGAACCCCTTGAAGTGCAATCATCCCACGTACCGGTCTAGTTTGCTGCGATGTCCCAGGCTGCATCGCCAATCCAACTCCCAACACAGAGCATAAGGCACATGCGGAAGCGATAATTAAAACACCCGTACACCCGTACAAAACAATACATGACCAAGGGTAACAAGGACATCACTCAACGGATAATCCAACAGCACTATTAACTGCCTTTAAAACACTTCAATATTCATTTTTACATAGCATATACAAATAGCCTACCAAAAACAGATCAACGGCCACTAAGGTCAAAAGATTACTGGCCCTACCACTCCACGGACACAACCTCGATTATTTCATCCTCCAAATCCATCTATTCGACCTTGCCATCTTGTTCAGAATCCTACTCTATGGGCTCCGGATCCTCATACTGATCGGGTACACCAGGTATCCTCTAATATTAAGGATCTGAAAAACGGGGTTTAAACAACTATGAGACGAATCTCAGTGAGTAGGCCTCCTAAACCGAAACTAGGCTAACATGCACATCCTGACAAGCAAATCAACACAACAACGAACAATAAAGTCAATCAAATGACCTAGGCTCTTGAGCCCGGATCGCTTACCTTGCTAACCCTACAGGTTAATCATTTTAATAGAATAATCAAATCCACACACGAACACTTCATTCACACGTACGTCACGCGTATGCTCATACTCATCAGTATTCGTACCACATGCTTTTCATGGAGCCTCACATACTCGCACTCTGGCTCATGCATTTTTATGCATACAAATGCCATTGCCATGCTATGCTCACAATTCAGCTCAAATGGCATTCAGGCATAAGAATTCGTGCGTGTTCCGATTATAAAATAGAATCCGTATAGATACGTCCCATACCATACCCAGCAGATTCCATCGTATAATTAGGCACTATGCATCACACGTAATCATTTATCTATTAACTCAACCCGAAGGCCCGGTCCGAAGACCCGATCCGAAGACCACGACTCGAAGGCTCGACCCGAAAGCCAATCACAACACTTCGTGGCCAGCGTAAAAACGCCCTCGGCCCAGTGTCTCTAGCCTGCTCCAAAGTGCCTGAGGAGTAACACCGATCTCCTTACGAACCAAAGCCCGTGTAAAACGCATTAGGTTAGTCATCTTCCGAACGAACCGGGCATCGTCCTGCTACAAAGTGCATGAAGACGGCACGACCCGAAGGCCTTAAGTGATCACACGACATACTGTCAATTTTTATCTGAACCTAGCATAAAACGCATTGGGCAATTAGGTGATCACATGCTCATGTCAGACACGCATTCTCGCACAATCTCATCTCATGCCCCATTCTCGGCATACACAATGCGTGGCCATGCAATTTCGTGCAATGCAACATGAGCATTCAATTTCAGCACGGAATTTCAATGAACATGCCAAATCAACGTGCTCAAATAGCCAATCAATTGCCCATACTCATTCGCATAACATGCGCACTTGGCCGACTAATACTATGTGGCCCAAAACATAATTTACACACTTAGGCAATAAACATTCACAGCAATGATTGGCCAATCACACACCGCATTGCTCGAACACGAAATTAGGCGGCATGGCATTAAATAATTGAGCACGACAAAGAACTATTTAACCACCGAGTTGCTCAAACGAGGCACCATAAAATTTAACACAATCAGCAAAATTTGTACCCAAATCAGTCATTACATGGCCCAACCATTCACACATGGCAATTTACGAACTAATCACACATTAGCCATACAAGGCCCAATTAAACCTCAATGGACAGCCACTAATCGGTCCGAGAGAGAGAAAATCGGGAATATACAAAATCGGGTCCAAACTGAGCTGTTACACAGTGACCGAAATCCATTTGAAATAAATAGTAAATAAATTAAAAAAATTATGAAATTTGGATATGTTGTACAAAACATCTAATGAAAATTTTTCATGAAGAACTCAAAACCTAGTTCTAACCGTAAACACCTCGTTTTGTCACTTGAAGTCAGACAAAAAACAACCCGTCCGCTCAGGCTACCTGACCATCAAAATGTATCTCATCCAGTACCCAAATCACTTTGGAAAACCTTGAAATTTTTATATGTTATAGCCACATCTGTCATCAATAATTTTTGTGAAGGAAATATTTTGAAAATAGGCCTGGAAAAATTTATAAAAATTCGAACAGACCCGACGGTCGGGTGCACAGTAAATCGGGCAGACCCATTTCGGTTCAAAAATGGACTTCCGAATGGCCTCAAATGATTTCCAAAAATTCCCAAATTAAAGTATGTTATACTTAAAAATATTGGAAACAATTTTCATAAAGAACACTTCTTCAGATTCGGCCCACAATGATCACAAAAAAAATAATAAAGTACAAAGGTACAGTAAAAGTCGGTAATCCGAGAACCAATAACTTGCACCATTAAGCAAATCTAACTCATACAACCTCTAAACTGAGTCTCCACAGCCTTAAAACCATCCCTAAATCATCACCTTAGGCCCTTAAAATCACCACAACATCAGCCCAAATCAACCCCCACTAATTACCCCTAAAACTTGTCCAAAGTGCACATAATCCTAATTAAGGGTTAGGATTTCCACTCACTTAATCCAAAGTCGGGATGACGAGGAATGGCGGCCGATCACTGGTGAACAAATAAACCGGCAGCAGCGTTCTCGATGAGTGACGGCGAGCGGCGGTCGACTCGGCGGTGTGGCGGCGCTTGGTGGCGGGTGGTGGTCTCGGTGGTGAGGGGTGGCCGGCGGTGAAGGAAAGGGAGAGAAGGAGAGAGAGAGAGAGAGGTTGGTTTCAAGGGGAAGCTAGAGAGGTGAGAGGGTGTTAAAGGGGTTGTCATTATCCCCATTAAATCCATTAATTAATACCTTAAAACCTCCAAAATTCGGAATACCAAAAGGCTTAAGGGCAATTTCATCATTTCTTTCCGATACCGGGTCGAATTGTCATTTTTCAACCGTACTAACCCTATACATAAGTGGCCAACATAATTTGATGTCGTCCTTAAGAAAACTATTCTGTAACTCACAAAAATCGGTCTCGAAGTCTGGATTAAATTTCACGATCAAACTTGCCAAATTTCAAATTTTCATGTCTTTCACTAACGGGCGGCCGTTTAGGAGTTATGCGTATCGACCTAGGGTTGTCCGAATTGCGACGATCTCGATTGTCGGGAGAATGAGAGGAATTATCACTAGTTCCGGAGACACGATCATCCGGTTTAAGTTCGAAACTGGTTGGCCACGTGCATTCTCGGTCTTGCAGAATCACCTGCTATCCGATCATACATTGTTGACCTCGGCCAAACCGAGTCCGTTACCTTTCGAAGATCGGCCCACATTGGCCCAAAATACTTCCTCGTCTTTCCTCGAAATCAAGCTCAATTCGCAACTGGATCCCTGGTCTACGTATCTATTCCTAATTAGCCCTTCCCAATTGGTTAGTATCCCAAGAGTGATCAGCTCTGGGTGAGACTGTCTAAAATGAAATATTGAATAAGACTCGTTCTATTTCATTTTCGAAATTGAGTCAAATTTCAGGATGTTACACAACCAAATCATTTCAGAGCACCCGCCCGAGCCATGAATCTACCACCGCCGCAGTAGTGTTTTGGGATAGTTATGCACGCTGATCGTGACATCGTAGAATATTTGATAGACAAGAACATGACTTGGGTCAAGCACACTTCGGTAGTATGGGTAGATATAGGGTTATCCATTTGGCAGGCTCATACCTACACGGCTTGGATGTTCCGGGACGAGGCAGAAGAGTTTGGACCCGTTCGAGGATTTGATGTCTCCTTTGATGGAGTAGGGGACTAGGATTCATCTGCCATACCCCCTCCCGACGGCGAAATGACTAGTTTGGAGACAAGTCTAGCTCAGTCAGGGCACCAGTACACCCCTGATGCACTTGAGCCGACAGTAACGGAGCCGGATCCAGCTCCGAAGGAGTCACAGGCTGGGTACGATCCGATGGACGTGGATCTAGATGTGATACCCGAGGTAGAGCCTGAGGAGGAGGATGAGCGGGAGGAGGAGCCAGAGGAGGAGGAGAATGAGGTCGAGCCTGTAGCTGCACCAGAGGAGGATAGGGAGCAGTCGGTTGAGGAGGAGCGGATCGGGGTCCACATCGAGTCGGGGGATAAAGATAACCCCATTGAGATCGATGCTAATTCGGAGTTGGTGGACGAGCACGAGATTGATGAGGACGAGGAGGATGATTCAGACGAGGACAATGAGGAAAGTGGGTCTAAGTGGATGTCTAGTAGAGGGCGTAGGGGTTAGTCTTTAGGAGATAGGTGTGACCCATTTTCGGTATAGTGCTGACCCAGTAGGCTACTGATCTTTTTGTAATATCGGTGGTAGATAGGTTAGAATTCAGCGTGCATGTAAATTATATTTTGTGGTTTTTAATGGTGAACATTGTAAATGTTTTTGGAAGTATAATATAATGTTTGGTGGTTTGGCTATTTATTTCTCTTTGGTTCTCCACTATTTTATTGTCTAGGTGTTTGTTGCTTCCGTCACGATTGAACTCTAAGGAGGATCGTTGGGTCGGCGACGTTTCCTGGGTCGTTGCACCTATTCCGACCGAGTAGCGGGATGTCGCGAGCTCGATAGGGTTCGGGGTGTGACATATTCTCTTGTTTATCATTTCTAGCACACAAGCGAAACATTGTTTCTTATACATCGGATGGAACTTGATATTTACTTATTACATGCTATTTTCTGCTAAATTTTTTAAAACCATTAAAGCAACCTATCCACCACCCTTTTAGGTTACAAAGTTAGTCCTAGCATCTTAAATCAAAAATTGCAAAAACAAAGTGCATAAACACTTAGTGAATTAAGATGGCGAAAGAACACTACAAGTGCCATAAGTTGTGTACGACGCTCACTTTGGTGCCATAAGTTTTTGTTGGATCACTTCAATGCAAATTTTTTTGAAAAATGATCACTTAAGTGCCAACTCTGGTGCTATACACAATTTTTCGCCGGAAATCCAACGTAGCATTTTTTTTTATTAATTTCTGAAGTTGACGTGGCTCACCAGAGATTAACACTTAAGTGATCATTTTTCAAAAATTTTAGCACTTAAATGATTGTTTTTCAAAAATTTTAGCACTTAAGTGATCTTTTTTCAAAAATTTTAGCACTGAAGTAATCCAAAACAAATTTTTGGCACTTAAGTGATCGTTTTTCCTCCGATTTGATATTTAAGTGATCCAAAAAAAACTTATGGCATCAAAGTGAGCGTCGTACACAACTTATGATACTTATAGTGTCCTTTTACCGAATTAAGACTTTGGCATGAAAATGATAAAAACAAATCCATGGCCACTTAAATAACGACTAATTAAGTTAGCAATACTGAAATGGCGTTAGTGGAAATAGTAACGTAAGCAAGTCCCCATACCTAAATATCTCTGATTCCATGGAAATTGATATGAAATTCTTGTATTTCAATTGGGTATTCTAGTCGTCCCCCGACAAAGGCTAGTGGCGACTCCAAAATAATAAAAAACACAAAAACAATCCCGTGTTATGTGAGGTAAGGAGAATCCATGTTTGGGATTGATAGACCTTATGGAAGAACTTAAGGTTGACGCTTTTTTAGCTGCCTTTTAGGATGAGCCATTTGGAACATTTTTCAAATAATTACCTCTAAACTCACACCTAAGGCGGCCCTCGAAGGGTAGGTCACAACACGTACTTGCGAATTCAAGGGTGTTTCTCGGAGATATGACACCAGCGTTACCAATTAAAAATGGACATGGCTCGACCCTTAATAACCTTTGTTTAATAAGAAAGAATTACATCGAAATATTTTGACAGAGATAATAAATGGTACAAGTAATAAGTGCAAATAGAATGACAAAAATCGAAGAGACAACAATTTAAAGGAAGAGATGCCAATCATAAGTAAAATGATGAAAATAATAGAAGGGAAACCGATATGATTCTTACTCCATCTAAATCGTGAAGTATGAGTTTATATAAGAGGTTTCCTTTATCATTGTGTTGGAGGGTTATATGGATAACAAGCATCATACTCTCCCGAATAAGTGAGCCTACAAAGACCATTGTGCGAGATCATCCAAATACACTGGTTACAATCATGCCAGTCCCTGTATTGATCATATATATCAAACCACTCAAATCGGCCTGGCCATGAAAAGCCGCAAAAGAACAATGTTCCACCGAAAAAATTTGGTTCGAAGGCAAATCCCCAACTGCGCGCTATATGATGGATTCCGAGATCGTCGTCCTTGGATTTGCAATGAACTTTTAGAATAGTTTCAGCCGGCAAATTGTTATTGATCTCAACATATGACTTGCCCGTAATACCTTCTACACGACTAGTTACGAATAAAGAACAAATAAATATGAGAGTAACTGATGTCTTTATCGTCATAGCTTTAACTGATGTCTTTATCATCATAGCTTTAACTGATGTCTTT
Source organism: Syzygium aqueum (assembly GCA_031216185.1). Lineage (NCBI taxonomy): Eukaryota > Viridiplantae > Streptophyta > Magnoliopsida > Myrtales > Myrtaceae > Syzygium > Syzygium aqueum. The sequence goes on from CM062237.1 coordinate 796,762, forward strand.
ATCATCATGGCTTGTGTTGCTCCGATATCAACATCATTTAGCAAGGTAAGAATGAACAGTGGTAGCTTAGTGGTCACCATTGCTTTTGGAAGTAACGGTGGTATATGGGCCAAGAGCTGAAGTGAAGAGAAAAGGGCAACTACCGGTTACAGAATGCAGAAATTAACTACTTTCAATTCTTCCTGTCAAAATGTTTTCTCTTTTTGGTTTCTTTATATAAAGATTGTGTCTATAGTCTTGGTTTTTGTTGGATAATATGTGCTAGTTTCATGAACATATTTTATGCATCGGAAGCACTCACATGACAATGCCACGTGGAAAAGCAAATCAATCACAAAATAAATATTTTCAAATTTTAAATGAAAATTTGGTTGTAATGCATATCACGTAGATAATGCGAACATGTGATTGGTTTGTTTCATCATGACATCAATTGTGTAACAAACGTATAGGATATTTTATGTCAATTTTAAACAGTCTATTCCAAAACGATGCTATTAATACATGTAATTTAGAAACGTTCATCTGCCTTCAAAAATAGAATTATGCAATAGTTTTTATACATGTAGTGTTAAAAGAATTTGTGCCTAAAATTCATTTGTGTAGAATTTCGCTCATGCCGATTGGCCTGGATGGGTATAACTTACTTTTACGAGATTGTTTTCCTTTTCCGTAAACATACATGACCGATAAAGTAGTCAGTCGATTGCCATGTTTCTAAATTTCATGTATAAATCACATTGTTTTGGGATCATTAAAATTAAAATTGACATAAACGTTTGGTATACATTTGTTACACCATTAATATCACGACGAAATAAACCAATGACATATTCACATTACCTGTGGAATTAGTGATTGACTTGCTTCTTTACAGGTTATTGTCATGTGAGTGCTTCCAATACATAAAATATGTTCGCGAAACTATCACATATGTCCAACAAAAACCGAAACTTTAGACACAATAAATCTATAAAATAAAAACCGCAAAACAATACAAACATGTTGACATGAAGAATTGAATTTAGTTCAATTCTGCAATATGTAATTGGGTAGTTGCCTTTTTGTCCCAACTAAAACTTGCGACCCACATGCCGCCGTCACTTCCAATAAAGGAGAATGAAGGATATCGGATCTCCCCAACTTGCCACAACGATATTTTACCTTTTATTTTTCTTCTTTTTTACTTTCGCCTAAGAATCGCCACATCAGATCAGCTACAAATAAAGTATAAAATCTTACGTACAGATTAATTAAAGGAGAGCATATGAAAGCAACTTTATTATGGCTTTGTTTAAACGCCAAAAGGAACCCATTACACAATCTCATTTTGATTTTGTGAAGAAAAAAAATTGACCAAATGATCCTTAATAAATAACTTATTTGGTAGTTCTGAATAGCTCTAGAATCATTTCTAAGTTCTATTCCATATCTTTTGCAATTATATTGATCTATGTACCGTAAATCAAAATATTAAATATATTAATCGTGAATCAATAATCGAATTGAATTGCAAGATTCGGTAAAATACCTCAAATTAGTCTGTGTCGTAGACATTATAAGTTTTTTTAGATATATAATTTTGAGTTAGAATTCTGTACATAGCAACAAAATCCCTTAAGTATAATTGATCAATAGACACTAACAAATAATTTGTAGTGACTCCATGAACTTTCAAAAACAAGAACAAGTTTAAGCCGTTGACTCTTAATTTTTAGCTGATGAGTCATACTGTCACGCCCCTAACCACAACGGGCTCGCGACACCCCTTCGACGGTTGTTGACACCTAAATTTTGGCGACCATTTAGTCGTAATTTGCATAGAAAATTAAGAATTAAATTTTAACCCCCAAACAAAAATATTAAAATTACATAACATATAGTTTAGTCCATTTAGGATAATTGCATTCCGCATCGGATTGGCAGTGGCAAACAAGCTTAAAATTCCTCGAATTAATTCAGCCCGCTTAGAATTAAATGAAATTAAATGATAATTAAAGCCTAAGCCCAAGCCTAATCCTATCAGGACTAGCAAGCCCATCTAATTGACCTAGATTAGTATTATAAATATGCCATTAGATCTGATAATTTGGGGGACACACAGATTTTTAGATCAGAAATTTTCCAGAGAAAACAAGTGAGTGAGAGAGAGAGAGAGAAGGAGAGCGGAGCTCCATCGCGCGCCCTTGCCACCGCTGCTACCCCTCTGTCCCGCCGACGCCGCTGCCCGGAGCCGCCTGCAACACACACACCGCCATCGCCCACCAGCGAAGCCCCTTCCTCTCCCGCCACGCACTACTGCCTGCTAGCAAAGTCACTGCCACTGCCGCGAGCTACCGGGCTTGCTCGCAGCCGTGCGCCGCCGCTTGCCGCGCCACATTGCAAGCCCTTCCACCGCCATGTGCCGCTACTTGAAACTGCATAGCTCCGCCGCTCGCCAGCCGTTCCGTCGCCCATAGCACCGCCTCGCCAGCCGCTCCGTCGCCCGTAGCGCCGCTCGCCCGTCGCCACGTCTATCACTGCCGGAGCTTCGCCAATCGCCTCCCGTCGTCGCCGTTGAGTCCTGCCGGTGAAGCCGCCTTGCATCGCCGCTGCTCACGCCGTGCTAATCCCGACGTCGCGCCGCCGCGACCGTCGCTCGTCCCGATCCGCAATCCCGATCCATCGATGATTCAAATTTGGAAATATTTCGAAATTAGGTAAGAATTATCTAATATTTTCAGAATATTTATTTTCCTAATTTTTGGATGTTAGAATATTCCGTGAATATTTGGTGGATAATTAGATATCTTAGGATAATTTTCTGATATCCGCAATATTTTTTAAACATCCGAAATTAGGAATCATTCCTAATTTAGCAACGTATCTGGACGACTATCTGACCTTATCCCTAAGGTAAGATACGCGGCGATACGGGAAATTGTTATCTTATTCGTAATCACTTGGATATGGTAATGAATTTTATTTGCTTTCCAATTTTGAACAATCAACTTTCCGTCAATATCTATAACCCTATAGATATAACCATTAGTTCGATTTCTTTGCCTAATTTGAGTTTGATAAGAAGAATCTTGCGGATTGTGTGATTTGTTTGAATGTGTTGTTATCTTTGCTTAATTGTTTTTCCTTTTAAATAAAGAAAACTAAATAAAAAATCTGTTAGTTAGATTTAAATTAGAAATTTTGCATGTTTAGGGAACCATAAATATATCTAAAAGATAGGATAATTATTTAATTTAAATTAGGATTTGTGATAATTTATTTCCTAGTTTAAATTAGGTATTAAAATAATCTTAATAGATTATTTAGGTTATTTTTAAATTTCGAATTTCTATGAAAATCCCAAAAAGAATAAGTTGCTTTAGGATAGATTGCATTCTTAATTTGAGTAATTTTTTAATTTCGAATTTTAATAAAAAATACCAAAAAAAGAAGTCGTTAGATTGCATGTTATTTTAGGCATTTTTTTAATTCCGAATTTCATTGGAAAAATACCAAAAATAAATCATTTGTCCGTCATTAGAATTATGTCATGTCGTCGCATGTCATATAGTTTGCATGTTAGGTTACATTAATCGTATGTTAATTTTTGCACGTCATTGCATATAGATTAGCTTTCATTTAAATAAGTGAAAAATCCAAAAAAATTGAGTGAACTGCTTGTTAATTAGAAATCATATTAGGATTGTTGATGTGATTTTCCAGCTAACAATGTAGATGCTTACGTTGCTTTGAGGTAAGTAATTTTCCTAATCTTGCAATTTAATGTTTTAATCATTGGGTGTTACTTTGGTGGTTTGCGCACCCGCATGAACACCTCACATGTTAGTGACTAAGCTAAAATGGAACCAGACTGCATGCCAAAACATTTTTTGAAAAGAAAAGGTACCGAAGGGCGTTAGACTAGATCTAGCGTAATCAAGTCCCCGAACTTAGAATCTTTGGTTCGTAGGAATAAAACATATCTCCCTATGTTTTATTTAGGTTTCTAATCAACCTATCATAAATATATTAGTGGCAACTCCAAACATAAAAATATTTGCATGTTAAGAACTTAAACTCTAAGTTGCAAATTGGTAGGGCTTGGGAGGGCCAGAGTTAAGCCTAGTCTTAATAATCCATTAGCTTGAGAACGAAAATTTTTAGGTTGCGACAGCTTGGCAACTCCGCTGGGAACTTGAGTTAAAACTCTTAGTGGACTTAGGCCAGTGTTTCTTTTCAAAAAAATAATTTTGCTTGGCAACGAGGATCCCAGGTACCTTCCCAATATTTTAGGTGTTAAATGTTTTTGCAGAATGGGAGGTATAAGGGGAGGAGTGATTGTTAACCTTTGTTTTGCAGGGAGGTGTTTGGATGTATGATTTATTTTATGCACGAAGCGCTGCATGATATAACCGGCTATGCATGCCTTGCATTTACACTACACCGCACACACTACCCGCTGCCGGACTTAGGCGGCATAGGTTTAGGCTGGTACTGAGACAGTGGACACCCCGACCACACTCATGTGGTATGGGTCGCCCTCCTTGGTCCCAAAAGTTCTTTCATAGTGTCATTGAGTTCCCACCACGATTGCACCCTTTGCAACCCGGGTCGGCTCTTTGACTAAGCCGGAGTCAGAGGAATCCCAGCCTAACCACCACCATGATTGGTTTAGCTCGGTAATCCTCGCGTCTCCATTTTGCAAGTCAGAGTCTAGATAGAAATCGAACCTCACATTTCATGTGTGTATCTATGTGATTGCGATTATCCTACTTGGTGAAGTAAGTTTTCTCAATCTTTATCTTGCAATTTATTTATGTTTCATATTTTCTTTGGTCGGTCCATGACATTAAATTGGTCATGAGTCTTGATCTATACACTATGGGAGGGACAGACATCCGGATTCTTGATGCTCCTAAGGACGAGCTCCGTGCCTAGTGAAATCTACTCAGCATGACCAACCGTAAGCTAGTTGAGGGCCACATTGGGAGGCTTCTCCCCTTATTAGAAGTCAAAGCTCGTACCGGCCTCGTACGAGCATTAGCACGCTTCTGGTGCCTTGAGACATCTACCTTTATATTCGGTAAGTATGAGCTCACCCCGACTTTGGAAGAATATAGTGTGATTATTGGAAAACCTTTGGAGTCAGAATTAGTCACACCACCTTTGGGAATCGATTCCACCTTAATGTTATCTGAATTTTTAAATGTCGGAAAAGATGAATTGGGAAAAGTTTTGAAAGCAAATCGCGGGATATGTCCTTTTTCATTCTTGAATCAATGTTTTGATAAAGCCATATCATTTCATAAAGGCAGATCTTTTTGCTAGCATTTTTCGAGTTCGTGATTTTTCTTCACTGTAAGAATGCATGTAATCCGTCAATTGCATGGTTGGTCCAACAAGTCTATCTTGAAAAGAATTTTGTCAACACCATTTTAGCCGAGACTTTTATTTCCCTCACTAAATTCAAGCAACATGTTGACAAAACATTTCATGCCCCTCTTGAACTATTGCAAATTTGGTTTTTGTCTCGCATAAAAGGGTGTGGCGATTTACTCACGATATCCAAGCTTAGTAATTCTAGTCATCCCGTCTTAAAGTATAAAGAAAAACAAGGGAACGCACCTGATTATCAATATTCCGAATGGATCATTTTCATGAAAAACGCTAGACCCTAAGGTTTCCAATGGCATGCTACCTGGTTCAAGGTTGAGGAAGCTCGGCTTACATGTAATGGTATTGGGTCGGTTCCACTTTTGGGATTCACTGGTACAATCGAATACTACCCTGCCAGAGTATCTCGCCAGTATCATATTCTCCAAGGGCTCCCTCCAGAGTTACAACCGGAACTCCTCCATGTTGATTTCACCGATGATGATAAAGACCGCGAAGGGACCATAGCCGAGCTCAATAAAATGTGGAAGAAGTGTCGTCTTTTAAAGATAGCTCAGCCCAAAGAAGAGCTCAAGGGGGAGCAGAAGTCCTATTTCGTGACAACCAAGTATATTCGATGGCATAAAATCCTACAGGAGTTACTCCCGAAGATACCCAACGTGCCTCTCAAGACAGCCACTCGCTTAGAGAACAACCGTCTCAAAAGGAAGGTCGAAGAAGCTCAAGAAAAAATATCCAAGATAGCTCGAGCTTATGAGCAGTTGAAGAAGGAAGTCACCTCCCATATGTCTATGGATCAAGCTAAATAAAAAAGCTTGGATTTGTTGTCTCATTTCAGTTTTAATCTTTAAACTTGTTCAAGAATTGAGTCATTTGCTTTTGCATTTTGTTTAAGTGATTTCAAGTTATAGTCGTTGTAAAAATTTTCATCATTTCAATAAAGAGGTATTTTCTAATCAAAACGGTTAGACTAATGTCATGGATCGGCATGTAATTTTTCTTGACACTTATGTATGCCTATTTCATCCGTAAAATTAGGTAATTACAGATCGATTGCGATCACCTATTCGTACGCAGTCGAGAACTAGAATGGCCGATCAAACCGACCTACGAGATCGTGTCGTTGGCATTGAGGACCAAATCAAGCAAGTCGTCACCGCAATGCAACAGATGTTCGCTGAGATTAAAGCCTTTCAGTCGACCCTCGTTCCAGCATCCCTTGAGGTATCAGGTCCAAAGCATAAAGATGGAAAAAATGTCAATGTTGAAGAAGATGACGATATTCCTAATTTGGAAGATGACCCCATCCAGATTATCATCAACAAAGGCAAACCTGATGAACGGGTCAACAAACTTGAAGAGAGAGTGAAGCAACTGGAGGGTTCATAGGATTCACCTTCGATCAATCTATCTCTGTATTCATATATCAAAATCCCAAAGAAGTTCAAGATGCCAGATTTTGACAAGTATAATGGCACCTCCTGCCCAAAAGCCCACTTGCAGCTATACCACGTACAGATAACCTCGTACGTTGATAATGAACTCCTGATGATCTATGCATTTCAAGCAAGTTTGACGGGTTCTGCTTTAAACTGGTATCTCATGAAGAAGATAAATGGCCTTAAAACCTAGAAGGAAGCTAGTGAAGCATTCCTAAAGCAATACAGGTTCATAACGGACATCATTCCTACCCGCGATGACCTCGAGCGTACTTAGATGAAAAAGACTGAGTCCTTCAAGGATTATGCTATCAAATGGCGAAATATAGCTACTCAGGTTGTCCCGGAACCCATAGATAGTGAATTGAAGAGGATTTTCATTAAAACTCTTTCGTTCAATTACTGCAATCGGATGATGGCTATTCCGGCTGACAACTTCAATCAACTCATCCCCATAGGCGAACAAATTGAGATAGGGCTGAAAGACAGGTGGTTTGTGGAGCCGTCTTCGTCGACCAAAAGATTTAGTACAAGAAAGGAGAAAGAACCGCAGCTGAAGTGAATGTGACATATACCCAACCGGGCTGGCGGAATGTTAATCCTGTCGTAGCAATCCAAGTAGCAGAAGCTCAACAATAAAGCACAGGTCGTCAACCCTTTCAGAAGAAAAACAATAAAAGACAATTCACCACTCTCCCCGGGTCATTGTCTCAAGTGCTGGAGGTCCTCCAGAAGAAGGGTTTGCTTACCACTGAGCCAAAGCGGCCCAACCCCGAACAGTTCTATAATTACGATCCATCCAAGAAATGTGATTATCATATGGGGGAAGTGGGGCATTCAATTGATAACCGTGTCACTCTCAAGCATCGGATCCAAAACTTGCTTGATACAAGGGCATTTTCCTTTCAACCCGCTAAGCCGAATGTTCAGAGCAACCCATTTCCTGATCATGCGGGCAATGTGAATGCCATATTTAGTTTTGATGCTGGTCGAATCAAGAATGTTAGGGTATACAACTCCGATGTCTATGGTGAGTTGGTGAAAGCCGGTTATTACTCGAGTAATGAGGTCCTTCCCCTGGCTATCATGAGAGAAAGAATCTCGAGAATGGTAGAAGCTGGGATGATCGTTTATGCTGGCCACACTGGCATCATTTCCACTATCTCCGAAGTGGTTATTAATTGGGACGAGGAGTTTGTCACATTGAACATCGGGAAGGACAAGCTCGATCTTTTGCTTGAAGACATGTCTCCGCTCGAAGACGCGACCGATGATGAAGAGATCGTAGTAACCACGCCCACAATCGATAAAGGGATAATGATCGAGATACCTCAACTGTACGAGTACTGTGATGATAAAGCAGTCCCTTGGTCTTATAGTCTTGATGTCGAGTTAGTTACCAGATCTGGACGTGCCTATGGCCAAGCTAATGCCTAACCTGCAAAACCTGTTACTGATGAAGAAGCCAAGGAGTTCCTAGCAGTGATCAAGGCTAGTGAATGCAACATAGTTGAGCAACTGCGTAAGATGCCTGCACAAATCTCTTTGCTTGAACTCCTTTAGATGTCGATCAAACATCAAAAGGCCCTGATGAAGGTGTTAAGTGAAGTCCATGTACCCGAGACGATCGATCATGACAAATTGAAGGAATTTGTGGGTTCCATACTCCTCAAAGACCTTATAGCCTTTTCAGATGAAGAGTTCCCTTTAGAAGGGAGAGGACATATCAAAGCACTTTACATTTCTGTCAAATACAAGGTCTCGCATGTAGCCTGGATACTCATTGACAATGGATCAGCCTTAAACATCTGTCCTCTGGCGACTTCACACCGCCTCAAGATAGATCCTTCTAGGATAAATTCTGCGAAGACCTCCGCGCGAGCCTTTGACGGAATGAAGAAAGAAGTGATAGGAGAAATCCACCTTGACATACAGATAGGACTAACAATGTTCAACATCCTATTTCAAGTTATGGACATTCTCACTGTATTCAATTTCCTGTTGGGTTGTCCATGGATTCATACTGTTGGAGCTGTGCCATCCAGTCTACATTAGAAGGTGAAGTTCGTTGTGGAAAGAAAGTTAGTCACAATCCACAGTGAAGAAGAACACCCAATTTATCACGCAACGGCTATCCCCTATGTTGAGCTGGATAGCAAAATAGAATCGAGCTATCAATCGCTTGAGTTCGTATCGACTATACATGCGTCTAGAGGATCATCATCACCGGTTCTTGAGGTGTCAAATACTGCAGTAATGGTTGGAAGAGTAATGGTATCCCATGGCTTTACTCCGGACGACGGCCTTGATAGGAATGGTCAAGGTATCCGCCAATCGGTGGAGGTCTCTCGGAGGCCCTACACTACTGGGTTGGGGTATCAAGGGCCAAGCATCCCAAATAATGGGAGACGTGGACGTGGATATGGACGTGGTTAAGGTCGAGGTCGAGGAGACGGGCATAATAGACAGCAATCCGAAGAAGAGCCGAATGGCGAAAAACGTGGGCGTAGAATTATCCAAAATAACGGGCGTGGCAGGTTGCCTTCACTTTTCCGCACCACATTCCCAGGTCCTGCGAGAATGATGCATGAAGAGAAAGAGGTGATGTAACATCCCGAAATTCGACTCAATCTCCGGAATGAATAGAACGAGTCTTATTCAATATTTCATTTTCGTAAGTCTCACCCAGAGTTGATCACTCTTGGGATACTGATCAAGTGGGAATGGCTAACTAGGAATAGGTACGTGGACCAGGGACCCGATCGCGAATTAAGACTGATTTTGAGAAAAGACGAGGAAGTATTTTGGGCCAGTATTGACTGATCTTCGGAAGGTAACGGACTCGGTTTGGCCGAGGCCAACGATGTATGGTCGGATAGCAGGTGATTCTACAAGATCGAGAATACACGTGGCCAACCAGTCCCGAACTTAAACCAAACGATCGTGTCTCTAGAACTAGCGATAATTCCTCTCGTTCTCTCGACAATCGAGATTGTCGCGATTCAGACAATCCGAGGTTGATACGCGTAACTCCTAAACGGCCGCCCGTTAGTGAGAGATTTGAAAATTGGAAATTTGACAATTTTGATCGTGAAATTTAATCCAGACTTCGAGGCCGATTTTCGTGGGTTACGGGATGGTTTTTTTTATAAGGACGATGTCAAATTATATTGGCCACTTATATATAGGGTTAATACGGTCGAAAAATGGCAATTCGGCCCGGTATCGGAAGAAAATGACGAGTTTGCCCTTGAGCCCTTTAGTATTCCGAATTTTGGGGTTTTGTTATTAGATTTTTGTAGGTTTTGGCAAACCCTAGGGTGGTGACACTTGTCACCCAAACCCTTCCCCATGCATGCCCATCATTGTTCTCCAACCTTGCACCCTACCTCTTGGTCTTCCCCATGCAAGCCATCATCATCTTTCCCTCTCTCTCATTTTCCACTCACTTCTTTCCCCCTTTCTCTCCTCTCTCTCTCCCCTCTCAACTCAGCCGGCCACCACTCCTCTCCCCTCTCTCTCCCGTGAGCTTCCCCTTGCCGGCCTCATGCCGCCGGAGCCACCGCCCGCCGGTGCCGCCGCCGTGAGCCGCCGTCCCTCTCGTTTTGCCACCACCCACGATCACCCTCACACCATCACCGACCACCTGAGCTGCCGTCTGCTGTTCGCCCTCGCCGTTGCTTCGCCGGAGTAGCCGTTGCCGTGCCAAGGCTCTTGTTTGCTCCCTTGCTAGGTTGTCTTACTTAGGCTCTCTTGTAAGTAACTTCCTAATCCTTGGTTAGACTAGTAGGTTACCAATGGCATGTCTAGGGATGGATTAGAGGCTGTGCATGGTTGGTTTTGTGGTTGTATAAGCTTGATTTGCTTAATGGTGCAAGTTTTATGATTCTCGGATTTCTGGTTGTTACTGTACCTTTGTGCGTTATTATTTTTTTGGTGATCATTGTGGGCCGAATCTGAGGAAGTGTTCTTCATGAAATTTGTTCCCAACATCTTTAAGTATAGTATACTTTAAATTCAGAATTTTTGGAATTTTGTTGGGGCCATTTGGAGGTCGGTTTTCAGACCGTCACAAAACTGCCCGATTTACTGTTCACCCGACCTTTTTGCTTTTCCGAATTTTTATAAAATTTTCCAGACCTTATTTCAATAAACTTCCTTCACAAAAATTGTTAAAAACACCTTTTTATATGACATATAAAAATTTCAGGGATTTTCGAAGTGATTTGGGTACTGAATGAGTTGTATTTTTGATGGTCTGAGGGGCTGTTCGAGCGAACCGGGTTCTGTCCGGCTTTGAGTGTCAAAACGAGGTGTTTATGGTTGGAACTGGGTTTCAAGTTCTTCATAGAAAATGTTTATCAAGATGTTTTATACAACATATCCAAATTTCATAATTTTTGGAATTGATTTGCTATTTATTTCAAATGGATCTCTGTCACTGTGCAACTGCCCAGTTTAGACCCGATTTTGTATATTCTCGGATTTGTTCTCTCTCGGACTGATCAGTGGCTGTCCATTGCGAATTTAATTGGGCCTTGTACAGCTAATATGTGGGTGTAAACCTCTAAACCCTAATTAGGATGATTATGCGTTTTAACGGGCTTAGGGCGTGATTACTAGTCGGATAGTGTTAATTAGAGCTTATATGGATTTGTATGTTATTAGTGGGCATCGGGAAACTATTGGTAGGTGACAAAACAGAAATTAGAAGTGGATTAGAGGTCGAAATGATGAGGATTAGCTGCTGTTCACATTGGGTTTTGATGGCTAATTTCACAGTAGTTTGAGGATTGAATTGATTGGAGTGCCGGGATTGCTGGGGGTGATTGAATTGTGTGTCGGTTTGGCAATCGTGATGGATTGGGTCTACCATGTCGCATGCTTGTGTGACCGACCGTTGTGGAATGTGATTGGTGATTTGTCAATGTACATCATAATGCCGAATACATCATAAGTGCCAACTTCGCATGTGATGCCCTGTGGTGTTGATTGGGCTAATTAAGCATATGACGTGAATCATTGAACATGAAATTGTGGCATTGAATTGTGTGGGACATTATGCTGTGGTATATTGCACCAACATTCGTGTGCGAATTGCATGGTCATGCATTATGCATGCCGAGTATGAGGCTTGTGGAAATTGTGCGAGAATGCGTGTATGCCATGGACATGTGATCACCTAATTATGCCTTGACGCGTTTACGCAGGGTTCAGATAAAAATTGGCAGTGTGCCGTGTGATCACTTAAGGCCTTTGTAACATCCCGAAATTCGACTCAGTCTCTGGAATGAATAAAACGAGTCTTATTCGATATTCCATTTTCGTAAGTCTCGCCCGGAGCCGATCACTCTCGGGATACTGACCGAATGGGAATGGCCAACTGGGAATAGATACGTGGACCAAGGACCGATCGCGAATCAAGCCGATTTAAAAGAATGACGGGGAAATATTTTGGGCCAGTATGGACCGGTCTTCGGAACTCGAGCCGGACGATCGCGTCCTCGGAACTAGCGATAATTCCTCCCGTCTCTCGACAATCGAGCTCGTCGCGACTCGGGCAGCCGAGGTCGATACGCGTAAATCCTAAATGGGCCCCCCATTAGTGAGAGAATTAGAAAATGGGAAATTGGCGAATTCGATCGTGGAATTTAGTCCGGACTTCGAGGCCAATTATCGTGAGTTACGGGATGATTTTCTCAAGGACGACGTCAAATTAAGCGGGCCATTCATATATAGGGCATGTACGGTCGAAAAATCGGCAATTCGACCCGGTACCGGAAATTTGAGTCAGTTTTCCCTTTTTACCCATTAGAATTCCGAATTTGAATTCTTGTGGGGGTGTGACACTTGTCAACACCCCCTTCCCCATGCAAGCCATCATGGTAGTCCAAGATTTCTTCCAAAACCTTTGAACTTCCCCATGCAATCATCATCACCTCTCACCTCACCATTCTCTCCCTTCTCTCTCTCTCACTCTCTCTCTCACTCGGCTCACCTCTCTCTCTCCCGTCCGTCTCTCTCTCTCTCTCCCTCCGACGACCTCTCCCGCTCCCGCTCGGCCTCACGCCGCCCACCACCCGCCGGAACAGCCGCTTCGCCCGTCCGCTGGTGAAGCCACCGAGCACCCTTCCTCTCCCTTCCTCTCTCTCGGCCTCACCACCACCGTCGACCTCTCCCTCTCCTTCCACAGCTGGTCGGGACCAGCCCCGCCCGTCGCCAAGGCCAGCTTGGCCGCGCCTCCGCCGGGGCGACGCCGCTCGCCAAGGCCGCCGTCGTGCGCCACCGTCGCCCTCGCCGCTGTTCTATCCGTTCCTCCTCTCTTTTCCCCTCTCCTCCGGTTGCATGCAGGCTGGTGGGAAGCCGGTCAGCCCAGGGCAGTAGGCTCGCCGTCGCCGGACCGCCGCTGCTGTCCCTCTCGCCGCCGTCCCGTTGCATGCACGGTTGAGCGCCGGGCTTCCTCCGCCTCCGCCGTCTCTCTCCGCGGCTGCATGCAGGTGGGTTGGACGCCGGTCAGTCAAGGGGAGTCGACTGTCCGTCCACTGCTCGCCGAGGGGCACCGCCGGTCGCCGTCCGCCGTGGCCGCCGTGGCTGCTGCCCTCTGTTCCGCCGCCGTCCCTCTCTGTTTTTCCTCCACCCCTCACTGTTCCGTCCATCCTCTCGCCGGAACAGCCGCGCCGTTCACGCCGTGCACGGTGCACCGCCGTGCGGTTGCTGTTCATCGCCGTCCGCCGTCTAGGCCGCCGTTCGCCGTGCACCACCGTGAGCAGCCGCTGTCCGGAGGCCGTTCAGCAGCTCGTCCGTCGTCCCCTCTCCGTGATCAGCAACCGTGCCGGCTGTGGGACACCGCCGGAGTTGCTGTAGATCGCCGGACCGCCGCTCGTCGTTGCCCTTGGATCTTGTGCCGCCGGTTCCACCGTTCACCGGTGATCGGCCGCCATTCCCCGTCGCCCGAGCTTGGACTTTGGTGGGTGACGACCCCTAAACCCTTATTAGGACTATAATGTGTGCTTAGCGGGCCTAGGGTGTGTATAGCGATGAGTAAATGCCGAATGGACCTTGTATGAATTTGTATGTGATTAGTGGTTGTCGGGAAAAGATTAGTAAGCGACCAAGCATGAATTAAGAGTGAATTAGAGGCTAATATTGTGTGGTTTAGTTGCTGTCCATGCCGGAGAATTTAGCGGTCCAATTGTCGACAGTAGCGGATTAACTTGATTGGAGTGCCGGGATGGCCAGGATGATTGAACGGTGTGTCGGATGTTCAATTGTGATGAATTGGGTCTAACATGTAGCCTGCATGTGTGAACCGACTATTGTGGAATGTGATTGAGAACTTGTCAATGTATGTCATAATGTCCGGGTACGTCTTATTTGCCAAATTCACATGTGACGCCCCGTGGTATTGGATTGGGCTAATTGGGCATATGACGTGGATCATGGAATTTGAATTGGTGACATTGAATTATGTGGGACATTATGCCATGATACATTGCATCGACATTTGTGTGCGGAATTGCATGGCTGCGCATTACGCTTGTTGAGTATGAGGCATTGTGGAAATTGTGCGAGAATGCGCGTGCGCCATGGATTGTGATCACCTAATTAAGCCCGAAGCGTTTCACGCGGGGTTCAGATAAAATGGGATGTGTGAACGTGTGATCACCTTCGCCCTGATGCGGAATACGCGGGGTGTGCCGTCCTCATGCACTTTGGAGCAGGGCGATGCCCGGTACGTCCGGAAGACAACCATCCTGATGCGTTTACGCGGGCTCTAGTTTGTAAAGGAGATCGGTGTTGCGCCTGATGCGTAAGGACGCGGGCTAGAGACACTGGGCCTGGGGCGTCTCTACGCTGGCCACGGAGTGTTGTGATTGGTCTTCGGACCGGATCTTCGGATCGGACCTTCGGGTCGAGCCTTCGGGTCGAGATAATGAAATAAACGGATAACGTGTGATGCATAGTGTTGGATTATGTAGTGGAATCCGCTGGGCATGGTATGGGACGTGTCTAAGTAGATTTCATTCTATAATCTGAACACGAATGGTAGTTGTGCCGAGATGCCATAGGAGTTTGATTGTGGGCATGGCAAGTTAGTGGCATTTGCATGCATATGAATGCATGAGAGATTGTGCGGAAATGTGTGACTCGGTGTACCATATTTGGAATTGTTACAAAAAGGTTTTGAGCATGCGTGTGACGTACGCGTGATCGAGAGTGCCGCTTGTGAAATGTGATATTATGGATTGTCTAACCTGCAGGGTCCTTGAAATGTCGAGTTGGGCCTACTGGCCTAAGTCATTCTTATGTTTGTGTGATTGGTTTTACCCGTCAGGAGATGCATGTTAGCCTAATTTAGGTTTAGGAGTTTTCACTCACTGAGACGTGTCTCACGGTTTTTATAACCCAACCTTTCAGACCCGCGCCCATGAACCGACCGCCTATTCCGATTCGCTTCGGGATCCCTTTAGAGTATGAGCATACGATGGTTGAATTCCCGGTGGCGAACAATGAAGTTTACATGAGGCATTATTCGACGATAACCGTAGACGTAGGCACGACACATCCAGAAGTTCATGAGTACGTAGCCTGGTGCTTCCGGGACCGTTGGGGAGAGGAGTATGGGCCCCTCCGTACCATGGATATCCCGTTCACCATGGAGGGCCAGCTTGATCCACAATGCCCGAGTGGTGAGGTCGTGGATTCCGAGATGGATTCGGAAGAGACTATAGGCCCTTTTGGTTGGTACGAGCCGGCCGAGGATGAAGAATTAGGAGGAGTAGATCACGAGCCCGTAGTGGAGGACCCGGTTGTGGAGCCGATGGAAGTTGATGAAGCCGAACCGATGGACACCGACGAATCTGAAGAGGAGATCCCCAGTGAAGATTCCGAGATATCCGAGAGCTCATCGGAGCCCGACGACTCCGATCCAGATTGGACGCCCTAGGCGAGGCTTAGTCGTTGTCTTAGGATAGACATCTTTGGAAATTCGGACCCTCCGCATTTTGGCTGTTGATTCTCTCCGTTCCTAACCCTATGAACCCATTTAACAGTACTCTTTGGTTGCACCGTATTTCTATTATCGTTTCTTTTGGAACAATGTAAGGATGATTTTGGTTGTTCTTAGTTATGGATGTGTACGTTGCCTCGGTTCTCTTTATGTTGTTGCCCTTGGTTCTCACATTTATTTTGTACGGGTATTTGTTATAAACTTTTGCTTCCGCATGTGCTTTATATCTTGCTTTGGGAAATGGGTCGACGACGACGCGTCCTGGGACGTCGTGTCATATTCTTATCGACCCTCGAGCGGGATGTTGCGTACCGGGGAGTTCGGGGCGTGACATCCCCCGTTGAATTGGTATCAAAGCAAGGTCAGCTCGATCCAACTAGGTCGAGTCTTGGAGTGATAAGGAGCGCTGAGACCATGGGTAGCCACCTAGGATGACTTCGTGTGCTGCATGTATCTCCTGACAATGTGTGGTGTTTTGGCATGTATCGTTATTATGACCCATGATGTGCAGGTGCGGCAGGACCCGAGGTGAGTACGTAAGTCCCTTGGGTGATGTGTTGAATAGTTCAGGTTAAGCCGCATGCTGATTGATTGATTGTTGTATTGAGACCTGCCTAGGACTTAGACTGGGATAGATTGGTTTAAGTCTCTAATTCCTCGATGGAATTATAGCAAGTAGTTGGGCTGTCGGGTTGTCAGGATGGTTAGAGGAAGAGGAAAGGAGTCGCAAGCACAGCCCAGTGAGGGTGCCCGAGAGGCTAGGGACCCTAGGTTTGATGAAGTTATGGAGACCCTGCGCGAGATTGGACACATCTTTGGACTACAAGCGCAGGAGAGAGCTGCAGCCCATGCTCAGGCCGCTGAAGCTGCAGCGATTGCTGGAAATGGAGGAAATAATGCCCAGCCAGGGCAGGGTCACCCAGCAGGGGCTAGGCAGATGCCCCGATTGGTAGAGCAATTTCTGAGGATGAAGCCGCCCAAGTTTAACGGTCGTGGTGACCCCGAGGCAGCTCCCAGATGGGTAGAAGAGCTGGAGAAGACCTTCAAAGTGTTGGGATGCAATGATGAGGAGAAGGTAACGTTGGCAGTGTACCAACTCCAGGATGGTGCTAATGACTGGTGGAGTGCCACAGAAGGAGGAGTGTTCCCAGTAGGAACGGCCCCAACTTGGACTGTATTTGTGGAGAACTTCTATGGGAAATACTTCTCGAAGAATGCCCAGGAGAAGAAGCTGACGGAGTTTATGAGGTTGCGCCAAGGTCAGATGACTGTGGACCAGTATGAGGCTGAATTTGCAAGGCTGGCAAGGTTCGCACCGACCATGGTTGCGGATCCAAGGGACAAGGCTCGAAGGTTCCGGGATGGGCTGAAGCCAGATCTTCGGAGCCAGATTCTGTCGCATGACATTAAGGAGTATGGAGAGATGTTCAGGAGAGCCCAGATAATCGAACGAGATCAGCAGGAAAGGTTAGCCGCGTCTGGATCGCGGTTTGTGCGAGGAAAGGATAACCGTCGCCTAGGAAAGAAGCCTATGACAGGCAATCAGCGATTTGTTCCCCCTATCAGAAGGAATATCGGGAAGCCAGCTGCCCCGCCAGGAAGGTTTGGAGCATGCTTCAAGTGTGGGAGCACGGAGCATCAGATTCGCAGCTGCCCGCAGGCGCGCCCCCAGGATCAGCAACGGGCACCCCAGCAGTACCAGCCCCGACCGGGAAATCAAGCCGGGAATCCCCCACCGGCGAATCATGGATGACCGCCCGCTCAAGGAAGGGTTTATGCTGTGGCGCGTGGAGAAGCGGAGAATGCGCCTGGCGTGGTCACAGGTACGATTTCGTTGTGTGGTCATGCCGCTTATGCACTGTTCGATTCAAGGGCAACCCATTCATTCATTTCAGAGCAGTTTGTTAAGTTGAGTGGTTTAGAACCGGTTCTGTTAGAAAATGTGCTTTGTGTGATGACGCCAATGAATGATAGGGTGTTAGTTTCTTTTGGATGCCCTAGTTGTAAGGTGGACATTGGGGGTGGGGAAGAGAGTATCGACTTGGCAGTGCTGGCCATGTTCGATTTCGATGTGATCATAGGGATGGACTGGTTAGTCCGACAGAAAGCCGTATTGGACTGTAGCAATAGGACGATCCGATTTAGCCCTGAAGGACGTCCTAGTTTCGAGTTCCAGGGGAACCGAGGAGGAACCTTAATCCCATGGATATCATCGTTGGAAGTAAGTAAGTTGCTGGATGATGGATGCGAAGGTTATCTAGTGAATGTTGTGGATCCGACCTCGGTGGAACCTAAGTTGGATGAAATACCAGTGGTGTGCAACTTTCCCGAAGTCTTTCCTCAGGAATTGCCGGGTTTGCCGCCCGACCGAGAAGTGGAATTTGTTATTGAATTAGTACCCAGGACTGAACCGATATCAAAGGCCCCGTATCGAATGTCCCTGTCGGAATTGAAGGAGTTGAAGGTCCAGATGCAGGAGTTGTTGAACAAAGGTTTCATCCGCCCTAGTGCGTCTCCATGGGGAGCGCCAGTCCTGTTTGTGAAGAAGAAGGATGGGACCCTCAGGCTTTGTATAGATTATCGGCAGTTGAACCAAGTGACGGTGAAGAATAAGTACCCTCTCCCAAGGATCGATGACTTGTTCAATCAGCTGCAAGGAGCTTCAGTGTTCTCCAAAATAGACTTGAGGACGGGTTACCATCAGTTGAGAATTAGGAAGGAGGACGTCCCCAAGACCGCTTTTAGGACGAGGTATGGGCACTATAAGTTCACAGTGATGCCTTTTGGGTTGACAAACGCCCCAGCTGCTTTCATGGATTTGATGAACAGGGTGTTTAGAGAATTTTTGGATCAGTTTGTCATAGTGTTCATCGACGACATCTTGGTGTATTCGAAGAGTCCCGAGGAGCATGAGGAACACTTGGTAAAGGTACTACGGACCCTAAGAGAAAATGCACTATATGCCAAGTTCAGCAAGTGCGAGTTTTGGCTTAACCAAGTAGGGTTCCTCGGCCATATCATTTCCGGAGATGGAATTTCTGTGGACCCGACTAAGATTGAGGCTGTAACGAAGTGGCCCAGGCCAACGTCAGTGACGGAGATAAGGAGTTTTCTGGGCTTGGCTGGCTATTACAGACGATTTGTGGAGGGGTTTTCTTCGATAGCCATGCCTTTGACGAAATTGCTGAAGAAGGAAGCGAAGTACGTTTGGGACGATAAGTGTGAAAGGAGTTTCCAAGAGTTGAAGCGTAAGTTGACGACCGCACCGGTCTTGACCATTCCGTCTGGGCCAGGAGGATTTGAGATATATAGTGATGCTTCGTTAAGAGGACTGGGATGTGTGCTCATGCAGCATGGAAAAGTGGTAGCGTATGCGTCACGTCAGTTGAGACCTCACGAGATGAATTACCCGACGCATGATTTGGAGCTGGCAGCGATTGTCTTCGCCCTTAAGATTTGGAGGCACTACTTGTGCGGAGAGAAGTTTCAGATCTTTACGGACCACCAGAGCCTTAAGTACCTGTTCTCACAAAAGGAGCTGAATATGAGACAGCGTCGTTGGATGGAACTGTTGAAGGACTATGACTGCGACATTCTGTATCATCCGGGTAAGGCAAATCGGGTGGCGGATGCTCTTAGTCGCAAGTCGAGTATGGCTCGTCTGCTGGTCAAGGAGTGGACGTTGTTGGAAAGGCTCAGGGATTCGGAGTTTAAGTTTGAAGTGAGCCAAGTGTCCAGTTTGTTCGCAACATTAAGGATTGAACCGGAAATTCAAGTCAAGATCAGGGAACTTCAATCCACGGACCTCGAGATCCAGAAGATCTTAGAGATGGATGTGACGAAGAGGAAGCCGGATTTCCAAGTGTCTGAGGATAAGACCTTAAAGTTTCGTGGCCGACTTTGTGTGCCGGATGATGAAGGACTCAAGGAAGAAATTTTGAGTGAAGCTCATCGGAGTCAGTACAGTATCCATCCGGGTAGTACGAAGATGTACCAGAATCTGCGTCAGCATTATTGGTGGAATGGTATGAAGAAGGATGTGGCTAAGCATGTGGCTAAGTGCCTGACGTGCCAACAAGTGAAGGCACAACACTGCAAACCAGGTGGACTATTGCGACCTTTGGAAATTCCCGAATGGAAATGGGAGCATATCACGATGGACTTCGTGACGGGATTACCACGGAGCCAAAGAGGTCATGACTCGATTTGGGTTATAGTGGATCGCTTGACTAAGTCGGCGCACTTCTTAGCAGTACGGAAGGACTTGGAGTTAGAAAAGTATGCGGAGTTGTATGTGCGACAAATAGTGCGTCTTCATGGAGTACCAGTAACCATCACCTCAGATCGCGATCCAAGGTTTACGGCCAATTTTTGGAAGAGTCTACAAACGGCCTTAGGAACAAGATTGCAGTACAGTACAGCCTACCACCCGCAGACAGACGGTCAGTCTGAAAGGACGATTCAGACCCTGGAGGATATGTTGAGAGCGTGTGTTTTGGATTTCCAAGGCAAGTGGGAAGAGCAATTGCATTTGGTAGAGTTTGCCTACAACAACAGCTATCAACAGAGTATTCAGATGGCGCCCTTCGAAGCCTTATATGGTAGGGCCTGTAGGACGCCACTGTGCTGGGATGAAGTTGGTGAGCGAAGTATCGCAGGACCGGAACTAGTTCAGCAAACGATGGAAGTAGTGGAAGTTATCAGGGATAGGCTGAGAACAGCTCAGAGCCGCCAGAAAAGTTATGCGGACAGGAGACGACGACCCTTGGAGTTTCAAGTGGGAGATCATGTGTTTCTTAAGGTGTCGCCAATGAAAGGACTATCCCGATTCGGCAAGAAGGGAAAGCTCAGCCCAAGGTATGTCGGACCATTCGAGATCCTCGAGAAGATTGGAGATATGGCATACCGACTAGCTTTGCCCCCCAACCTATCCCAGGTTCACAATGTTTTCCACGTGTCGATGTTGAGAAAGTATGAGCCGGACCCGACCCACGTTTTAAGGTACGAAGAAGTGGACGTGGACGACAGAGTCGCGTACGTGGAAAAGCCGGTCAGGATCGAGGACAGAAAGGACCGAGTGCTAAGGAATAAGACAATCCCGATGGTCAAGGTAGTTTGGGAGCACCATGGAACGGAAGGCGCTACTTGGGAAAGTGAAGAGGCCATGCGACGTCAATACCCCCAGCTGTTTGAGTAGATTAGTTTGGGTTTTAAATTTCGAGGACGAAATTTTTGTAAGGGGGGAAGAATTGTAACATCCCGAAATTCGACTCAGTCTCTGGAATGAATAAAACGAGTCTTATTCGATATTCCATTTTCGTAAGTCTCGCCCGGAGCCGATCACTCTCGGGATACTGACCGAATGGGAATGGCCAACTGGGAATAGATACATGGACCAAGGACCGATCGCGAATCAAGCCGATTTAAAAGAATGACGGGGAAATATTTTGGGCCAGTATGGACCGGTCTTCGGAACTCGAGCCGGACGATCGCGTCCTCGGAACTAGCGATAATTCCTCCCGTCTCTCGACAATCGAGCTCGTCGCGACTCGGGCAGCCGAGGTCGATACGCGTAAATCCTAAATGGGCCCCCCGTTAGTGAGAGAATTAGAAAATGGGAAATTGGCGAATTCGATCGTGGAATTTAGTCCGGACTTCAAGGCCAATTATCGCGAGTTACGGGATGATTTTCTCAAGGACGACGTCAAATTAAGCGGGCCATTCATATATAGGGCTTGTACGGTCGAAAAATCGGCAATTCGACCCGGTACCGGAAATTTGAGTCAGTTTTCCCTTTTTACCCATTAGAATTCCGAATTTGAATTCTTGTGGGGGTGTGACACTTGTCAACACCCCCTTCCCCATGCAAGCCATCATGGTAGTCCAAGATTTCTTCCAAAACCTTTGAACTTCCCCATGCAATCATCATCACCTCTCACCTCACCATTCTCTCCCTTCTCTCTCTCTCACTCTCTCTCTCACTCGGCTCACCTCTCTCTCTCCCGTCCGTCTCTCTCTCTCTCTCCCTCCGGCGACCTCTCCCTCTCCCGCTCGGCCTCACGCCGCCCACCACCCGCCGGAACAGCCGCTCCGCCCGTCCGCCGGTGAAGCCACCGAGCACCCTTCCTCTCCCTTCCTCTCTCTCGGCCTCACCACCACCGTCGACCTCTCCCTCTCCTTCCACAGCTGGTCGGGACCAGCCCCGCCCGTCGCCAAGGCCAGCTTGGCCGCGCCGCTGGGGCGACGCCGCTCGCCAAGGCCGCCGCCGTGCGCCACCGTCGCCCTCGCCGCTGTTCTATCCGTTCCTCCTCTCTTTTCCCCTCTCCTCCGGTTGCATGCAGGCTGGTGGGAAGCCGGTCAGCCCAGGGCAGTAGGCTCGCCGTCGCCGGACCGCCGCTGCTGTCCCTCTCGCCGCCGTCCCGTTGCATGCACGGTTGAGCGCCGGGCTTCCTCCGCCTCCGCCGTCTCTCTCCGCGGCTGCATGCAGGTGGGTTGGACGCCGGTCAGTCAAGGGGAGTCGACTGTCCGTCCACTGCTCGCCGAGGGGCACCGCCGGTCGCCGTCCGCCGTGGCCGCCGTGGCTGCTGCCCTCTGTTCCGCCGCCGTCCCTCTCTGTTTTTCCTCCACCCCTCACTGTTCCGTCCATCCTCTCGCCGGAACAGCCGCGCCGTTCACGCCGTGCACGGTGCACCGCCGTGCGGTTGCTGTTCATCGCCGTCCGCCGTCTAGGCCGCCGTTCGCCGTGCACCACCGTGAGCAGCCGCTGTCCGGAGGCCGTTCAGCAGCTCGTCCGTCGTCCCCTCTCCGTGATCAGCAACCGTGCCGGCTGTGGGACACCGCCGGAGTTGCTGTAGATCGCCGGACCGCTGCTCGTCGTCGCCCTTGGGTCTTGTGCCGCCGGTTCCACCGTTCACCGGTGATCGGCCGCCATTCCCCGTCACCCGAGCTTGGACTTTGGTGGGTGACGACCCCTAAACCCTTATTAGGACTATAATGCGTGCTTAGCGGGCCTAGGGTGTGTATAGCGATGAGTAAATGCCGAATGGACCTTGTATGAATTTGTATGTGATTAGTGGTTGTCGGGAAAAGATTAGTAAGCAACCAAGCATGAATTAAGAGTGAATTAGAGGCTAATATTGTGTGGTTTAGTTGCTGTCCATGCCGGAGAATTTAGCGGTCCAATTGTCGACAGTAGCGGATTAACTTGATTGGAGTGCCGGGATGGCCGGGATGATTGAACGGTGTGTCGGATGTTCAATTGTGATGAATTGGGTCTAACATGTCGCCTGCATGTGTGAACCGACTATTGTGGAATGTGATTGAGAACTTGTCAATGTATGTCATAATGTCCGGGTACGTCTTATTTGCCAAATTCACATGTGACGCCCCGTGGTATTGGATTGGGCTAATTGGGCATATGACGTGGATCATGGAATTTGAATTGGTGACATTGAATTATGTGGGACATTATGCCATGATACATTGCATCGACATTTGTGTGTGGAATTGCATGGCTGCGCATTACGCTTGTTGAGTATGAGGCATTGTGGAAATTGTGCGAGAATGCGCGTGCGCCATGGATTGTGATCACCTAATTAAGCCCGAAGCGTTTCACGCGGGGTTCAGATAAAATGGGATGTGTGAACGTGTGATCACCTTCGCCCTGATGCGGAATACGCGGGGTGTACCGTCCTCATGCACTTTGGAGCAGGGCGATGCCCGGTACGTCCGGAAGACAACCATCCTGATGCGTTTACGCGGGCTCTGGTTTGTAAAGGAGATCGGTGTTGCGCCTGATGCGTAAGGACGCGGGCTAGAGACACTGGGCCTGGGGCATCTCTACGCTGGCCACGGAGTGTTGTGATTGGTCTTCGGACCGGATCTTCGGATCGGACCTTCGGGTCGAGCCTTCGGGTCGAGATAATGAAATAAACGGATAACGTGTGATGCATAGTGTTGGATTATGTAGTGGAATCCGCTGGGCATGGTATGGGACGTGTCTAAGTAGATTTCATTCTATAATTTGAACACGAATGGTAGTTGTGCCGAGATGCCATAGGAGTTTGATTGTGGGCATGGCAAGTTAGTGGCATTTGCATGCATATGAATGCATGAGAGATTGTGCGGAAATGTGTGACTCGGTGTACCATATTTGGAATTGTTACAAAAAGGTTTTGAGCATGCGTGTGACGTACGCGTGATCGAGAGTGCCGCTTGTGAAATGTGATATTATGGATTGTCTAACCTGCAGGGTCCTTGAAATGTCGAGTTGGGCCTACTGGCCTAAGTCATTCTTATGTTTGTGTGATTGGTTTTACCCGTCAGGAGATGCATGTTAGCCTAATTTAGATTTAGGAGTTTTCACTCACTGAGACGTGTCTCACGGTTTTTATAACCCAACCTTTCAGACCCACGCCCATGAACCGACCGCCTATTCCGATTCGCTTCGGGATCCCTTTAGAGTATGAGCATACGATGGTTGAATTCCCGGTGGCGAACAACGAAGTTTACATGAGGCATTATTCGACGATAACCGTAGACGTAGGCACGACACATCCAGAAGTTCATGAGTACGTAGCCTGGTGCTTTCGAGACCGTTGGGGAGAGGAGTATGGGCCCCTCCGTACCATGGATATCCCGTTCACCATGGAGGGCCAGCTTGATCCACAATGCCCGAGTGGTGAGGTCGTGGATTCCGAGATGGATTCGGAAGAGACTATAGGCCCTTTTGGTTGGTACGAGCCGGCCGAGGATGAAGAATTAGGAGGAGTAGATCACGAGCCCGTAGTGGAGGACCCGGTTGTGGAGCCGATGGAAGTTGATGAAGCCGAACCGATGGACACCGACGAATCTGAAGAGGAGATCCCCAGTGAAGATTCCGAGATATCCGAGAGCTCATCGGAGCCCGACGACTCCGATCCAGATTGGACGCCCTAGGCGAGGCTTAGTCGTTGTCTTAGGATAGACATCTTTGGAAATTCGGACCCTCCGCATTTTGGCTGTTGATTCTCTCCGTTCCTAACCCTATGAACCCATTTAACAGTACTCTCTGGTTGCACCGTATTTCTATTATCGTTTCTTTTGGAACAATGTAAGGATGATTTTGGTTGTTCTTAGTTATGGATGTGTACGTTGCCTCGGTTCTCTTTATGTTGTTGCCCTTGGTTCTCACATTTATTTTGTACGGGTATTTGTTATAAACTTTTGCTTCTGCATGTGCTTTATATCTTGCTTTGGGAAATGGGTCGACGACGACGCGTCCTGGGACGTCGTGTCATATTCTTATCGACCCTCGAGCGGGATGTTGCGTACCGGGGAGTTCGGGGCGTGACAGCCTTCGAGTCGTGGCCTTCGGGTCATGCCGTCCTCATGCACTTTGGAGCAGGACGATGCCCGGTATGTCCGAAAGGCGACCATCCTGATGCGTTTACACGGGCTCTGGTTCGTAAGAAGATCGGTATTGCGCCTGATGCGTTTATGCGGGCTAGAGACACTGGGCCTGGGCCGTCTTTACGCTGGCCACGAAGTGTTGTAATTGGTCTTCGGATTGTGGCCTTCGGGTCGGGCCTTCGGGTCGTGGTCTTCAGATCGGGCCTTCGGGTCGGGCCTCCGGATCGTGGTCTTCGGATCGGGCCTTCGGGTCGAATTAACAGAATAAATAATCACATGTGATGCATAGTACCTGATTATACGATGGAATCTGTTAGGTATGGTATGTAACGTATCTAAGCAGATTCTATTCTATAATCGGAACACGCGCGAATTGATTACGTGTGATGCATAGTACCTGATTATAAGATGGAATCTGCTGGGTATGGTATGGGACGTATCTAAGCGGATTCTATTCTATAATCGGGACATGAATGGAATCTTATGCCGGAATGCCATATGAGTTAAATTGCGTGCATGGCAAGGTAGTGGCATTTGCATGCATATGAATGCATGGGTCAGTGTATGAATTTGTACGACTCGGTGATCTACATTTTGAACTGACACTAAAGGTTTTGAGCATGCGAGTGACGTACGTGTGATCGAGGATGCCGCGTATGTGATGTGATATTATTATGTGCCTAACCTGCAGGGTTAACATATGTTTGATTTGGGCCTGAGTCATGTGGTTGTTCTATTATGTGTTTGGGTATGACTTGTCTGAGTACGCATTGGCCTAAGTAGGGCTTAGGGTGTTGCTTATTGAGACTCGTTCTCATGATTATTATATAACCATTTCAGACCCCCGACTCCGACCATGAATGGTCCGTCACAGCGTTTTAGGATCCCGAGGAAGAGCCGATGGAGCAAGATCCCGAAGAGGAGCCCATGGAGTTGGTGGACCCTTTTTGTATAAGCTAGGCTAACCTACCCGACCACTTGCCCCTTTTGATGATGGTGGTTTTAACCCTAGTGGCCTTTGTATGTAAGGTTGGATTTTGTAAGTACGTGCCGTTGAATGAAGTATATGGTTCATTTGTTCAGGTGTTCTACTACCCTTGGTCTTTAATCTTGTTTGGGTGCTTTTAATCGTTTCCGCTTGCGTTTTATGTTTTGATGTTCGCATGGGTCAGCAACGAGTCTTGGGACGTCGCATTTTCAATACGATCGTCGAAGGGGTGTCGCCAGCCCGGTGGGGTTCGGGGCGTGATAGGTGATCGACACTCTGGGGCAACCAAGCGGCAAGTTCAATTATTATGTGAAGTACTCAGCGCCCCCGAGCTTCTATGTTGACCCTTGTGACATTGTCCTGGATGGATTATGAGGTATGGATGATCCAACCCCTCAAATGACAGAAGATTCTGATGATGTTATGAATTGAATCACTGCCATGTTCGATGATTTCTTCATTGGAGCTATTGTGGAAAGACCGTTGGAGGGAATGGGCACTGGCCCACAAGATTAACACCTTTACTTTTTTTCGCACACTCCCCTGCGTAGGAATTTTTACTGTTTTTTAGGACTTGTCTCGTATCGGGTGCTGCTTTCCAAGACTTTTCATTTTTAGGACTTGATTGTTGCAATTTCCATTCAATAAATGTAATTCATTTCAAAATAATCAATGAAATTACAAATTATTTTCGTTTTTTTAGGGCATGTTGAGGTACATCAAACTAGCCCGGTGATGATATCCAACCGATAAAAGAAAATATAGTCCAAGGAGAATTCTGAGGCCTGGGCTTCTTCATGCTTCCTCGTGTTAAAACTTTTTTGAAAAGAATTTCAAAAAAAAAAAAAGAGAGTAAAATAAAAATTAAAAAAATGCAATGTTTACCCCTGTTTGTCCTTCTGAATCCCTTACTTTATGTTTCAGGGGCAATCTTGTGACACGTGAGGGTATGGAAATGGTCCAATATGATGAATTATATGTAACCGAGCTTAATCCCAATGATGCCAGCGAACTTGACGATTCCTCGGATATTCAGCGCAATCTAGAGTGGCATGAAAAGCCCAAAGTCCTTACATCAGAACAGACTGTCATCGTCAACCTGAGTGATTCCGGAGAAACCAAAGAGGTGAAGATAAGGGCAACCCTTCCCGAAGGTGAAGCCAAACGCCTAGTCCAATTGCTGAAGGATTACCAGGATATCTTTGCCTAGTCGTATGTCGATATGCCAGGTTTAGACCCTTATATTGTGGAGCATGACCTGTCTACTAATCCCGGCATGTCGCCAAAGAAACAGAGGCTACAGAGAACCAAGCCTAAGCTTTCGAAGAAAATAGAAGAAGAGGTCATGAAGCTCTTGAAAGTGGGATTCATTGAAGTCACCCAATACCCTAGCTGGGTGGCCAACATCGTGCCAATCATGAAGAAGGACGGCCAAGTTTGAGTTTGCATCGACTATCGCGACCTGAACAAGGCTAGACCTAAAGATGACTTCCCATTACCGTACATAGACGTTCTGGTAGACAGTACTGCTGGATTCGAGCTATTTTCCTTCATAGATGGCTTCTCAGGCTATAATCAGATAAGAATAAAGGATGACGATAAGGAGAAAACAGCGTTCATCACTCATTGGGGGACATTCCATTATAAGGTCATGCCCTTCGGTCTTAAAAATGTCGGGGCAACATATCAACAGGCAATGGTGACTCTTTTCCATGACATGATGCATAAGGAGATCGAGATCTATGTCGATGATATGATTGCCAAGTTTCGACTCGGAGAGAATCATGTTAGTACCCTAAAGAAGTTATTCAACCAACTCCGTGAGTTTAAACTCCGTCTTAACCCAGCGAAGTGCATATTCGGAGCAACGTTGGGCAAATTACTTAGGTTAATAGTAAGTAGTTAGGGCATTGAAGTCGATCCCTCCAAAGTAAAGGCTATATGTGAACGACCGTGAAAGAAATGCGGAGTTTCCTGGGTAGATTGAACTACATAGCCCGTTTTACTTCCTAACTCTCTGAAACTGCTAAACCATTCTTCAAACTTCTAAGGAAGAATGCTAAAGTAGAATGGGACGATAATTGCCAGGAAGCATTTAATGAACTAAAGCAGTACTTGATGAAGCCACCAGTGCTAGTCCCACCAATGCCAAGTCAGCCTTTGATCCTTTACCTCACTATTCATAGCGAGTCTCTAGGTGCGATGCTAGCCCAGAAAAATCCTGAAGATAGAAAAGAGTGAGCCATTTATTACCTAAGTAAGAAGTTCACCGTCTCAGAGTTGAATTATCCTGAAGCCGAGAAGACTTACACTGCACTAGTATGCATGCTCCATAGGCTGAGACAATATACATTGCATCACTAGACTTTGCTTGTGACTGAGAATGATCCCATCAAGTATTTACTTGATCAACCGGCTTTGGTAGGAAAGCTAGCCAAATGGCAGATTTTAATTTCAGAATTTGATGTCCAGATGATACCACAGAAATCAGTTAAAGGCCGAGTAATTGCTGATGTGTTAGCCGAAAATCCCAGAATCTCAAATGATGATAGATATTCTCCAGAAGATCGCATTTTGATAATAAAGGAAGACACATAGAC
This sequence comes from Syzygium aqueum, assembly GCA_031216185.1. Lineage (NCBI taxonomy): Eukaryota > Viridiplantae > Streptophyta > Magnoliopsida > Myrtales > Myrtaceae > Syzygium > Syzygium aqueum. Next base: position 825,565 of record CM062237.1, read on the forward strand.
CATGTTCTTCGATGGAGCCATGAACTTGGCTGGTTCTGGCACTAGGGCAGTTTTAATATCCTCAAATGGGCAACATTATCCAGTAGCAGCAAAGTTGGTGTTTCCGTGTACTAACAACATAGCTGAGTACGAAGCTTATATCCTCGGACTCCAAGCCGCAGTGGAAATGGGGATAACCAAGTTGAAAGTGTTTGGTGATTCCGCTCTGATTATTCTCCAAATAGTAGGAGAGTGGAAGACAAAAGACACCAAATTAGTACCGTACTATGAATACCTCGAAGAAATCATAGAGGAATTCAAAGACATCTCCTTTGAGTACTTGTCGAGATCCCATAATCAGTTTACTGATGTGCTAGCCACATTATCATCCATTCTGCAAGTGACTGGTGGAATAGAGGTAGAACCTTGAAGATCGAAGTCTTAACAAAATCGGCCTACTGTATGGTTGTGACCGGAGAACCCGACGAAAAGCCATGGTATTACAATATTATGAGTTATATCCAGAGACACGAATTTCCTGAGGGAAGCACTCCAGCCAATAGGAAGTACATAATGAAAATGGCTTCAAAATTCTTTGTTAGTGGTGAAAAGTTATACAAAAGATCCTATAATTCAATCCTATTAAGGTGTGTAGATGCAGCTGAAGCTACTAGAATCATGCAAGAAGTACACGAGGGGATATGTGGTCCACACATGAATGGCCACATGTTAGCTAAGAAGATCATGAGGTTGGGTTATTATTGGCTCAGTCTCGAAAATGACTGCATCCAACATGTTCGAAGATGCCATCGCTGTTAAGTTCACGGGGATAAAATAAATGTTCCCCCGACGGAATTACATTAGTTGTCCAAGCCATCACCCTTTTCAATGTGGGGCATCGATGTGATTGGCCCAATCAATCCCAAGGCATCAAATGGACACCAATTTATCTTAGTCGCGATTGATTATTTCTCCAAGTGGATTGAGGCGGCATCTTATGCAAATGTCACTGCAAGGAATGTTGTAAGATTCATCAGGCGAGACATAGTCGCTCGTTATGGTGTCCCCGAGGCTATTATCACCGATAATAGGACGAATTTGAACAACAAGTTCATAGATCAGTTGCTCAATGAGTTCAAGATCTAGCATTTGAATTCATCTCCCTATTGTCCACAGATGAATAGAGCAATTGAAGCCGCTAACAAGAACATCAAGAAAATCCTGGCCAAAACGGCTGAAAACTGTCGTGACCGGCATGAAAGATTGCCATTTGCATTAATGGCATATCGGACGTTCATCCGAACCTCTGTCGAAGCAACCCCTTTTTCCTTGGTGCATGGCATGGAAGCAGTCCTGCCCATCGAAGTAGAGATCCCTTCTCTGCGAGTCTTGTCTCAGGTAGAGTTGTCTGAAACGGAATGGATATGACAAAGACATGAGCAGTTGAACCTAATTGATGAAAAGCGATTGAAAGCCATTTTCCACGGTCAAACCTATCGGCAGAGAATAGCTAGATCCTTCAACCAAAAAGTGTGTCCAAGCCACTTCGAGGTAAATGACCTAGTCCTAAGGAAGATGCTGCCAGTCTTTCCTATTCCTGAGGGTAAATTTGTCCCAAACTACATTGGTCCATATGTGATTAAAAAGGTGCTTCTCGGAGGTGCCCTGATTCTTACAGAAATGGATGGTCATGAGTTCTCCACTCATGTTAATTCTGATGTTGTGAAGATATATTATCCCTGATAAAATCTAACATTTTGCAGTAAAAGTTTTCAAGTGTTTGGTTCTATTTCTGATTGTTACTGTACCTCTATGCTTTATTATTTTTTTTGTGATCATTGTGTCCCGAATCTGAGAAAGTGTTCTTCATGGAATTTGTTTCCAATATCTTTAAGTATAACATACTTTAATTTCAGAATTTTTGGAATTTGTTTAGGGTCATTCGGAAGTCGATTTTCAGACCGTCACAAAACTGCCCGATTTACTGTTCACTCGACCTTTTTGCCTTTCCGAATTTTTATAAAATTTTCTAGACCTTATTTCAACAAACATCCTTCACAAAGATTGTTAGAAACACTTGTATCTAGGACATATAAAAATTTCAGGGCTTTCCAAATTGATTTGGGTATTGAATGAGTTGTATCTTTGATGGTCTAAGGGGCTGTTCGAGCGAACTGGATTCTGTCCAGCTTTGAGTGTCAAAACGAGGTGTTTACGGTTCGAACTGGGTTTCGAGTTCCCATAGAAAATGTTTATCAAGATGCTTTGTACAACATATCCAAATTTCATAATTTTTGGAATTGATTTACTATTTATTTCAAATGGATTTCCGTCGCTGTGTAACTTCCCAGTTTGGACCCGATTTTGTATATTCTCGGTTTTTCTCTCTCGGACTGATTAGTGGCTGTCCATTGTGGATTTGATTGGGCCTTATATGGCTAATATATGGTTTATTCGTGAACTACCATGTGTGATTGGTTGGGCCGTGTAGTGGCTGATTTGGGTGTGAATTATACTTGATTATGCAATGCCATGTTGCAAGCTTGTGTGGCCGACTGTTGTGGAGTGCGATTGATGATTTATTAATGTTCATCATAATGCCCGAATACGTCATAAGTGCCAAATACGCATGTGATGCCCCATGGTGTTGGTTGAATTATTTAAACATATGACGTGGATCTTTGAGCATGAATTCGTGGCATTGAATTGTGTTGCACATTGTGGGACATTATGCTCGTGGTACATTGCACCAACATTTGTGTGCAAAATTGCATGGCCATGCATTATGTATGCCGAGTATGAGGCTTGTGGAAATTGTGCGGGAGTGCGTGTTTGCCATGGACATGTGATCACCTAATCATACCCTGATGCGTTTACGCGGGGTTCAGATAAAATCGGTTGTGTAAATGAGTGATCACTCTTCGCCCTGATGCGTTTACGCGGGGTGTGCCGTCCTCATGCACTTTGGAGCAGGACGATGCCCGGTTCGTCCGGAAGACGATCATCCTGATGCGTTTACGCGGGCTCTGGTTCGTAAGGAGATCGGTGTTGCGCCTGATGCGTAAGGAACCGGGCTAGAGACACTGGGCCTGGGGCGTCTCTACGCTGGCCACGGAGTGTTGTGATTGGTCTTCGGACCTGGTCTTCGGACCTGGTCTTCGGACCGGATCTTCGGATCGGGCCTTCGAGTCGAGTTAACGAAATAAATGGTTAACGTGTGATGTATAGTGCCTGATTATGTAATAGAATCCGCTGGGCATGGTATGGGACGTGTCTACGTAGATTCTATTCTATAATCGGAACACGAATGGATCTTCGGATCGGGCCTTCGGGTCGAGTTAACTGAATAAATGGCTAATGTGTGATGCATAGTGTCTGATTATATAGTAGAATCCATTGGGCATGGTATGGGACGTGTCTAAGAGGATTCTATCCTATAATCGGAGCACGAACGGAATTGTATGCCAGAATGCCATATGAATCATATTGTGGGTGTGGCAAGTTAATAGCATTTGCATGCATATAAATGCATGAGTCAGTGTGCGAGATTGTGCAATTCGGTGATCTTTCCCTGGAAATTGTCACTAAGGATTTTGAGCATGTGTGTGACGTACGCGTGATTAAAAGTGCCGCTCGTGTGATGTGATATCATGGGATTATCTAACCTGTAGGGTCATTGAAATACCGATTTGGGCCTACGGGCCTAAGTCATTAGTGCGTATGTGTAATTTGTTTTCCCGTCAAGAGATGCATGTTAGCCTAGTTTAGGTTTAGAGGTTTTCACTTACTGAGAAGTGTCTCACGGTTTATATAACCCAACCTTTCAGACCCGCGTCCATGACGAGACCACCTGTCCCGGTACGCTTTGGGATCCTCGTAGAATATGAGCATACTATGACCGCACATTCTGTTGGGAATGGGGAGGTGTACCTGAGGCATTATTCCCTGATTAGCGTAGATGTAGGCATGACACATCCAGAGACCCACGAGTACGTAGCTTGGATCTTCCGTGACCGTTTTGAAGAGGAGTATGGACCCCTCCGTACGATGGACGTTCCATTCACCATGGAGGGCCAGCTTGACCCGCAGTGCCCGAGTGGTGAGATCGTAATTTTTGAGATGGATTCGGAGGAAACTATAGGACCTTTTGCTTGGTATGAACCTGCCGAGGACGAGGAGCTAGGAGGCGTAGACCATGAGCCAGTGGTGGAGGACCCGGTGAAGGAGCCAATGGAGGTCGACGAAGCCAAGCTGATGGACACCGAAGAGTCCGAGGAGGAGGATCCTAGCGAAGACCTAGAATTACCAGAAAGTTCATCGGAGTCTGACGGTTCCAATCCCGATTGGGCACCTTAGGCTAGACTTAGTCTTTTTGTGAGGGTAGACACTTTTTAAATTTTAGGCCCTCTACCTTTTGTCGCAATGGATTTCCTAGTCTCTTAGCCTCTTGACCATATTGACATTTCTATGGTTGTGCACGTTGTTTAGATTTTCCTTATGTTGCTTCCCTGGTTCTCATATTTGTTTCGTACGGGTGTTTTTAATTATCGTTTCCGCATGTGCCTTATGTTTTGTTATGGGAAAAATGGGTCGACGACGACGCGTCCTGGGACGTCGTACTATACCGACCATCGAGTGGGTTGTCGCGTGCCGAAGAGGTCGGGGCGTGACAACCCCCTTGTTGAAATGGTATTAGAGCAAGGTCAGCTCGATCCAATTAGATCAAAGCCTGGAGTGATAAGGAGCGATGAGACCATGGGTAGCCAGTTAGGATGACCTCGTGTGCTACATGTATCTCCTGACAATGTGTGATGATCTGGCATGTATGATTATGACCCGTATTGTGCAGGTGCGGCAGGACCTGAGGTGAGTATGTAAATCCCTTGGGTGATGTATTGAGTAATTCTTGTTAGGCCGCATGCTGAGTGTTTGATTGTTGTTTTGAGACCTGCCTAGGACCTTAGACCGGTTAGATTGGTTTAAGTCTCTAATCCCTTAGGGGGTTATAACAGGTAGGTGATCAGTAAAATTGCAAGGATGACAAAATGAGGGGTAAGGAAGCCCAAGAACAATCGAGTGCTTTAGGCCATGAGACCGAAACCTAAGATTAGAGGTTGTGACTCAGGCCCTATAAGAAATAGGGAATGTATGGGCAGGCAAGCTCGAGAAAGGGGCCGCCGTTATTGCCCAGGCTATTGAGGTTGCAATGATTACAGCTATGAGTGGGAATAATGACAGTTAAGCCAAACTCAGATAGTGGCCAATAAGCGAAGCCACTAGTTGTTGGAACGATTTCTCAGGTCGAAACCGTATAAAGTCTATGGTAAGGGTGACTCCGAGATTGCACCGAGGTGGGTGTAGGAATTAGAGAAAGCCTTTGAGATTTTGGGGTGCACCGAGACTAAGAAAGTAATGTTGGCGAGATATTAGCCGCAAGACAATGTTAATTATTGGTGGAAGATCGCCAAGGATAAGATATCCTCAATGAGTACAGTCCAGATTTGGGCCATGATGGTTAAGAGTTCCTATGGGAAAATATTCCCCAGAGAGTGCCCAAGAAAGGGAACTGACGGAGTTTATGTGACTACGCCGAGGGCAGATGACTGTGGAACAATATGAAACGAAGTCCACTTGGCTGGTTGAGAATCCACGGGACAAGGTTCAGAAATTCTGAGACGGACTGAAGTCGGATCTCCGAAACCTAATGATCACACTGAACATCAGGAATGATAGGGAAGTGTAGTAATGAGCTCAAGTGATAGAGCGAGATCAGTTGGAAAGTGCAACTAATTCTAGATAGTGATTTGTTCAAATTATGATAACCGCCGCTTCGGGAAGAGGCAAATGGCGGGGAAACTGACGATTCATCCCGCCGGTGAGGAAGAATATTAAAAAGTCGAACCATTAAATGAGTCGTTCTGAGGCTTGCTTCGAAAGTGGGAGTTAGAACAACTAGTTAAGCTGGATGGGATTGAGTCTGTTGTGCTTGAGTCACGTTTGGTGTGACGATTCCTCAAATGATAAGGTGATGGTGTTGTTGAAGTGTTTTAACTGTGAGATAGTAATTGATAGTAGAAAAAGGAGTGTTGACTCGACAGTATTGGCCATGTACGATTTTGTCGTGGAAAATTGATACGGAGTGATTTGTAAGGCAGAAAGCCATAATGAATTATGGCAATAGGGTAATCCAGTTTAGTCCGAATGGATGTCCTACGATTGGATTTCAGGAAAGGCGAGGAGGAATCTCGATTCCTTGGATGCCCTTGCTTAAGGTGATTAGATGTCAAATGAAGATTGTGAAGGACGCTTAATGGGCGTGGTTGACCCGATCTTGACGGAACTAAAGTCAGAAGAATTAACGAGGTGTGTAACCTTCCGAGGTCTCTCTTTAGAAACTACCGGATTGTCACTAGAACGGGAAGTGGAATCGTGAAAGAATTGGCCCCGGAGTGGAATTGATTTCGAGGAGATAGTATTGAATGTCCCCGTTGGAAATTAAAGGAATTGAAAGTCCAGACGTAAGGACTCGTGGGTAAAATTTTATTCGCCCTAGTGTGTCCCCGTGGGGAATTCCTGTATTATGTATGAGGAAAACGGACAGGACATCGAGATGGTACATAAACTACTAGCAGTTGAGCAATCAATGGTAAATAGTAAGTACCTACTGCCGAGGATCGATGATCTATCTGATCAATAGTAAGGACCTCAGTGTTCTCCGAGATTAAACCACGGACTTGATGTCACCAATGGAGACTCCGAAAGGAAAATGTTCCCAAGATTGTGTTACGGACTGAAATTTTCAGTTAAGGATATGAAAGGGAGATATAATTACGACGGTTTAACAAACGAGGTATGGGTACTACGCATTCATAGTAATGCCCATTGGTCTAAGAGATGCCTCGTTGCTTCTGTGGACCTAATAAACCGAGTGTTCCAAGAATTATGGGATTAGTTCGTAATAGTTTTTATTGATGATGTATTGGGAGACTCGAGGAACCTGGGAGCAAAAAGCAAGTCTGGATGAGGTATTACGAACCTTGAGAGAACACACACTCCACGCCAGGTAGGACAAGTGCGAACTTTGGCTCGATGGAGTCGCGTCCCCTGAACGTATAATCTCGGGAGATGGAACTTTTGCAGACCCGATTAAGGTCGAGGTAATAACTAAGTGGTAAGGACTGATGCCGATAACTGAGGTTTGAAGTGTCGTAGATTTGGCTAACAATTATCGACGTTTTGTGGAAGATTCTCGTCGATAGCCGTGCTATGGGCACAACTAATTGAAAAGGAAATCCGTTTGAATGGAATGATCACTATGAACGGAGTTCCCAAAAGCTGAAGCGTAGGTTGATAATTGCCCCGGTATTGATTATTCAACTCAGACCGGGAGGATTCGAGGTCTATAGTGACGCTTCATTAAGAAGACTTAGGTGTGTGTTGATGCAACACGGTAGAGTAGCAAATTATGCATCGTGCCAGTTGAGGCCAGGTGAAAAGAATTACCCGACACATGACGGAAAATTGACTGCAACACCCTGTATCGCCATGGAAAGACTGGATGAGTAATAGATACGCTAAGTCGTGAGTCGATTGGGACGTATGGGGTGATCGAGGAATGAACCTCGTCGGGAAGGCTCAGGGACTTGGAAGTTAAATTTGAGGTGAACTGTATGTGAAATCTGTTGACCACCTTGAGGATTAGTTGGAAATCCAAGCCCAGAACAAGGAATGGCATTATATGGATCACAAGATACGAAGAGTCGTTGAGATGGATGCCGATAAGTAGAAGTCGGATTTCCATGTATTTGGGGATAGAAATTTCGAGGTTCTAAGGATGATTGTGTGTACCTGATGAGACTAAACTCGAGGAAAAAAAAATTTGAATGGAAATTTCCGCAGTAAGCATAAGGTTCACCCGAGTAGCAAAAAGGTGTGTCCAACGACGTAGGAAGTAAGAAAGAAATCTTATTTGAGACCCATGAGAGTAATTGCGACGTTCACACGGACAGTACGAAATGTGCCAGGATTTATGGTGACACTGCCGGAAAAATGGGGTGAAAGTAAATATGGCCAAGTAGATGGCCAAGTGTTTGACATGCCTATAAGTGAAGACACAGCCCAATAAGCCTAGAAGGCTATTATGACCGTTGAATGGAAATCTGACATGATCCCATGGATGTTGTAACGAGATCAATGTGAATCCTGAGAAGACCCAATTCCATCGGAATAACAGTCGATAGACCGATCAGGCTTGCATACTTTTTGGCAAGGCAAAAGGGACTTTGCGTCGGACATATAAGTAGAGTCGTCAGAAAGGTCACATGATCAGAGACGACGACTTTTAGAACTTAAGATTGGGAACTAAGTAGTAGCTCAAGTGTTCCTTAATGGAAAGATTATCCTAATTTGACAGAAAAGGGAAGTTAAGCCGAGCCATGTCAGATTGTTCGATATTCGGGAAAAGATCGGAGATATGATCTAACAAATTGCCTCGTCGCCTAATCTGTCCTAAGTATATGATGTATCCCACGTGACGATGTTGAAGAAGTATGAACCAAGTATGACCCACGTTAAAGGGAAACGGATGTAGACGATAAAGTATCGTATGTGGAAAGGGCCGATGAGGCTTAAGCACAGAAAGGACCGCGTGCTAAGGAATAAGACAATCCTGATGGTCAAGGTAGTTTGGGAGCACCATGGAACGAAAGGTGCCACTTGGGAAAGTGAAGAGGCCATGCGACGCCAGTACCCCCAGTTGTTTGAATAGATTAGTGTGGATTTCAAATTTCGAGGACGAAATTTTTGTAAGGGGGGAAGAATTGTAACATCCCGAAATTCGACTCAATCTCTGGAATGAATAAAACAAGTCTTATTCGATATTTCAATTTCATACGTCTCGCCCGGAGCTGATCACTCTCGGGATACTGACCAAATGGGAATGGCCAACTAGGAATAGGTACGTGGACCGTGGACCCGGTCGCGAATTAAGCCTGATTTAGAAGGACGACGAGGAAGTATTCTGGGCCAGTATGGACCGATCTTCGGAAGGTAACGGACTCAGTTTTGGCCGAGGCCAACGATGTATGGTCGGATAACGGGTGATTCTGCAAGACCGAGAATACACGTGGCCAACCAGTCCCGAACTTAAACCAAACAATCGTGTCTCCGGAACTAGCGATAATTCCTCTCGTTCTCTCGACAATCGAGATCGTCGCGATTCGGACAACCCGAGGTCGATACGCGTAATCCCTAAACGGCCGCCCGTTAGTGAGAGATTTGGGAATTTGAATTTGACGAATTTAATCGTGAAATTTAGTCCGAAGTTCGAGGCCGACTTTCGAGGACTACGGGATGATTTTTGTGAGGACGACATCAAAAATATGGTGGCCACTTAGGTATAGAACTTATATGGTCGAAATTTGGCGAATCGACCCGGTACCGGAACTTAATGTCGTTTTTACCCTCGAGCTCCTTCATATTCCGAATTTTGGAGTTTCAAGACCTCTAACTCTCTCTCATGCAAGCCATCAATTGATCTATTATGTAACTCCACCTCTTGACCTTCCCTAGACCCTTCATCTTCCCCATAACCCTCATCATCACCTTTCACTTCATCTTCTCTCATTCACTCTTTCTCTCTCTCTCACTTCTCTCTCTCTCGTCCTCCCTCTATTTCCGCCGTCTCTCCCTCTCTCTCGGCCGTGTGGAGAAGAGCACGCCCGACCGCCGCTGGTCGCCGCTCACCGCCACCCTTCGGAATCGTGCCGCCGGTTGAACCGTTTACCGGTGATCGGCCGCCATTCCTCGTCGTCCCGAGCTCAAATTAGGTGAGTGTATTCCTCTAAGCCCTAATTAGGACGATTATGCGCTCTAGATGGGATTAGGGGCTGTGTATGGTTAGTTTTGTGGTTGTATAAGCTTGATTTGCTTAATGGTGCAAGTTTGATGATTTTCGGATTTCTGATTGTTACTGTACCTCTATGCTTTATTATTTTTTTTGTGATCATTGTGTCCCGAATCTGAGAAAGTGTTCTTCATGGAATTTGTTTCCAATATCTTTAAGTATAACATACTTTAATTTCAGAATTTTTGGAATTTGTTTGGGGTCATTCGGAAGTCGATTTTCAGACCGTCACAAAACTGCCCGATTTACTGTTCACTCGACCTTTTTGCCTTTCCGAATTTTTATAAAATTTTCCAGACCTTATTTCAACAAACATCCCTCACAAATATTGTTAGAAACACTTGTATCTAGGACATATAAAAATTTCAGGGCTTTCCAAAGTGATTTGGGTACTGAATGAGTTGTATCTTTGATGGTCTAAGGGGCTGTTCGAGCGAACTGGATTCTGTCCAGCTTTGAGTGTCAAAACGAGGTGTTTACGGTTGGAACTGGGTTTCGAGTTCCCATAGAAAATGTTTATCAAGATGTTTTGTACAACATATCCAAATTTCATAATTTTTGGAATTGATTTACTATTTATTTCAAATGGATTTCCGTCGCTGTGTAACTTCTCAGTTTGGACCCGATTTTGTATATTCTCGGTTTTTCTCTCTCGGACTGATTAGTGGCTGTCCATTGTGGATTTGATTGGGCCTTATATGGCTAATATATGGTTTATTCGTGAACTACCATGTGTGATTGGTTGGGCCGTGTAGTGGCTGATTTGGGTGTGAATTATACTTGATTATGCAATGCCATGTTGCAAGCTTGTGTGGCCGACTGTTGTGGAGTGCGATTGATGATTTATTAATGTTCATCATAATGCCCGAATACGTCATAAGTGCCAAATACGCATGTGATGCCCCATGGTGTTGGTTGAATTATTTAAACATATGACGTGGATCTTTGAGCATGAATTCGTGGCATTGAATTGTGTTGCACATTGTGGGACATTATGCTCGTGGTACATTGCATCAACATTTGTGTGCGAAATTGCATGGCCACGCATTATGTATGCCGAGTATGAGGCTTGTGGAAATTGTGCGGGAGTGCGTGTTTGCCATGGACATGTGATCACCTAATCATACCCTGATGCGTTTACGCGAGATTCAGATAAAACCGGTTGTGTGAATGAGTGATCACTCTTCGCCCTGATGCGTTTACGCGGGGTGTGCCGTCCTCATGCACTTTGGAGCAGGACGATGCCCGGTTCGTCCGGAAGACGACCATCCTGATGCGTTTACGCGGGCTCTGGTTCGTAAGGAGATCGGTGTTGCGCCTGATGCGTAAGGAACCGGGCTAGAGACACTAGGCCTGGGGCGTCTCTACGCTGGCCACGGAATGTTGTGATTGGTCTTCGGACCGGGTCTTCGGACCGGATCTTCGGATCGGGCCTTCGGGTCGAGTTAACGAAATAAATGGTTAACGTGTGATGTATAGTGCCTGATTATGTAATAGAATCCGCTGGGCATGGTATGGGATGTGTCTACGTAGATTCTATTCTATAATCGGAACACGAATGGATCTTCGGATCGGGCCTTCGGGTCGAGTTAACTGAATAAATGGCTAATGTGTGATGCATAGTGTCTGATTATATAGTAGAATCCATTGGGCATGGTATGGGACGTGTCTAAGAGGATTCTATCCTATAATCGGAGCACGAACGGAATTGTATGTCAGAATGCCATATGAATCATATTGTGGGTGCGGCAAGTTAATAGCATTTGCATGCATATAAATGCATGAGTCAGTGTGCGAGATTGTGCAATTCGGTGATCTTTCCCTGGAAATTGTCACTAAGGATTTTGAGCATGTGTGTGACGTACGCGTGATTGAAAGTGCCGCTCGTGTGATGTGATATCATGGGATTATCTAACCTGCAGGGTCATTGAAATACCGATTTGGGCCTACGGGCCTAAGTCATTAGTGCGTATGTGTAATTTGTTTTCCCGTCAGGAGATGTATGTTAGCCTAGTTTAGGTTTAGAGGTTTTCACTTACTGAGAAGTGTCTCACAGTTTATATAACCCAACCTTTCAGACCCGCGTCCATGACGAGACCACCTGTCCCGGTACGCTTTGGGATCCTCGTAGAATATGAGCATACTATGACCGCACATCCTGTTGGGAACGGGGAGGTGTACCTGAGGCATTATTCCCTGATTAGCGTAGATGTAGGCACGACACATCCAGAGACCCACGAGTACGTAGCTTGGATCTTCCGTGACCGTTTTGGAGAGGAGTATGGACCCCTCCGTACGATGGACGTTCCGTTCACCATGGAGGGCCAGCTTGACCCGCAGTGCCCGAGTGGTGAGATCGTAATTTTTGAGATGGATTCGGAGGAAACTATAGGACCTTTTGCTTGGTATGAACCTGCCGAGGACGAGGAGCTAGGAGGCGTAGACCATGAGCTAGTGGTGGAGGACCCAGTGAAAGAGCCAATGGAGGTCGACGAAGCCGAGCTTATGGACACCGAAGAGTCCGAGGAAGAGGATCCTAGCGAAGACCTAGAATTACCAGAAAGTTCATCGGAGTCTGACGGTTCCAATCCCGATTGGGCACCTTAGGCTAGACTTAGTCTTTTTGTGAGGGTAGACACTTTTTAAATTTTAGGCCCTCTACCTTTTGTCGCAATGGATTTCCTAGTCTCTTAGCCTCTTGACCATATTGACATTTCTATGGTTATGCACGTTGTTTAGATTTTCCTTATGTTGCTTCCCTGGTTCTCATATTTGTTTCGTACGGGTGTTTTTAATTATCGTTTCCGCATGTGCCTTATGTTTTGTTATGGGAAAAATGGGTCGACGACGACGCGTCCCGGGACGTCGTACTATACCGACCATCGAGTGGGTTGGCGCGTGCGAAGAGGTCGGGGCGTGACAGAGTACGCATTGACCTAGGTAGGGTTTAGGTTGTCTGCTTATTAAGATTTCTCATAGTTGAATTATCAACTATTTCAGACTCCCGACCCAAATCTTGACCATGCCATCTCGGCTTTTTGGGATACCCCTGCATATCGTTCACATGGTGACGGAGTATCCGGTGAGGGAGAACATGGTGTACTATAGGCATGCTAGTGTGGTGTATGTAGACGTGGGCTCCGTGAACTGGAAACCCATGGTGTTTTTGGCTTGGCTGTATCAAGAGATTAATGGGGAATTGGTGGGGCCAATACAAGAATTTGACGTTCCCCAAGGAGACTTAGTGGTAGGACTTGGGGACTGGGACCCAATGGAAGTTGTCCCTCCCGACGATGAAGTCATCGATTCGGAGTTCATCCCTGAAAACCCTGACTCGGAATCTGAGCCGATGGAGTTTGACCCGGAGCCGGAACCTGTAGTTGAACCCTCTGAGTCCGAGTCCGATGGAGAGCCTATGGAGCTGGAGCTCGAAGAAGAGCCGATCGAGGTCGAAGTTGATACAGAGTCCAAGTCTACAGGGTATGATCCTAATTGGGCACCGTAGGAGCGTTTAGGTGCCGAGCTTAAAAGCCTTTTTGGTAGAGTCCTTTTTGTGCAACTAGCTAGCCTACCCTACCACCTATTATTTTTTTATGATGAAGGTGGATGCTAACTCTAGAAGCCTATTGTATGAATTTTATGGTCTCAAGCTAATGATATAAGTTTATTGTTTTGTACAAGTACTACCCTATTGTCATTATTTATTGTCTGGGTTTCTTTTCCACTTGTATTTGTCTTCGAGTGTTTCGTTCGGATTGGCGACGCGTCCTGGGACGTCGTGTTCAATGCGACCGTTGTCGCAACCTAAAAATTTTCATTCTCAGGCTAATGGATTATTAAGACTAGGCTTAACTCGGGCCCTCCCAAGCCTTACCAATTCGCAACTTAGAGTTTAAGTTCTTAACATGCAAATGTTTTTATGTTTGGAGTCGCCACTAATCTATTTGTGGTAGATCGATTAGAAACCTAAATAAAACATAGGGAGATATGTTTTATTCCTACGAACCAGAGATTCTAAGTTCGGCGACTTGATTACGCTAGATCTAGTCTAACGCCCTTTCGGTACCTTTTCTTATCAAAAAAATGTTTTGGCATACAGTCTGGATCCATTTTAACTTAGTCACTAACATGCGAGGTGTTCATGCGGGTACGCAAACCACCAAAGTAACACCCAATGATTAAAACATTAAATTGCAAGATTGAGAAAATTACTTATCTCAAAGTAACGTAAGAATCTGTATTGTTAGCTAGAAAATCACATCAACAATCCTAATATAATTTCTAATTAACAAGCAGTTCACTCAATTTTTTTGAATTTTTCACTTAATTAAATGAAAGCTAATCTATATGCAATGACGTGCAAAAATTAACATGCGATTAATGCAACCAACATGCAAACTATATGACATGCGATGACATGACATAATTCTAATGACGGAAAAATGATTTATTTTTGGTATTTTTCCAATGAAATTAGGAATTAAAAAAATGCCTAAAATAATATGCAATCTAACGACTTCTTTTTTTGGTATTTTTTATTAAAATTCGAAATTAAAAAATTACTCAAATTAAGAATGCAATCTATCCTAAAGCAGCTTATTCTTTTTGAGATTTTAATAAAAATTCGAAATTTAAAAATAACCTAAATAATCTATTAAGATTAGAATAATACCTAATTTAAACTAGGAAATAGATTATCTCAAGTCCTAATTTAAATTAAATAATTATCCTATTTTCTAGATATATTTATGGTTCCCTAAATATGTAAAATTTCTAATTTAAATCTAACTAACAGATTTTTTATTTGGTTTTCTTTATTTAAAAGGAAAAACAATTAAGCAAAGATAACAACACATTCAAACAAACCACGCAATCCGCAAGATTCTTCTTATCAAACTCAAATTAGACAATGAAATAGAACTAACGGTCATATCTATAGGGTTATAGATATTGATGGAAAGTTGATTATTCAAAATTGGAAAGCAGATAAAATTTATTACCGTATTCAAGTGATTATGGATAAGATAACAATTTCTCGTATCGCCGAGTATCGTACCTTAGGGATAAGGTCGGATAGTCGTCCAAATACGTTGCTAAATTAGGAATGATTCCTAATTTCAGATGTTTAAAAAATATTGCGGATATCAGAAAATTATTCTAGGATATCTAATTATTGTAGCGACCTAAAAAAATTTTTCATTTCTTTTTTGGGCTAATGGATAATTAAGACTAAGCTTAACTCGGGCCCTCTCAAGCTCTACCAATTCGCAACTTAGGGTTTAAATTCTTAACGTGCAAATGTTTTCATGCTTGGAGTCGCCACTAATCTATTTATGGTAGGTCGATTAGAAACCTAAATAAAACATAGGGAGATATGTTTTATTTCTACGAACTAGAGATTCTAAGCCCGGAGACTTGGCTACGCTAGATCTAGTCTAACGCCCTTTCGGTACCTTTTCTTTTCAAAAAATATTTTGGCAGACAGTTTGGATCCATTTTAACTTAGTCACTAACATGTGAGGTGTTCATGCGGGTGCGCAAACTATCAATTTAACACTCCAAAAAGGATTAAATAAATTGCAAGATTGGAAGAATTACTTACCTCGAAGGAACGTAAGCATATGCATTGTTAGCTAGAAAATCACATCAACAATCCTAATATGATTTCTAATTAACAAGTAGTTCACTCAATATTTTTTGGATTTTCACTTATTTAAATGAAATCTAATCTATATGCAATGACATGCAAAAATGACATGCAATTAATGCAACCTAGCATGCAAACTATATGTCATACGGCGACGTGACCTAATTCTGATGACGGGCAAATGATTTATTTTTGGTATTTTCTAATAAAATTCGGAATAATGAAAATGCCTAAAATAACATGCAATCTAATGACTTTTTTTGGTATTTTCTATTAAAATTCGGAATTAAAAAAATTACCCAAATTAAGAATGCAATATATCCTAAGTAAAATGACTTATTCTATCCTAAAGTGACTCTTTTTTTGGGTTTGTTATGGCAAAATTCGAAATTATTAAATAACCTAAATAATCTATCAAGATTAGGATATTACTTAATTTAAGCTAGGAAATAGATTATCTCAAGTCTTAATTTAAATTAAATAATTACTCTATCTTCTAGATATATTTAGGATTCCCTAAACATGCAACATTCTAATTCAAATCCTAACTGATATTTTTTTAATTTTCTTTTTAAAGGAAAGCAATTAAACAAATAAAGATAGCAACCACATTCAAAACGTCCACGCAATCCGCCAGATTTGTTTCAAACTCGGATTAGGCACAAAAATCAAACTATCGGTCATATCTATAGGGTTATAGATATTGACGGAAAGTTGATCGTTTAAATTTGGAAAGCAGATAAAATTCATTATCGTATCTAAGTGGTTATGGATAGGATAATAATTTTTCGTATCGCCGCGTATTGTACCTTAGGGATAAGGTCGGATAGTCGTCCAGATATGTTGCTAAATTAGAAAAATTTCCTAATTTTGAATATTTTTAAACATTGCGGATATCAGATAATTATCCTAATATATCTAATATTCCACATGATATTCACGAAATATTCAAACACTTAAATTAGGAAATTTAATATTCTGAAAAATATCGGATAATGTCAAATTACCTAATTTGCAGATAATCTCCAAATTCGAATCAATCGGGATCGAGTTTACGGATCGGGATCAGGACAAACGGCGACGGTTACGTCAAGGCACGGCAGCATGGTGGGGCTGCTTCGATGGGTTTCCGGTGGTGGCTGGCGGCACGACTCCGACAACGGCGGGGTCACGGCGAGGGGGGCAGCAACTTCTCTGGGTACTGTTTTGGCGAGAAAGGCTGAGGCGGTGGCTCTCCAGCGAGGGCAGCAGCTCCGAGGCAGCAATAGGCGGAGGCTTCGCCGGTGGGAACGGCGGACGGGCAGGGGCAGCAGTAACGTCGAGCGGCTATGAACATCCGGTAGAGCAGCAACGATAGTGGCAACGTCTGGCGATTGTGGTGGGGCGGAGCACAGCGGTGAAGGGGCTCCAGAACAGCAGCAGCGTGGCAAGAGGGCACGGTGGTTGGCACGGCGGGAGAGACAGCGAGCGGCAACGGCAGCGAGGAGATCAGCCGGCGTGGCTGTTCCGACCAGCTATGAACATCGGTTGGAGAGGCAGGCGTGGCGACAAGGGCTGCAGTAAGCGGCGGCAGAACGGCGATAGACGGCTCTGAGGGGCACCGGCGAAGGGGTAGCAGTGTCTAAAGGCTGGCTGGCGCCGGTCCGCGCAGTGAGACGCGGTTGAGGCATCCGGCACTGCGGGCAACGATGCGACAGGGGGACTCCGGCGCAACAGGGGATGCACGGCGGTGTGATGGTGAGGCAGCAGCGCACGGCGGCTGACGGGCGCCGGTGAGCAGCGAACGCGTGCGGCTGAGGTGCAGCAAGAGGCGGCTGTGAGCAAGTCTGGGTGTCGGCGTGAAGGGCGGAACAGCGGCTGCTTCGCCGGCGGCGGCGTCAGGCGGCCCAAGGGCGTGCGGTGGATGGTCGCGGCGTGTCTTTGTACACCAGCCTCTTTCTCTCTCTCTCTCTCTCTTGGTTTCATATGTCTCAAAAATTTCTGATCTGAAAATTTGTGTCGTGTCCTCCCCCCTAATCTGACCTAATGTCATGTTTATAAAGCTAATCTATGTCAATTAGATGGGCTTTCTAGTCTTAATGGGCTTAGGTTTGGGCTTAGGCTCTAATTTTCATTTAAGTGGGCTGAATTAATTTAGGCTTCTATTTATTTAGGCTCAATGGACTAAATTAGGCTCAAATTAAAATAACCGAGCCCGTTTGAGTTGAGATTCTCGGCCCTTGCTTTCCGAGCGAACCGAATCTCGTTCAATGAATTTTAAGCTCGTTCGCTATCGCCAATCTGATGCAAAATGCAATGAAGGTAAATTATATGTCATACAACTTTAATATTTTTGTTTAGGGGTTAAAATTTAATCCCTAATTTTCTATGCAAATTATAACTAAATGGTCGCTAAAATTTAGATGTCAACAATTATCCACCAAATATTCACGGAATATTCTAACATCCGAAAATTAGGAAAATAAATATTCTGAAAATATTAGATAATCGTTACCTAATTTCAAAATATTTCCAAATTTGAATCACCGATGGAACGGGATTGCGGATTGGGACGAGTGACGGTGGTGGCGGCGCAGCATTGGGATTAGCACGGCGTGAGCAGCGGCGGTGCAAGGCGGCTTCACCGGCGGAAGGCAACGGCGACGGCGGGAGGCGATGGGCGAAGCTCCGGCGATGACAGACGTGGCGGCGGGCAAGCGACGTTACCGGTGACGGAGCGGCTGGCAAGGCGGTGTTGTGGGCGACAGAATGGCTGGTGAGTGGCGGAGCTGTGCAGTTTCAAGCGGCGGCACACGGCGGCGGAAGGGCTTGCAGTATGACGCGGCAAGCGGCGGCGTATGGCTGCGAGCAAGTCCGGTAGCACACGGCAGTGGCGGTGACTTTGCTGGCGGGCAGCAGCGCGCGGCGGGAGATGATGGGGCTTCGCCGGCGGGCGATGGCGATATGTGTGCTGCAGATGGCTCCGAAAAACAGCGTCGGCGGGACAGAGGGGTAGCAGCGACGGCGAGGGCACGCGGCGGAGCTCCGGTCTCCTTCTCTCTCTCTTTCACTCACTTGTTTTCTCTAGAACATTTCTGATCTGAAAATCTGTGTGTCCCCCAAATCATCAGACTTAATGACTTATTTATAATGCTAATCTAGGTCAATTAGATAGGTTTGCTAGTCCGATGGGCTTAGGCTTTAATTATCATTTAATTTCATTTAATTCTAAGCAGACTGAATTAATTTGGGCTTTTATTTATTTAAGCATAATAGACTAATTTAAGCTCAAATTAAAACAACCGAGCCCGTTTGACTTGAGATTTCTGACCCTTGCCTTCCGAGTGAACCGAGTCTCGTTCGAGGAATTTTAAGCTCGTTTGCCACCGCCGATCCGATACGGAATGCAATTATCCTAAATGGACCTAAACTATATGTTATGCAATTTTAATATTTTTGTTTAGGGGTTAAAATTTAATCCTTAATTTTCTATACAAATTACGACTAAATGGTCGCCAAAATTTAGGTGTCAACAGCTGCCCCTCTTTGAAGGTGAGTTCGCAGAGGTTGCATTCAAAGACTAAATGATACCTAAATTTTGACTATGCAAATATAATGAATGATTTTTTGTCGGGATTATGAGTCCCATTTTTGAAATGCATTATGTCATGTTGCATGCTGACAATAAAAAACACATACCTGGAGTTTACTTACTTGATAGGAGTGGTTTCGTAATTCGAGACATGACTCTGATCCTGTGGGTTGCTTGGCAAATGTTTGGGCTCAATCCCAAAGATATTGCCTGATGAACTGTTGGGGGGTTCTGGTGTCCTGCAATTCAATTAAGATACACGAAGAAAACTCGAGGCATTCAGTTATCGTCTAAAGTGCCTAAGAGAAAGATTCAACAAAATGGAGTTCATTCCGACTTTAATGAAATACTCAGTCATCATCTAAAGTATTCGTTAAACTTTAGCCGTCACACTTAGATAACGTCATAGGTGTTTAACGGGGGAGTTTGTCCAATTCGTATAAATGTTTCGACCTTTACGAGATACCTATACCTTCCTCATAGGTACTCATAAAGATTTGGCGGCTACGCCTAGTTATCATCATAGGCACGACACGGGGAACTCTAGAAAGATTGGAAAAATGTTCCGACCTTTACGAGATACCTATACCTTCCTCATAGGTACTCATAAAGATTTGGCCGTTGCACCTAGTTATAATCATAGGTACGATACGGGGGAACTCTAGAAAGATTGAAAAAATGTTCCGACCTTTACGAGATGCCTATACCTTCCTCATAGGTACTCATAAAAATTTGGCCGCTGCACCTAGTTATCGTCATAGGTACAATGTGGAGAAACTTTTCGAGATTAGGAAAATATTCCGACCTTTACGAAACACCTATACTTTCCTCATAGGTACTTGTAAAGATTTGGCCGCTACACCTAGTTATTGTCGTAGGTGTGACATGGGGGAATCTTTCCGAGATTGTGTAAAAAGTGTGCCTAACAAAATATCTAGTTATCATCTGAGATATTTGAAAGGACTTGATTGATAAATACCTGGATATCGTCGCAGGTATTTAACGATTTGGCGAACAGAGGGGCTAACCCGAATGCTCGGAGATTCCTTGACAAAGTACCTGGATATCATTAGAGGTACCTGAAAAGGCTTGATCAATATATACCTAAACATCATCTAAGGCGTCTAGAGATCGCAATAAAATGATCAAATATGGGGCCTGACGATTGCTCGAATAAGTTAGGGATACCTGGATAGTCACAGACATCTAAGGGATAGAGATATACTTACCTAGTGATATCTCCGACTCTTGAGGGCGTGTCTCCTGCTAGACACGATTTTAGGCAATATATAATATGCATTCATGAGCAATCCAGAACACATATACTTATGCACTATGATTTCAACTGGTTTTCATGCATGATGATTTTGTCAAATCAGCATTACAAAACTTCACTGGGAAAATCATGATAAGACAATCCGAACTCACAAGTGGGTGTCTTGAAAATGTCAAATGAGAGACTTTCAGTCCAAAAGGGCTTTCACTCATTCTCATTGAAAAAGACCGATTTACGAGAATCTCTCTATCTCACTATCATCACGTGGACAAGGGTCCGAGTATTCTCGCAAGCAGTATGACCTTACCAATCTAAGAGGTCTTTGCTAGGAACGTAACATGGGCTTAGTCAATGGCTTAGCAAAAAGAGACTCTTCGAGTCGAGGCTATTGAAAGAAAATATTCCGTAATCGTCTCCGGGTTTACAAGTCAAAAACCCTGCAAAATGAGATAGAAATGGACTTGTTCGCACTTCTTCGAGCTAAGCTTATAAACATCTGAAACTCTATATTAGTTCAAGTGCCCTAATCTGAAGAGACTTTGCAAGGGACGTAATGTAGGCTAGATTTATGGGTTGAGAAATGAATGGATCATTAGACTCAAAATGTGTATAATTGGGGTGAATAAGTTGGTGATCATCTTGGCATTGTCACTAGTCTTCTTTTCGCCAAGGATTGTCTTCTCGGTAGATGTTCTATTGGCTTCGAGAGTTCGTCACTTGATTCTTTTGAGACTTGTAGGACTACTGCTCCATTGGGATTCATAACTTTGACATGTCATATATTGACATTTTTTTTCTAAAGATCTCTCTTTTTCGACTTTTTTTTTACTTTAGGGGCATTGGCCTTGCTTTTACCAGGCACACTGCTTTTTCTTACCCTTCCCTCTTTTTTTTTTGACACACATTATCTACAATGCATATATCGGCCAACCACACTTTGGCTTGTTTTGACCAAACGACTCGACATGTGGACTCTCAGAGGTCTTCATCTTTTATTGGCGCTCCGAATACGCTACTTGGACAATGATGACTTTGCCTTGCCCCAGTGTGGAGGATGATCACCAATTGGGTTTAAGAAACAAATTTGCAGGCTCAATTGGGCTTAGCAAAGGGTAAAATGTGTATAGGATAGAGAAAGAAATGATCTTTATCATCCTAAGGCACTCGAATTTCGTATGAATTCATTTGGAAAAGCAACACTCAAAAATTGATGCAAGCGAAAGCAAGAAAATTTCTACTCATTTTTCACCTTACGATGCTGACTTACCTCGAGTTTGCCCCAATGTGGGGTGGTTCTTGATAGGGGTAATTTGAAAGGATTTCTCTAAGCGTTAGGTTCAAAGTGGCGAAACAATGGACAACTTGTGGTGTTTAAGGTAGAGAAATGAAATGCCTCTTGTCATTTCGGTCGTCGTACCATTTGCGAGATAACTCTTTACCTTGTA
The DNA here is from genome assembly GCA_031216185.1 of Syzygium aqueum. Taxonomy (NCBI): domain Eukaryota; kingdom Viridiplantae; phylum Streptophyta; class Magnoliopsida; order Myrtales; family Myrtaceae; genus Syzygium; species Syzygium aqueum. The sequence goes on from CM062237.1 coordinate 847,387, forward strand.
GACATGGAATTTTTTCAACTCAACTCACTAAGGATTAGTACATAGGTCTGTGTATAGGATAGGGCTTGCCTTTCATCATCCCGATGTACCTCATTCGACACATTCAATACATGAGTTATCAGATTGTCTAAATATATTTTCCCTTTGAGAGAGAGGGAGAGACGGCGGAAATAGAGGGAGGACGAGAGAGAGAGAAGTGAGAGAGAGAAAGAGTGAATGAGAGAAGATGAAGTGAAAGGTGATGATGAGGGTTATGGGGAAGATGAAGGGTCTAGGGAAGGTCAAGAGGTGGAGTTACATAATAGATCAATTGATGGCTTGCATGAGAGAGAGTTAGAGGTCTTGAAACTCCAAAATTCGGAATATGAAGGAGCTCGAGGGTAAAAGCGACATTAAGTTTCGGTACCGGGTTGATTCGCCAAATTTCGACCATATAAGTTCTATACCTAAGTGGCCACCATATTTTTGATGTCGTCCTCATAAAAATCATCCCGTAGTCCTCGAAAGTCGACCTCGAACTCCGGACTAAATTTCACGATTGAATTCGTCAAATTCAAATTCCCAAATCTCTCACTAACGGGCGGCCGTTTAGGGATTACGCGTATCGACCTCGGGTTGTCCGAATCGCGACGATCTCGATTGTCGAGAGAACGAGAGGAATTATCGCTAGTTCCGAGACACGATTGTTTGGTTTAAGTTCGGGACTGGTTGGCCACGTGTATTCTCGGTCTTGCAGAATCACCCGTTATCCAACCATACATCGTTGGCCTCGGCCAAACCGAGTCCGTTACCTTCCGAAGATCGGTCCATACTGGCCCAGAATACTTCCTCGTCGTGCCCAGCCATGACTGAGAATTTTGCCCGTGGCCCACCACCATGCCCGTGTATGTGCCGAGTCCGTACTGTTCACCTGGGCCATTTTAGGCCCAAGCCAACTTTTCCAGGGCCAAACTTAGGTAAGTGACTTCCTAAACCCTACCTAGTATTTTGGGTATTTTATAGACTTGTCTAGGGTTAGAACGGCTAGGGCGTGTTTCAATTAAATTGTATTATGATATAACTATGCTATTTGAATTGGATAAAATAATATGCTTGATTTGGGTGATCGTACATGGCCGGCTTGAATGTCGGGTTTGTGGATTGAGGTGGCGAATTGTGACTTTGACTGAGTTGTGAATATGGGTTGTTTGATGCAATTGGCGTGAAATTGATTGAATTGAATGGCGTGTGCTTGCTTGTTGATTTTAAGCCCAGATCGATCGGAAGGCTATGGACTTGGGATGTGTTGATGGCGGTCTGTGTGAAGGCATGAATGACCGATGTGCCAATTGGATGCGGGCTTGAGACGTGTTGATGGTGGCCCGTTAAAGGTGTGTTGGACCGGGACGTGTTTACGTCGGTCACTGGAATTATTGAATTGTGTGGCTTGGGACATGTTGATGGCGGCCACTGGAATTGATTGAATGGTATGGCTTGGGACTTGTTGACGGCGGCCATTGAAATTGATCGAATTGTGTGGCTTGTGTGCCTGTGAGATCGAACTTGACACGTGTTGATGGTGGTCCGTGAGAGGAAAGTTGGTGGGACATGTGCACGATGTGATTGATTGGATTGGCTAAATGTATGTATGGTTGCTTAGTTGGATTGGTTGAATGCGAGTGAGAGTGTGTATGCCGGGCGATTGTGATATGGTGCTGAACTATTCTTGCATTATCATGTTCAGACTAATATGCAGGGTTGGCTCATGATTCGAGGCGAGGTAAGCTTGTCGTGTGAAATTGGTTGTGTTGTCTGGTGATTCGCATGTTAGACTTGTCTGGGTACGCATTAGCCTAGGTAGGGTATAGGGTGTTGCTTATTGAGACTCATTCTCACGATTATTATATAACTATTTTCAGATCCTCGTCCTTGAGTATGGCGCCACCTAGGCGTTTTGGGCTCCCCGTGCCTAGGTAGGGTATAGGGTGTTGCTTATTGAGTATAGGGTGTCGGGAGAATGCACGTGGCTAACCAGTCCCGAACTTAAACCGAACGATCGTGTCTCCGGAACTAGTGATAATTCCTCTCATTCTCCCGACAATCGAGATTGTCGCGATTTGGACAACCCTAGATCGATACGCGTAACTCCTAAACGGCCACCCGTTAGTGAGAGATATGAAAATTTGAAATTTGGCAAGTTTGATCGTAAAATTTAATCCGGACTTTGAGACCGATTTTTGTGAGTTACGGGATAATTTTCTTAAGGATGACGTCAAATTATGTTGGCCACTTATGTATAGGGTTAGTACGGTTGAAATATGACAATTCGACCCGGTATCGGAAAGAAATGATGAAGTTGCCCTTAAGCCCTTTGGTATTCCGAATTTTGGAGGTTTTAGAGGATTTCTTTATTAGATTTTTTGGGGTTTTTAGGCCTAGCCCTAGGGTGTGACACTTGTCATCAATCCCTCTTCCCTATGAGCACCCATCATTGCTTTTCCATCTTTCTTTCTCACCTCTTGGACTTCCCCATGCAAACCAACCTCTGTTTCCCTCTCACTTGTCTTTCTCTTTCTGTCCTCTCTCTCTCTCTCCCTCTCCCTCTCCTTCTCATGCCGGCCAAGCTCACGCCGAGACAGTCCACCCTCCCGCCGAGCATTGCTGTGCCACCGAGTTCGCAGCCGCACCGCCACCGTCCACCATCGCCTCCCTCACCACCGTCTCTCACCTTCCTCTCCGCCTCCTCTCCGTCTCCTCTCCATCTCGGTTGCATATAGGTGTGAACGCCGGACCACCGAGGAGGAGGCCGACTGTTCGTCTTTCCGCCGAGGAGCACCGCTGCCGCCGCTTGCCGTGGTCGCTGTTGTCGTACTCCTCGCCGTCGCCTCACACTCAACCGTTTCTCTCTCTTTCTCTCCCTTACTGCCGAGCCGACCGCCGCTCACCGTCACTCATCGGGAACGCCGCCGCCGGTTTCATCGTTCACCGGTGATCGGTCGTCGTTCCTCGTCGTCCCGACTTTGGATTAAGTGAGTGGAAATCCTAACCCTTAATTAGGATTATGTGCACTTTGGACAAGTTTTAGGGTTAATTAATGGGGGCTGATTTGGACTGATGTTGTGGTGATTTCAAGGGCCTAAGGTGATGATTTAAGGATGGTTTTAAGGCTGTGGAGACTTGGTTTAGAGGTTGTATGAGTTGGGTTTGCTTAATGGTGCAAGTCTAATGATTCTCGGATTACAGATTCTTACTGTACCTTTGTGCTTTGTTATTTTTATTGTGAACATTGTGGGCCGAATCTGAAGAAATGTTCTTCATGAAAATTGTTCCCAACACCTTTAAGTATAACATATTTTAATTTGAAAATTTTTGGAGATCATTTGATGCAATTCGGAAGTCCATCTTTGGACCGAAATAAAACTGCCTGATTGACCGACCTACGGGTCTGTTCGAAAATTTATAAATTTTTTCAGGCCTATTTTCCAAATACTTCTTTCACAAAAATTTTTGAGGACAGTTGTGGCTATAACATATAAAAATTTCAAGGTTTTTCAAAGTGATTTGGTTACTGGATGAGATACATTTTGATGGTCAGGTGGCCTAACCGGACGGGTTGATTTTTGTCTGACTTCAAGTGACAAAACGAGGTGTTTACGGTTAGAATTGGGTTTTGAGTTCTCATGAAAAATGTTCATTGAGATGTTTTGTACAACATATCCAAATTTCATAATTTTTGGAATTGATTTACTATTTATTTCAAATGGATTTCGGTCACTGTACAACAATCCGGTTTGGACCCGATTTTGTATATTCCCAGTTTTCTCTCTCGGACCGATTAGTGGCTGTCTATTGACACCTAAATTTTACCGACCATTTAGTTATAATTTGCATGAAAATTAGGAATTAAATTTTTAACCCCTAAATAAAAATATTTAAATTACATAACATATCATTTAGGTTCATTTAGTTTAATTGCATATTTTTACATCAAATTAGCGTTAGCGAATGAGCTTAAATTTCATCGGACGAGACTCAGCTTGCTCGGAATGCAAGGGCCAGGAATTTCAAGACGAACGGGTTCGGTTGTTTTAATTTGAGCTTAATATCATGCTTAATTAAATAAAAGCCCAAGTTAAATCAGCCCATTTAAATTAAATTAAACCTAAGCCCATTAGGACTAGTAAGCCCATCTAATTAACCTGGTTAGCACTATAAGTATGTCATTAGGTCAGAAATTAGGGAAGGACGCGACAATTCGAGATCAGAAAAAAATTAGAGAGTCCAAGTGAGAGAGGGAGAAGACCGGTGAACCGCCGCCGCTGCTCGTGCGCGTCGGCTGTCGCGTCACTTGGTGAACCTCCGCCGCTTGCCGTGTCCCCCACGACGCCGCTGTCCCGACGGAAAACGTCTCTGTTGCTTTCGCCGCTTTAAACCGAGAAGCTGTCGCTTCTGTTGCGGCTTCTTCGTGCACCCCACGCCCACAGCAACCGACTGCTCCCTCTCGCCACAGAGGCCCGACGACGTCTTGCTGCGCTGAGCCTCATCTGGCATCAACGTGGACTACTGCTGCTGACTATTAACTTCACCACTGTTGCTTCCTCAACGTCAACCCCAGACGTTCTGTCTCAGCCTGACATCCCCACAGTCCCGAAGAGAACAGTCCCATGTAGAGTCCAGCGATCAGGATCTTGAAGAATTCGGTTGTTGCTTGTTCCTTCTTGTCCAGACGCTTCAAGAGAAGCCCCTGCACGGTCAACCGAGAAGCCTTAAAGTGAGGCAACCCAAAATGTTGACGAGCGGCAGCTGCTTTCATTGCTTTGAACGGAGAAGCCACCGCGTCTGTTGCTGCTTCTTCGTGCACGCCCCACAGCCTTGAAGACGAGATGGCCATGCAGATTACGTAGAAGAAGACATAGCCGATCTCCCATGCAGCAGGGTCAGAATTTCAAGAAAAGTCCACACTGTCCAGCACCTTCGGTTGATCGAGAAACAAATTTAATTTCCAGCGAGGTCCACTGTTCTTCAGCCTCGAAAACCCCTGCACCAACGCTGCTGCTGCCTTTACTGTGACGCCCTCACCTGATTAAGGATTAGTCCAGCGACCAAACGAACAACCCCAACGCCGGCTATTCCTCTTGCCTGCGTTCTGCACAGACCGCACCACCACGAGCACAACTTCGTACAAGTCCGGTTTTCCTTCGAGTCTCGCCGCAGCTCGGTTGAGCTTTGCCGCTCTCCATCAAGACACCATCACTTCGCCGGTCTATTAGCCGCCGAACCTCAGCAGCAAAGCCGTGTCTTCGCTGATCGAGCCGAGCATCACCGAGAGCTTTTGATCTCTTGGCCGCCCCTTCCGTTGTAACATCTCGAAATTCGACTCAATCTCTGGAATGAATAAAATGAGTCTTATTCGATATTTCATTTTCGTAAGTCTCGCCCGAAGCTGATCACTCTCGGGATACTGACCAAATGGGAATGGCCAACTAGGAATAGGTATGTGGACCATGGACCCGGTCGCGAATTAAGCCTGATTTAGAAGAATGACGAGGAAGTATTTTGGGCCAGTGTGAACCGATCTTCTGAACCGGACAGTCGTGTCATCGGAACTAGCGATAATTCCTCTCGTTCTCTCGACAATCGAGCTCGCCGCGATTCGGACAACCCGAGGTCGATACGGGTAAATCCTAAACGGCCGCCCGTTAGTGAGAGATTTGGAAATTGGAAATTCGGCAAATTCAATCGTGAAATTTAATCCGAACTTCGAGACCGATTTTCCTGAATCACGGGATGGCCTTTATAAGGACAACGTCAAATTATGCTGGCCACTTATATATAGGACTTGTACGGTCGAAAAATGGCGATTTGACCCGGTACCGAAACTTAATGTCGTTTTTACCCTTTTGCCCCTTGGAATTCCGAATTTTGATTTCTTGTGGGGGTATGACACTTGTCAACATCCCCCTTCCCCATGCATGCCATCATATCATCCAAAGTGTCACTCAACCCCTTGGCATTCCCCATGCACATCATCATCACCTTTCACCTCACCTCTCTCTCTCTTTTCTCTCTCTCTCTCACGCCCTCTCTCCCTCAAGCTCAGCCAGCCACTCCCTTTCCCTGTCCTCTCTCGGCCTCACGCCATCGCTCACGGCCCGTCGAAACCACCACCAACCGGCACCACCACCGTGCACCACTCCCTCTCGCCTCACCACCAACCGATCGTCCCTCTCCTTCTTTCTCTCTTACTGTCCACGATCGGCCAAGGCCTCATGCCAAGCCCAGCTCAGCAGCGCCTCCGCCAAGCTCGTCGCCGCTCCGCCAAGGCCGCCGCTATTCACCGCCGTTGCCCCCTTGCCGTCTCCCTTCAACCCTCTCTGTTTTCCCCCTTCGTTCCTCTCCTCTCTATCTGCATGTAGAGGGGAATGGCGCCGGTCAGCCAAGGAGGAGCAAGCTAAACGTCCGCCTCACGCCGAGGAGCACCGCCGGCCGCCGCTGGCCATGGCCGCTGCTGCAGCTCTCTCTCTCCGCCGTCTCTCTCTCTCTCTCAGTTGCATGCAGTTGAGTGGGTGTCGGAGCAGCCGCACCACCAGCTCGCCACCATCTCCCTCTCTCCCTCCTCTCTGACGCGGCTGCATGCACTGTTGAGCCACCGCCGGAGCTGCTCACCGCCGCCGGGCCGCTCGCTGTCCACCGTCGCCGTCCTCACCGAGCCGTCCTCTCCCTCGCCTCTCACTGTTCTATCCCTCTCTCGCCGGTGCCAAGGACGCTGGGACGCCGTCGCCCTCCATCGTCGCGCCGTCGCCGTCCGCCGTACGCCACCGTGTGCAGTAGCCATCCGTGCCGCTCAGCCTCTCGTCCGACCATCCTCACCGTGAGCTAACAGTTCCACCGACAGTGAGCCACCGCCCGTGGCTGCTGTGGATAGCCGGCCGCCGCTCGCCGTCGCCTCCTTGGGAAATGTGCCACCGGTTCCACCATTCACCGGTGATCGACCGCCGTTCCCCGTCGCCCGAGCTTGGATTTAGGTGGGTGTAAACCTCTAAACCCTAATTAGGACGATTAAGCGTTTTAAACGGGCTTAGGGTGTGTCGATTAGTCGATTAGAGATGATTAAGGCTTGTCTAAATTAGTATGTTATTAGCAAGTGTCGGGAAATCATCGGTAAGTGACAAAACGAAGCTTAGAGGTGGATTAGAGGCTGAAAGAATGAGAAATAGCTGCTGTTCTTGTCGAGACTTGACGACCAAATTAATGGTAGTTAGTGGATTAGATTGATTGGAGTGCCGGGATGGCCGGAGTGGTTGAATTGTGTGTCGGTTTGTCAATCGCGGTGAATTGGGTCTACCATGTCGCATGCTCGTGTGACCGACAGTTGTGGAATGTGATTGGTGATTTGTCAATGTACATCATAATGCCCGAATACGTCAGTGCCAATTTCACATGTGATGCGCCGTAGTGTTGATTGGGCTAATTAAGCATATGACGTGGATCATTGAACATGAAATTGTGGCATTGAATTGTGTAGGACATTATGCCATGGTACATTGCACCAACATTTGTGTGCGAAATTGCATGGCCACGCATTATGGATGCCGAGTATGAAGCTTGTGAAAATTGTGCGAGAATGCGTGTATGCCATTGACTTGTGATCACCTAATTATGCCCTGACGCGTTTACGCGGGGTTCAGATCAAACCAGTTGTGTGAATGTGTGATCACTCTTCGCCCTGACGCGTTTACGCGGGGTGTGCCGTCCTTATGCACTTTAAAGCAGGACGATGCTCGGTACGTCCGGAAGACGACCATCCTGACGCGTTTACGCGGGCTCTGGTTCGTCAGGAGATTGGTGTTGCACCTGACGCTTTTACGCGGGCTAAAGACACTGGGCCTGGGGTGTCTTTACGCTGGCCACGAAGTGTTGTGATTGGTCTTCAGATCGTGGCCTTCGAGTCGTGGCCTTTGGGTCGTGGTCTTCAGATTGGGCTTTCGGGTTGAATTAACAGAATAAATAATCACGTGTGATGCATAGTGCCTGATTATGCAATGGAATCTGCGGGGCATGGTATGGGACGTGCCCAAGCGGATTCTACTTTATAATCGGGACACGAACGGAACTTTATGCCGGAATGCCATATGAATTAATTAGTGAGCATGGCAAGGTAGAGGCATTGCATGCACATGAACGCATGAGTCAGCGTGTGAAACTGTGCGATTCGGTGATCTATATTTTGAACCGACATTAAAGGTTTTAAGCATGCGTATGACGCACGTGTGACTGGGAATGCCGCGTATGTAACATGATATTATTGGTTTACTTAACCTGCAGGGTCATTGAGAATACCGATTTGGGCCAAGGGCCTAAGTCATCTTATGTGTGATTTTATTTTCCCGTCAGGAGATGCATGTTAGCCTAATTTAGGTTTAGGAGTTTTTCACTCACTGAGATGTGTCTCACGGTTTTTATAGCCCAACCTTTCAAACCCACGTCCATGACGACGCTAGCTATTCCGGTACGTTTTAGGATCTCCGTAGAGTTTGAGCATACTATGACCGCACATCCTGTAGGGAACGAGGAGGTGTACTTGAGGCATTATTCTCTGATAGGCGTAGATGTAGGTACGACACATCCTGAGACTCATGAATATGTAGCATGGTGCTTTCGTGACCGTTTTGGAGACGAATATGGACCCCTCCGTACTATGGATGTCCCGTTTACCGTAGAAGGCCAGCTAGATTCGTAGTGTCCGAATGGTGAGATCGTGGATTTTGAAATGGATTCAGAGGAGGGTATGGGTTCTTACGGTTTGTATAAGGCTGCTGAGGATGAGGTGTTAGGAGGCGTAGACTACGAGCCAGTAGTGGAGGACCCAGTGGTGGAGCCAATGGAGGTTGACGAAGTCGAGTAGATGGATACCGAAGAGTCCGAGGAGATTCCCAGTGAAGATTCAGAGATACCCGAGAGTTCATCAGAATCCGACGGCTCTGATCTGGATTGGGCGCCCTAGGCTAGGCTTAGTCTTTTTGTGAGGGCAGACACTTTTTGGATTTCATACCGTTCCCTTTTGTAGCAGTTGGCCCCCTTATCTCTTAGCCTCTTGACTCATGTGATAGTACTCTTTTGGTTATACTCTCCTTTCTATTACTGTTTCAAAGGGATGCTGTAAGTTTGTTGTTGACATTTTCTATGGATGTGTACGTTGCCTAAGTTCTTCTTATGTTGCTTTCCCTGGTTCTCATAATTATTCTGTACGGGTTTTTTTAATTATTGCCTTCGCATGTGCCTTATGTTTTGTTATGGGAAATGGGTCGACGACGATGCGTCCTGGGACGTCGTACTATATCGACAACCTAGCAGGGTGTCGCATGCCGTGGAGGTTGGGTCGTGACAACCTCCTCGTTGAATTGGTATCAGAGCAAGGTCAGCTCGATCCGATTAGGTCGAAGCTTGGAGTGATAAAGAGCGATGAGACCGTGGGTAGCCAGCTAGGGTGACCGTGTGTGCTACATGTATCTCCTGACAGTGTGTGATGATTTGGTGTGTATTGTTATGACCCGTGATGTGCAGGTGCAGCAGGACCTGAGGTGAGTATGTGAATCCCTTGGGTGATGTGTTGAGTAGTCCCTGTAAAGCCGCACGTTGGTTGTTTGGTTGTTGTTTTGAGACCTACCTAGGACTTAGACTGGATAGATTGGTTTAAGTCTCTAATTCCTTAATGGAATTATAGCAAGAAGTTGAGCTGCCGAAGTTGTCAAGATGAGTAGGAGAAGAGGAAAGGAGCCTTAAGGTCAACCTAGTGAGGTTGCCCGCGAGACTAGGGACCCCAGGTTCGATGAGGTCATGGAGACCCTACGCGAGATGGGACACATCTTTGGTCTACAAGCGCAAGAGAGAGCTGCAGCCAATGCTCGGGCTGTCGAGGCTGCATCAATTGCTGGAAATGGGGGAAATCAAGCCCAGCAGGGGCGAGATCGTCCAGTTGGGGTTGGGCAAATGTCCCGGTTAGTGGAGCAATCCATGAAGATGAAGCCGCCGAAGTTTCATGGTCGTGGTGACCCCAAGGCCGCTCTAAGATGGGTGGAGGAACTGGAAAAGACCTTTAAGGTTTTAGGGTGCAGTGATGAGGAAAAAGTAGCATTGGCGGTGTATCAGCTTCAGGACGGTGCTAATGACTGGTGGAGTGCTACGGAAGGAGAAGTGTTTCCTGAAGGAACGGCCCCAACTTGGATGGTGTTCGTGGAGAACTTTTATGAGAAGTATTTCTTGGAGAATGCCCAGGAGAAGAAGTTGACAGAATTTATGAGGTTGCGCCAAGGCTAGATGACTGTGGACCAATATGAGGTAGAGTTTGCGAGGCTGGCGAAGTTCGTGCCGACGATGGTCGTGAACCCAAGAGATAAGGCTCGAAGGTTTCGGGATGGATTGAAGCCGGATCTTCAGAGCCAGATTCTGTCGCATGACATCAAGGAGTATGGAGAGATGTTTAGGCGGGCCCAGATAATTGAGCGAGATCAGCAGGAAAGGATAGCCGCTTCTCGATCACAGTTTGTTCGGGACAGGGATAATCGTCGTATGGGGAAGAAGCCTATGACAGGCAATCGACGATTTGCTCCTCCTGCCAGGCGGATTATTGGGAAGCCAAGTACTCCAACGGGAAGGTTTGGACCGTGCTTCAGGTGCGGGAGCACGGAGCATCAGATTCGCAGCTGCCCACAGGCGCGTCCCCCGGGACCGCACATGGCTCCTCAGCAGTACCAACCCCGAGTAGGGAACCAAGCCGGGAATCCCCCACCGACTAATCAAGGACGACCGCCCGCTCAAGGAAAAGTCTATGCTGTGGCGCGTGGAGAAGCGGAGAATGCACCGGGCGTGGTCACAGGTACGATTTCCTATTGTGGTCACCCCGCTTACGCATTGTTTGATTCAGGGGCAACCCATTCATTCATTTCAGAGCAGTTTGTTAAGTTGATTGGCTTAGAACCGGTATTGTTAGAAAATGTGCTTTGTGTGATGACGCCAATGAATGATAGGGTGCTAGTTTCTTTTGGATGCCCTAGTTGTAAGGTAAACATTGGGGGTAAGGAGGAGAGTATCGACTTGGCAATCCTGGCCATGTTCGATTTCGATGTGATCATAGGGATGGACTGGTTAGTCCGGCAGAGAGCTGTATTTGATTGCAGCAATAGGACGATCCGATTTAATCCTTATGGGCGTCCAAGTTTTGAGTTTCAGGGGAATCGAGGAGGAACCTTGACTCCATGGATATCTTCTTTAGAAGTGAGTAAGTTGCTGGATGATGGGTGTGAAGGGTATTTGGTGAATATTGTAGACCCATCATTGGCGGAGTCTAGACTGGAAGATATACCCGTGGTATGCAATTTTCCCGAGGTTGTTCCTCAGGAATTGCCGGGTTTACCGCCCGACCGAGAAGTGGAGTTTGTTATTAAGTTGGCATCAGGAACTGAACCGATATCGAAGGCACCATATCGAATGTCCCTAATAGAGTTGAAGGAGTTGAAGGTTCATATGCAAGAATTGCTGGACAAGGGTTTTATCCGCCCCAGTGCGTCTCCATGGGGAGCGCCAGTCCTATTTGTGAAGAAGAAGGACGGGACGTTAAGACTATACATAGATTATCGGCAGTTGAACCAAGTGACAGTGAAGAATAAGTACCCTCTCCTTAGGATCGATGACTTGTTCGATCAGTTGTAAGGAGCCTCGGTGTTCTCCAAAATAGACTTGAGAACAGGCTACCATCAGTTGAGAATCAGGAAGGAGGACATTCCTAAGACTGCTTTCCGGACGAGGTATGGGCATTACGAGTTCATGGTGATGCCTTTTGGATTAACAAATGCCCCAGCTGCCTTCATGGATTTAATGAAGAGAGTGTTTAGAGAATTCCTGGATCGGTTTGTCATAGTGTTCATCGATGATATCTTGGTGTACTCAAAAAGTCCCGAAGAGCATGAGGAACACTTAGCAAAGGTGCTACGGACCCTGAGAGAATATGCACTATATGCCAAGTTCAGCAAGTGCGAGTTTTGGCTCAACCAAGTAGGATTTCTCGGGCATGTTATTTCTGGAGATGGAATTTCCGTAGACCCGACTAAAGTGGAAGCAGTAACAAAGTGGCCCAGGCCAACGTCGGTGACGGAGATCAGAAGTTTTCTCGGTTTGGCTGGCTATTACAGGCGATTTGTGGAAGGATTTTCATCAATAGCCATGCCCTTGACGAGATTGCTGAAGAAGGAAACGAAGTACGTTTGCGACGATAAGTGCGAAAGGAGTTTCCAAGAGTTGAAGCGTAAGCTGATGACCGCGCTAGTTTTGACTATTCCGTTCGGGCCAGGAGGATTTGAGATCTATAGTGATGCTTCGCTAAGAGGACTCGGATGTGTGCTCATGCAACATGGGAAGGTGGTAGCGTATGCGTCACGCCAGTTGAGACCTCATGAGATGAATTACCCGACGCATGATTTAGAGCTGACAGCGATTGTCTTCGCACTTAAGATTTGGAGGCACTACTTGTGCTGTCACGCCCCAGACCCCACCGGGCTCACGACACCCCTTCGATGGCCGTTTTTGAAAATGCGACATCCCAGGACTTGTCGCTGACCCATCTCCCATAACAAATCATAAGGCACATGCGGAAGCATTAATTAAAACACCCGTACAAAAACAATACATGACCAAGGGTAGTAGAGCACTTCAACAATTGAACCACATACTTCATTCAACGGCACGTACTTACAAAATCCAACCTTACATACAAAGGCCACGAGGGTTAAAACAACCATCATCAAAAGGGGTGTCACGCCCCGAACTCCCCGGCACACAACATCACCCGCTCGAGGGTCGATAAAGATATAACACGACGTCCCAGGACGCATCGTCGTCGACCCATTTCCCAAAGCAGAGTATGAAACACATGCGGAAGCAAGAATTTAAAACAAATACCCGTACAAAACAAATGTGAGAACCAAGGGCAACAACATAAAGAGAACTGAGGCAACGTACACATCCATAAACTAAAAACAGCCAAAATGATCCTTACATTGTTTCAAAAGAAAACGATAATAGAAATGCGGTGCAATCAGGGAGAGTACTGTTAAAAAGGGTTCATAGGGTTAGGAACTAAGAGAATCAACAGCCAAAATGCGGAGGGTCCGAATTCCAAAAGATGTCTATCCTAAGACAACGACTAAGCCTCGCCTAGGGCGTCCAATCTAGATCGGAGTCGTCGGGCTCCGATGAGCTCTCGGATATCTCGGAATCTTCACTGGGGATCTCCTCTTCAGATTCGTCGGTGTCCATCGGTTCGGCTTCATCAACTTCCATCGGCTCCACAACCGGGTCCTCCACTACGGGCTCGTGATCTACTCCTCCTAATTCTTCATCCTCGGCCGGCTCGTACCAACCAAAAGGGCCTATAGTCTCTTCCGAATCCATCTCGGAATCCACGACCTCACCACTCGGGCATTGCGGATCAAGCTGGCCCTCTATGGTGAACGGAACGTCCATGGTACGGAGGGGCCCATACTCCTCTCCCCAACGGTCCCGGAAGCACCAGGCTACGTACTCATGAACCTCTGGATGTGTCGTGCCTACGTCTACGGTTATCGTCGAATAATGCCTCATGAAAACTTCGTTGTTCACCACCGGGAATTCAACCATCGTATGCTCATACTCTAAAGGGATCCCGAAGCGAATCGGAATAGGCGGTCGGTTCATGGGCGCGGGTCTGAAAGGTTGGGTTATAAAAACCGCGAGACACATCTCAGTGAGTGAAAACTCCTAAACCTAAATTAGGCTAACATGCATCTCCTGACAGGCAGAACAAATCATATAATATAGTAATGACTTAGGCCCGTAGGCCCAACTCGACATATCAAGGACCCTGCAGGTTAGACAATCCATAGTATCACATTGCACAAGCGGCGCTCTCAATCACGCGTACGTCACACGCATGCTCAAAACCTTTTTGTGACAATTCCAAATATGGTACACCGAGTCACACAATTCCGCACAATCTCTCATGCATTCATATGCATGCAAATGCCACTAACTTGCCATGCTCACCAACAAACTCTTATGGCATCTCGACACAACTACCATTCGTGTTCAGATTATAGAATGAAATCTACTTAGACACGTCCCATACCGTGCCCAGCGGATTCCATTACATAATCCTACACTATGCATCACACGTTACTTGTTTATTTCATTACCTCGACCCGAAGGCCCGATCCGAAGATCCGGTCCGAAGACCAATCACAACACTCCGTGGCTAGCGTAGAGACGCCCCAGGCCTAGTGTCTCTAGCCCGCGTCCTTACGCATCAGGCGCAACACCGATCTCCTTTACAAACCAGAGCCCGCGTAAACGCATCGGATGGTTGTCTTCCGGACGTACCGGGCATCGTCCTGCTCCAAAGTGCATGAGGACGGCACACCCCGCGTATTCCGCATCAGGGCGAAGGTGATCACATGTTCACACATCTCGTTTTATCTGAACCCCGCGTGAAACGCTTCGGGCATAATTAGGTGATCACGATTCATGGCATACACGCATTTTCACACAATTTCCATAATGCTTCATACTCAGCAAGCGTAATGCGTAGCCATGCAATTTCGCACGCGAATGTCGGTGCAATGTACCATGGCATAATGTCCCACATAATTCAAGGTCACAAATTCAAATTCCATGATCCACGTCATATGCCTAATTAGCCCAAAACAATACCACGGGGCATAACATGCGAATTTGGCTATCATGACGTATATGGACATTATGATGCGCATTGACAAAACACCAATCACATCCCACATTGGTCGGTTCACACATACAGGCGACATGTTAGATCCAATTTGCCACAATTAAACATCCGACACACAATTCAACCACTCCGGCAATCCCGGCACTCCAATTCATTTAATTCTCGAACTACCGTTAAGTTGGCCATTAGTTCCCGATGTGGACAGCAGCTATTCTTCGTCATTCCGACCTCTAATCCACTTCAAATTTATATTTCGTCGCCTACCATTGGTTTCCCGACACCCACTAATAACACATAAATTCATACGAGGTCTAACCGACAATAATCTAATATTAATCACACCCTAGGCCCGCTAAAGCGCATTATCGTCCTAATTAGGGTTTAGGGGTTATCACCCACCAAAGTCCAAGCTCGGGCGACGGGGAATGGCGGCCGATCACCGGTGAACGGTGAAACCGGCGGCACAAGACCCAACAGCGACGGCGAGCGACGGTCCGGCGTCCACAGCAACCACGGGCGGCAGTGTGAGGCCGGCGGGGCTGCTGTTCACGGCGACGGGAGGTTGGACGGGCGGCTGGTTGGCGCGACCAGCGGCTGGACACAGCGGTGCTCGGTGGACAGCGGCAGACGGCGGCGGACAGCAACCACACGGTGGTGCACCGTGCACGGCGTGGACGGCGCGGCTGTTCCGGCGAGAGGGTGAACAGAACAGGGAGAGACGGACAGAAATGAGGAGGAACGGCGAGGGCTGGTGGTGTGGCTGACCGGCGGACGGCGGCGTGCAGCGGCGAGCGGCTCCGGCGGTGGCTCAGCCGTGCATGCAGCTGTGCCGGAGAGGAGGGAGAGCGGGGAACGGCGGCGAGCTGGTGGCGAGGCTGCTCCGGCACCTGCCTTGCTGCATGCAACCGAGAGGGGGAGAGAGAGACGGCCGGAGAGAGCACGACGGTGGCCACGGCGAGCGGCGGTCGACGGTGCTCAGCGGCGGCCTTGGCAGACGGTCAGCTTGTCCCTCCGTGGCTGACCGGCACCGGATTCCCCTGCATGCAGCCGGAGAGGAGAGGACAGACGGAGGGAGCAGCGGCGCACGGCGGGCTGGCGGTGCAACGGCAAGCCCGGCGGCGACGCGGCGGTGCTGGTCCCGGCAACGGCGGTGCTGGTCTCGGCCGCTCGGGAACAGCGAGAGAAAACGAGAGAGAGATGGAGGGAAAGAGAGGGAGTGGTCGGTTGGAGGTGGTGAAGTGAGAGGGTGAGAGGGGCATGCGGCGGCGGTGTTGGCTGGCGGTGGTTTCCGGCGGCTGAGGCGGTGGCGTGAGGCTGAGCGGGAGGGGGAGAGGTCGCCGGAGGGAGAGAGAGAGAGAGATGAGCTGAGAGAGAGAGTGAGAGAGGGAAGGGAGAGAATGGTGAGGTGAGAGGTGAAGTGAAAGGGTGATCATGGTGATCATGGGGAAGAGGAAGAGTTAGAGTGTGATCTTGGTGCTAATCATGTCTTGCATGGGGAAGGGGGGTGTTGACAAGTGTCACACCCCCACCAGAATCCAAATTCGGAATTCTAATGGGTAGAAAGGGAAAACCGACTCAACTTTCTGGTACCGGGTCGAATTGTCAATTTTTCGACCGCACAAGCCCTATACATAAATGGCCCGCTTAATTTGACGTCGTCCTTATAAAAACTATCCCTAGATTCACGAAAAATCGGTCTCGAAGTCCGGATTGAATTTCCCGATTGAATTCGTCAATTTCCCAAATTTCTAAATCTCTCACTAACGAGGGGCCGTTTAGAATTTACGCGTATCGACCTCGGTTTGTCCGAGTCGTAGCGAGCTCGATCGTCGAGAGAACGAGAGGAATTATCACTAGTTCCGATAACACGACCGTCCGGTTCGGAAGATCGGTTCTCACCGGCCCAAAATAGTTCCTCGTCATTCTTCTAAATCAAGCTTAACTCGCGACCCGGGTCCGTGGTCCACGTATCTATTCCTAGTTAGCCATTCTCATTTGGTCAGTATCCCGAGAGTGATCAGCTCCGGGTGAGACTTACGAAAATGAAATATCGAATAATACTCGTTTTATTCATTCCAGAGATCGAGTCGAATTTCGGGATGTTACAAGGGGCAAGTGGTCGGATAGGTTAGCCTAGCTATACAAAAAGGGTCCACAAACTCCATGGGCTCCTCTTCGGGATCTTGCTCCATCGGCTCTTCCTCAGGATCCTAGAACGCTGTGACGAACCATTCATAGTCGGAGTCGGGGGTCTGAAATGGTTATATAATAACCATGAGAACGAGTCTCAATAAGCAACACCCTAAACCCTATCTAGGCCAATGCGTACCCAGACAAGTCATACCCAAACACATAATAGAACAACCACACGACTTAGGCCCTCGGGCCCAAATCAAACATATGTTAACCCTGCAGGTTAGGCATATAATAATATCACGTCACATACGCGACATCCTCGATCACACGTACGTCACACGCATGCTCAAAACCTTTAGTGTCAGTTCAAAATGTAGATCACCGAGTCATACAAATTCACACACTGACCCATGCATTCATATGCATGCAAATGCCACTACCTTGCCATGCACGCGATTTAACTCATATGGCATTCCGGCAGAAGATTCCATTCGTGTCCCGATTATAAAATAGAATCCGCTTAGGTACGTCCCATACCATACCCAGCATATTCCATTACATAATTAAGCACTATGCATCACACGTAATAATTCGCGCGTGTTCCGATTATAGAATAGAATCCACTTAGATACGTCCCATACCATACCCAGCAGATTCCATCGTATAATCAGGCACTATGCATCACACGTAATCATTTATCCATTAATTCGACCCGAAGGCCCGATCCGAAGATCCGGTCCGAAGACCAATCAGAACACTCCGTGACCAGCGTAAAGACGCCCCAGGCCCAGTGTCTCTAGCCCGCGTCAATATGCATCAGGTGCAACACCGATCTCCTTATGAACCAGAGCCTGCGTAAACGCATCAGGATGGTCATCTTCCAGACGTACCGGGCATCGTCCTGCTCCAAAGTCCATGAGAACGGTACACCCCGCGTAAACGCATCAGGGCGAAGAGTGATCACACATTCACACAACCGATTTTATCTAAACCCCGCGTAAACGCGTCAGGGCATAATTAGGTGATCACATGTCTATGGCATACCTGCATTCTTGCACAATTTCCACAAGTCTCATACTCGGCATGCATAATGCGTGGCCATGCAATTCGCACACGAATGTTGGTGCAATGTACCACGAGCATAATGTTCCACAATGTACAACACGATTCAATGCCACGAATTCATGCTCAATATTCCACGTCACATACTTGACTAGCCCAACCAACACCATGGGGCATCACATGCGTATTTAGCACTTATGACGTATTCGGGCATTATGATGTACATTAACAAATCATCAATCGCACTCCACAATGGTCGGTCACACGAGCACACGGCATGGTAGACCCATCTCATCATGATTGAACAAGTCGACACGTAATTCAACCATCCCGGCAATCCCGGCACTCTAATCAATCCAATCCTCGAACTATCGTTAAATGGGCCATCAAATCTCGATGTGAACAGCAGCTATTCTTCCTCATTTCGGCCTCTAATCCATCTCTAAATTCCATTTTGTCACTCACCAATAATTTCCCGACACTCACTAATGACATATTAATCTATACAAGTCTTAATCGTCACTAATCGACTATTAATCACACCCTAAGCCCGTTAAAATGCATAATCATCCTAATTAGGGTTTAGAGGTTTACACCCACATATTAGCCGTATAAGGCCCAATTAAATCCTCAATGGACAGCCACTAATCAGTCCGAGAGAGAAAAACCGAGAATATATAAAATCGGGTCCAAACTGGGCAGTTACACAGTGATAGAAATCCATTTGAAATAAATAGCAAATCAATTCCACAAATTATGAAATTTGGATATGTTATACAAAATATCTTGATAAACATTTTCTGTGAAGAACTCGAAACCCAATTCCAACCGTAAGCACCTCGTTTTGACACTCAAAGCCGGACAGAACCCGGTTCGCTCGAACAGCCCCTCAGACCATCAAAAATACAACTCATTCAGTACCCAAATCACTTTGGAAAGACCTGAAATTTTTATATGTCATAGAAACAAGTGTTTTTAACAATTTTTTTGAAGGAAGTTTGTTGAAATAAGGTATGGAAAATTTTTATAAAAATTCGGAAAGGCAAAAAGGTCGGGTGAACGGTAAATCGGGCAGTTTTGTGAGGGTCTGAAGACTGACCTCCGAATGACCCCAAACAAATTCCAAAAATTCTGAATTTAAAGTATGTTATAATTAAGGATGTTGGAAACAAATTTCATGAAGAACACTTCCTCAGATTCGGCCCACAATGATCACCCAAAAAAATAACAAAGCACAGAGGTACAGTAACAACCAGAAATCCGAGAATCATAAATCTTGCACCATTAAGCAAATCAAGCTTATACAATCACAAAACCAACCATGCACAGCCCCTAATCCATCCCTAGACATGCCATTGGTAACCCACTAGTCTAACCAAGGATTAGGAAGTCACTTACAAGATAGCCTAAGCAAGACGACCTAGCAAGAGGGCAAACGAGAGCCTTGGCACGGCAACGACTACTCCGGCGAAGCAACGGCGAGGGTGGTCAGCGAATGGCAGCATAAGTGGTCGGTGATGGTGTGGGGGTGACCGTGGGTGGTGGTGAGACAAGGAGGGACGGCGGCTCACGGCGGCGGCACCGGCGGGTGGTGGCTCCGGCAGGCGGCGAACGGTGGCGTGAGGCCGGCAAGGGGAAGCTCACGGGGGAGAGAGGGGAGAGGAGTGGTGGCTGGCTGAGTTGAGAGGAAATGAAGAGGGGAGAGAGAGAGAAGAGAAAGAAAGAAGTGAGTGGGAAATGAGAGAGAGAGAAAGGTGATGATGGCTTGCATGGGGAAGACCAAGGGGTAGGAAGAAAAGTTGGACTAGCAATGATGGACACACATGGGGAAGGGGGATGATGACAAGTGTCATCACCCTAGGGCTGTCACATCTCCACAAAAACCAATAAACAAAACCCCTAAAAACCCCAAAATTCGGAATACTAGAGGGCTCAAGGGCAAACTCGTCATTTTCCTCCGATACCGGGTCGAATTGCCATTTTTTTGACCGTATAAGTCCTATATATAAGTGGCCAACATAATTCGACGTTGTCCTTATGAAAACCATCCCGTAACCCACGAAAAATCTATCTCGAAGTCCGGATTAAATTTCACGATCAAGATTGCCAAATTTCCAATTTTCAAATCTCTCACTAACGGGCGGCTGTTTAGGAGTTACGCGTATCGACCTCGGGTTGTCCGTATCGCGACGATCTCGATTGTCGAGAGAACGAGAGGAATTATCGCTAGTTCCAGAGACACGATCGTTTGATTTAAGTTCGGGACTGGTTGGCCACGTGTATTCTCGGTCTTGCAGAATCACCTGCTATCCGACCATACATCGTTGGCCTCGGCCAAACCGAGTCCGTTACCTTCCGAAGATCGGTCCATACTGGCACAGAATACTTCCTCGTCTTTTCTCGAAATCAGGCTTAATTCACGATCGGGTCCCTGGTCCACGTACCTATTCCTAGTTAGCCATTCCTACTTGGTTAGTATCCCAAGAGTGATCAGCTCCGGGCGAGACTTACAAAAATGAAATATTGAATAAGACTCGTTCTATTCATTCCAGAGATTGAGTCGAATTTCAGGATGTTACAATTCTTCCCCCCTTACAAAAATTTCATCCTCGAAATTTGTAACCCATACTAATCTACTCGAACAATTGGGGGTGTTGACGTCGCATGGCCTCTTCACTTTCCTAAGTGGCACCTTTCGTTCCGTGGTGCTCCTAAACCACCTTGACCATCGGGATCGTCTTATTTATTAGCACGCGGTCCTTTCTGTTCTCTATTCTGACCGGCTTTTCCACGTACGACACTTTGTCGTCCACGTCTACTTCCTCGTTTCTTAAAACGTGAGTCGGGTTTGGTTCATTTTTTTCTTAACATCGACACGTGGAAGACATTGTGAACTTGCGACAAATTTGGCGGCAAGGTGAGACGATATGCCAACGTTCCAATCCTTTCCAAAATCTCAAACGGGCCTACATATCTTGAACTCAGCTTTCCTTTCTTGCCAAACCGAGACAGTCCTCTCATCGGTGCGACCTTAAGGAATACATGGTCGCCAACTGAAACTCCAATATCTGAATAGTCCTCTCAGATTGGCCATCTGTCTGAGGATGATAGGCCGTACTGAATTGCAACTTAGTTCCCATGGTCGATCGTAAACTTTTCCAAAAATTCGCGGTAAATTGGGGATCACGGTCCGAAGTGATTGACACTGGTACCCCATGAAGACGAACTATCTGTTGCACATAAAGATCTGCGTACCTTTCCAACTTGAAATCCTTTCGCACTGCTAGGAAGTGCGCTGACTTGGTCAGTCTGTCCACTATCACCCAAATAGAGTCGTGTCCCCTCTGGCTTCTTGGCAGTCCCGTTACAAATTCCATTGTAATATGCTCCCATTTCCACTCTGGGATTTCCAACGGCTGCAACATTCCTCCAGGCATACAATGTTGCGCTTTCACTTGCTGGCACGTCAAACACTTGGCCACAGGCTTGGGCACATCCACTTTCATGTCGTTCCACCAATAATGTTGTAGCAAGTCCTGATACATTTTCGTGCTGCCCGGATGAATGCTATAATTGCTCTTATGAGTTTCCGACAAAATCTCTTCCTTAAGCTCCAAATCATCACGCACACACAAACATCCTCGAAACTTAAGAATTCCGTCCTTGGACACTTGGAAATCCGGTTTCCTCTTACTATTATCCATCTCCAGAATCTTCTGAATCTCAGGGTCCGTAGACTGCAACATCTTAATCTTGGCTTGCACTTCCGGTTCAATCCTCAACGTTGCCATCAGATTGGAGAGGTGTCTTACCTCGAACTTAAATTTCGAGTCTCGTGCTCCTTCCAACAAAATCCATTCTTTGACTATTAATTGCACGATGCTCGATTTCCTGCTCAAGGCATCCGCTACCCGATTGGCCTTTTTGGGGTGATACAATATGTCACAATCGTAGTCCTTCAGCCGTTCCATCCAGCGCCTCTGCCTCATATTCAGTTCCTTCTGCGAAAATAGATACTTGAGGTTCTGGTGATCCGAGTAAATCTGAAACTTTTCCCCACATAAGTAGTGCCTTCAAATCTTAAGGACAAATATAATTGCGGCCAATTCCAAGTCATGTGTCGGATAGTTCAGCTCATGTGGTCTCAATTGTCGTGATGCATATGCCACCACCCTTCCATGTTGCATTAGCACGCATCGTAGTCCCTTTAGCGACGCGTCACTGTAGATTTCATATCCTCCCAAATCTGACGGGACCGTCAACATTGGTGTGGTCGTCACACTCTGTTTTAATTCCTGAAAACTCTCTTTTCACTTAGCCGTCCGTTCAAACTTCATTTCCTTCTTTAGCAAACGCGTCCACGGTGTAGCTAACGCTAGAAACCTTTTCACGAAACGTCTGTAATAACCTGCCAGACCCAAGAAACTCCGAACCTTGATTACCGTTGTCATTCTTGGCCAATTCATGACGACCTCAATCTTTGTCGGGTCCACTGCAATTCCTTTCCCGGATATCACATGTCCTAAAAATGCCACTCGACGAAGCCAAAATTCACACTTACTAAACTTAGCGTAGAGTGCATATTCCCTTAAAGTCCATAGAACTCTTTCCAAGTGTAACTCATGCTCGGTGGAACTCTTTGAATACACCAGGATATCGTCTATGAATACAATCACAAACTGATCCAGAAATTCCTTAAATATCCAATTCATTAAATCCATAAAGGCTGCAGGGGCGTTCGTCAGTCCAAACGGCATCACTGCAAACTCGTAGTGCCCATACTTCGTCCTAAATGCCGACTTCGGCACGTCCTCCCTTTTGATCCTTAATTGATGGTAACCAATCCTCAAGTCGATCTTAGAAAACATCGATGCCCCTTGTAATTAGTCAAGTAGGTCATCTATCCTTGGAGACGGGTACTTATTCCTAATGGTAACTTGATTCAACTGTCTGCAGTCAATGCACAACCTGAACGATCTATCCTTCTTCCTCACGAATAAAATTGGCGCTCCCCATGGAGACACACTCGAACGAACGACGCCTTTATCCAATAACTCATGCATTGAACCTTCAATTCTTTCAATTCTGACAGTGACATCCAGAAGGGCGCTTTCGAGATCGGTTCCGTCCCTGGGGCTAGTTCAACCATAAACTCCACTTCTTTTTCAGGTGGCAATCCCGGCAATTCCTGATGTAAGACATCTAGAAGATTACACACCTCGGCTATGTCCTTTAGCCTTGGTTCCTCGACCAACTAGTTAGTCACAAAATAATTATCTTTCTATACCTCAAAAACAAGGCTCAATCCATCCAATTTCAGTCCAACAGTCTCCCAAAAATAAATCACATCGGTTTTTTACAAAATCTGAAATTTCTAAGCAACATTCATCCTTCCAAAGCCGTCCAAGAGTATCATCAGTAATCCATAAATCCTTAAACCGATTGCGCCTATTCACCATCAAATTGATTATAAGTCTTACATGACCGCTCAAGCTATAACTTCAAAATCATCTCCTATTGTACCCAATATCATCTCATAACGCATCTAGACTTTCAAGGCACATCCTCAGCTTCCTTCTCAGCCACAACATACACTTTTCCTTACGTCTTTAGCCAATTCTAATTATTCTGCAGGGCAGCTCTCGCTTAATGTCCTACCTGCGGTCGCTACGATTACATCAGTGGTCTAACCTGTCGATTTGGCAATTTCTCACTTGATGACCTTGTTGTCCACATCCACAACATGCTCCACTTCTACCTTGGCAATGGCCATTCCTATGCCTCTTTCCATAAGACCGACATGTAGAGCTGGAGTAGTGGTTCGGCTTTCCAAAGTTCTTACTTATTGGAGGGACAAGTCTCCTATTCTCTGCCACAGACTTTTTTCCAAGTTCCTATTGTCCCTAACCGGCGTGTACCGCAATCCAGAAGCGGCAGCCCTTTCACTCAGATCCATTTCAACTATTGAGCCCTCTCATACAGCTCATTGTAATCCCTTAAGACTCAAGAGTACTAACTACAGTGGAGTTCCGATTTCAATCCATCCCGGAACCTCCTTGTCCTATCCACATGGTCCTTATCCATCCTTGGTGCACACTTAGACAACCTTACAAACTTGACCTCATACTGATCGACTGATATCCGATTTTAGCGAAACCGAAGAAACTGTCTTTTTCCGTTTTAGCGCACACTCCGAAAAGTACTTCCCATTGAAAGTCTCGACCCAAGCACCTTAATACCTCAAAGCCTTTTTCTAACTCTTATATCCAAAGTGATGTAGCCTCGGGGTCACTTTTCCCATCAAACTTCAGAGGTTTCAATTTCAAAAATTGCTCCACTAGTTATTGCATCTGTCTGACTGCATTAACTTACCATTAACCTTGGTTCCCATCATTCCCATTAAAATTTCAACTTCTTCGAGTGCCCTCAGAATTCCATCTACTCTGGGATCCTCTGCAACTCCAACTTGTAGACCTACACGACCTCGACCTCGACCTCGATCTCAACCACTTCCTCGACTACTCATACTCACAGAGTTCACACCACTCACCTACCTGCTATAATTCCCCTCTGGAATTAAAGACCTAGGCCAACTATGACAGTCTAAAGCCCTAGGCAGTGAATCACACAACAATTCACTTAGCAGGCAGCCAATCACAACGTCACTCAATCACAACCAACAGGATTCGTGCACTTACCTCAAGTCCTGACGCACCTGCACCTCATACGTTATTGCATAACATCACTCAGCAATCACAATCAAACAGTCTGGGATACGCATGGCACACAAGTCTCCCTAACTAACTACCCCAAAGTCATCGCTCCTTGTCACTCCAGGCTTCGACCAACTTAGATCGAGCTGACCATGCTCTGATACCAAATCAGACGGGGATGTCACGCCCCAGACCCCACCGGGCTCACGACACCCCTTCGATGGCCGTTTTTGAAAATGCGACATCCCAGGACTTGTTGCCGACCCATCTCCCATAACAAATCATAAGGCACATGCGGAAGCATTAATTAAAACACCCGTACAAAAATAATACATGACCAAGGGTAGTAGAGCACTTGAACAATTGAACCACATACTTCATTCAACGGCACGTACTTACAAAATCCAACCTTACATACAAAGGCCACGAGGGTTAAAACAACCATCATCAAAAGGGGCAAGTGATCGGATAGGTTAGCCTAGCTATATAAAAAGGGTCCACAAACTCCATGGGCTCCTCTTCGGGATCTTGCTCCATCGGCTCTTCCTCAGGATCCTAGAACGCTGTGACGAACCATTCATGGTCGGAGTTGGGGGTCTGAAATGGTTATATAATAACCATGAGAACGAGTCTCAATAAGCAACACCCTAAACCCTACCTAGGCCAATGCGTACCCAGACAAGTCATACCCAAACACATAATAGAATAACCAAACGACTTAGGCCCTCGGGCCCAAATCAAACATATGTTAACCCTGCAGGTTAGGCATATAATAATATCACGTCACATACGCGACATCCTCGATCACACGTATGTCACACGCATGCTCAAAACCTTTAGTGTCAGTTCAAAATGTAGATCACCGAGTCATACAAATTCACACACTGACCCATGCATTCATATGCATGCAAATGCCACTACCTTGCCATGCACGCGATTTAACTCATATGGCATTCCGGCAGAAGATTCCATTCGTGTCCCGATTATAAAATAGAATCCGCTTAGGTACGTCCCATACCATACCCAGCAGATTCCATTACATAATTAGGCACTATGCATCACACGTAATAATTCGCGCGTGTTTCGATTATAGAATAGAATCCACTTAGATACGTCCCATACCATACCCAGCAGATTCCATCGTATAATCAGGCACTATGCATCACACGTAATCATTTATCCATTAATTCGATCCGAAGGCCCGATCCGAAGATCCGGTCCGAAGACCAATCACAACACTCCGTGGCCAGCGTAAAGACGCCCCAGGCCCAGTGTCTCTAGCCCGCGTCAATACGCATCAGGCGCAATACCAATCTCCTTACGAACCAGAGCCCGCGTAAACGTATCAGGATGGTCGTCTTCCGGACGTACCGGGCATCGTCCTGCTCCAAAGTGCATGAGGACAGCACACCCCGCGTAAACGCATCAGGGCGAAGAGTGATCACACATTCACACAACCGGTTTTATCTAAACCTCGCGTAAACGCGTCAGGGCATAATTAGGTGATCACATGTCTATGGCATACCCGCATTCTTGCACAATTTCCACAAGTCTCATTGTCACGCCCCGACCTCCACGGCACGCGACACCCCGCTTAGTGGTCGATATGGTAGTACGACGTCCCAGGACGCGTCGTCATCGACCTGTTTTCCCAAAACAGAACATAAGGCACAAGCGGAAGCAAAAATTTAGAACACCCTGACAGAATAAATATGAGAACCAGGGAAACAACACAAGGAGGACTGAGGCAACGTACACATCCATAATAAAAAATCACCAGAAACATTCTTACATCGTTTTCAAGGAAAGCAATGTTTGAGATGAGGTGCAATCAAGAGAGAGACAACAGTCAAAAGTAGAGGGTCCTAAATCCAAAAAGTGCCTACCCTCACAAAAAAGAAAATCAAGCCTAGTCTAGGGCACCCAATCCGGATCTGAGCCGTCGGACTCGGACGAACTGTCGGGTATCTCTGAATCCTCGCTAGGAATCTCCTTCTCGGACTCCTCGGTATCCATCGGCTCGGCCTCGTCGACCTCCATCGGCTCCACCACTGGGTCCTCCACAACTGGCTCGTGATCTACACCTCCTAACTCCTCGTCTTCGGCAGGCTCGTACCAGGCAAAAGGACCTATAGTCTCCTCCTCATCCATCTCGGAATCCACGATCTCACCATTCGGGCACTGCGGGTCAAGCTGGCCCTCTATGGTGAACGGGACATCCATCGTGCGAAGGGGTCCAAACTCGTCTCCAAAACGATCCCGGAAACACCAAGCTATATACTCGTGAACTTCAGGATGTGCCGTACCCACGTCTACACTAATCGCAGAGTAATGTCTCAAGTACACCTCTCCATTCCCCACCGGATGTGTAGTCATAATGTGCTCATAATCTAGGGGAATCCCAAAACGTACCGGGACAGGTGGCCTTGTCATGGACGCGGGTCTGAAAGGTTGTGTTATGAAAACCGTGAGACACATCTCAGTGAGTGTAAACTCCTAAACCTAAATTAGGCTAACATGCATCTCCTGACGGGTAAAACAAATCATGCACATACAAGGGTGACTTAGGCCCGTTGGCCTAAATCGACATTTCAATGACCCTGCAGGTTAGACAATCGCATAATATCACATTTCACAAGCGGCATTCTCGATCACACGTACGTCACACGCATGCTCAAAACCTTTAGTGACAATTCCAAGTATGGTTCACCGAGTCACACAATTCAGCATACTCTCTCATGCATTCATATGCATGCAAATGCCACTAACTTGCCATGCCCACAATCAAACTCCTATGGCATCCCGGCACAAATTCTCATTCGTGTTCCAATTATGGAATGAAATCTACTTAGACACGTCTCATACCATGTCCAGCGGATTCCATCACATAACCAGACACCATGCATCACACGTTAACCATTTAATTCATTATCTCGACCCGAAGGCCCGATCCGAAGGTCTGATCCGAAGATCCGGTCTGAAGACCAATCACAACACTCCGTGGCCAGCGTAAAGACGCCCCAGGCCCAGTGTCTCTAGCCCACGTCCTTACGCATCAGGCGCAACACCGATCTCCTTTACGAACCAGAGCCCGCGTAAATGCATCAGGTTGGTTGTCTTCCGGACGTACCGGGCATCGTCCTGCTCCAAAGTGCATGAGGACGGCATACCCCGCGTAAACGCATCAGGTCGAAGGTGATCACACATTCACACAACCGGTTTTTATCTGAACCCCGCGTAAACGCGTCAGGGCATAATTAGGTGATCACATGTCCATGGCATACACGCATTCTCGCACAATTTCCACAAGCCACATACTCGGCATGCATGATGTGTAGCCATGCGATTCCGCACCCGGGCAATGATGCAATGTACAATGAACATCCAATTTACAAAAGTGCATCAACAATTCATGCCAAGGTCAGCGTGTATTACAACGTGTTTAATGCCACCAAGAACTCGCCCAATTATAGTGCAACATGCTCAATTTAAATCATGACGTGTCCAATCAACATGCTAACAAGCCCAAATAATCGTTACAATACGATCTTGCATGGCATGGCTTTAGTACTCGTCAATCACATATTTGGGCATTATAATGCACGCCAATTATTGGCCAATCACACGTCACACTAATCGGTCCCATGAACACGCGGCATGGCAATGTACATATAATTGAGCATATTCAAGTACAACTCAGCCAACAATAGGTCGATCTAGGCACTCCCGGCACTTATGCAATTTAATCTCCAATTTATCCGACTTAATCCAATTAATTTCCCAAGTGGACAGCCAATACTCAGCATGCTCCCGACCTATAATTCGTCTCTAAATTAGCTTAATAGTCCACCAAAGATCGTCACTAATTGACAATCAATCACACCCTAGGCCCGCTAAAACGTATAATCGTCCTAATTAGGGTTTAGAGGTTTTCACCCACCCATTCTCAAGTCCGGGTGACGCGGAATGGCGGCCGATCACCGGTGGACGGTGAAACCGGCGGCACAAGTCCCAATGGTGCGACGGCGAGTGGTGGTCCGGCGGTCCACAGCAACTCCGGCGGTGCTCCACAGCCGGCGCGGTTACTGATCACGGAGAGGGGACGACGGACAAGCTGATGGACGGCCTCCGGGCGGCTGCTGCTCACGGCGGTGAACGGCGGCGGCGACCAGCGAGCAGTCCGTTGACGGCGCGGCGGGGCTGGCTCGGTCTCGGCGAATTGCGGTCTGTTCCGGCGAAGGGGGAACAGAACAGGAAGCGGCGGAGGAAAACAGAGAGGGACGGTGAGGTAGACGGCAGGGGACGGCCACAGCGGCGGCGGTCGGCGACGGCGTGCAGCGGCGAGCAGCCCCGGCGGTGGCTCAGCCGTGCATGCAGCTGTGACGGAGAGGAAGGAGAGAGAGAGAGAGAGGGCGACGGCTAGTGGCGCGGCTGACCGGCGCTCCCTCATGCATGCAACCGGGAGGAAGAGGCGACGGCGAAGGGGGCAGCGGCGACGGCCACGGCGTCACGGCGGCGGCGACGCACCACGGCGGCGGATGGTCTGCCCTTCCCTTTGGCTGACCAGCACCGAACTCCTCTGCATGCAACTGGAGAGGAGAGGAATGGAGGAGAAACGGTGAGGAACAGCGGCGAGGGGCGACGGCGGTGGACGGCGGCGGTCTCGGCGGCGGCTGGTGGCGCGGCCGAGCTAGGCGGGCGGGAGGACAGCCACGGCAAGGCTTTGCCGGCGTGAACAGTGAGGGGAAAGGGGGAGAGTGACGGTCGATTGGAGGTGGTGAGGCGAGGGGGAGAGGCGGTGCACGGTGGCGGTGCTGGCTGGCGGCGATTTCCGGCGGCTGAGGGCAGCGGCGTGAGGCTGTGAGAGAGAGAGGGGGAATTCACCGGAGAAGAGATGGAGAGGAAGAGTGGCCGGGTGAGGGAGAGAGAGAGAGAGAGAGAGAAGGGAAGGAATGGTGAGGTGAGAGGTGATGATGATTGCATGGGGAAGTTCAAAGGTTTTGGAAGAAATCTTGGACTACCATGATGGCTTGCATGGGGAAGGGGGGTGTTGACAAGTGTCACACCCCCACAAGAATTCAAATTCGGAATTCTAATGGGTAAAAAGGGAAAACTGACTCAAATTTCCGGTACCGGGTCGAATTGTCAATTTTTCGACCGTACAAGCCCTATATATAAATGGCCCGCTTAATTTGACATCGTCCTCATAAAAACTATCTCGAGATTCACGAAAATCGCTCTCGATGTCCGGATTAAATTTCACGATCAAATTGTCGAATTTCCAATTTCTAAATCTCTCACTAACGGGCGGCCGTTTAGGATTCAAACGTTTCGACCTCGGGTTGTCCGAATCGCGGCGAGTTCGAGAGAGGGAACGAGAGGAATTATCACTAGTTCCGATGATACAATCGTCCGTTTCGGATGATCGGTTTACACTGGCCCAAAATACTTCCTCGTCATTCTCCTAAGTCAGGCTTGACTCGCGACCGGGTCCTTGGTCCACGTATCTATTCCTAGTTGGCCATTCCCATCTGGTCAGTATCCCGTGAGTGATCAGTTCTGGGCGAGACTTACGAAAATGAAATATCGAATAATACTTGTTTTATTCATTCCAGAGATCGAGTCGAATTTCGGGATGTTACAATTCTTCCCCCCTTACAAAAATTTCGTCCTCGAAATTTAAAACCCACATTAACCTATTCGAACAGCTGGGGGTATTGACGTCGCATGGCCTCTTCACTTTCCCAAGTAGCGCCTTCCGTTCCATGATGCTCCCAAACTACCTTGACCATCGGAATCGTCTTGTTCCTTAGTACTCGGTCCTTTTTGTCCTCGATTCTGACCGGCTTCTCCACGTATGTCACTCTGTCGTCCACGTCCACTTCCTCGTATCTTAAAACATGAGTCGGGTCCGGTTCATACTTCCTTAGCATCGACACGTGGAAAACATTGTGCACCTGAGATAGGTTGGGAGGCAAGGCTAGTCGGTATGCCATATCTCCAATCTTTTCTAGGATCTCAAATGGCCCGACATACCTTGGGCTAAGCTTTCCTTTCTTGCTGAATCAGGATAGTCCTTTCATTGGCGACACCTTAAGAAACACATGATCCCCTACTTGAAACTCCAAGGGTCGTCGTCTTCTGTCGGCGTAACTCTTCTGGCGACTCTGAGCAGTCCTTAATCTATCCCGGATAACTTCCACTACTTCCACGGTTTGCTGTACAAGTTCCGGACCTGTGATACTTCGCTCACCAACTTCATCCCAGCACAGTGGCGTCCTACAGGCTCTACCATACAAAGCTTCAAAAGGCGCCATCTGTATACTCTGCTGAAAGCTGTTATTATAGGCAAATTCCACCAAATGCAATTGCTCTTCCCACTTGCCTTGGAAATCTAGAACACACGCTCTCAGCATATCCTCTAGGGTTTGAATCGTCCTTTCCGACTGGCCGTCTGTTTGTGGATGGTAGGCCGTACTGTATTGTAACCTCGTTCCTAAGGCCGTTTGCAGACTTTTCCAAAAGTTGGCCGTAAATCTTGGATCACGATCCGAAGTGATCGTCACTAGTACTCCATGAAGACGCACTATTTGTCGTACATACAACTCCGCATACTTTTCTAATTCCAAGTCCTTTCGTACCGCCAGGAAGTGTGTAGACTTAGTTAAACGATCCACTATGACCCAAATCGAGTCGTGTCCTCTTTGGCTTCGGGGTAAGCCCGTCATGAAGTCCATCGTAATATGCTTCCACTTTCACTCGGGAATTTCTAAAGGCCTTAATAATCCACCTGGCTTGCAGTGCTGTGCCTTCACTTGCTGGCACGTCAGGCACTTGGCCACATGCTTAGCCACATCCTTCTTCAGGCCATTCCACCAATAATGTTGACGCAGATTCTGGTACATCTTTGTACTTCCCGGGTGGATACTATACTGACTCCGATGAGCTTCGCTCAGAATTTCCTCCTTAAGTCCCTCATCATCCGGCACGCAAAGTCGGCCACGATACTTTAAAATCCCATCCGTGGACACTTGGAAATCGGGTTTTCTCTTTGCCGCATCCATTTCCATAATCTTCTGAATCTCGGGGTCCGAAGGTTGAAGTTCCTTAATCTTAACCTGAACTTCTGGTTCGATTCTTAATGTTGCGAACAAGCTGGACACTCGGCTTACTTCGAACTTAAACTCTGAATCTCTCAGCTTTTCCAATAACGTCCACTCCTTAACTAATAATTGGGCTATACTCGACTTGCGGCTTAAAGCATCTGCCACCCGGTTTGCCTTACCCGGATGATATAGGATGTCGCAGTCATAGTCCTTCAACAATTCCATCCATCGACGTTGTCTCATATTCAACTCCTTCTGCGAGAACAGATACTTGAGGCTTTGGTGATCCGTGAAAATCTGGAACCTCTCCCTGCACAGGTAGTGCCTCCAAATCTTAAGTGCGAAAACGATCGCTGCCAGTTCTAAATCATGCGTCGGGTAGTTCATCTCATGGGGTCTTAGCTGGCGGGACGCATACGCTACCACTTTCCCATGTTGCATGAGCACACATCCGAGTCCTCTTAGTGAAGCATCACTGTATATCTCAAACCCTCCGGGTCCGGACGGAATGGTCAAAACTGGAGCGGTCGTCAACTTATGCTTCAATTCTTGGAAACTCCTTTCACACTTGTCATCCCAGACATACTTCGTCTCCTTTTTCAGCAATCTAGTCAAGGGCATAGCTATCGACGAAAATCCTTCCACAAACCGTCTATAATAGCCAGCCAAACCAAGAAAACTCCTTATCTCCGTCACGGACGTTGGCCTGGGCCACTTCGTCACTGCTTCCACTTTAGTCGGGTCTACGGAAATCCCATCTCCAGAGATGATGTGTCCAAGAAATCCTACTTGGCTAAGCCAAAACTCGCATTTGCTGAACTTGGCGTACAATGCGTGTTCTCTTAGGGTCCGTAGCACCTTCGTCAAGTGTTCCTCATGCTCCTCGGGACTCTTCGAATAAACCAAGATATCATCGATGAACACTATGACAAACTGATCCAAAAACTCTCTAAACACCCTGTTCATCAAATCCATGAAAGCAGCTGGGGCATTTGTTAATCCAAAAGGCATTACTGTGAACTCATAATGCCCATACCTCGTCTTAAAGGCAGTCTTAGGAATGTCCTCCTTCCTGATTCTCAGCTGATGGTAACCCGTCCTCAAGTCTATTTTGGAAAACACCGAGGCTCCTTGCAATTGATCGAACAAGTCATCGATCTTAGGAAGGGGGTACTTATTCTTCACCGTCACTTGGTTCAACTGCCGATAATCTATGCATAGCCTTAGGGTCCCATCTTTCTTTTTCACAAACAGGACTGGCGCTCCCCATGGGGACGCACTAGGGCGGATGAAACCCTTGTCCAACAACTCCTGCATTTGGACCTTCAATTCCTTTAGTTCGGATAGGGACATTCGATACGGGGCCTTCGATATCGGTTCAGTCCCAGGTGCCAATTCTATAACGAACTCCACTTCTCGGTCGGGTGGTAAACCCGGCAATTCCTGAGGAAAGACTTCGGGGAAATTACACACAACCGGTATATCATCCAACTTAGGTTCCACCATGGTCGGGTCCACAATATTCACCAGATAACCTTCGCACCCATCATCCAGCAATTTACTCACTTCTAACGAGGATATCCATGGGGTCAAGGTCCCTCCTCGGTTCCCCTGGAATTCAAAGCTAGGACGTCCATTAGGATTAAATCGGATCGTCCTATTACTGCAATCCAATACAGCCTTCTGTCGGACTAACCAGTCTATCCCTATAATCACATCGAAATCGAACATGGCCAGCACTGCCAAGTCGATACTCTCATCCTTACCCCCAATATTTATCTCACAACTAGGGCATCCAAAGGAAACTAGCACCCTATCATTCATTGGCGTCGTCATACAAAGCGCAATCTCTAACATTACTGGTACTAAGCCAATCAACTTAACAAACTGCTCCGAAATGAATGAATGGGTTGCCCCTGAATCAAACAGTGCATAAGCGGCATGGCCACACAAGGAAATCGTACCTGTGACCACGCCCGGCGCGTTCTCCGCTTCTCCTCGTGCCACAGCATAAACCCTTCCTTGAGCGGGCGGTCGTCCTTGATTCGCCGGTGGGGGATTCCCGGCCTGATTCCCTGCTCGGGGCTGGTACTGCTGAGGTGCCCGTTGCGGTCCTTGAGGACGTGCCTGGGGACAGCTGCGAATCTGGTGCTCCGTACTCCCACACTTGAAGCAAGCTCCGAATCTTCCTGTTTGGCCACTCGGTTTCCCAATGTCCCGTCTGATCGGGGGAATGAACCGTCGGTTGCCTGACATGGGCTTCTTTCCCGACCTACGATTATCCTTGCCCCGAACAAACCGCGATCCAGATGCGGCTATCCTTTCCTGCTGATCACGCTCAATTATCTGGGCCCTTCTGAACATCTCTCCATATTCCTTGATGTCATGCGACAGAATCTGGCTCCGAAGATCCGGTCTCAGCCCATCCCGGAATCTTCGAGCCTTGTCCCTTGGATTCGCGACCATTGTCGGCGCGAACTTTGCCAGCCTTGCAAATTCTGCCTCGTACTGGTCCACAGTCATCGGACCTTGGCGCAACCTCATGAACTCCGTCAACTTTTTTTCCTGAGTATTCTCCGAGAAATACTTCCCATAGAAGTTCTCTACAAACACAGTCCATGTTGGGGCCGTTCCTTCGGGAAATACTTCTCTTTCCATGGCACTCCACCAGTCATTGGCACCATCCTGCAGCTGATATATTGCCAACGTTACTTTTTCCTCATCATTACATCCCAGAACCTTAAAGGTCTTTTCCAATTCCTCTATCCATCTTGGTGCGGCTTCAGGGTCACCACGACCATGAAACTTTGGTGGCTTCATTCTCATGAATTGCTCTACCAAACGGGGCATTTGCCTAATTCCACCTGGACGATCCTACCCCTGATGGGCTTGGTTTCCCCCATTACCAGCAATCGCTGCAGCCTCGGCAGCCTGAGCATGGGCTGCGGCTTTCTCTTGCGCTTGCAGTCCGAAGATGTGTCCTATCTCACGAAGGGTCTCCATGACCTCATCAAACCTGGGGTCCCTAGCCTCGCGGGCACCCTCACTAGGTTGAGCTTGAGGCTCCTTTCCTCTTCTCCTACTCATCTTGACAACTCTGACAGCTCAACTCCCTGCTATAATTCCATTAAGGAATTAGAGACTTAAACCAATCTATCCAGTCTAAGTCCTAGGCAGGTCTCAAAACAACAACCAAACAACCAGCATGCGGCTTAATAAGGACTACTCAACACATCACCCAAGGGGTTCACATACTCACCTCAGGTCCTGCCGCACCTGCACATCATGGGTCATAACAATAATATATGCCAAGTCATCACATAAAGTCAGGAGATACATGTAGCACACGTGGTCATCCTAACTGGCCACCCATGGTCTCATCACTCCTTATCACTCCAGGCTTCGACCTAATCGGATCGAGCTAACCTTGCTCTGATACCAATTCGACGAGGGGGTTGTCACGCCCCGACCTCCACGGCACCTGACACCCCGCTCGGTGATCGATATGGTAGTACGACGTCCCAGGACGCGTCGTCATCGACCCGTTTTCCCAAAACAGAACATAAGGCACAAGCGGAAGCAAAAATTTAGAACACCCTGACAGAATAAATATGAGAACCAGGGAAACAACACAAGGAGGACTGAGGCAACGTACACATCCATAATAAAAAATCACCAGAAACATTCTTACATCGTTTTCAAGGAAAGCAACATTTGAGATGAGGTGCAATCAAGAGAGAGACAACAGTCAAAAGTAGAGGGTCCTAAATCCAAAAAGTGCCTACCCTCACAAAAAAGAAAATCAAGCCTAGTCCACCCAATCCGGATTTGAGCCGTCGGACTCGGACGAACTGTCGGGTATCTCTGAATCCTCGCTAAGAATCTCCTCCTCGGACTCCTCGGTATCCATCGGCTCGGCCTCGTCGACCTCCATCGGCTCCACCACTGGGTCCTCCACAACTGGCTCGTGATCTACACCTCCTAACTCCTCGTCTTCGGCAGGCTCGTACTAGGCAAAATGACCTATAGTCTCCTCCTCATCCATCTCGGAATCCACGATCTCATCATTCGGGCACTGCGGGTCAAGCTGGCCCTCTATGGTGAACGGGACATCCATCGTGCGAAGGGGTCCAAACTCGTCTCCAAAACGATCCCGGAAACACCAAGCTACATACTCGTGAACTTCAGGATGTGCCGTACCCACGTCTACACTAATCGCAGAGTAATGTCTCAAGTACACCTCTCCATTCCCCACCAGATGTGTAGTCATAATGTGCTCATAATCTAGGGGAATCCCAAAACGTACCGGGACAGGTGGCCTTGTCATGGACGCGGGTCTGAAAGGTTGGGTTATGAAAACCGTGAGACACATCTCAGTGAGTGTAAACTCCTAAACCTAAATTAGGCTAACATGCATCTCCTGACGGGTAAAACAAATCATGCACATACAAGGGTGACTTAGGCCCGTAGGCCCAAATCGACATTTCAATGACCCTGCAGGTTAGACAATCCCATAATATCACATTTCACAAGCGGCATTCTCGATCACACGTACATCACACGCATGCTTAAAACCTTTAGTGACAATTCCAAGTATGGTTCACCGAGTCACACAATTCAGCATACTCTCTCATGCATTCATATGCATGCAAATGCCACTAACTTGCCATGCCCACAATCAAACTCCTATGGTATCCCGGCACAAATTCTCATTCGTGTTCCAATTATAGAATGAAATCTACTTAGACACGTCCCATACCATGTCCAGCGGATTCCATCACATAACCAGACACCATGCATCACACGTTAACCATTTAATTCATTATCTCGACCCGAAGGCTCGACCCGAAGGTCCGATCCGAAGATTCGGTCTGAAGACCAATCACAACACTCCGTGGCCAGCGTAAAGATGCCCCAGGCCCAGTGTCTCTAGCCCGCGTCCTTACGCATCAGGCGCAACACCGATCTCCTTTACGAACCAGAGCCCACGTAAACGCATCAGGTTGGTTGTCTTCCGGACGTACCGGGCATCGTCCTGCTCCAAAGTGCATGAGGACAGCACACCCCGCGTAAACGCATCAGGGCGAAGGTGATCACACATTCACACAACCGGTTTTTATCTGAACCCCGCGTAAACGCGTCAGGGCATAATTAGGTGATCACATGTCCATGGCATACACGCATTCTCGCACAATTTCCACAAGCCACATACTCGGCATGCATGATGTGTAGCCATGCGATTCTGCACCCGGGCAATGATGCAATGTACAATGAACATCCAATTTACAAAAGTGCATCAACAATTCATGCCAAGGTCAGCGTGTATTACAACGTGTTTAATGCCACCAAGAACTCGCCCAATTATAGTGCAACATGCTCAATTTAAATCATGACGTGTCCAATCAACATGCTAACAAGCCCAAATAATCGTTACAATACGATCATGCATGGCATGGCTTTAGTACAACTCAGCCAACAATAGGTCGATCTAGGCACTCCCGGCACTTATGCAATTTAATCTCCAATTTATCCGACTTAATCCAATTAATTTCCCAAGTGGACAGCCAATACTCAGCATGCTCCCGACCTATAATTCGTCTCTAAATTAGCTTAATAGTCCACCAAAGATCGTCACTAATTGACTATCAATCACACCCTAGGCCCGCTAAAATGCATAATCGTCCTAATTAGGGTTTAGAGGTTTTCACCCACATATTCTCAAGTCCGGGCGACGGGGAATGGCGGCCGATCACCGGTGGACGGTGAAACCGGCGGCACAAGTCCCAATGGTGCGACGGCGAGTGGTGGTCCGGCGGTCCATAGCAACTCCGGCGGTGCTCCACAGCCGGCGCGGTTACTGATCACGTAGAGGGGACGACGGACAAGCTGCTGGACGGCCTCCGGGTGGCTGCTGCTCATGGCGGTGAACGGCGGCGTCGACCAGCGAGCAGTCCGTTGACGGCGTGGCGGGGCTGGCTCGGTCTCGGCGAATGGCGATCTGTTCCGGTGAAGGGGGAACAGAACAGGAAGAGGCGGAGGAAAACAGAGAGGGACGGTGAGGTAGACGGCAGGGGACGGCCACAGCGGCGGCGGTCAGCGACGGCGTGCAGCGGCGAGCAGCCCCGGCGGTGGCTCAGCCGTGCATGCAGCTGTGACGGAGAGGAAGGAGAGAGAGAGAGAGAGGGCGACGGCTAGTGGCGCGGCTGACCGGCGCTCCCTCATGCATGCAACCGGGAGGAAGAGGCGGTGGCGAAGGGGGCAGCGGCGATGGCCACGGCGTCACGGCGGCGGCGACGCACCCCGGCGGCGGCGACGCACCCCGGCGGCGGACGGACTGCCCTTCCCCTTGGCTGACCAGCACCGAACTCCTCTGCATGCAACTGGAGAGGGGAGGAATGGAGGAGAAACGGTGAGGATCAGCGGCGAGGGGCGACGGCGGTGGACGGCGGCGGTCTCGGCGGCGGCTGGTGGCGCGGCCGAGCTAGGCGGGCGGGAGGACAGCCACGGCAAGGCTTTGCCGGCGTGAACAGCGAGGGGAAAGGGGGAGAGTGACGGTCGGTTGGAGGTGGTGAGGCGAGGGGGAGAGGCGGTGCACGGTGGCGGTGCTGGCTGGCGGCGGTTTCCGGCGGCTGAGGGCGGCGGCGTGAGGCTGTGAGAGAGAGGGGGGAATTCGCCGGAGAGGAGAGGGAGAGGAAGAGTGGCCAGGTGAGAGAGAGAGAGAGAGAGAGAGAGAGAGAGAGAGAGAGAGAGAGAGAAGGGAAGGAATGGTGAGGTGAGAGGTGATGATGATTGCATGGGGAAGTTCAAAGGTCTTGGAAGAAATCTTGGACTTCCATGATGGCTTACATGGGGAAGGGGGGTGTTGACAAGTGTCACACCCCTACAAGAATTCAAATTCGGAATTCTAATGGGTAAAAAGGGAAAACTGACTCAAATTTCCGGTACCGGGTCGAATTGTCAATTTTTCGACCGTACAAGCCCTATATATAAATGGCCCGCTTAATTTGACATCGTCCTCATAAAAACTATCCCGAGATTCACGAAAATCGCTCTCGATGTCCGGATTAAATTTTACGATCAAATTGTCGAATTTCCAATTTCTAAATCTCTCACTAACGGGCGGCCGTTTAGGATTCAAACGTTTCGACCTCGGGTTGTCCGAATCGCGGCGAGTTCGAGAGAGGGAACGAGAGGAATTATCACTAGTTCCGATGACACAATCGTCCGTTTCGGATGATCGGTTTACACGGGCCCAAAATACTTCCTCGTCATTCTCCTAAGTCAGGCTTGACTCGTGACCGGGTCCTTGGTCCACGTATCTATTCCTAGTTGGCCATTCCCATCTGGTCAGTATTCCGTGAGTGATCAGTTCCGGGCGAGACTTACGAAAATGAAATATCGAATAATACTTGTTTTATTCATTCCAGAGATCGAGTCGAATTTCGGGATGTTACACTCATACTCGGCATGCATAATGCGTGGCCATGCAATTCGCACACGAATGTTGGTGCAATGTACCACGAGCATAATGTTCCACAATGTACAACACGATTCAATGCCACGAATTCATGCTCAATATTCCACGTCACATACTTGACTAGCCCAACCAACACCATGGGGCATCACATGCGTATTTGGCACTTATGACGTATTCGGGCATTATGATGTACATTAACAAATCATCAATCGCACTCCATAATGGTCGGTCACACGAGCACACGGCATGGTAGACCCATCTCATCATGATTGAACAAGTCGACACGTAATTCAACCATCCCGGCAATCCCGGCACTCTAATCAATCCAATCCTCGAACTATCGTTAAATGGGGCATCAAATCTCGATGTGAACAGCAGCTATTCTTCCTCATTTCGGCCTCTAATCCATCTCTAAATTCCATTTTGTCACTCACCAATAATTTCCCAACACTCACTAATGACGTATTAATCTATACAAGTCTTAATCGTCACTAATCGACTATTAATCACACCCTAAGCCCGCTAAAATGCATAATCGTCCTAATTAGGGTTTAGAGGTTTACACCCACATATTAGCCGTACAAGGCCCAATTAAATCCTCAATGGACAGTCACTAATCAGTCCGAGAGAGAAAAACCGAGAATATATAAAATCGGGTCCAAACTGGGCAGTTACACAGTGATAGAAATCCATTTGAAATAAATAGCAAATCAATTCCAAAAATTATGAAATTTGGATATGTTATACAAAATATCTTGATAAACATTTTCTGTGAAGAACTCGAAACCCAATTCCAACCGTAAGCACCTCGTTTTGACACTCAAAGCCGGACAGAACCCGGTTCGCTCGAACAGCCCCTCAGACCATCAAAAATACAACTCATTCAGTACCCAAATCACTTTGGAAAGACCTGAAATTTTTATATGTCATAGAAACAAGTGTTTTTAAAAATTTTTGTGAAGGAAGTTTGTTGAAATAAGGTCTGGAAAATTTTATAAAAATTCGGAAAGGAAAAAAGGTCGGGTGAATGGTAAATCGGGCAGTTTTGTGACGGTCTGAAGACTGACCTCCGAATGACCCCAACCAAATTCCAAAAATTCTGAATTTAAAGTATGTTATACTTAAGGATGTTGGGAACAAATTTCATGAAGAACACTTCCTCAGATTCGGCCCACAATGATCACCCAAAAAAATAACAAAGCACAGAGGTACAGTAACAACCAGAAATCCGAGAATCATAAATCTTGCACCATTAAGCAAATCAAGCTTATACAATCACAAAACCAACCATGCACAGCCCCTAATCCATCCCTAGACATGCCATTGGTAACCCACTAGCCTAACCAAGGATTAGGAAGTCACTTACAAGATAGCCTAAGCAAGACGACCTAGCAAGAGGGCAAACGAGAGCCTTGGCATGGCAACGGCTACTCCGGCGAAGCAACGGCGAGGGTGGTCAGCGAATGGCAGCATAAGTGGTCGGTGATGGTGTGGGGGTGACCGTGGGTGGTGGTGAGACGAGGAGGGACGGCGGCTCACGGCGGCGGCACCGGCGGGTGGTGGCTCCGGCGGGCGGCGAACGGCGGCGTGAGGCCGGCAAGGGGAAGCTCACGGGAGAGAGAGGGGAGAGGAGTGGTGGCTGGCTGAGTTGAGAGGAAATGAAGAGGGGAGAGAGAGAGCAGAGAAAGAAAGAAGTGAGTGGGAAATGAGAGAGAGAGAAAGGTGATGATGGCTTGCATGGGGAAGACCAAGGGGTAGGAAGAAAAGTTGGACTAGCAATGATGGACACACATGGGGAAGGGGGATGATGACAAGTGTCATCACCCTAGGGCTGTCACATCTCCACAAAAACCAATAAACAAAACCCCTAAAAACCCCAAAATTCGGAATACTAGAGGGCTCAAGGGCAAACTCGTCATTTTCCTCCGATACCGGGTCGAATTGCCATTTTTTTGACCGTATAAGTCCTATATATAAGTGGCCAACATAATTCGACGTCGTCCTTATGAAAACCATCCCGTAACCCACGAAAAATCTATCTCGAAGTCCGGATTAAATTTCACGATCAAGATTGCCAAATTTCCAATTTTCAAATCTCTCACTAACGGGCGGCTGTTTAGGAGTTACGCGTATCGACCTCGGGTTGTCCATATCGCGACGATCTCGATTGTCGAGAGAACGAGAGGAATTATCGCTAGTTCCAGAGACATGATCGTTTGGTTTAAGTTCGGGACTGGTTGGCCACGTGTATTCTCGGTCTTGCAGAATCACCTGCTATCCGACCATACATCGTTGGCCTCGGCCAAACCGAGTCCGTTACCTTTCGAAGATCGGTCCATACTGGCACAGAATACTTCCTCGTCTTTTCTCGAAATCAGGCTTAATTCACGATCGGGTCCCTGGTCCACGTACCTATTCCTAGTTAGCCATTCCCACTTGGTCAGTATCCCAAGAGTGATCAGCTCCGGGCGAGACTTACGAAAATGAAATATTGAATAAGACTCGTTCTATTCATTCCAAAGATTGAGTCGAATTTCAGGATGTTACATGTGCGGAGAGAAGTTCCGAATTTTTACGGATCACCAAAGCCTCAAGTACCTGTTCTCGCAGAAAGAGTTAAATATGAGACAGCGTCGATGGATGGAACTATTGAAGGACTATGACTGCGACATCCTGTATCATCCGGGTAAGGCAAACTGGGTGGCGGATGCTTTAAGTCGCAAGTCGAGTATGGCTCATTTGTTGGTCAAGGAGTGGACGTTATTGGAAAGACTCAGAGATTCTGAATTTAAGTTCGAAGTGAGCCGAGTATCCAGCTTGTTCACAACATTAAGAATCGAACCAGAAGTTCAGGTTAAGATCAAGGAACTTCAACCTACGGACCCCGAGATCCAGAAGATTATGGATATGGATGCGGCAAAGAGAAAGCCTGATTTCCAAGTGTCCGCAAATGGGATCTTAAAATTTCGTGGCTGACTTTGCGTGCCAGATGACGAAGGACTTAAGGAGGAAATTTTGAGTGAAGCTTATTGGAGTCAGATAGTATCCACCCGGGTAGTACAAAGATGTACCAGAATCTACGTCAGCATTATTGATGGAATGGCATGAAGAGGGACGTAGCCAAGCATGTGGCCAAGTGTCTGACGTGCCAGCAAGTGAAGGCACAGCATTGCAAGCCAGGTGGAATATTACAGCCTTTAGAAATTCCCGAATGGAAGTGGGAGCACATTACGATGGATTTTGTGACGGGTTTACCGCGAAGCCAAAGGGGACATGACTCGATATGGGTCATAGTGGATCGTTTGACTAAGTCTGTACACTTCCTGGTAGTACGGAAGGACTTGGAGCTAGAAAGGTATGCGGAGTTGTATGTGCGACAAATAGTGCGTCTTCATAGGGTGCCAGTGACTATCACCTCAGATCATGTTCTAAGGTTTACGGCCAACTTTTGGAAAAGTCTGCAAACAGCCTTAGGAACGAGATTGCAATTCAGTACGGCCTACCATCCGCAAATAGATGGCCAATCGGAAAGGACGATTCAAACCTTGGAGGATATGTTGAGAGCTTGTGTTCTGGATTTTCAGGGCAAATGGGAAGAACAACTGCATTTGATGGAGTTTGCCTACAATAATAGCTTTCAGCAGAGTATACAGATGGTGCCATTCGAAGCTTTGTATGGTAGGGCCTGTAGGACGCCACTGTGCTAGGATGAAGTTGGTGAGCGAAATATCACAGATCCAGAGCTAGTTCAACAAACGGTAGAAGTAATAGAGGTTATCCGGGATAGACTGAGGACTGCTCAGAGTCACCAGAAGAGTTACGTTGATAGAAGACGGCGACCCTTGGAATTCCAAGAAGGAGATCATGTGTTTCTCAAGGTGTCACTAATGAAAGGACTATCCTGATTCGGCAAGAAAGGAAAGTTTAGCCCAAGGTATGTCGGGCCATTTGAGATCCTAGAGAAGATTGGGGATATGGCATACCGACTAGCCTTGCCACCCAACCTATCCCAGGTGCACAACGTCTTTCACGTGTCGATATTAAGGAAGTATGAATCGGACCCAACTCATGTTTTGAGATACGAGGAAGTGGACGTGGACGACAAAGTGTTGTACATGGAAAAGCCAGTTAGAATCGAGGACAGAAGGGACTGAG
The DNA here is from genome assembly GCA_031216185.1 of Syzygium aqueum. Lineage (NCBI taxonomy): Eukaryota > Viridiplantae > Streptophyta > Magnoliopsida > Myrtales > Myrtaceae > Syzygium > Syzygium aqueum. The sequence continues at coordinate 890,788 of CM062237.1, forward strand.
TGCTAAGGAATAAGACGATTCCGATGGTCAAGGTAGTCTGGGAGCACTATGGAACGAAAGGCGCTACTTGGGAAAGTGAAGAGGCCATGCGATGTCAATACCCCCAGCTGTTCGAGTAGATTAGTGTGGGTTTCAAATTTCGAGGACGAAATTTTTGTAAGGGGGGAAGAGTTGTAACATCCCAAAATTCGACTCAATCTCTAGAATGAATAAAACGAGTCTTATTCGATATTTCATTTTCGTAAGTCTTGCCCGGAGCTGATCACTCTCGGGATACTGACCAAATGGGAATGGCCAACTAGGAATAGGTACGTGGACCATGGACCCGGTCGCGAATTAAGCCTGATTTAGAAGAATGACGAGGAAGTATTTTGGGCCAGTGTGAACTGATCTTCTGAACCGGATAGTCGTGTCATCGGAACTAGCGATAATTCCTCTCGTTCTCTCGACAATCGAGCTCGCCGCGATTCGAACAACCCGAGGTCGATACATGTAAATCCTAAATGGCCGCCCGTTAGTGAGAGATTTGGAAATTGGAAATTCGGCAAATTCGATCGTGAAATTTAATCCGGACTTCGAGACCAATTTTCGTGAATCACGGGATGGCCTTTATAAGGACGACGTCAAATTATACTGGCCACTTATATATAGGACTTATACGGTCGAAAAATGGCGATTTGACCCGGTACGAGAACTTAATGTCGTTTTTACCCTTTTGCCCCTTGGAATTCCGAATTTTGATTTCTTGTGGGGGTGTGACACTTGTCAACATCCCCCTTCCCCATGCATGCCATCATATCATCCAAAGTGTCACTCAACCCCTTGGCCTTCCCCATGCACATCATCATCACCTTTCACCTCACCTCTCTCTCTATTTTCTCTCTCTCTTTCATGCCCTCTCTCCCTCAAGCTCAGCCGGCCACTCCCTCTCCCTCTCCTCTCCTGCGAGTTCCCTCTCTCTCTCGGCCTCACGCCACTGCTCACGGCTCGCCGGAACCACCACCAGCTGGCACCGCCGCCATGCACCACTCCCTCTCGCCTCACCACCAACCGACCGTCCCTCTCCTTCTCTCTCTTTTACTATCCACAATCGGCCAAGGCCTCACGCCGAGCTCAGCTCAGCCGCGCCTCCACCAAGCTCGTCGCCGCTCCACCAAGGCCGCCGCCATTCACCGCCATCGCCCCCTTGCCGTCTCCCTTCAACCCTCTCTGTTTTCCCCCTCCGTTCCTCTCCTCTCCGTCTACATGCAGAGGGGAATGGCGCCGGTCAGCCAAGGAGGAGCAACCTGAACGTCCACCTCACGTCGAGGAGCACCGTCGGCTGCCGATGCTGCTCTCTCTCTTCGCCGTCTCTCTCTCTCTCTCGGTTGCATGCAGCTAAGTGGGTGTCGAAATAGCCGCACCACCAGCTCGCCACCGTCTCCCTCTCTCCCTCCTCTCCGACGCGGCTGCATGCACGGTTGAGCCACCGCCGGAGCTGCTCACCGCCGCCGGGCCGCTCACTGTCCACCGTCGCTGTCCTTATCGAGTCGTCTTCTCCCCCGCCTCTCACTGTTCTGTCCCTCTCTCGCCGGTGCCAAGGACGCTGGGATGCCGCTGCACTCCATTGTTGCGCCTTCGCCGTTCGTCGTGTGCCGCAGTGTGCAGTAGCCATCCGCGCCGCTTAGCCTCTCGTCCGGCCATCCTCACCGTGAGCCAACAGTTCCGCCGACCGTGAGCCGCCGCCCGTGGCTGCTGTGGACAGCCGGCCGCCGCTCGCCGTCGCCTCCTTAGGAAGTGTGCCGCCGGTTCCACCGTTCACTGGTGATCGGCCGCCGTTTCCCGTCGCCCGAGCTTGGATTTAGGTGGGTGTAAACCTCTAAACCCTAATTAGGACTATGTGTTTTAAACGGGCTTAGGGTGTGTCGATTAGTCGATTAGAGATGATTAAGGCTTGTCTAAATTAGTATGTTATTAGCAAGTGTCGGGAAATCATCGGTAAGTGACAAAACGAAGCTTGGAGGTGGATTAAAGGCCAAAAGAATGAGCAATAGCTGCTGTTCATGTCGAGACTTGACGACCAAATTAATGGTAGTTAGTGGATTAGATTGATTGGAGTGTCGGGATGGCCGGAGTGGTTGAATTGTGTGTCGGTTTGTCAATCGCGGTGAATTGGGTCTACCATGTCGCATGCTCGTGTGACCGACAGTTGTGGAATGTGATTAGTGATTTGTCAATGTACATCATAATGCCCGAATATGTCATAAGTGCCAATTTCGCATGTGATGCCCCGTGGTGTTGATTGGGCTAATTAAGCATATGATGTGGATCATTGAACATGAAATTGTGGCATTGAATTGTGTGGGACATTATGTCGTGGTACATTGCACCAACATTCGTGTGCGAAATTGCATGGCCACGCATTATGCATGCCGAGTATGAAGCTTGTGGAAATTGTGCGAGAATGCGTGTATGTCATGGACTTGTGATCACCTAATTATGTCCTGACGCGTTTAGGCGGGGTTCAGATAAAACCGGTTGTGTGAATGTGTGATCACTCTTTGCCCTGACGCGTTTACGCGGGGTGTGCCGTCCTTATTTACTTTGGAGCAAGACGATGCCCGGTACGTCCGGAAGACGACCAACCTGACGCGTTTACGCGGGTTCTGGTTCGTAAGGAGATCGGTGTTGTGCCTGACACATTTACGCGGGCTAGAGACACTGGGCCTGGGGCGTCTTTACGCTGGCCACGAAGTGTTGTGATTGACCTTCGGGTCGTGGCCTTCGGGTTGTGGTCTTCGGATCGGGCCTTCGGGTCGAATTAACAGAATAAACAATCACGTGTGATGCATAGTGCCTGATTATGCAATGGAATCTACGGGGCATGGTATGGGACATGTCCAAGCAGATTCTACTTTATAATCGGGACACGAACGGAACTTTATGCCGGAATGCCATATGAATTAATTAGTGAGCATAGCAAGGTAGAGGCATTGCATGCACATGAACGCATGAGTCAGCGTGTGAAACTGTGCGATTCGGTGATCTATATTTTGAACAGACACTAAAGGTTTTGAGCATGCGTATGACGCACGTATGACTGGGAATGCCGCGTATGTGACATGATATTATTGGTTTACTTAACCTGCAGGGTCATTGAGAATAGCGATTTGGGCCTAAGGGCCTAAGTCAACTTATGTGTGATTTTATTTTCCCGTCAGGAGATGCATGTTAGCCTAATTTAGGTTTAGGAGTTTTTCACTCACTGAGATGTGTCTCACGGTTTTTATAACCCAACCTTTCAGACCCACGTCCATGACGACGCCAGCTATTCCGGTACGTTTTAGGATCTCCGTAGAGTTTGAGCATACTATGACCGCACATTCTGTAGGGAACGGGGAGGTGTACTTGAGGCATTATTCTCTGATAGGCGTAGATGTAGGTACGACACATCCTGAGACTCATGAATATGTAGCATGGTGCTTCCGTGACTGTTTTGGAGACGAATATGAACCCCTCCGTACTATGGATGTCCCGTTTACTGTAGAAGGCCAGCTAGATTCGCAGTGTCCGAATGGTGAGATCGTGGATTTTGAAATGGATTCAGAGGAGGGTATGGGTTCTTATGGTTTGTATGAAGCTGCTGAGGATGAGGTGTTAGGAGGCGTAGACTACGAGCCAGTAGTGGAGGACCCAGTGGTGGAGCCAATGGAGGTTGACGAAGCCGAGCCGATGGATACCGAAGAGTCCGAGGAGGAGATTCCCAGAGAAGATTCAGAGATACCCGAGAGTTCATCAGAGTCCGACGGCTCTGATCTGGATTAGGCGCCCTAGGCTAAGCTTAGTCTTTTTGTGAGGGTAGACACTTTTTAGATTTCAAACCCTTCCCTAGATTAGCAGTTGGCCCTCTTGTCTCTTAGCCCTCTTGACTCATGTGACAGTACTCTTTTGGTTGTACCCTCCTTTCTATTACTATTTCAAAGGGATGCTGTAAGTTTATTGTTGACATTTTCTATGGATGTGTATGTTGCCTAAATTCTTCTTATGTTGCTTTCCCTGGTTCTTATAATTATTCTGTACGGGTGTTTTTAATTATTGCTTCCGCATGTGTCTTATGTTTTGTTATGGGAAATGGGTCGACGACGACAAATCCTGGGACGTCGTACTATATCGACCACCGAGCGGGGTGTCGCATGCCGTGGAGGTCGGGGCGTGACAGTCGATCGTTCAAATTTGGAAAGCGGATAAAAATTATTATCGTGCCCAAGTGATTATGGATAGGATAATAATTTTCCGTATCGCCCCGTATCATACCTTAGGGATAAGGTCAGATTGTCGTCCAGATACGTTGCTAAATTGGGAAATTTTTCTAATTTCGAATATTTGAAAATATTACGGATATCATAAGCATTATCATAAGGTATCTAATATTCAAACATGATAATCACAAAATATTCAAACACTCCAAATTAGGAATCTAAATATTCTGAAAATTTATCGGATAATAATCTTACCTAATTTGTGGATAACTCCCAAATTCGAATCGGCTTGGGAAGAGCTTGCGGATTGGGATCGGGATCGGGATGATCGGCGACGAGACGGCGAGGTACGACACCGGCAAGGCTCACGGCAACACCGGTGAGGCTACTGGGCACTGTTCCGACAGAAACGCAACAAGGCGGCGTTGGTGGTACAGTGGCTCCGGGCTGTGGATGATGGCGAGGAGCACCGGCATGGCAAGGCGGGACGGTAGCTGCAACGACGTCGACAGGGAGCTGCAACGAGCAGCAACTGTGGACAGTGTCGACGGGAGGCAGGGCAGGCATGACGGTGCACTATAAGGCGGTGGCTGGTGGCGGTGTCACGGAACAGGGGCGGCAGTGGCGGCAAGGCTCCGGCTGTGGGCGTGGCAGGGACAACGATCAGCAGCTGTGGTCGGCGGCGGAGTGGATGTTTGGCGGTGCAGGGATAGCGATCAGTAGCTGTCTTCAGCAAGAGAGGTTGAGACGAACAGCGGCACGTGGTGGTCTCCGGCGTGGGCGGGATGGCGTGGGACACGGCCTCGGCGGGGCAAGGCAGGCGCGGTTGCAAGCGTGCTACGGCAGAGAGAAGGGCTGTTCCGGCGGCGACAGGCGACACCGGTGATTGGCGATCAGTGAAGAACGGCTCCGAGTGGCAGTGACGTCAGTGGGAGGCTTGGCGTGCGACGGCGCGGTTGCGCACGGTTGCGTGCGAGGCTGACCGTGACGGGCGGTTGAGGTGGCTGTGGACGGCGGCGTGTAGTGCGGTGAAGGCCGGCCTCTTCTCTCTCTCTCTCTCTCGCGTGTTTCACTCTAAAAAATTCAGATTTGAAAATTGTGTCCTCCCCTAAAATATGACCTAATGTCATGTTTATATAGCACTAATCTAAGTCAATTTAGATGGGCTTACTAATCCTAATGGGCCTAGGCTTGGGCTTAGGTTTAATTTGATTTAAATGGACTGATTTAACTTGGGCTGAATTAAGCTCAAAGCATAATGGGCTGAATTAAGCTCAAATTAAAACGACCGAGCCCATTCGACTTGTAATTCCCGGCCCTTGCATTTCGAGCATGCTGAGTCTCGTTCGATGAAATTTAAACTCGTTCGCCATCGCCAATCCGATGCAAAATGCAATTAAGCTAAAATGAACCTAAATGGTCCACTAAGAGTTTTAACTCAACTCCCCAGTGGAGTCGCCAAGCTGTCGCGACCCTAAAAAATTATTTATCTTTTTTCGGGCTAATGGATTATTAAGACTAATCTTAACTCGAACCCTCCCAAACCCTACCAATTCGCAACTTAGGGTTTAAGTTCTTAACATGCAAATGATTTCATGCTTAGAGCCGCCACTAATCTATTTGTGGTAGGTCGATTAGAAACCTAAATAAAACATAGAGAGATATGTTTTATTCTTACGAGCCAGAGATTCTGAGCCCGGGGACTTGATTACGCTAGATCTAGTCTAACGCCCTTTCGGTACCTTTTCTTTTCAAAAATATTTTGGCAGGCAGTTTGGATCCATTTTAACTTAATTACTAAAATGTGAGGTGTTCATGCGGGTGCGCAAACCACCAATTCAAAAATAAATCATTCGTCCATCATTAGAATTAGGTCACGTTGTCGCATGACATATAGTTTGCATGCTAGGTTGCATTAATTCGCATGTCATTTTTGCATGTCATTGCATATAGATTAGATTTCATTTAAACAAATGAAAATCCAAAAAAAGAAATTGAGTGAGTTGCTTGTTAATTAGAAATCATATTAGGGATGTTGATGTGATTTTCTAGCTAACAATGCAGATGCTTGCGTTGCTTCGAGGTAAGTAATTCTTCCCATCTTGCAATTTAATATTCAATTATTGAGTGTTAAATTGGTGGTTTGCGCACTCGTATGAACACCTCACATATTAGTGATTAAGTTAAAATGGATCCAAACTGCTTGCCAAAACATTTTTGAAAAGAAAAGGTACCGAAAGGGCGTTAGACTAGATCTAGCGTAATCAAGTCCTCGGGCTTAGAATTTCTGGTTCGTAGGAATAAAACATATCTCCCTATATTTTATTTAGGTTTCTAATCGACCTACCGTAAATTGATTAGTGGCAACTCCAAGCATGAAAACATTTGCATGTTAAGAACTTAAGCCCTAAGTTGCGAATTGGTAGGGCTTGGGAGGGCCCGAGTTAAGCTTAGTCTTAATAATCCATTAGCCCGAAAAATGATAAATTTTTTAGGGTCGCGACACTGTCCATTGAGGTTTAATTGGGCCTTGTACGGTTAATGTGTGGTTGGTTCGTAAATTGCCATGTGTGAATGGTTGGGCCATGTGGTGGCTGATTTGGGTACAAATTGTGCTGATTGTGTTAAATTTTGTGGTGCCTCGTTTGAGTAACTCGGTGGTTGAATGGTACTTTGTCGTGCTCAATTGTTTAATGCCATGCCGCCTGATTTCGTGTTCGAACAATGCGGTGTGTGATTGGCCAATCATTGATGTGAATGTTTATTGCCCAAGTGCGTAAATTATATTTTGGGCCACATGGTACTAGTCAGCCAAGTGCGCATGTTATGCGAATAGGTATGGACAATTGATTAGCTATTTGAGCACGTTGATTAGGCATGTTTGTTGAAATGCCATGCTGAAATTGAATGCTCGTGTTGCATTGTACGACATTGCATGGCCACGCATTATGTATGCCGAGAATGGGGCATAAGATAAGATTGTGCGAGAATGCGTGTTTGCCATGGACATGTGATCACTTAATTATACCCTGAAACGTTTTACGCAGGGTTCAGATAAAACTGGTTGTGTGAATGTGTGATCACCTTTCACCCCAATGCATGTTACGCGGGGTGTGCCATCCTCATGCACTTTGTAGCAGGACGATGCCCGGTTCGTCCGGAAGACGATCAACCTGATGCGTTTTACGTGGGCTCTGGTTCGTAAGGAGATCGATGTTGTGCCTAATGCGTTTTGACGCAGGCTAGAGATACTGGGCCTGGGGCGTTTTTACGCTGGCCACGGAGTGTTGTGACTGGCCTTCGGGTCGTGGTCTTCGGACCGGGCCTTCGGGTCGAATTAATGGATAAATGACTACGTGTGATGCATAGTGCCTGATTATGTGATGGAATCTGCTAGGTATGGTATGGGACGTATCTAATCGAATTCTATTCTATAATCGGAACACGCGCGAAATCCTGTGCCTGAATACCATTTGAGCGAAATTGTGTACATAGCATGGCAGTGGCATTTGTATGCATAATTATGCATGAGCTAGAGTGCAAGTATGCGAGACACGATGAAAAGCATGTGGTACGAACACTGAAGAGTATGAGCATACGCGTGACGTACGTGTGAATGAAGTGTTCGTGTGTGGATTTGATTATTTTATTAAAATGATTAACCTGCAGGGTCAGCAAGGTAAGCGATCCAGGCTCTAAGGCCTAGGTCATTTGATTGACATTATTGTCTGTTGTTGTGTTGATTTGCTTGTCGAGAGGTGCATGTTAGCCTAGTTTCGGTTTAGGAGGCCTACTCACTGAGATTTGTCTCTTAGTTGTTTAAACCCCATTTTTCAGATCCCTAATATTAGAGGATACCTGGTGTACCCTATCAGTATGAGGATCCAAAGCCCATAGAGCAGGATTCCGAACAAGATGGCAAGATCGAATAGATGGATTCGGAGGATGAAATAATCGAGGCTGAGTCTGAGTCATCAAAATCTGATCTGGATTGATGTTCCTAGGATCAACCTTAGTCGTAGAGTGGTAGGGCCAGCAATCTTTTGACCTTAGTGGCCGTTAATCTATTTTTGGTAGGTTGTTTGTATATGTTTTGTAAAAATGAATATTGAAGTGTTTTAATGGCAGTTAATAGTGTTGTTGGATTATCCGTTGAGTGATGTCCCTGTTACCCTTGGTCATGTATTGTTTTTGTACGGGTGTTTTAATTAATGCTTTCCAATGTGCCTTATGCTCTGAAAGTAGGAGATGGGTCGGCGACACGTCCTGGGACGTCGCATCGAAATCGACCGGTACGTGGGATGATCGCGCTTTAAGGAGTTCGGGACGTGACAGAACTCGATCGAGATTGACTCGGACTCAGAGTCAAAATCCTCAGGGTCCGATTTGGATTGGGTACCGTAGGGATGTTTAGGAGTAGGGTCAGGAAGCCTTTTGGTAGAGTCCCATTTTGTGCTGTGAGTAGCCTACCCAGCCACCTGTTCCTTTTTGATGACGAAGGTGGATTTAACCCTAACGGCCTAATGTATGAATGTTGTGAATTCAAGTTAATGTCATGTGTTTATTAAATTACGTCTGTTCTATCCCTTTGTCTTATTTTATTGTCTGGGTTGTTTTATTTCGCTTTTGCTTGCGTAGTTCGTTTGTGTTGGCGACGCATCTTGGGACGTCACGTTCATTACGACCGTCGAAGGAGGGTTGTCGCGAGCCCGTTAGAGTTCGGGGCGTGACATGCCCCGGTTGATTTGGTATCAAAGCAAGGTCAGCTCAATCCAAGATGGTCGAAACTTGGAGTGATAAGGAGCGATGACTTTGGGATAGCTAGTTAGGGAGACTCGCGTGCTATGCGTTCCCCAGACTTGTGTGATTATGATTGCTAAGTGATTTTATGCAATATTATATGAGGTACAAGTGCGTCGGGACTTGAGGTAAGTGCACGAAACCCTGTTGGTTGTGATTGAGTGATGTTGTGATTGGCTGCCTGTTTAGTGAATTGTGTTGCAATGCACTGCCTAGGGTGTAGACTAGTATAGTTGGCCTAGGTTTCTAATTCCTATGTGGAATTTAGCAGGTGAGCATTTATGTGAATTAGTAAGATTAGCGATCAAGGTCGAGGTCGAGGTCGTGTAGCCCCGCAAGCTAGAGTTATGGGGGATCCTCAATTGGATGAAATGTGGAGGGTACTTGAGGAAGCAAGATTTTTATCGGGTAGACAGACCGGGGAAAGGAGCGCTACTGTTGTTGCTGCAGCTGCCAGTGAGATCTTTGGGAATAATGGAAATCAGGGAAATAATGTGATTGGTGGAGATCCTGGTATGATGCGAGTAAATATGATCAGGCCGATGTCCAAGCTAGTAGAATAGTTTCTAAGGTTGAAACCCCCGAAGTTTGATGGGAGAGGTGACCTCGAGACTACACCAAGATGGGTAGAGGAGCTAGAGAAAGCTTTTGAGGTGATGGGGTGTACTAAGGAAGAGAAGGTAACGCTAGCAGTCTATCAACTTCAGAACAATGCAAATGATTGGTGGAGGGCCACTAGGGGTCAAGTGTTCCCCACTGGTACTGCTTCAAATTAGGCTGTCTTCACTGAGACCTTCAATGGTAAATACTTCTCGAAAAGTGCCCGAGAGCAGAAACTGACAGAATTTATGAGACTTTGACAGGGTCAGTCGTCAGTGGACCAGTATGAGCCGAGTTTGCAAGATTGTCGAAATTTTCCCCCAGGATGGTGGAGGATCCAACGGACAAAGCCAGGAGGTTCCGGGATGGGCTGAAGCCAGATCTTCGTAATCAAATGATCTCCTTCAACTTGAGAAGCTATAACGAAATATATGAAAGGGCTCATGCAATCGAACGAGATCAGAAGGATCGGGCTGCCGCTTCTGGATCGCAGTATGCCTTGGCTAGGGACAACCGTCAACTTGGGAAAAAACCAATAGCAGGAAATAGTCACTGCATTCCGCCAGCTCGGAGGAATATCGGGAAGTTAAACGGTTATCAAAACGCCCCGTGTAAGCTATTTGGAGGCAGACACGGAAATGGACTTTTCCCGAATAGGGGTGGAGCATGTTTTATGTGTGGTGGAAGGGGCCATCAAATAAAGGACTGCCCCAATAGTAGACAAGCTGGGCCACTTGCACTACCGCGGTCGCCGCCCCGGAATGGAAACCAATTTAGAGCTATCCAGCCGACAAATCAGAGTAGGCTACCGGCCCAAGGACTAATGTATGCTATAACAGCCCGAATTTTGATGTAAATTCTGGGATCAATGAAGTTAATATTATTTCGCATTTCATTTTAGTAAATCTCGCCCAGAGCTGATCACTCTTGGGATATTGATCAATTGGGTATGGCATTAGGAAGTGGTACGTGGATCAAGGACCCAAATCACAAGTCGAATCTCGATCTCGAGAGGTAATGAGAAAATATTTTGAACCAATATGAACCGATCTTAGGAAAGGCAACGGATTGAATCTAACCAAGGCCAACGACGTACAATCGGATCGCAGGTGATTCTGCAGGACCGAAAGTACGCGTGGTTAGTAATCCTAAGCCTGAACTGTATGATCGTGATTCTCGGGACTAGCGATAGATTCTCATTCTCTCAAAGGACGGAACCGACGTGATTCGGATAACCCAAGGTTGATACGCGTATATTCTAAACAGCCACCCGTTAGTGAGAGGTTCTAAAATTGAAAACCGAGCGAATTTTGAACACATGATTTGGTCCGGAATTGAATATCAATTTTCAACGGCTTAAGAGATAGATTTTGGAAATCTGACGTCGTATTTTGCTGGCCACACACATTTGGAGTGTATAGGGTTGAAAACTGGAATTTCGGTCCGGGAACGGAAAATGACAGTTTTGCCCTCGGGAGGCCGATTTGGGTTCGGGGCCCGGAAGTGGTTAATTCTCGAGACAGACGCCATTTTGGAGTGGCCACGCATACCAGGAGTCATTTTGGACCAAAACAGGAATTTCGACAAAAATTGAAAAATAATATTATTTTAATGCCGAAACTTCGCAATCGATTTCCGGGGGCTTAGAAAATGAATTTTGAGATTCCAATGCCACCATGGGTTGGCCATGCATATATGGAACGCGTGGGTGCAAAAATTGGAATTTCGCCCCGGGGCCGGAAAAAGGACAGTTTTGCCCCTCGCCCGGTTCAGGTCCAAATTTCGAGGTGTACATTCGGGATATTTTCAGAGGCCTTTCAGCTCAATTATTGGCCATTTGACCGAAATGACCTTAATTATTTAGGTTGAACGGTTTTGGATCGTCGGATCGAAGAGCAAAAAAAGAGAAAACGCGTGAATCGGCGACACATGGCGCCCCGGGCTGATATTTTTAACCGAGTTTGACTGGATAAGATCCCTCTCTCTCTCCTCCCTCCTGCAGATCAGAACCAGCTCTCTCTCTCTTCTCTCTCTCTCCCGAATCTCACTCTCTCTCTTTGCTCTCTCTCGGCCAAGGCTTGGCCGGAGCTATTCCGGCCACCGTGGACCACCACCGGCGGCGCACCAGCACCCCCTCGCCTCCACCAGACCCCAGCAGCAGACCCAAGTCGGCTCAGCCCCATTTTCCCTCTCTTTCTACCCGGTTTTCCTCTCTCTTTCTCTCTCTAGAAATTCTATTTTGGACGCCCGGGCCTTCGCCGGAGCTTCGCCGGCCAAACCATTGCCATAGGGCCGTCCCCTGCCACCGTACAACCCCAACTAGAGCCGTTCGTACAGTGTCCGTACGGGTTCACTGTTCACGTCCGTGCGGTCACTGTTCACGCCATGCGGTCTTGCCGGGAATCGGTCATCGGAAACACTGTTCACCAGTGTCTGGCTGCCATTCCTACGTCGTCGTGGGCCTAGAAAATCGTGAGTATAATTCCTAAACCCTAATTAGGACTGTCGGTACATTTTTCTAGACCGATTTAGGTGTTTTCAGTGTATTCGGGACAGGGTTAGGCAATTCCGGTACTGGTTTTGAGTGAGAATGTTGATTGTTATGATTGCATAAATCCTAAGGAAATTAGTAGGGTTTTTATGAATGATTATTGAGTCCGAATGGGTAAAATAATATTTATTCATGGGACTGGGGGTAGTACCGGGGTTAATTAGACCGCGAAAGTGGCTATTTGCATGGTTCAGATTGCCCAAAATGATTGACTTGGTGTTGATTGACATTGTTTGGGGTCAATCTCAATGTTGCCGTGTCAAATGCGTCACGTGCGAATTAATTGAATTTATTGTCGATTATAAAGTATAATTATGGGCCACATGGTATTAATTGGCCAATTGAGCACATTGTTTGTGAATTAGGCACTATGTGATAATACCAATGCGAATGAGTGCCTGTATATGTTGAATGCTCATGGTACGCTGTTTGACATTGCACGGACAAGCATTCCGTGTGCAGGGAATGAAGTGTATACTGATGTTATGTGGGAATGCGTGCCTGACATGAGCGTGTAATCACTATAATTGCCCGATGCGTTCACGCTGGGTTCAAATAAAATGGGCCGTATGCCGTGTGATCACAATACGGTCTTCGGATCGTGGCCTTCGGGTCGGGCCTTCGGGTTGTTCCCAGTTCGTCCGGAAGACGGCATTGACCGTGAGGAGATCGGTGTTGTGCCTAGAGCGTTTCGACGCGGGCTAGAGACACTAGGCCAATAACGCTATATGCGGGCCATGAAGTGTTGTTGGTCTTCGGATCGTGGCCTTCGGGTCGGGCCTTCGGGTCGAACATAAATAAAGAAAATGGAATGCCGAGTTAGTGTGCCGTGTGATTCAATTTGAGGTTTTGGCACGTGAATGGCATTTATATGCATTTGATTGCGTTAATTGTTATATTGATGCAAATGACTCGGGCATGACTTGGAAAATATGCACGTGAAATTATGAGCATCTGAGTGGCGTTCGAGTGATGAAATATGCCACGTGTATGTGCAGTGATTACACATATCAATTGTCTAACCTGCAGGGTTAGAATAGTTACCGGTCTGGGCCTGAGGGCCTAGGCCATTGCTTGTATTATGTTAATTGTTTGGTCAGGAGAATTGTACGTTAGCCTAACCTAGGTTTAGGGGTTATACTTGCTGAGACGTGTTCTCATTGGTGTTTAAACCAAACATTTCAGACCCCCGTCCTTGAAAATGCCGCAGCCGCCACCACTTTTTGGGATACCGACACAGTTAGAGTGGTTCACTAATGTTTTTCCTTCGGGAAATGGAGAGGTCTATATAAGATATTGATCCGTGGTGTCCATAGATGTCGGAGAGCCCATTGAACAGAAGCAAAAATATATCGCCTGGTGTATTGGGGATGATCAAGGGAACATAGGTAGGCCCCTTAGGTCTTTCGATGCACCCTTAGATGAGAATGGCTTGATGACGCCTATCATTGCTGATGGTGAGGTGATCAACCCCGATGACGAACTAATAGAGGAAGCCTACGATCACAAAGTAGACAATGAACCCCAGGTGGTAGCTGAAGATCAAGATGATTGGTTGGATGACAACGAGCTACCCGATGCCATGGACGTTGACGATGTAGAGAATGGAGAAGTCGTGGAAGTAGATAGTGACGAGGAGCTTGGATGATATCTTGATCCAGAGATAGAATTGGATTCTGAGGAGGAGAGAGCGCCAGCCTTTGATATGGACTCAGAGGAGTCCGAACCTCAGGCTAGCTCTCAGGAGGAGTCTGAGACACAGGAGAGTTCAAAGCACGATTCCTCGGGATCCGATCCTGACTGGATGCCTTAGCTCCTGTCCTAACCATCAATTGCCAGTTGACTCTTTTTAGATGGCGACCTCACCTTAGTTAGTATTTAACCGAACCCTCGAGCGCAGTCAAAGCCCCTTTTTGTTGTAATGGCTGCAGTGTGTCGGCTTTTGATGCTTTTGATGCTTTTGATGTAAATTTTAGTGTGGCGTGTTGTAGGTTGAGTTTGTTGTAAGTATGTATATATTTATGCTACTTGTAAATATTTTCAAGGATGTAAATATTTTTATGGCAATGTAATATAAGTTTGCTTTGCAGTTGTTCTACCCATGGTTATTGTTATATTGTACGGGTGTATATATTTATATATACATGTCTTCCGCATGTGTTTTGTTCTCTGACGGTTGGGTCGGCAATGCAATCCTGGGAGCATTGCACATCAAACGACCAAGGGCGATGATTACAAACTGAGTAGTCGGGGCGTGACATATGCAATGGCAAGGAGGGAAACATAGGACGCGCCTGGCATGGTCACAAGTACGGTCTCTCTCTATGATCATGCTGCATATGCTTTGTTTGATCCGAGGGCGTCGCATTTATTTATTTCTGAGCAGTTCGTTGAATTATTTGGGATTGAGCCGAAATCGCTAGATGTTATGCTGTATGTTACTACTCCGCTGAATGATAAAGTGCTGATTGCGTTTGGAAGTCTCGATTGTAAGATAGTGATTGGCGATACAGAAGGGAGGATAGATTTGGCGGTATTATGTATACATGACTTTGATGTGATTGTCGGTATGGACTGGCTAGTCAAACAGAGAGCAGTTATCGACTGTAGTAGCAGGGTGATTCAATTTAATCCGGTTGGACATCCTAGATTTGAGTTTGTGGGAAACCGAGGAGGAACCTCGATCCCTTGGATTTCGTCGCTCGAGATAACGAAGCTGTTAGATGAGGGATGCCAAGGATTTCTGGTAAATGTAGTTGATTCGATAGCTAGAGAGCCGAGGCTAGAGGATATAGCCGTGGTGTGCAATTTTCCCGATGTCTTTCCTTAGGAATTGCTGGGGACTGCCACTTGATAGAGAAATGGAGTTTGCGATTGAGTTAGCCCTAGGGATGGAACCGATCTCGAAAGCACCTTATAGGATGTCGCTATCAGAATTGAAAGAATTGAAAGTCCAAATGCAAGAGTTATTCGACAAGGGCTTCATTCACCCTAGTGCGTCTCCATGGGGAGTGACAGTATTATTCGTAAGGAAAAAGAATGGATCATTGAGATTATGCATTGACTACGGGGTAAGTACACTGCAAGTGCCATAACTTTTGTACGGAGGACATGTAACATCCTGAAATTCGACTCAATCTCTGGAATGAATAGAACGAGTCTTATTCGATATTTCATTTTTCGTAAATCTCGCCCAGAGCTGATCACTCTCGGGATACTGACCAAATGGGAATGGCCAACTAGGAATAGGTACGTGGACCATGAACCCGGTCGCGAGTCAAGCCTGATTTAGGAGAATGACGAGGAAGTATTTTGGGCCAGTGAGAACCGATCTTCTGAACCGATCGTGTCAAAGGAACTAGCGATAATTCCTCTCGTTCTCTCGACTATCGAGCTCGCCGCAATTTGGACAACCCAAGGTTGATACGTTGGAATCCTAAACGGCCGCCCGTTACTGAGAGATTTGGGAACTTGAAATTCGACAAATTCAATCGTGTAATTCAGTCCGGACTTCGAGCCCGATTTTCGAGGATTACGGGATAATTTTTAGGAGGACGACGTCAAAATATGCTAGCCACTTAGGTATAGGGCGTATATAGTCGAAATTTGGCGATCCGACCCGGTACCGGAAATTTGAGTCAGTTTTACCCTTCCGCCCCTTGAAATTCCGAATTTTGGCTTCCATGTTGGGTGTAACACTTGTCAACACCCCCCTTCCCCATGCATGCCATCATCTCACCCAAGTCCACACTCTACCTCTTGGTCTTCCCCATGAAACACATCATCACCCTTCACCTCACTTTCCTTCTCTCTCTCTTTCCCTCTCTCTCACTCGCCCTCTCTCCCTCATGCCAACCATTTCCTCTCCTCCTCCGCGCTCTCTCTCTCTCTCTTGGCCTCACGCCGCCGCCCCCAGCCCGCCGGAACAGCCGCCACAGTCGGCACTGCCACCGTGCACCGCCCTCTCTCTCTCGCCTCACCCCGCCAGCCGACCGTCCTCCTCTTTCTCTCCTTCTCTCTCTCGGTTCCCAACCGGCCGAGACCAGCTCTGCCCATCGCTAAGGCCAGCACCACCCCGTCGCCGTCGAGCTCGCCGCTGCATCGTCGAGCTCGCCGTGCGCCACTGTCCCTCTCCGCCTGGATGCAAAGGGGTTGGTGCCGGTCAGCCAAGGAAGGGAAAGCAGCCCGTTCGCCGCCGAGGAGCGTCGCCGCCGCCGTGACGCCGTGACTACCGCCGCTGCCCCATCGCCGCCGCCTCTTCCTCTCGGTTGCATGCACGGTAGAGCGCCGATCAGCCACGCCACCAGCCGTCGTCGCCGTCTCTCCCTCTCCCTTTCCTCTTCGCCAAGCTGCATGCAGGGGTGAACCACCGCCGGAGTCGCTCGCCGCTGCACGCCGCTGCCGGCCGCCATTGCTGTCGCCCTCTCTCTCTCTCGCCTCCGTCTCTCTCTCTCTCTCTCCCACTCTACTGCATGCAATAGGGGACGCCGAACCGCCGCGGTGGTAGGGGTCAATAACCGTTCATCCCCTCGCCGGAACAGCCGCGCCGCTCACACCGTCCGCCGTGCGTCGCTGTGGTAGCTGCTGTTCACCGCCGCCGTCCGCCTCCCTTTAGCCATGATCAGCCGCCGTGCCGACCATGAGCCGCCACCTGAGGCTGCTGTGGACAGCCGGCCGCCGCTCGCCGTCGCTCCCTTGGGAAGTGTGCCGCCAGTTTCACCGTTCACCGGTGATCAGCTGCCGTTCCTCGTCGCCCGAGCTTGGATTTAGGTAGGTGTGAACCTCTAAACCCTAATTAGGACGATTATGCGTTTTTAACGGGATTAGGGTGTGTTTAGGATTTGATTAGTGTCAATTAGGAATTGTATGGATTTGTATGTTACTAGTGAGCATTGGAAAACTATCGGTAGGCGACAAACAGAAAATTAGAAGTGGATTAGAGGTCGAAATGTTAAGGATTAGTTGCTGTCCACATTGGATTTTGAGGGCCAATTCCACGATGGTTTGAGAATCGAATTGATTGGATTGCCGGGATTGCCGGGGTGATTGACTTGTGTGTCGGTTTGGCAATTGTGATGGCTTGGGTCTACTATGTCGCATGCTCGTGCGACCGACCGTTGTGGAATGTGATTGGTGAGTTGTCAATGTACATCATAACGTCGAATATGTCATAAGTGCAGACTTTGCATATGATGCCCCGTGGTGTCGATTGGGCTAATTAAGCAAATGACGTGAATCATGGAACATGAAATTGTGACATTGAATTGTGTGGGACATTATGCTGTGATACATTGCACCAACATTCGTGTGCGGATTGCATGGCTACGCATTATGCATGCCGAGTATGAGGCCTGTGGAAACTATGCGAGAATGCGTGCATGCCATGGACATGTGATCACCTAATTATGCCCTAATGCGTTTACGCGGGGTTCAGCTAAAAACCGGTTGTGTGAATGTGTGATCACCTTCGCCCTGATGCGTTTACGCGGGGTGTGCCGTCCTCATGCACTTTAGGATGTGTCGTACACACGTCTACACTAATCGCAGAGTAATGCCTTAAGTACACCTCCCCATTCCCCACCGGATGTGCAGTTATAATATGCTCGTAATATAGGGGAATCCCAAAACGTACCGGGACAGGTGGCTCCGTCATGGACGCGGGTCTGAAAGGTTGGGTTGTAAAAATCGTGAGACACATCTCAGTGAGTGCAAAACTCCTAAACCTAAATTAGGCTAATATGCATCTCCTGGCGAAAAAAACAAATCATGCACATACAAGGATGACTTAGGGCCGTAGGCCCAAATCGGCATTTCAATGACCCTGCAGGTTAGACAATCCCATAATATCACATTTCACAAGCGGCACTCTCGATCATGCGTACGTCACACGCATGCTCAAAATCAAATTATGCTGGCCACTTGTGTATAGGACTTATATGGTCGAAAAATGGCGATTCGACCCGGTACCGGAAATAAGCATCAGTTTTGCCCTCATGCCCTTTTGAATTTCGAATTTTGCTTCTTTGTGGGGATGTGACACTTGTCATTATCCCCCTTCCCCATGCATGCCATCATGTTGTCCAAAAATCTTTCCAACCCTTTGAGCTCCCCCATGCACTCTCATCATCATCATCTCTCTCTCATTCCTCTCTTCCACTTCTCACTTCATTCTCTCTCCCTCAAGCAGCCGGCCACTCCCTCTCCCTCTTCTCTCCCGCGAGCTCTTCCTCTCGGCCTTACGTCGCCGCTCGCCGCCCGCCAGAACCACCGCTCACCGGTGCTGCCACCGTACACCACCATCTTCCCTCGCCTCACCACCAACCAGCCTTTTCTCTCTTCCCCTCTCGCTGTCCACGACTGGCCAAGGCTTCACGCCGAGACCAGCTCAGCCGCGCCTCTGCCGGGCTCGTCGCCGCTTCGCCGAGGCCACCGCCATTCACCACCTTGCCTCCTTGCCATCCCTCTTCATTTCTCTCTGTTTCCTCTCATCTCCAACTACATGCAGAAGGGAAAAGCGCCGGTCAACCAAGGAGGAAGAGGCTGAGAGTCCGCCTTCCGCCGAGGAGCGCCGCCGACCACCGCTCGCCGTGGCTGCCGCTGCTGGCCTCTCTCCGCCGTCTCTTCCTCTCGGTTACATGCAGGGGTGAGTGTCGGATCAGCCGTACCACTAGCTCGCCACCGTCTTTCTCTCTCCCTCCTCTCCGTTGCGGCTGTATGTAGAGGTGAGCCACCGCCGGAACTGCTCGCCGCCGCACGCCACTGCCGGAGCCGCTCGCTGTCCACGTCGCCACCCTCACCGATCGGTCCCCTCTGTCACGCCCCGAACTCCACGGCACGCAACATCCCGCTCGATGGTCGATAAGAATAGGACACGACGTCCCAGGACGCGTCGTCGTCAACCCATTTCCCAAAGCAAGATATAAAGCACATGCGGAAGCAGAAATTTTAAAAACAAATACTCGTACAAGATAAATGTGAGAACTAAGGGTAACAACATAACGAGAACTGGGGCAACGTACACATCCATAACTGAAAACCACCAAAATCATCCTTACATTGTTCCAAAATAAAACGATAATAGAAATCCGGTGCAACCAGGAGAGTACTGTCAAATGGGTTCGTAGGGCTAGGGACTAAGGAAATCAACAGCCAAAATGTGGAAGGTCCGAGTCCCAAAGGATGTCTATCCTTATAAAACAACTAAGCCTGACCTAGGGCGCCCAATCGGGATCGGAGTCGTCGGGCTCTGATGAGCTCTCGGGTATCTCGGAGTCTTCACTGGGGATCTCCTCTTCAGATTCGTCGGTGTCCATCGGTTCGGCTTCGTCGACCTCCATTGGCTCCACCACCGGGTCCTCCACTACTGGCTCATGATCTACACCTCCTAACTCCTCATCCTCGGCAGGCTCGTACCAAGCGAAAGGACCTATGGCTTCCTCCGAATCCATCTCGGAATCCACGACCTCACCACTCGGGCACTGCGGGTCGAGTTGGCCCTCCATGGTGAACGGGATATCCATAGTACGGAGGGGTCCATGCTCCTCTCCAAAACGATCCAGGAAGCACCAGGCTACATACTCATGAATTTCGGGATGTGTCGTGCCTACGTCTACAGTTATCATAGCATAATGCCTCAAGTATACTTCATTGTTCCCCACCGGATATTCAACCATATTATGCTCATACTCTAAGGGGATCCCAAAACGAATCGGAATAGCCGGTCGGTTCATGGGCGCGGGTCTGAAAGGTTGGGTTATAAAAACCGTGAGATACATCTCAGTGAATGAAAAACTCCTAAACCTAAATTAGGCTAACATGCATCTCCTGACGGGAAAAAGATTCATATACACACAAGAATGACTTAGGCCCGTAGGCCCAAATCGGCATTACAATGACCCTGCAGGTTAGACAATCCCGTAATATCGCATTTCACAATCAACACTCTCGATTAAGCGTACGTCACACGCATACTCAAAACTCTTTAATGCTAGTTCCGAGTAAAGATCACCGAATCGCATAATTCCACACACTGTCTCATGCTTTCACATACGTGCTAATGCCGTTAACGGTTATGCTTGCAATTTAACTCATATGGCACTATGTATCACACGTTAACCATTCACTTTATTAACTCGACCTGAAGGCCCGATCCGAAGATCAATCACAACACTCCGTGGCCAGCGTAAAGACGCCCCAGACCCAGTGTCTCTAGCCCGCGTCCTTACGCATCAGGCGCAACACCGATCTCCTTACGAACCAGAGCCCGCGTAAACGCATCAGGATGGTCGTCATCCGGACGTACCGGGCATCGTCCTGCTCCAAAGTGCATGAGGACGGCACACCCCGCGTAAACGCATCAGGGCGAAAGTGATCACACATTCACACAACCGGTTTTATCTGAACCCCGCGTAAACGCATCAGGGCATAATTAGGTGATCACGATTCATGGCATACATGCATTTTCACATGATTTCCACAATGCTTCATACTCAGCAAGCGTAATGCGTAGCCATGCAATTTCGCACGCGAATGTTGGTGCAATGTACCATGGCATAATGTCCCACATAATTCAATGTCACAAATTCAAATTCCATGCTCCACGTCATATGCCTAATTAGCCCAAATCAATACCACGGGGCGTCACATGTGAATTTGGCAATTACGACGTACCCGGACATTATGACGTACATTGACAAGTTCCCAATCACATTCCACAATGGTCGGTTCACACGTGCAGGCGACATGTTAGACCCAATTCGTCACAATTGAACATCCGACACACAATTCAACCACCCCGGCAATCCCGGCACTCCAATTCATTTAATTCTTCGAACTATCGTTAGGTCGGCCATTAATTCCCGATGTGGACAGCAGCTATTTTTCATCATGCCGACCTCTAATCCGCTTCAAATTTATATTTCGTCGCCTACCATTGATTTCCCGACACCCTCTACTAACACATAAATTCATACGAGGTCTAATCGACAATAGTCCAATATCAATCACACCCTAGGCCCGCTAAAACGCATTATTGTCCTAATTAGGGTTTAGAGGTTATCACCCACCAAAGTCCGAGCTCGGGCGACGGGGAATGGCGGCCGATCACCGGTAAACGGTGGAACCGGCGGCACAAGTCCCAAGGGAGCGACGGCTAGCGGCGGTCCGGCGGTTCACAGCAACCACGGGCGGTGGTACACGGCCGGCGGGGCTGCTGTTCACGGCGGTGGCGCGCGAGCAGCGAGCGTTCCGGCGACGACGCGGCGGTGGTCGCTCGGTCTCTACGACGGCGGTCTGCTCCGGCGAAAGGGGCGGAACAGGGAGCGTCGGAGGGAAATAGAGAGGGACGGCTAGGGAGCGATGGTGGACAGCCACCACGGCGGCGGCGAACGGCAGCGTGCAGCAGCGAACGGTTCCGGCGGTGGTTTACCTCTGCATGCAGCCGCGGAGAGAGAAGAGAGAGAGAGAGAGGGACGACGGCGACAAGGGCTAGTGGCGTGGACGGCCACGACGGAGGCGACCGGCGACGGCGTGCAGCGGCGAGCGGCTCCGGCGGTGGCTCAACCGTGCATGCAGCCGCGTCGGAGACGAGGGAGAGGGGGAACGGCGGCGAGCTGGCGGCGCGGCTGGTCCGGCGGTCCACCTTGCTGCATGCAACCGGGAGGGAGAGGGACGGCGGCCCCCGGCGAGCGACGACGGGCTCGGCGGTGCACGGCGGCGGCCTTGGCGGACGGTTAGCTCGTTCCACCTTGGCTGACCGGTGCCAAACCCTTCTGCATGCAGCCGGAGAGGAGGGAAGAACGGTGAGGGAAGGAGGGAGATGGCGAGGGGGCGACGGGCTTCACGGCGGCTTCACCGGCGGACGGGAGGTTCCGGCGGAGGCTGCGGCGGCGTGAGGCCAGAAGGGAGAGAGAGACGCAGACGGGATGGAGAGAGGGAGAGGGGAACCGGCGAGAGAGAGAGAGAGAGAGAGAGAGTGTGTGTGTGTGTGTGAGTGAGAGAGAGTGGGTTATAGAGAGTGAGAGGAAGATGAAGAGTTTTGGGGGAAAATGATTGGGTTCATGGGGAAGGGTAAGAGGTTGAGTGGGGGATTTGCTCAAATCATGATGCATGGGGAAGGGGGTGTTTGACAAGTGTCACACCCCCACTAGAAGGCAAAAATCGGAATTCCAAGGGTCACGGGGGCAAAACGGTCCTAAAATTCCGGTACCGGGTCGGTTCGCCAAAAATCAACTATACACGGCCTATATACCCCTGGCCAGCTTAATTTGACGTCGTCCTACCAAACTCATTCCCACAATCCTCGAAAATTGACTTCGAAGTCCGGACTAAATTCCACAATCGAATTTATCAATTTCACATTTTCCAATTCTCTTACTAACGGGTGGCCGTTCAGGATTTACGCGTATCGACTTCGGTTGCCAGAATCGCGACGAGCTCGATTGTCGAGAGACGAGAGGAATTATCGCTAGTTCCGAGGACGCGATCATCCGGCTCGAGTTCCGAAGATCGGTCCATACTGGCCCAAAATATTTCCTCGTCATCTTTTAAATCGGCTTAATTCCCGATCGGCCCTTGGTCCACGTATCTATTCCCAGTTGGCCATTCCCATTTGGTCAGTATCCCGAGAGTGATCGGCTCCGGGCGAGACTCATGAAAATGAAATTTCGAATAATACTCGCTTTATTCATTCCAGCGACTGAGTCGAATTTTGGGATGTTACACCCTCACCCTCTCGCCATACTCTCTCTCTCTCTCGTCGGTGACTACGACGCCGGGACGCCGCTGCCCTCCGAAGTCGCGCCGTCGCTATCCACCGCCGAGACCCCATCCACCGTGTGCCGCCGTTTGCAGCTGATGTCCGCACCGCTCAGCCACTCGTCCGCCCTCTCTTGCCATGAGCCGACAATCCCGCCGACCGTGAGCTGCCGCCGTGGTTGCTGTGGACTACCGGCCGCCGCTTGCCATCGCCCCCTTGGGAATTGTGCCGCCAGTTCCACCGTTCGCCGGTGATCGACCGCCGTTCCCCATCGCCCGAGCTCGGATTTAGGTGGGTGTAAACCTCTAAACCCTAATTAGGACGATTATGCGTTTTAACGGGCCTAGGGTGTGATTAATAGTTGATTAGTGTCGATTAGGACTTGTATGAATTTATATGTTATTAGTGGGTGTCGGGAAATTATTGGTGAGTGACAAAATGGAATTTAGAGGTGGATTAGAGGCAGAAATGAGGAGGAATAGCTGCTGTTCACATTGGGATTTGATGACCTATTTAACGACAGTTCGAGGATTGGATTGATTAGAGTGCCGGGATTGCCGGGATGGTTGAATCGTGTGTCAACTTGTTCAACCGTGATGAGTTGGGTCTACCATGCCGTGTGCTCGTATGACCGACCGTTGTGGAGTGCGATTGATGATTTGTTAATGTACATCATAATGCCCAAATACGTCATAAGTGCCAAATACGCATGTGATGCCCTATGGTGTTGGTTGGGCTAGTTAAGTATATGACGTGGATTGTTGAGCATGAATTCGTGGCATTGAATTGTGTTGTACATTGTGGAACATTATGCTCGTGGTACATTGCACCAACATTCGTGTGTGAAATTGCATGGCCACGCATTATGCATATCGAGTATGAAGCTTGTGGAAATTGTGCGAGAATGTGTGTATGCCATGGACATGTGATCACTTAATTATGCCCTGATGCGTTTACGTGAGGATCAGATAAAACCGGTTGTGTGAATGTGTGATCACTCTTCGCCCTGATGCGTTTACACGGGGTGTGCCGTCCTCATGCACTTTAGAGCAAGACGATGCCCGGTGTGTCCGGAAGACGACCATCCTGATGCGTTTACACGAGCTCTGGTTCGTAAGGAGATCGGTGTTGCACCTGATGCGTGTTGACACGGGCTAGAGATACTAGGCCTGGGGCGTCTTTACACTGGCCACGGGGTATTGTGATTGGCCTTCGGGTCGTGATCTTCGAATCGGGCCTTCGGGTCGAATTAACAGAAATAACAAACACATGTGATGCATAGTGCTTGATTATGTAATGGAATATGCTGGGCATGGTATGGAACGTGTCTAAGCGGATTCTATTTTATAATCGGAACACGAACGGAATCTTAGGCCGGAATGCCGTATAAGTTAAATAATGAGCATGGCAAGGTAGTGGCATTGCATGCATATGAATACATGAGTCAGCGTGTGAAATTATGCGATTTGGTGATCTATATTTTGAACTGACACTAAAGGTTTTGAGCATGTGTATGACGCACGTGTGACTGGGAATGTCGCGTATGTGACATGATATTATTGGTCTATCTAACCTGCAGGGTCAATGGAAATGTCGATTTGGGCCTATGGGCCTAAGTCATCCTTGTATGCGTGATTTTATTTTCCCGTCAGGGGATGCATGTTAGCCTAATTTAGGTTTAGGGGTTTTTCACTCACTGAGATGTGTCTCACGGTTTTTATAACCCAACCTTTTAGACCCACGTCCATGACGACGCCAGCTATCCCGGTACGTTTTGGGATCCCCGTAGAGTTTGACCATACTATGACTGCACATCCTGTAGGGAACGGGGAGGTGTACTTGAGACATTATTCTCTTATAGGAGTAGACGTGGGTACGACACATCTTGAGACGCATGAATATGTAGTATGGTGCTTCCGTGACCGTTTTGGAGACGAATATGGACCCCTCCGTACTATGGATGTCCCGTTTACCGTAGAAGGCCAGTTAGATCCACAGTGTCCGAATGGTGAGATCGTGGATTCTGACATGGGTTCGGAGGGGAGTATGGGTTCTTTCGGTTTGTATGAGGTTGCCGAGGATGAGGTGCTAGGAGGTGTAGACTACGAGCCAGTAGTGGAGG
Source organism: Syzygium aqueum (assembly GCA_031216185.1). Lineage (NCBI taxonomy): Eukaryota > Viridiplantae > Streptophyta > Magnoliopsida > Myrtales > Myrtaceae > Syzygium > Syzygium aqueum. The sequence goes on from CM062237.1 coordinate 915,855, forward strand.
ACCCGGTTGTGGAGCCAATGGAGGTCGACGAAGCCGAGCCGATGGATACCGAGGAGGAGAATTCCAGCGAAGACTTAGAGTTACCAGAGAGCTCCACAGAGTCCGAGGATTTCGATCCCGACTGGGCGCCTTAGGCTAGATGTAGTCATGGTTATGAGGGTAGTCACTTTTTGAAATTTGACCCTCTCTTTTGTTGCGGTTGGCCCCCTGGGCTCTTAGTCCTCTTTGACCTATGTCGGTAGTACTCTTTGTTGCACCCTCTTTTCTATTACTGTTTCAAGGAATGTTGTAAGGATGTTTCTAATGGTTCTTGTTGTGGATGTGTACATTGCCTAAGTATTCCTTATGTTGCTTCCCTGGTTCTTGTAATTACTTAGTATGGGTGTTAAATTTTTGTTTCCGCATGTGCTTTATGTTTTGTAATGGGAAATGGATCGACGACGACACGTCCTGGGGCGTCGTACTATATCGACCTCCGAGCGGGGTGTCGTGTGCCGTGGAGTTCGGGGCGTGACAGTGATAACGAAGATGTTGCAGCTCAGCGTATAATTAAAAGAAGGTATCCTTCTTATAATTCAACCAATACAAGTCCTATGCTTTGTTTATCGATGAGTTTTGATGATGCCAAACAATTTAGAGAAGCTATTGTGAGGGACTCAATCACTCATCAAAGGAATATCAAATTTACTAGAAATGCCGAGGATTATGTTAGAGCAATATATACACAAGCTAATTGTTCATGGAAGGTATATGGTGCATTGAGTAAGAAGACCGGGTCATTCCAAATTCGGTCACTTCAGGAGGAGCATAACTATGGCATTGTATTTGACAACAAAAGAGTGCCTAGTGCGTGGTTGGCTAAGCAGTTCTTTAACACCATTATGACTATGCCAGAAATTAGGACTTCTCAATTGAAACAGTTAGTGAAAGAGCAAGTAGGTGTGAATGTGTCAAAGAATCAATGCAAGAGGGCTAAGTCTAACGTCGTGAGAACATTGACGGGTGCATACAAAGAAGAATACTCTCAGATTTGGGAGTATTGTAGGGAATGTAGGCTTCAAAATCCACTCAGTAGAATTCATGTAGAAATTGTGGAGAAGCCATTGTTTGATCATGGGACACAATTTGGTAGAATGTACGTATGCTTCGATGCATGTAAAAAAGGGTTTTTAGCTGGCTGCAGAAGAGTGATAAGGTTAGATGGTTGTTTTTTGAAGGGGTTATGCGAAGGAGAGCTATTGGCTGCCATTAGGAGAGATGGAAACAACCAAATGTTTCCATTAGCATGGGCTATTGTGAAGATAGAAAACAAGGACACTTGGTCCTAGTTTTTGAAGAATCTGATGGCTGACCTTAGCATACATGATGAAAGAGGTTGAGCATTCATAAGTGACCAACAAAAGGTAATGTCACTAATCTATTGTATTTTTAATATCATTTACATATTGTTGCTTACATATGTTTGTTGGTTTTGTAGGGACTTGTCCCGGCAATTGCTGAGTTGATGCAATATGCTGAGCACAGAATGTGTGCTCGGCATATATATGCAAATTGGACAAAGAAGTACAAAGGTGATCAACTGAAAAAGGCAATTCTGGCAATTCGGGTCGACATAAATTGGACGATGTCGATATTATTGTGGCCAGCATCGATATCGCCGCGTCGCTCGGCAGCTCCGCCCGACACTGCCTTCCTCCCCTCCCGAGCGCGCGAGCTCAGTTCACCGTCGCTCGCCGCCGCGTCCGGCGAGTCCCAACCATCGTCCAGTCGTCCGCGCAGCTCCCTAGCACCGTCCCGACATCTAAGCGTCGTTGTCGTCGCCGCTGAGTGCCCCCTAGCCACACCACCTGCCTCAGCCATCTTCCTCTTCTTCCCTTTGGCTTTCTGCCGTTCGCCGCCGCTCGCCGTCGCTCCAGCCGGCCAGCTTGACACCACCCGACTCCACCAGCAGCCGCTCCATCGTCGCCGATTCTCCCCTCTCCTTCAACCTCGATCTCTCTCTCCCTCACCCTCACCCTCCGGCTCACCCTTTTCCCCCCTTTTTCAGCTTGCCGCCGCCGCCAATCGCCGCCCCGGCCAGTCAGCCAGCACAGGCCCTAGCTGGCTCATCGCGCACTCGATCAAGCCGCGCCCATCGCCACGCCTGTGCCAACGCCCGCGCCCGTGCCAAAGCCCGCGCCCGTACCCATCTCCTACGCTCGTCCTAGTGCCCGTCGCCATGCCCAGCCGTGATCGAGAATTTTTCCCATGGCCAACCACCATGCCTGCGCGTCTGCTGAGTCCACACTGTTCACTCGGGCCATTTTAGGCCAGAGTCGACTTTTCCTGGGCCAAACTTAGGTATGTGACTTCCTAAATCCTACCTAGTATTTTGGATATTTTATAGACTTGTCTCGAGTTAGAATGGCTAGGGCGTGTTTCAATTAAATTGTATTGTGATATAACTGTGCTATTTCAATTGGATAAAATAATATGCTTGATTTGGGTGATCGTACGTGGCCGGCTTGAATGTCAAGTTTGTGCATTGAGGTGGCGAATTGTGAATTTGACTGAGTTGTGAATATGGGTTGTTTGATGCAATTGGCGTGAAATTGATGGAATTGAATGGCGTGTGCTTGCCTGTCGATTTTAAGACCAGATCGATGGGAGGGCTACGGACTTAGGACGTGTTGATGGCGGTCCGTGTGAAAGCATGAATGGCCGATGTGCCAATTGGATGCGGGCTTGAGAAGTGTTGACGGTGGCCCGTTAAAGGTGTATTAGACGGGGACGTGTTTACGTCGATCACTGGAATTGATTGAATAGTATGGCTTGGGAAGTGTTGACGATGGCCACTGGAATTGATTGTGTCACGCCCTGACCTCCACGGCACGCGACACCCCGCTCGGTGGTCGGAATAGTACGACGTCCCAGGACGTGTCGTCGTCGACCCATTTCCCATAACAAATCATAAGGCGCATGTGGAAGCAAAAATTTAAAACACCCGTACAAGTAAACATGAGAGCCAGGGAAGCAATACAAGGAATACCTAGGCAACGTACACATCCATAACAAAAACCGTCAGAAACATCCTTACAACCTTCCGAGAAACAACAAGAGAAAATAGGGTGCCACAAAAAGTACTGTCACATGAGTCAAGAGGGCTAAGAGACAATGGGTCCAACTGCTACAAAGGAGAGGGTCTGAAAGCCAAAAAGTGTCTGCCCTCACAAAAAGACTAAGCCTAGCCTAGGGCGCCCAATCCGAATCAGAGCCATCGAACTCTGATGAGCTCTCGGGTATCTCTGAATCTTCGCTGGGAATTTCCTCTTCGGACTCTTCGATATCCATCGGCTCGGCTTCGTCGACCTCCATTGGCTCCACCACCAGGTCCTCTACTACTGGCTCGTGGTCTACGCCTCCTAGCTCCTCGTCCTCAGCAGCCTCGTACCAATCATAAGGACCTATAGTCTCCTCTGAATCCATTTCAGAATCCACGATCTCACCACTCGGGCACTACAGATCTAGCTAACCATCTATGGTAAATAGAACATCCATAGTACGGAGGGGTCCATATTCGTCTCCAAACGGTCACGGACGCACCATGCTACATATTCATGAGTCTCAGGATGTGTCGTACCTACGTCTACACTTATCAGAGAATAATGCCTCAAGTACATCTCCCCATTCCCTACAGGATGTGCAGTCATAGTATGCTCAAACTCTACGGGGATCCCAAAACGTATCGGAACAGGTGGCTTCGTCATGGACGTGGGTCTGAAAGGTTGGGTTATAAAAACCGTGAGACACATCTCAGTGAGTGAAAAACTCCTAAACCTAAATTAGGCTAACATGCATCTCTTGACGGGAAAATAAAATCACACACATGATGACTTAGGTTCTTAGGCCTAAATCGATATTCTTAATGACCCTGCAGGTTAGGTAAACCAATAATATTATGTCACCTACACAGCCTTCCTAGTCACATGTGCGTCATACGCATGCTCAAAATCTTTAGTGTCGATTCAAAATATAGATCACCGAATCGCACAATCTCACATGCTGACTCATGCATCCATATGCATGCAAATGCCACTACCTTGCCATGCTCACTATTTAATTCATACGGCATTCCGGCATAAAGTTCCGTTCATGTCCCGATTATAAAATAGAATCCGCTTGAACACGTCCTATACCATGCCTCGCCGATTCCATTGCATAATTAGGCACTATGCATCACACGTAATTCTTCATTCTGTTAATTCGACCCCAAGGCCCGACCCGAAGGCCCGATCCGAAGACCATGACCCGAAGGCCCGACCCAAAGGTCACGATCTGAAGACCAATCACAACACTTCGTGGCCGGCGTAAAGACGTCCCAGGCCCAGTGTCTCTAGCCCGCGTAAACGCATCAGGTGCAACACCGATCTCTTTACGAACCAGAGCCCGCGTAAATGCATTAGGATGGTCATCTTCCAGACGTACCGGGCATCGTCCTGCTCTAAAGTGCATGAGGACGGCATGACCCGAAGACCACGACCCGAAGGCCTTAGGTGATCACACGGCACACTGCCAATTTTTATCTGAACCTGGCGTGGAACGCATCAGGCAATTAGGTGATCACAAGTCCATGGCATACACGCACTCTTGCACAGTTTCCACAAGCCTCATACTCGGCATGCATAATGCGTGGCCATGCAATTCGCACACGAATGTTAGTGCAATGTACCACATCATAATGTCCCACACAATTCAATTCCACAATCTCATATTCAATGATTCACGTCATATGCTTAATTAGCCCAATCAACACCACGGGGCATCGCATGCGAGTTGGCACTTATGAGGTATTCGGCATTATGATGTACATTGACAAATCACCAATCACATTCCACAACGGTCGGTCACACGAGCATGCGATATGGTAGACCCGAGCCATCACGATTGCCAAACCGACACACAATTCAATCACCTCGGCAATCCCGGCACTCCAATCAATTCAATCCTCAAACTACCATGGAATTGGCCGTCAAAACCCAATGTGGACAGCAACTAATCCTCATCATTTCGACCTCTAATCCACTTCTAATTTCTGTTTTGTCACCTACCAATAGTTTCCCGATGCCCACTAATAACATACAAATCCATATAAGCTCTAATTAACACTATCCGACTAGTAACCACGCCCTAAGCCCGTTAAAACGCATAATCGTCCTAATTAGGATTTAGAGGTTTACACCCACCTAAATCCAAGCTCGGGCGACGGGGAACGGCAGCCGATCGCCAGTGAACGGTGGAACCGGCGGCATACTTCCCAAGGGAGCGGCAGCCGGCTGTCCACAGCAGCCACGGGCGACGGCTCACAATCGGCTGAATTATGAGCTCACGGTGAGGAAGGGCGGCGAGCGGCGCGGACGGCTACTGCCCCGGCGGCGCACGGTGGACGGCGGCCTCAGTGGCGGACGGCGACGGCGTGACGATGGAGGGCGGCAGCGTCCCGACGTCCTTGGCACCAGCGAGAGGGGGACAGAACAGTGAGAAGCGGGGGAAAGAACGGCTCGGTGAGGTCGGCAATGGTGGACATCGAGTGGTCCAGTAGCGGTGAGCAGCTCCGGTGGTGGCTCAACCGTGCATGTAGCCACGTCGGAGAGGAGGGAGAGAGAGGGACGGCGGCGAGCTGGTGGTGCGGCTGCTCCGACACCCACCCAGCTGCATGCAATCGAGAGAGAGAGAGAGAGATGGTGGAAGGAGAGCAGCGGCGGCGGCCATGGCGAGCGGCGGCCGGCGGTGCTCCTTGGCGTGGGGTGGACGATCAGCTTGCTCCTCCTTGGCTGACCAGCGCCTTTCCCCTCTGCATGCAGTCGGAGAGGAGAGGAACGAAGGGGAAAATGGAGAGGAAAGGAGAGGGTCAGCAAGGGCGACAGCGGTGGACGGCGGCAGCCTTGGCGGAGCGGCGATGAACCCGACGGAGGCGCGGCTGAGCTGGGCTCAGCATGAGGCATTGACCGATCGAGGATAGCGAGAGAGAGAAAGAGAGGGATAGTCAATTGGTGGTGGTGAGGCGAAAGGGAGTGGTGCATGGCGGTAGCACCGGCGGGCGGTGGTTCCGGCAGACGGCGAGCGGCGATGTGAGGTCGAGAGAGAGAGAGCTCGCGGGAGAGGAGAGGGAGAGGGAGTGGCCGGCGTGAGGGAGAGAGAGGAGGGAGAGAAAGGTGAGGCGAGAGGTGATGATGATTGCATGGGGGAGCTCAAAGGTTTTGGAAGAAATCTTGGACAACCATGATGGCTTGCATGGGAAGGGCTAGAGTGACAAGTGTCACACCCTAGGGCTAGGTCTAGAAACCCTAAAATTCGAAATTCCAAGGGGCAAAAGGGTAAAACTAACATTAAGTTTCGGTACCGAGTCGAATCGCCAATTTTCGACCATATGAACCCTATACACGAGTGGCCAGCTTAATTTGACGTCGTCCTTACAAAAATCATCCCGTGATTCACGAAAATTAGTCCCGAAATCCGGATTAAATTTCACGATCGAATTTGCCGAATTTCCAATTTCCAAATCTCTCACTAACAGGCGGCCATTTAGGATTCACGCGTATCGACCTCGGGTTGTCCAAATCGCAGCAAGCTCGATTGTCGAGAGAGCAAGAGGAATTATCGCTAGTTCCGATGACATGAGCGTTCGGTTTAGAAGATCGATCACACTAGCCCAAAATACTTCATCGTCATTCTCCTAAATCAGGCTTAATTCGCGACCGGGTCCATGGTCCACATACCTGTTCCTAATTGGCCAATCCCATTTGGTTAGTATCCCGAGAGTGATCAGCTCCGAGCGAGACTTACAAAAAATGAAATATCGAATAAGACTCGTTTTATTCATTCCAGAGATTGAGTCGAATTTCGGGATGTTACAGATTGAATGGTATGGCTTGGGACGTGTTGACGACGGCCATTGGAATTGATCGAATTGTATGGCTTGTATGCCTATGAGACCGGACTTGAGACGTATTGACGGTGGTCCGTGAGAGGAAAGTTGGTGGGACACATGTGCGCGATGTGATTGATTGGATTGGCTAAATGTATGTGTGGTTGCTTGGTTAGATTGGTTGAATGCGAGCGGAAGTGTGTATGCCGAGTGATTGTGATATGGTGGTGAACTATTCTTGCATTATCATGTTCGGACTAATATGCAGGGTTGGCTCGTGATTTGAGGTGTGGTAAGCTTATCGTGTGAAATTGGTTGTGTTGTTTGGTGATTTACATGTTAGACTTGTCTGGGTACGCATTAGCCTAGGTGGGGTATAGGGTGTTGCTTATTGAGACTCGTTCTCACGGTTATTATATAACTATTTTCAGATCCCCGCCCTTGAGTATGGCACCACCTAGGCGTTTTGGGTTCCCCATGCATATGGTGTATGAGGATAACGAGTACCCGGGTCTGAACCTGAGCGAGGCATATATTAGGCATCGCACTTATGTTTGGGTAGATGTGGAACGAGATGAGCTGGAGTGCCACGACTACTTGGCTTGGACCCATAGGGTCTGGTTGGTGAACTTAGGGCCAATTCGAGGTTTTAAAGGGTTGCGACACACTAATAAGAATGCAGTCAATTGGGAGCCTTAGGACAAGTTCACTCACGATGGTGAGGTGTCAAATCCCGACAGTCCTCCTGTGAACCCCGGTCTAGTACTGTAACATCCCGAAATTCGACTCGATCTCTGGAATGAATAAAACGAGTATTATTCGATATTTCATTTTCGTAAGCCTCACCCGGAGCTGATCACTCTCGGGATACTGACCAAATGAGAATGGCCAACTAGGAATAGATACGTGGACCACGGACCCGGGTCGCGAGTTAAGCTTGATTTAGAAGAATGACGAGGAACTATTTTGGGCCGGTGTGAACCGATCTTCCGAACCGGACGGTCGTGTTATCGGAACTAGTGATAATTCCTCTCGTTCTCTCGACGATCGAGCTCGCTACGACTCAGACGGACCGAGGTCGATACGCGTAAATTCTAAACGGCCGCTCGTTAGTGAGAGATTTAGAAAATTGGGAATTCGACAATTCGATCGTGAAATCCAATCCGGACTTCGAGACCGATTTTCATGAATCCCGGGATAGTTTTTATGAGGACGACGTCAAATTAAGCTGGCTATATGTGTACAGGACTTGTACGGTCGAAAAATTAGCAATTCGACCCGGTACCGGAACTTTATGTCGGTTTTGCCCCTATGCCCTCTCTAATTCCGAAATTTTGAATTCCTAAACCTAGCCCTAGGTGTGACACTTGTCACCCTAAGTCTTCCCCATGCAAGTCATGATTTGCACCAAGATTTCACTCTACCTCTTCCTATTTCCCATGCACCTAATCATTCTCTTTGTCTCTTCATCTTCTTCTCTCTCTCCCCCTAGTCTTTCTCTCATTCTCTCTCTCTCACCCGCCGGCCACTCTCTCCCCTCTCCCGTCTGCGCCTCTCCTCCTCTCGGCCACACGCCACCACCCACAGCCCGCCGGAACCGCCACCAGCCAGCACCGCCGCCGCTGCACGCCGTCGCCCCCTTGCCATCCTCTCCCCCGTCTCTCTCTCTCTCTCTCTCTTCCTCGGCTGCATGCAGGAGAGTGTGGCGCCGGTCAGCCACGGAGGGACAAGCTGACCGTCCGCCAAGGCCGCCGCTGAGCACCGTCGACCGCCGCTCGCCGTGGCCACCGTCGTCCTCTCTCCGGCCGTCTCTCTCTCCCCCTCTCGGTTGCATGCAACAAGGCAGGTGCCGGAGCAGCCTCGCCACCAGCTCACCGCCATTCCCCGCTCTCCCTCTTCTCCGGCGCAGCTGTATGCACGGCTGAGCCACCGCCGGAGCCGCTCGCCGCTGCACGCCGCCGTCCGCCGGTTAGCCACACCACCAGCCCTCGCCGTCTCTCTCTCTCTCTCCCTGTTTTCCCCTCCGCCTCTCCCTGTTCCGTCCCCCCTCACCGGAACAGACCACCATTCGCCGAGACCAAGCCAGCTCCGCCGCGCCGTCGACGGGCCGCTCGCTGTCCGCCGCTGCCGCCGTCCACCGCCGCGAGCAGCAGCCGTCCGGAGGACGTCCAGCAGCTCGTCCGTCGTCCCCTCTCCGCGAACAGCAGCCCTTCGGCCGTGCACCGCCGCCCGAGGTTGCTGTGAACCGCCGTCCACCGCCGCTCGCCGTCGCCCTTGGGATTTGTGCCGCCGGTTACACCGTTCACCGGTGATCGGCCGCCATTCCCCGTCGCTCGAGCTTGGAATTAGTTGGGTGAAAACCTCTAAACCCTAATTAGGACGATAATGCGCTTTAAAGCGGGCCTAGGGTAGGTTGGTTAGTCGATTAGCGTTAATTAGGACTCAGGTAAATTTGTGTGCCATTAGCGGGTGTCGGGAAACAACTAGTAGGTGACAATGCATGAGTTAGAAGAGGATTAGGGGCTGATATGAAGTGAATTAGTTGCTGTCCATGCCGAGAATTTAACGGTCCAATTAACGGAAATTTGTGGATTAACTTTATTGGAGTGCCGGGATGGCCGGAATGATTGGATTGCACGTCGGTTTGATAATCATGTTAAATTGAGAATACCCCGTCGCATGTTCGTGTGATCGATAATGTGGAATGTGACTGATGAGTTATCAATGTACGTCATGAGTGCCGTAATCACATGTGGTGCCCGAATTAATGGATTGGGCTGACTGAGCATATGACGTGAATCTTTGATCATGATAAGTTGGCATTGAATTGCTTGGACATTCTGCCGTGGTACATTGCACCAACATTCGTGTGCGGAATTGCATGGCTACGCATTATGCATGCCGAGTGTGGGGCTTGTGGAAATTGTGCGGGAATGCGTGTATGCCATGGACATGTGATCACCTAATTATGCCCTGATGCGTTTACGCGGGGTTAAGATAAAACCGGTTGTGTGAATGTGTGGTCACCTTCGCCCTGATGCGTGTACGCAGGGTGTGCCGTCCTCATGCACTTTGGAGCAGGACGATGCCTGGTACGCCCGGAAGACAACCATCCTGATGCGTTTACGCGGGCTCTGGTTTGTAAAGGAGATCGGTGTTGCGCCTGATGCGTAAGGACGCGGGCTAGAGACACTGGGCCTGGGGCGTCTCTACGCTGGCCACGGAGTGTTGTGATTGGTCTTCGGACCGGATCTTCGGATCGGACCTTTGGGTCGGGCCTTCGGGTCGAGTTAATGAAATAAATGGTTAACATGTGGTGCATAGTGTCTGATTATGCGATGGAATCCGCTGGACATGGTATGGGACGTGTCTAGGTAGATTCCATTCTATAATCGGAACACGAATGGAAATTTGTGCCGGGATGCCATAGGAGCTTGATTGTCGGCATGGCAAGTTAGTGGCATTTGCATGCATATGAATGCATGAGTTAGTGTGCAGAATTGCGTGACTCGGTGATCTCTACTCGGAACTGTCACTAAAGATTTTGAGCACACGTGTGGCGTACGCATGGTTGAGAGTGCCGCTTGTGAAATGTAATATTATGGGAATGTCTAACCTGCAGGGTCAGAGATATGCCGATTTAGGCCTACAGGCCTAAGTCATTCTTATTTGTGTTTGGTTTATTTTACCCGTCAGGAGATGCATGTTAGCCTAATTTAGGTTTAGGCGTTTTTCACTCACTGAGATGTGTCTCACGGTTTACATAAACCCAACCTTTCAGACCCACATCCGTGACCATGCCGGATCCCCCAGTGCGGTTCGGAATCCCCGTCGAGTTCGAGCATACTATGACCGCACATCCTGTGGGGAATGGGAAGGTTTACCGTAGGCATTTCACTTGGATAGGAGTAGACGTAGGTACGGGAAAGCAAGAGATCCACGAATATGTAGCATGGGTTTTCCGCGATCGTTTTGGGGAAGAGTACGGACCCCTCCGCACCATGGATGTCCCGTTCACTATGGAAGGCCAATTAGACCCGCAGTGTCCTAACGGTGAGATTGTAGATTCCGAGATGAGTTCGGATTGGGGCATGGGGTCCTATGGATTGTACGAGGGCGCCGAAGATGAGGAGCTGGGAGGCATGAACTACGAGCCAGCAGTTGTGGACCCGGTGGTGGAGCCGATGGAGGTCGACGGACCGGAGCCGATGGACACCGACGAATCTGAAGAGGAGATCCCCAGCGAAGATTCCAAGATATCCGAGAGCTCATCGGAGCCCGACGACTCCGATCCAGATTGGACGCCCTAGGCCAGGCTTAGTCGTTGTCTTAGGATAGACATCTTTTGGAATTCGGACCCTCCACATTTTGGCTGTTGATTCTCTTAGTTCCCAACCCTATGAACCCATTTAGCAGTACTCTCCTGGTTGCACCGTATTTCTATTATCGTTTTCTTTTGGAACAATGTAAGGATGATTCTGGTTGTTCTTAGTATGGATGTGTACGTTGCCTCGGTTCTCTTTATGTTGTTACCCTTGGTTCTCACATTTATTTTGTACGGGTATTCGTTATAAATTTTTACTTCCGCATGTGCTTTATATCTTACTTTGGGAAATGGGTCGACGACGACGCGTCCTGGGACGTCGTATCACATTCTTATCGACCGTCGAGTGGGATGTTGCGTGCCGTGGAGTTCGGGGCGTGACAAGTACCGATACCTGTCCCCGAGCCCGAACCTAAGCTAACATCGGAACCCAAGCCCGAGCTCGAAGAGGAGCCCATGGCGGTTGAGCAGGGAGAGGAGGAGGAGAACCCGATCGAGATTGACTCGAACTCAGAGTCAGAATCCTCAGGGTCCGATTCGGATTAGGTACCGTAGGGATGTTTAGGAGTAGGGTCAGAAAGCCTTTTGGTAGAGTCCCGTTTTGTGCTGTCAAAGCCTACCCAGCCACCTGTTCCTTTTTGATGACGAAGGTGGATTTAACCCTAGCAGCCTAATGTATGAATGTTGTGAATTCAAGTTAATGTCATGTGTGTTATTAAATTATGTTTGTTCTATCCCTTTGTCTTATTTTATTGTCTGGGTTGTTTTATTTCGCTTTCAATTGCGTAGTTCGTTTGGGTCAGCGACGTATCCTGGAGCATCGCGTTCATTATGACCGTCGAAGGGGGAGTGTCGCGAGCCCGTTGGGGTTCAGGGCGTGATACCCTCCGATCAATTCGGGCTTAGTCTCGCATAACCACGCCTCAAGACATTCCTCATGCATATACACCACAACACAATTCGCCATTCTAATGCGTCATAATATTCAAATTCAAAACACGAACTCACCACACTAGCCCGCCAATCCAACATTCAAGTTGGCCACATACAAAACATCAATTTCGCCCGCAAACGCCACGACAAACTAGCCATTGAACCCACCATAATTCAGCCACACAATCACCACAATATAGTCCACAACCTACCACATTCTAATCACAGCTCCATCCCTAACTTAGCCATTGAACTGCTACTAATCATACCCTAAACAAGTCTAATAATACCTATTATACTAAGTAGGGTTTAGGGAGTCACTTACCTAAATTTGGCTCGGGAAAAATTGGCCAAGGGCCCAAAATGGCTCGGGGGAAAAGTGACGGCATGGCGCGGCGCAGGGGTAACTGGCACAGTGGCCAGCAAAGTGCTTAGCCATGGTCGGGGCGCTCGGCACTACGCTCGGCCATGGCTGGGCACTCGGCCTGGCAAGCTAGCTGACTCGGCTACGGCTTGGGCAGGCGACCGGGTATGCTCAGGCAATAGGCTCGGCACTCGGCACGAGCAAGGGCAGCAACTAGCTACGGCTAGGATGGTCTGGCCAAGGCCTTAGACAATGGCTAAGCTAGTTGGCCACTGCCTAGGTAGTGGCCATGCAAGCTCGGCCGGCGAGCTAGCGACGGTAAGCTGGGTGAGTGGCAGCGCAAGGCGGATAGCGGGCGGTGGCTGAGCTGGTCCCGGTGAGTGGCGGTCGCCAGGAAATGGTGTGCCTTGCTGGGTGGCAACGAGCTTGGCCGGACCAAGGGGCGAAGCAGAGGTAGCCGCGTCATCGCCGGAGCAGCAAGGACGACGGCGGCTTGGGGGGAAAAAGGCTGGGGTGGTGGTGGCAAGCCGATGGGGGCAACGGCGTCCGGAACGGCGGTGCATAGCGGCATAGGCGAGGCGAAACAGGGGCGAGTCGAGGCGAAGGAAAATACGGGAAAGTGAAGGAGAGGGGGGTCGCAGAGGCGATGGTGAGGCCGGATTACGAGCTAATGGTCGGTAGTGAGCAGCCAAGAGAAGGAGCAGAAGCAGCAGCAGTGAAGGGGAAAAAGGAGGAAGAAGAGAAGAAGAAGAAAGAAGGAAAGAAGAAGAAAAAGAAAAGAAAAAGGAGGAGAGAGAGAGTTGCATAGGGGAAAGAGGAGAGGGGACGTGCATGGGGGGAAGGGGGGACGTGATCGGACAAAGGAAGAGAGAGAGAGAGGAAGTGGGAAAAGTCAATGCACTCGAGTGTGATCCGACGATCCTTGTTCAAACTTGAAATCGATCTAACGGCCCATGACAAACCCTAATTATAATTTAGAAAAAAGGGCCAAAACACTAACTAAAATAAATCCAGATGGAGGTCTACTAGTCCAAATCCGTACCTGGTCCAAATTTCACTTTTCATCAATCCCGGGCAATATCGATGCTGGCCACATTAATATCGACATTGTCCAATTAAATTCGTTACGAAACTCTAAGAAATCTGACACCAAAGTTCGGGCTCTCAATAACGGCCAAATTCGATCGAGTGCAATTCTAGCGAAAATCTCTAATTTAAAAATAAATCAAGAGTGATCAGTTCCGAATGAGATTTTATTATAAGCACATTGATGAAATATACGCTTTATAAATCCCAAAAATGGGTCGAAATTCGAAATGTCACAACTCTTCTCCCCTTACAAAAATTTCGACCTCGAAATTTACAACCCAATCCTAATTATTCGAACAAATGGAGGTATTGGTGTCGTATCAGCTCTTCACTTTCCCATGACGCACTTTCGGTTCCATGATTCTCCCAAATTACTTTAACCATCGGAATTGTCTTATTCACCAATACTCATTCCATTTTATCCTCGATCCTTACTGGCCTTTCCACTACGACACTCTGTCGTCCATATCTATTTTTTCATAATTCAGTACGTGGATTGGATCCGGTTCGTATTTCCTTAATATAGACACGTGAAACACATTGTGAACTTAGAACAAATTCAACGGTAGTGCGAGACGATAGGCCAAGGTGCCAATCCTTTCTAAGACCTCGAATGGACCCATGCACCTCGGGCTCAACTTTCCTTTCTTTCCAAATCGTGATAATCCTCTCATCGGCGATACTTTGAGGAAAACGTGGTCCCCCACTTGAAATTTCAAAGGCCTATGTCTCCGGTCTGCATAATTCTTTTGGTGGCTCTGAGCGGTCTTAAGCCTGTCCTAGATCACCTTGACTATTTCGATTGACTGCTGAACTAATTCTAGACCCGTGATACTCCTCTCACCAACTTCATCCTAGCAAACCGGTGTTTTGCAAGCTCTACCATACAACGCTTCAAATGGGATCATTCTGATACTCTGCTGATAGCTATTATTATAGGCAAATTCAACCAAATGCAACTGTTCCTCTTAACTACCCTTAAAATCCAATACACATGCCCGCATCATATCTTCCAAAGTCTGAATCGTCCTTTTAAATTGGCCATCCGTTTGGGGGTGATAGGCCGTGCTAAACTGTAACTTCCTTCCTAATGTCGTATGAAGACTTTTCCAAAAAGCAGCAGTAAACTTAGGATCACAGTCTGATGTAATCGTCACTGGCACTCCGTGAAGATGGACTATTTGTCGCACGTATATCTTGGCATACCTTTCCAAGGCAAAGTCTTTTCGCACCGATAGAAAATATGCTGGCTTTGTCAATCGGTCGACTACCACCCAAATTAAATTATGACTTTTTTCACTCCTTGGTAATCACATAACAAAGTCCATTGTGATATGTTCCTACTTCCATTCAGGGATGTCTAATGGCTGCAACATTCCACCCGGCTTACAATGCTGCGCCTTCACTTGTTGACATGTTAAACACTTAGCCACATGCTTGGCTACATCCACCTTCATGCCATTCCACCAATAATGCTATCGCAAATTATGATACATCTTCATACTACCCGGGTGAATACTGTAATTTCTACTGTGAGCTTTTGACAAAATCTCCTCCTTCAGTTCTGTATCACCGGGCATACACAGCCGTCGACGGAACTTCAAAATCCTATCCTTGGGTACCTGGAAGTCCGATTTCCTTTTTGTGACATCCATTTTTAGAGTCTTCTGAATTTTTGGGTCCGTCGATTTTAAAGCCTTAATCTTAGTCTGGATTTCCGGTTCAATCCTCAATGCTGCAAGCAGACTTGAGACATGACTCACTTCAAACTTAAACTTCGAATCCCGAACTCCCTTCGACAAAGTCCATTCCTTGACCATCATATGCGCAACGCTCGATTTCCGGCTAAGTACATTCACTACTTTATTAGCTTTTTTGGGATGATACATAATCTCGCAGTCATAGACCTTAAGGACTTCTATCCAACGACGCTGTCTCATGTTCAATTCTTTTCGGGAGAACAAGTACCTTAAACTTTGATGGTCCGTATAAATCTGAAATTTATCTCCACATAAGTAATGTCTCCAAATCTTAAGAGCAAATGTAATTGTGGCCAATTCTAAGTCGTGCATCTGATAATTCAACTCATGTGGTCCCAATTGTCGTGATGCGTATGTCACTACTTTTCTGTGTTGCATTAGCATGCATCCCAATCCCCTTAGCGACGAGTCACTATAGATCTCATAACCTTCCGGACCTGACGAGATTGTCAACACTGGTGCGGTCGTCAATCTCTACTTTAACTCTTGGAAACTCCTTTCACACTTATCTGTCCATTCAAACCTCGTCTCCTTCTTTAATAATCATGTCAACAATGTCGCTAATGCCGAAAACCTCTCCATGAAGCGTTTCTAATAACCTGCTAGGCCTAAGAAGCTTCGAACCTCGGTTACTATTGTTGGCCTCGGCTAAATCGTGACGGTTTCGATCTTTGTCAAATCCACTGCAATTCCTTCCCCGGATACCACTTGTCCTAAGAATGCCACTCGATGAAGCTAGAATTCACACTCGCTGAACTTAGCGTAGAGTGTATGTTCCCTTAAAGTTCGTAGAACAATTTCCAAATGTAACTCGTGCTCGGCAAAACTCTTCGAATATACCAGGACATCATCTATGAACATGATTACAAACTGATCTAGAAATTCCATGAATACCCTATTCATCAAATCCATGAAGGCTGCAGAGGTATTAGTCAATCCAAACAGCATCACCGTAAACTTGTAGTGTCCATACCTCGTCCTAAATGCCGTTTTTGGTATATCCTCCTTCTTAATCCTCAATTGGTGGTAACCCGTCCTCAAGTCAATCTTAGAAAATATTGATACTCCTTGCAACTGATCAAACAGGTCATCTATCCTTGGTAGTGGGTACTTATTCTTAATGGTTACCTGATTTAACTGTCTGTAGTCAATACACAACCCTCAAAGACCCATCTTTCTTTCTCACGAATAATAGTGGCGCTCCCTATGGAGACTCGCTCGGGCGGATAAAGCCTTTATCCAACAACTCCTGCATTTGGACCTTTAATTCCTTTAATTTTGACAATGACATCCTATAGGGCACTTTTCGAGATCGATTCTGTTCTTGGGGCCAACTCAATCACGAACTCCATTTCTCTATCAGGTGGCAATCCCGGCAATTCTTGAGGCAAGACATCGGGGAAATTGCGCACTACGGCTATGTCTTCTAGCCTCGGCTCTCTGGCCGTCGAATCAACTATAGTCACCAGAAATCCTTGGCACCCTTCGTCTAACAGCTTCATCACCTCAAGTGACGAGATCCAAGGGATCGAGGTTCCTCTTCGATTTCCCACAAACTCAAATTTAGGATGTCCAACCGAATTAAATTGGATCATCCTATTACTACAATCTATTACAGCTTTCTATTTAACTAACCAGTCCATTCTAACAATTAGATCAATGTCATACATAGCTAAAACCGTCAAATATATCCTTTCTTCCCTATCACCAATCACTATCTTACAATCAGAGCATCCAAATGCAATTAGCACTTTATCATTCAACGGAGTAGTCACACACAATATAACTTCAAGCGGTTTCAGCTCAATTCCAAGCAATTTAATGAACTACTCAGATTAAAACGAATGTGACGCCCCCGTATCAAATAAGCATATGCAGCATGATCACAGAGAGAGACCTTACATATGACCATGCCAGGCGCGTCCTCAGCTTCCCTTCTCACCATTGCATATACTCGTCCTTGGGTTGGTGGTCTATTTTGATTAGCCAGTTGGATAGCTCTAAATGGATTTCCATTTCGGGGCGGCGGTGGCAATAGTGCAGGTGAGCTAGCCTACCTGTTGTTAGGACAGTCCCTCATCTGATGGCCCCTTCTGCCACATCGAAAACACACTCCGCCCCTAATTGGGCAAGGTCCATTCCCGTGTCTCCCTCCACATAACCTACACGGGACGTTCTGAAAGCGATTCGGCTTCCTGATACTTCTTTGAACTGGAGCGACAAAACGATTATTTCCCGTCATAAGTCTCTTCCCCAAATGACAGTTGTCTCGAGTCGAGGCCTGCCGTGATCTAGAGGAGGTAGTCCGATCCATTAAATCATGCTCATTTGCCTAAGCCCGATCATATATCTCATAATAACTCCTCAGGTTTAGCGATATCATTTGACTGCGAAGGTCCGGCTTCAACCCGTCTTGGAACCTCCTGGCTTTGTCCATTGGGTCCTCTACCATTCTTAGGGAAAATTTGGACAGCCTTGCAAACTCGGCTTCATACTGATCTACTGATATCTGACCCCTGGCAAAGTCTCATGAATTCAACCAACTTCTGCTCTCGGGCACTTTCCGAGAAATACTTGCCATTGAAAGTCTCGGTAAAAATAGTCCAAGTCGGGGCAGTACCAGCGGGAAACACTTGACCTCTAGTGGCTTTCCACCATTCGCTTGCATTTTTCTAAAGCTGGTAGACTGCTAGGGTTACTTTTTCCGCTTCAGTGCATCCCAACACTTCAAAGGCTTTCTCTAGTTCTTCCACCCTTCGAGGTATAGCCTTAGTGTCGCCTCTCCCATCAAACCTCTGGGGCTTCAACTTCAGAAACTGTTCTACCAGCTTAGACATTGGTTTGTTTGTCTGTACTTGGCCCTCAGTGGGGTGCCCGCCATTCCCGTGGTTCCTATTGTTTCCATTGTTCCCATTGGCTCTGTTGGCGGTAGCGGCAACAACGGCCTCAGCGGCAGCAGCGACAATAGCATTTCGCAACTCTACCTATTAAAATCCTGACTTCTTGTAGTACCCTTAAAATTCCATCTACTCGGGGATCCTCTGCAACTCTAGCTTGCGGGGCCATAGGACATCAATCTCGACCTCGACTTCGACCTCTACCTCGATTGCTCATTATCACAGGATCTCACACCCACTTACCTGCTATAATTCCACTCGGGAATTAGAGACCTAGGCCAACTATATCAGTCTAAAGCCCTAGGCGGTGAATCACAACAACAATTCACTAAGCAAGCAGCCAATCATAACATCACTTAATCACTACCAACAGAGTTCGTGCGCTTACCTCAAGTCCTGATGCATCTGCACCTCACATATTATTGCATAAAATCACTCAGCATTCACAATTAAACGATCTGGGGTACGCATGGCACATGAGTCTCCTTAACTAGCTACCCCGAAGTCATTGCTCCTTATCACTCCAGCCTTTGACCAACTTAGATCGAGCTCACCTTGCTTTGATACCAAATCAACGGGTATGTCACGCCCTAAACCCCAACAGGCTCGCGACACCCCTTCGACGGTCGTATTGAGCGCGACGTCCCAGGATGCATCGCCGACCCGAACGAAACACTTGAAGACAAATACAAGCGAAAGCGGAAATCAAACAACCCAGACAATAAATAATGACAATATGGTAGTACTTGTACAAAACAATAAATTCATATCATTAGCTTGAGACCATAAAATTCATACAATAGGCTTCTAGGGTTAACATCCACCTTCATTATCAAAAAGGAATAGGTGATAGGGTAGGCTAGCTAGTTGCACAAAAAGGGCTCTACCAAAAAGGCTTCTAAGCCCAACACTCAAACGCTCCTACGGTGCCCAATCAGGATCAGACCCTGTAGACTCGGACTCCATATTAGCTTCGACCTCGATCGGCTCTTCTTCGGGCTCGAGCTCCATGGGCTTTCCTTCATACTCGGACTTAGAGGGTTCAACTACAAGTTCCGACTCCGGGTTAGGCTCCATCGGTTTCGGCTCCAGGTCGTGGTTTTCAGCGACAAACTCCGGATAGATGACTTCACTGTTGGGAGGGACAACTTCTATTGGGTCCCAGTCCCCAAGTCCTGCCACTAAGCCTCCTTGGGGAACGTCAAATCCTTGTATCGGCCCCACCAATTCCCTGTTCTTCTCTCGATACAACCAAGCCAAAAACATCATGGGTTTCCAGTTCACGGAGCCCACGTCTACATACACAACACTAGCATGACTATAGTACACCATGTTCTCTCCTAGCGGATACTCCGTCAACATGTGAACGATATGCAGGGTTATCCCAAAAAGCCGAGACGGCATGGTCAAGATCTAAGTCGGGGCTCTGAAATGGTTTATAATTCAACTATGAGAATAAATCTCAATAAGCAGACAACCTAAACCCCACTTAGGCCAATGCGTACCCAGACGAGTCTAACATACGACTAGCAGCTAACACATTCAAATCCACACAAACATGCTTACCTTGCCTTAAATCAAGTGCCAACTTTGCATATTAGTTAAATCACTATAACGCGATAATAACTCAAGAACATAACATAAACACTCAAGCGCCATATACACGCACATTCACCCAATTCAACCAAGCACATTTCGCATGTATGTCCAGCCACTTTCCACAACCCGCGTCAACACTCCTCAAGTCCAGCGCTCCGATCAATCTGGGCTTAGTCCCGCGTAATCACGCCTTATGACATTTCTCTTGACCCGCGTAACCACGCCTCAAGTCATTTCTTTCCTTTCTAGCCACACCCATGTAACCACGCCTCATGTAAGGACCTCGGCCACACCACGCTTCCGCTGCGCTACTCCTTGTGTAATATTGTCCGCTTTGGACACTAAGTCCTCACTGTTTTAAAACGCGTTACACAAGGGTTAGGGGCCAAGCCTTATAAGCAACCCCAGGACTCCCCCCCTAAGCGATGTGGGACAAGAGCAATGCCCCCCTAACCATCCTAGAAGCCTGCTAGAAGCCGCTCCTTGTCCAGGTCCTCGGACCCCGGCGACCATTCCCCGCCCTCGTCGGACCGGGTCGTTACATTCTCCCCTCCTTAGAGCACAGCGTCCTCGCTGTGGCCCCACATGCGGTCGGGAGTCGGCAGGTTTGTGACAGTCTGAAGACTGACCTCCGAATGGCCCCAAACAACCTCCAAAAATTATGAATTTAAAGTATGTTATACTTAAAGATGTTGGGAACAAATTCCATGCAGAACACTTTCTCGGATTCGGCACACAATGATCACCAAAAAAATAATAAAGCACAGAGGTACAGTAACAACCAGAAATCCGAAAATCATCAAACTTACACCATTAAGCAAATCAAGCTTATACAACCACAAAACCAACCATACACAGTCCCTAATCCCATCTAGAGCGCATAATCGTCCTAATTAGGGCTTAGAGGAATACACTCACCTAATTTGAGCTCGGGACGACGAGGAATGGCGGCCGATCACCGGTAAACAGTTCAACCGGCGGCACGATTCCGAAGGGTGGCGGTGTGCGGCGACCGGCGGCGGTCGGGCGTGCTCTTCTCCACACGGCCGAGAGAGAGGGAGAGACGGCGGAAATAGAGGGAGGACGAGAGAGAGAAGTGAGAAAGAGAAAGAGTGAATGAGAGAGTGAATGAGAGAAGATGAAGTGAAAGGTGATGATGAGGGTTATGGGGAAGATGAAGGGTCTAGGGAAGGTCAAGAGGTGGAGTTACATAATAGATCAATTGATGGCTTGCATGAGAGAGAGTTAGAGGTCTTGAAACTCCAAAATTCGGAATATGAAGGAGCTCGAGGGTAAAAACGACATTAAGTTTCGGTACTGGGTCGATTCGCCAAATTTCGACCATATAAGTTCTATACCTAAGTGGCCAGCATATTTTTGATGTCGTCCTCACAAAAATCATCCCGTAATCCTCGAAAGTCGGCCTCGAACTCCGGACTAAATTTCACGATTGAATTCGTCAAATTCAAATTCCCAAATCTCTCACTAACGGGCGGCCGTTTAGGGATTACGCGTATCGACCTCGGGTTGTCCGAATCGCGATGATCTCGATTGTCGAGAGAACGAGAGGAATTATCGCTAGTTCCGGAGACACGATTGTTTGGTTTAAGTTCGGGACTGGTTGGCCATGTGTATTCTCGGTCTTGCAGAATCACCCACTATCCGACCATACATCGTTGGCCTCGGCCAAACCGAGTCCGTTACCTTCCGAAGATCGGTCCATACTGGCCCAGAATACTTCCTCGTCGTCCTTCTAAATCAGGCTTAATTCGCGACCGGGTTTACGGTCCACGTACCTCTTCCTAGTTGGCCATTCCCATTTGGTCAGTATCCCGAGAGTGATCAGCTCCGAGCGAGACGTATGAAATTGAAATATCGAATAAGACTCGTTTTATTCATTCCAGAGATTGAGTCGAATTTCGGGATGTTACAATTCTTCCCCCCTTACGAAAATTTCGTCCTCGAAATTTGAAATCCACACTAATCTATTCGAACAACTGGGGGTACTGGCGTCGCATGGCCTCTTCACTTTCCCAAGTGGCACCTTTCGTTCCATGGTGCTCCCAAACTATCTTGACCATCACGATTGTCTTATTCCTTAGCACGCGGTCCTTTCTGTGCTTAAGCCTCATCGGCCCTTTCCACATACGATACTTTGTCGTCTACAGCCGTTTCCCTTTAACGTGGGTCATACTTGGTTCATACTTCTTCAACATCGTCACGTGGGATACATCATATACTTAGGACAGATTAGGCGACGAGGCAATTTGTTAGATCATATCTCCGATCTTTTCCCGAATATCGAACAATCTGACATGGCTCGGCTTAACTTCCCTTTTCTGTCAAATTAGGATAATCTTTCCATTAAGGAACACTTGAGCTACTACTTAGTTCCTAATCTTAAGTTCTAAAAGTCGTCGTCTCTGATCATGTGACCTTTCTAACGACTCTACTTATATGTCCGACGCAAAGTCCCTTTTGCCTTGCCAAAAAGTATGCAAGCCTGATCGGTCTATCGACTGTTATTCCGATGGAATTGGGTCTTCTCAGGATTCACATTGATCTCGTTATAACATCCATGGGATCATGTCAGATTTCCATTCAACAGTCATAATAGCCTTCTAGGCTTGTTGGGCTGTGTCTTCACTTATAGGCATGTCAAACACTTGGCCATCTACTTGGCCATATTTACTTTCACCCCATTTTTCCGGCAGTGTCACCACAAATTCTGGCACATTTCGTACTATCTGTGTGAACGTCGCAATTACTCTCATGGGTCTCAAATAAGATTTCTTTCTTACTTCCTACGTCGTTGGACACACCTTTTTGCTACTCGGGTGAACCTTATGCTTACTGCGGAAATTTCCATTCAAATTTTTTTTTTCTCGAGTTTAGTCTCATTAGGTACACACAATCATCCTTAGAACCTCGAAATTTCTATCCCCAAATACATGGAAATCCGACTTCTACTTATCGGCATCCATCTCAACGACTCTTCGTATCTTGTGATCCATATAATGCCATTCCTTGTTCTGGGCCTGGATTTCCAACTAATCCTCAAGGTGGTCAACAGATTTCACATACAGTTCACCTCAAATTTAACTTCCAAGTCCCTGAGCCTTCCCGACGAGGTTCATTCCTCGATCACCCCATACGTCCCAATCGACTCACGACTTAGCGTATCTATTACTCATCCAGTCTTTCCATGGCGATACAGGGTGTTGCAGTCAATTTTCCGTCATTTGTCGGGTAATTCTTTTCACCTGGCCTCAACTGGCACGATGCATAATTTGCTACTCTACCGTGTTGCATCAACACACACCTAAGTCTTCTTAATGAAGCGTCACTATAGACCTCGAATCCTCCCGGTCCGGGTTGAATAATCAATACCGGGGCAATTATCAACCTACGCTTCAGCTTTTGGGAACTCCGTTCATAGTGATCATTCCATTCAAACGGATTTCCTTTTCAATTAGTTGTGCCCATAGCACGGCTATCGACGAGAATCTTCCACAAAACGTCGATAATTGTTAGCCAAATCTACAACACTTCAAACCTCAGTTATCGGCATCAGTCCTTACCACTTAGTTATTACCTCGACCTTAATCGGGTCTGCAAAAGTTCCATCTCCCGAGATTATACGTTCAGGGGACGCGACTCCATCGAGCCAAAGTTCGCACTTGTCTTACCTGGCGTGGAGTGTGTGTTCTCTCAAGGTTCGTAATACCTCATCCAGACTTGCTTTTTGCTCCCAGGTTCCTCGAGTCTCCCAATACATCATCAATAAAAACTATTACGAACTAACCCCATAATTCTTGGAACACTCGGTTTATTAGGTCCACAGAAGCAACGAGGCATCTCTTAGACCAATGGACATTACTATGAATGCGTAGTACCCATACCTCGTTTGTTAAACCGTCGTAATTATATCTCCCTTTCATATCCTTAACTGAAAATTCCAGTCCGTAACACAATCTTAGGAACATTTTCCTTTCGGAGTCTCCATTGGTGACATCAAGTCCGTGGTTTAATCTCGGAGAACACTGAGGTCCTTACTATTGATCAAATAGATCATCGATCCTCGGCAGTAGGTACTTACTATTTACCATTGATTGCTCAACTGCTAGTAGTTTATGTACCATCTCGATGTCCCGTCCGTTTTCCTCATACATAATACAGGAATTCTCCACGGGGACACACTAGGGCGAATAAAATTTTACCCATGAGTCCTTACGTCTGGACTTTCAATTCCTTTAATTTCCAACGGGGACATTCAATACTATCTCCTCGAAATCAGTTCCACTCCGGGGCCAATTCTTTCACGTTTCCACTTCTCGTTCTCGGCAGTTTCTAAGGAGAGACCTCGGAAGGTTACACACCTCGTTAATTCTTCCGACTTTAGTTTCGTCACGATCGGGTCAACCACGCCCATTAAGCGTCCTTCACAATCTTCATTTGACATCTAATCACCTCAAGCAAGGGCATCCAAGGAATTGAGATTCCTCCTCGCCTTTCCTGAAATCCAACCGTAGGACATCCATTCGGACTAAACTAGATTACCCTATTGTCATAATTCATCACAGCTTTCTGCCTTACAAATAACTCCGTATCAATTTTCCACGACAAAATCGTACATGGCCAATACTGCCAAGTCAACACTCCTTTTTCTACTATCAATTACTATCTCACAGTTAAAACACCTCAACAACACCATCACCTTATCATTCGAGGAATCGTCACACCAAACGTGACTCAAGCACAACAGACTCAATCCCATCCAGCTTAACTAGTTGTTCTAACTCCCACTTTCGAAGCAAGCCTCAGAACGACTCATTTAATGATTCGACTTTTTAATATTCTTCCTCACCGGCGGGATGAATCGTCAGTTTCCCCGCCATTTGCCTCTTCCCGAAGCGGTGGTTATCATAATTTGAACAAATCACTATCCAGAATTAGTTGCACTTTCCAACTGATCTCGCTCTATCACTTGAGCTCATTACTACACTTCCCTATCATTCCTGATGTTCAGTGTGATCATTAGGTTTCGGAGATCCGACTTCAGTCCGTCTCAGAATTTCTGAACCTTGTCCCGTGGATTCTCAACCAGCCAAGTGGACTTCGTTTCATATTGTTCCACAGTCATCTGCCCTCGGCGTAGTCACATAAACTCCGTCAGTTCCCTTTCTTGGGCACTCTCTGGGGAATATTTTCCCATAGGAACTCTTAACCATCATGGCCCAAATCTGGACTGTACTCATTGAGGATATCTTATCCTTGGCGATCTTCCACCAATAATTAACATTGTCTTGCGGCTAATATCTCGCCAACATTACTTTCTTAGTCTCGGTGCACCCCAAAATCTCAAAGGCTTTCTCTAATTCCTACACCCACCTCGGTGCAATCTCGGAGTCACCCTTACCATAAACTTTATACGGTTTCGACCTGAGAAATCGTTCCAACAACTAGTGGCTTCGCTTATTGGCCACTATCTGAGTTTGGCTTAACTGTCATTATTCCCACTCATAGCTGTAATCATTGCAACCTCAATAGTCTAGGCAATAACGGCGGCCCCTTTCTCGAGCTTGCCTGCCCATACATTCCCTATTTTTTATAGGGCTTGAGTCACAACCTCTAATCTTAGGTTTCGGTCTCATGGCCTAAAGCACTCGACTGTTCTTGGGCTTCCTTACCCCTCATTTTGTCATCCATGCAATTTTACTGATCAGCTACCTGTTATAACCCCCTAAGGGATTAGAGACTTAAACCAATCTAACCGGTCTAAGGTCCTAGGCAGGTCTCAAAACAACAATCAAACACTCAGCATGCGGCCTAACAAGAATTACTCAATACATCACCCAAGGGATTTACATACTCACCTCAAGTCCTGCCGCACCTGCACATCAGGGGTCATAATAATACATGCCAGAACATCACACATTGTCAGGAGATACATGTAGCACACAAGGTCATCCTAATTGGCTACCCAGGGTCTCATCGCTCCTTATCACTCCAGGCTTCGACCTAGTTGGATCGAGCCGACCTTGCTCTGATACCATTTCAACGGGGGATGTCACGCCCCGAACTCCACGGCACGCAACATCCCGCTCGAGGGTCGATATAGTATATGATACGACGTCCCAGGAGTCGTCGTCGACCCATTTATCCCAAAGCAGAATATAAAGCACATGCGGAAGTAAAACTTAAAAACACCTGACAGAATAAACATGAGAACCAGGGAAGACGACATAAGGAGAACTACGGCAACGTACACATCCATAACTCCAAAAACTGTCAGAAATATCCTTACATCATTCCAAAGTAAAATAACAATAGAAACACGGTGCAATAAGGAAAGTACTGTCATATAGGTTCAGAGGGCCAAGAACTAAGAGAGTCAACAACCAAAATATGGAGGGTCCAAAATCCAAAATGTGACTACCCTCTTTCGAGGACTAAGCCTAACCTAGGGCTCCCATTCCGGATCAGAGCCGTCGGACTCTGATGAACTCTCGGGTATTTCGGAATCTTCACTGAGGGTCTCCTCTTCGGACTCTTCAGTATCCATCGGCTCGACTTCGTCGACCTCCATTGGCTCCACCACCGGGTCCTCCACTACTGGCTCGTGATCTATACTTCCTAGCTCCTCATCTTCAGCAGGCTCGTATCACGCGAAAGGACCTATAATCTCCTCCGAATCTATTTCAGAATCCACGACCTCACCACTCGGGTACTGTGGGTCTAGCTGGCCCTCCATGGTGAACGGAACGTCCATCGTACGGAGGGGTCCATACTCCTCTCCAAAACGGTCACGGAAGATCCAAGCTACGTACTCGTGAATTTCAGGATGTGTCGTACCCACGTCTACACTAATCGCAGAGTAATGCCTCAAGTACACCTCCCCATTCCCCACTGGATGTGCAGTCATAATGTGCTCATAATCTAGGGGAATCCCAAAACGTACCGGGATAGGTGGTCTCGTCATGGGCGCGGGTCTGAAAGGTTGGGTTATATAAACCGTGAGACACTTCTCAGTAAGTGAAAACCTCTAAACCTAAACTAGGCTAACATGCATCTCCTGACGGGAAAACAAATTACACATACGCACTAATGACTTAGGCCCGTAGGCCCAAATCGGTATTTCAATGACCCTGCAGGTTAGATAATCCCATGATATCACATCACACGAGCGGCACTTTCAATCACGCGTACGTCACACACATGCTCAAAATCCTTAGTGACAATTTCCAGGGAAAGACCACCGAATTGCACAATCTCGCACACTGACTCATGCATTTATATGCATGCAAATGCTATTAACTTGCCGCACCCACAATATGATTCATATGGCATTCTGGCATACAATTCCGTTCGTGCTCCGATTATAGGATAGAATCCTCTTAGACACGTCCCATACCATGCCCAATGGATTCTACTATATAATCAGACACTATGCATCACACATTAGCCATTTATTCAGTTAACTCGACCCGAAGGCCCGATCCGAAGATCCATTCGTGTTCCGATTATAGAATAGAATCTACGTAGACACGTCCCATACCATGCCCAGTGGATTCCATTACATAATCAGGCACTATACATCACACGTTAACCATTTATTTCGTTAACTCGACCCGAAGGGCCGATCCGAAGATCCGGTCCGAAGACCAATCACAACACTCCATGGCCAGCATAGAGACGCCCCAGGCCCAGTGTCTCTAGCCCGCGTCCTTACGCATCAGGCGCAATACCGATCTCCTTACGAACCAGAGCCCGCGTAAACGCATCAGGATGGTTGTCTTCCGGGCATACCGAGCATCGTCCTGCTCCAAAGTGCATGAGGACGGCACACTCCGCGTAAACGCATCAGGGCGAAGGTGATCACACATTCATACAACTGGTTTTATCTGAACCCCGCGTAAACGCATCAGGGTATGATTAGGTGATCACATGTCCATGGCAAACACGCACTCCCGCACAATTTCCACAAGCCTCATACTCGGCATACATAATGCGTGGCCATACAATTTCGCACACGAATGTTGGTGCAATGTACCACGAGCATAATGTCCCACAATGTGCGACACAATTCAATGCCACGAATTCATGCTCAACGATCCACGTCATATGCTTAAATAATCCAACCAACACCATGGGGCATCACATGCGTATTTGGCACTTATGACGTATTCGGGCATTATGATGAACATTAACAAACCATCAATCGCACTCCACAACAGTCGGCCATACCAGCTTGCAACATGGCATTGCATAATCAAGTATAATTCACACCCAAATCAGCCACTACACGGCCCAACCAATCACACATGGTAATTCACGAATAAACCATATATTAGCCATATAAGGCCCAATCAAATCCACAATGGACAGCCACTAATCAGTCCGAGAGAGAAAAACCGAGAATATACAAAATCGGGTCCAAACTGAGAAGTTACACAGCGACGGAAATCCATTTGAAATAAATAGTAAATCAATTCCAAAAATTATGAAATTTGGATACGTTGTACAAAACATCTTGATAAACATTTTCTATGAAGAACTCGAAACCCAGTTCCAACCGTAAACACCTCGTTTTAACACTCAAAGCCGGACAGAACCCGGTTCGCTCAAACAGTCCCTCAGACCATCAAAATACAACTCATTCAGTACCCAAATCACTTTGCAAAGTCCTGAAATTTTTATATGTCATAGACACAAGTGTTTTTAACAATTTTTGTGAAGGATGTTTTTGAAATAAGGTCTAGAAAATTTTATAAAAATTCGGAAAGACAGAAAGGTCGGGTGAACAGTAAATCGGGTAGTTTTGTGACGGTCTGAAGACTGACCTCCGAATGGCCCCAAACAAACTCCAAAAATTCTGAATTTAAAGTATGTTATACTTAAAGATGTTGGGAATAAATTCCATGAAGAACACTTTCTCGGATTCGGCACACAATGATCACCAAAAAAATAATAAAGCACAGAGGTACAGTAACAACCAGAAATCCGAAAATCATCAAACTTACACCATTAAGCAAATCAAGCTTATACAACCACAAAACCAACCATACACAGTCCCTAATCCCATCTAGAGCGCATAATCGTCCTAATTAGGGCTAAGAGGAATACACTCACCTAATTTGAGCTCGGGACGACGAGGAATGGCGGCCGATCACCGGTAAACGGTTCAACCGGCGGCACGATTCCAAAGGGTGGCGGTGAGCGGCGACCGGCGGCGGTCGGGCGTGCTCTTCTCCACACGGCCGAGAGAGAGGGAGAGACGGCGGAAATAGAGGAAGGACGAGAGAGAGAAGTGAGAGAGAGAAAGAGTGAATGAGAGAGTGAATGAGAGAAGATGAAGTGAAAGATGATGATGAGGGTTATGGGGAAGATGAAGGGTCTAGGGAAGGTCAAGAGGTGGAGTTACATAATAGATCAATTGATGGCTTGCATGAGAGAGAGTTAGAGGTCTTGAAACTCCAAAATTCGGAATATGAAGGAGCTCGAGGGTAAAAATGACATTAAGTTCAGGTACTGGGTCGATTCGCCAAATTTCGACCATATAAGTTCTATACCTAAGTGGCCAGCATATTTTTGATGTCGTCCTCACAAAAATCATCCCGTAGTCCTCGAAAGTCGGCCTCGAACTCCGGACTAAATTTCACAATTGAATTCGTCAAATTCAAATTCCCAAATCTCTCACTAACGGGCGGCCGTTTAGGGATTACGCGTATCGACCTCGGGTTGTTCGAATCGCGACGATCTCGATTGTCGAGAGAACGAGAGGAATTATCGCTAGTTCCGGAGACACGATGGTTTGGTTTCAGTTCGGGACTGGTTGGCCACGTGTATTCTCGGTCTTGCAGAATCACCCGCTATCCGACCATACATCGTTGGCCTCGGCCAAACCGAATCCGTTACCTTCCGAAGATCGGTCCATACTGGCCCAGAATACTTCCTCGTCGTCCTTCTAAATCAGGCTTAATTCGCGACCGGGTCTACGGTCCACGTACCTATTCCTAGTTGGTCATTCCCATTTGGTCAGTATCCCGAGAGTGATCAGCTCCGGGCGAGACGTATGAAATTGAAATATCGAATAAGACTCGTTTTATTCATTCCAGAGATTGAGTCGAATTTCGGGATGTTATACCTCAGGTTGGCGACCCTCCGATCAATCCACGCTCAGTCCCGCGTAACCACGCCTCAAGACATTCCTCATGCATATACACCACAACACAATTCACCATTCTAACGCATTATAATATTCAAATTCAAAACACGAACTCACCACACTAGCCCACCAATCCGACATTCAAGTCAACCACATACAAAACATCAATTTCACTCGCAAACGCCATGACAAACCAGCCATTGAACCCACCATAATTCAGCCACACAATCACCACAATATAGTCCACAACCTACCACATTCTAATCACAACTCTATCCCTAACTTAGCCATTGAACCGCTACTAATCATACCCTAAACAAGTCTAATAATACATATTATACTAAGTAGGGTTTATAGAGTCACTTATCTAAGTTTGGCGTGGGAAAAATTGGCAAGGGGCCCAAAATGGCCTGGGGGAAAAGTGGCGGCTCGGCGCGGGGGCAACAGGCACAGTGGCTGACAAAGTGCTTGGCCATGGCCAAGGCGCTTGGCACGATGCTTGGCCATGGCTAGGCACACGGCTTGGCGAGCTGGGTGACTCAACCACGGCCTGGGTAGGCGGCCGGGTGTGCTTAGGCGATGCGCTCGATACTCAGCACGGGCAAAGGCAGCGGTTAGGCTGTCCGGCCACCACCGGGGCAGCGGCTGGGCACGGCTGGGACAGTCTGGCCAAGGCCCGAGACAATAACTAAGTGAGCTGGCCACGGCCTGGGCAGCGGCCAGCCAAGCTCGGTCGACGAGCTAGGTGGGCGGCCAGTGAGTTGGTAATGACGGCAACGGTTTGCTAGGTGAATGGCGGTGCAAAGCGGACGGCGGGCGGTGGCTAGGCTGGTCCCGGCGAGCGGTGGTCGCGAGGTGACAGCATGTAACTACCGGTCGACGACAAGCTCGGCCAGAACAGGGGGCGAAGCAGAGGCAGCTGCGTTGTCATAGGAGCAGCAGGGGCAACGGCGGCTTGGGGGGAAAAAGCCTAGGGTGGTGGTGGCGAGTCGGTAGGGGCAATGGCATCCGGATTGGTGGCGTGCGGCGACATGGGCGAGGCGGAACAGGGGCGGGTCGGGGCGAAGGAAAACAGAGGAAGAGGAATGAGAGGGGGGTCGCGGCGGCAATGGCATAGCCAAAGGCGGCGCGGTGGTCGAGGGGGCGGCACGGCGGCATTGCAGGCGACTAAGCAAGGCCGGACGGTGCGCTGGTGGTCGGCGATGAGCAGCCAAGAGAAAGAGCAAAAGCAGCGGCGGTGAAGGGAAAAAGGAAGAAGAAGAGAAGAAGAAGAAGGAAGGAAAGAAGAAGACAAAGAAAAGAAAAAGGAGGAGAGAGTGAGTTGCATGGGGAAGAAGGAGAGGGGACGTGCATGGGGAAGGGGGGACGTGACCAGGCAAAGGAAGAGAGAGAGAGAGGAAGTGAGAAAAGTCAACACACTCGAGTGCGATCCGATGATCCTCCTTCAAACTCGAAATCGATCCAACGGCCTATGGAAAACCCTAATTATAATTTAGGATAAAGGGCCAAAACACTAACTAAAATAAAACCCAGAAGGAGGTCTTCTAGTCCAAATCCGCACCAAGTCTAAATTTCACTTTTTATCAGTCCCAGGCAATATCGACGTTGGCCATAATATTATCGACACCATCCAATTAAATTCGTCACGAAACTCTGAGAAATTCGACACCAAAGTTCGGGCTCTAAATAACAGCCAAATTCGATCGAGTGCGATTCTAGCGAAATCTCTAATTTAAAAATAACCCAAGAGTAATTAGTTCCAGGCGATATTTTACTGTAAGCACACTGATGAAATACACGCTTTATAAATCTCAAAAATAGGTCGATGTCGCGACCTAAAATAAAAATCGACGTTTTCGATCTTAGGCTAATGGATTACTAGATCAATTAAATTAACTAACCTAGCTCGAGTTCTCCCAAACTCTACCAAATCGTAACTTAGGTCCAATCATGAACATGCAAATATTTTCAATAGGAGTCGCCACTAATCATTTAGGGTAGGTTGATTAGAAACCTAAATAAAATAGTGGGAGTACTATTTTATTTCTACGAACCAGAAATTATGGATTCGGAACTTGGTTACGTTAAACTCCTTAACGCCCTTTCGGTACCAATTTCAAGAAAAACACTCAATTTGACAATTTTGAAAAAATTCTGATTTGAAGTTCAATGGTGCAGAAATTTCTTTTTGGGTTTTCTTTTATTTAAATGCAAACTAACCTATATGTAATGGCGTGCAAAAATTGACATGCGATTAATGCAACTTAACATGCAAACTGTATGTCATGCGACGACGTGACCTATTTCTAATGACGGGCATATTTTTTGTTTTTTTTTTATGAAATTCGGAATTAAAAATGCAAATTATCTAAACATGCAATTCTAAACTAAAGAAATCAACATATTCTAAAGCAATATTTTTTTGTATTTTTTTTATGAAATTCGGAATTAAAAATACGAATTATCTAAACATGCAATTAAAGAAATTAAACTATTCTAGAATAATCTTTTTGGTATTTTTTTAATGAAAATTCGAAATTAAAATCACGTAGAAAATAAAACCGCTAAATCTTTTGAATTAAGTTTCGATATGAAACCTGACAGATCGACGCTAAAATTCAAAATTCCCGCTATGGAAATAATTCTATCTAAAGCCTGATAGATAGATTTATTTCCACGTGTGCGGTTGCGGATTAGGAAATTTTCCTAATCGATCACATCTTGAAAGATTTAGATATCTCAAATATATCGGATATATTCAAAATATTTTGAAAATTCTGAAATCTATCCAAATTAAGCAAGTAGATATCCAAAGTTTCAAAAAAAAGGAAATAAAATCCTAATTATAATATACCTATTGTTCAAATATGCATGTCTAGGTATCAATGAACACAAATTAGGCAATAGAACATTCAATTCAAATCAAGATAAGGATAATCACCTAATTTACTTTCCTAATTCGGAATTTGCGACGACGGGATTGCGGATCGGGAATGATGACGTCGGTGATGGGGACGGCGAGACACGGCAGGGCACGGTGGCTCACGTTGGCGCTTGGCGGGGCTCCGGCACAGCTATCCGGACAGCCACGGTAGGGCGGGTGCTCGATGGCCTGCGTGAAGACGTTGCGGACGGCAAGGGCGTCCGATCAAGGTCGACGTGGGATGCGTGGTGGCTGGTTTCGTGAGGAAGAACGTGGACGCAGCAGAACGTCTTCGAGCTTCTGTGGCGAGAGGGATCTCAGCACAACAAAACTTCGTTGGCAAAGAAACGGAAGTGAACAGCAGCTGTTGGGGAAGTGTGGCCGAGCGAAGACGTTTCATGCACGCTGCATGGGACTGTTCTGGATCACGTCTTCCTCCCTTAACGTCTTCTGCATGGGCTGTGGTCTTCGGGGGCACTAGGAGGACAGCAACGAGTCTTCTCGGTTGACCGTGCAAGGGCTGTTCTCCTGTTGACTGAGGAAGATGTCTGGACGTGGAGCAGCAGCCACAAAGTCCATGATCAACAAAACAGAAGCGCAAGGTGAACTGGGCTCCTTTCAAAATCACCATCGCAGCAACGATTCGAGTGTGAAGGTGCGGAGGAGATTGGTTGTCGTCGTGGAGACGCACCGCCGAAGAAGAAAACCGCAATTCTCATTTGTTGATTATGTCCCCCCTCTCTTTGAAATTTTGTTCTCCGAAAATTCTCCGAGTCTCTCTCTAAAAATCTGATTTCTAAAATTATCTAAAGCCCCTAAGAAATTCTGACCTAATGAAATATATATAGTGCTAACCCTAGGTCAATAGGTGGGCTCTATGTCCTAATGGGCTTAGGCTTGGGCTTAGGGTTAATGGGCTGAATTAATTTGGACTTTTGATTAATTAAACTCAACATATCAAATTGAGCCCAAATTAAATCGACCGAGCCCGTTTGACATTGAAATTCCCGGCCCTTGAATTCCGAGCGAACCGAGTCTCGTCCGATAAA
Source organism: Syzygium aqueum (assembly GCA_031216185.1). NCBI lineage: Eukaryota > Viridiplantae > Streptophyta > Magnoliopsida > Myrtales > Myrtaceae > Syzygium > Syzygium aqueum. Next base: position 949,865 of record CM062237.1, read on the forward strand.
ATTTAAGTCATTCGCCATCGTCAATCCGACGCAAAATGCAATGAACCTAAACTATATTTAAACTATATGCTCATGCAATTTTAATATTTTTGTTTAGGGGTTAAAAATTTAATCCCTAATTTTCTATGCAATTAACACTAAATGATGTGCCGAAATTTAGGTGTCAACAGTTGCCCCTCTTTGAGTGGAGGCTCATAGAGGTTTCGCTCAAAGACTGAGACCTAAATTTAAACTATGCAAAATGATGAATGATTCTGATTTTTTTTTTATTTTTAAATGTAATGATGCATGATATGCAAGCAATAAGGAACGTATGTTAAGGCTTCTCACTTCATGCGGAGCGGTGAAAGAGACTTACATACGGATCGCACCAAAAAGCGTCCGAGTGACAGAATGCTTTATAATGCTTTCAATTCCCTCGATCTCCAAACTTCTGGTCAATTGGAAGTAAGGTTTTCGAGGTACTGGATTGCCTATCTGTTACCTGTAGTTTCCTACAGATGCGAAATAGCGCATGATATGAAGAAAGAATTGGATTGATTGGTGTGCTTCGTACTCCACTTAGCAACACCATGCCGCCGCGTACTCCACTTGGCGAACATGAAAAGGGATGTGTTTCGTACTCCACTCAGCAACATCAATTGGGGTGTGCCGCGTATTTCACTTGGCAACACCATGAAAAACCATGCCGCCGCGTACTCCACTTGGCGAACATGAAATGGGATGTGCTTCGTACTCCACTCAGCAACATCAATTGGGGTGTGCCGCGTACTCCACTTGGCAACACCATGAAAAATCATGCCGCCGCGTACTCCACTTGGCGAACATGAAATGAGATGTGCTTCGTACTCCACTCAGCAACATCAATTGGGGTGTGCTTCGTACTCCACTTAGCAACACCATATAGGGTATGCCGCGTACTCCACTTGGCAACACCTAATGAGAAATTATGCTGCCACGTACTCCACTTGGCAATCATAAAAGTATGAAAATATGGTGCCTATTCTGCTAGGCGAATAAAAGATGGGGTGTGCCTCGTACTCCACTTGGCAACACCATGTGAGAACTTGTATTTCAAAAAGAGAAACGACGAAGAATAAGTAACAAACGTACCTGAATTCTTATGATGGAGCTACTGGTTTCGCTCCTATTCTTACCTGAGAAAATGTTAAAATACCACATGCGCAGAGGCAGAGAAAACATCATTCATGAATTTGTTTGCATTACCAAGCTTTACTGGGGAATTTATCAATAAGAACAATAATTTGGTCCTTTTGACAGTTTGATCACATTAAATGAGAGACCTTTAATCAGAAAGGACTTTCTACTCACTCTCAATGAAAGGCTTTTGACCCGACCTTTGATGTGGGTATAAGAATCACTCAAACTCTCTTCGTCGTGCTTGACAAGGGTTCGGATATTCTCAAAATCAGTATGACTTAGACAATCTGAGAGGTCTTTATAAGGATTGAAACATGGGTTTGTCAATGGCTTAGCAAAAGGGACTCTTCGAGTCAAGGCTATTGAAAGAATCGATATCATCAGCTGCTCCAGGTTTACAAGTCGGGAATGCTGCAAAAAATGAGATAGAAAAATCTTGCTCGCACTTCTTCAAGCAACATTTATAAGCATTTGAAATTCTACGTTAACTCAAGTGCCATATTATGAAGAGACTTCGGTAATGGTTGTAACGTAGGTTCGGGTGGGCTTGAAATGAATGGTCTATTTTCATCAAAGGGGTATTATGAACATGGAGATTGGTGATCATCCAATTGACCTATCTCTCGCAATTGCTCCACAAATAAACCTTCAAATGGTCTTTTCCTTGAAGACTGATCTTGCATATTGACTCAGTTCTTGCTGAAGCTTTTCTTTCTTTTCTTTTTTTTTCTCTCATTTTTTTTGGAGAGAGAGATTTTCTTTTTGAGAGATTTTTCTCTTTCTTTTTCGAGAGAACTTCGATTCATTGGAGTCCTTTTGCATCCTTTCTGATGAATTTTCCTTTGAACTTTCAGTTGCCCCAAGTCATCTTGAACTTGTCTTGAGATGATTTCTTTTGTCTATCACAAGAATGATCACCAATTGGGTTGAAATGAATTCACCGCTCAAATTGGGTATGCAAATGGTATAATATGTAGGGATATAGAAAGAAATGCTCTTCGTCATATTTAAGGCACTCGAGCTAACACAAAATTTGCATGCAATAAATATACTTGAAGATTGATGCAAGTGAAAGCAAGAAAATTCTAACCATTTTGAACTTTCTAAGAAATTGCCCCAGTATAGGGATTGTTCCTGACAGTGGTAAGAAATGAAACTCCGTTCAAAGGGGTTAAGCAAATGATAACCTGCAGTGTTTAGATAGAGGAAATGAATGCCTCTCGTCATCTTGATCGTCATACTTTTCGTGAGATAATCCTCTACTTTGTCAGCACAGAATTTTCACTCAACTCACACTAGGGATTATTATTTAGAATGTGTATGGAAATGGCTTGCCTTTCGTCATCTTGAAGTCTCTCATGCAACATGATTATTTCATTATGACAGAAACAAATTGCTAAATCAAAAGCTTTTCTCAAACGAAGCTTAGCAATATCAATCGATTCATGAAATTCAGCTTGAAACTTGATTGAAATAAAGTCAAAATGAGTACAAATCAAGTGTAATATTTCTTCACTGAATCAGAATTAACTGGACTGGAAAAAACACGACCATCCATCTCGGCCAAAATTAAAGCACCTCCTGGAAGGACTTTCTTCACAACGTACGGACCGCCATAATTTGGGGCGAATTTTTCTTCTGCAAGAGGAACTATTGGCAATAACCTCCGTAGGACAAGGTCACCTACCTGGAAATGTCGAGGCTTGACTTTCTTATTGAAAGATTTAGCAACTCACTGTTGGTAGCACTAGCCATGGCATAGAGCTCTAAGCCTTTTCTTATCAATCATGTTCAACTGGTCCAACCTCTGCTGGATCCAATCTGCTCCTGACAATTGCACCTGTGAAAGAATACGTAATGAAGGAATTTGAACCTCAATAGGTAGAACTGCTTCCATACCGTACACAAGAGAATACGGAGTTGCCCCTGTAGATGTCCGGATAGAAGTCCGATATGCCATAAGCGCAAAAGGTAATCTCTCTTGCCAATCACGATAGTTTTCAGCTGTTTTAGCCAAAATTTTCTTGATATTCTTGTTAGCTGCTTCGACTGCTCCGTTCATATCACACATATGAGGACCCACGATTTTCGTTCCTTTGCATGTCTCGAGATTAGTACTGAAACATGAAAGAAAGGGATCAAAAAGACAAGAGAGGGCTTAACTACTGCAATTTTTGAAATCTGATCCTTGTTTCTTGAAATTCATTTTGCTTTCAAAGACCTTGAAACGGGAATTCTTGAGAAGCCCAACCCTCAGTTCTTACCGTAGACGACAAATTTTTCAATCGTTGGTTATCGTCATCGGGTTGGTTTGGGGTACTTCAACAAGATTCAAAATGATAAAAATTTTTGTAATTTTATTGATATGGAATCAACGAATTACATCTTATTGGATTGAAAACTGGGAGGATAAAGTCATAAAAATGAAAAATCCCAAAAAGCAACTCCCAAGACGGGGCAAGTCCTAGAAAGCAATAGAAATTCCCACGCAGGGGAGTGTGCGAAAAAAGTAAAGGTGTTACTGTCGCGGGCCAGTGTCCATTCCCTCCAACGGTCCTTCCACGATAACTCCAATGAGTATGTTATTGAACAAAGCAGCGATTCCCTCCATCGCATTATCAAGATCTTCTGTTACTGGAGGTGTTAGATCATCCATACCTCCCCATCCATCGGGGACAATATCACGCGGGTCCACATAGAAGCTCGGGGGAGCCGAATATTTCACATAGTAGTCAAACTTGCCACTCGGTTGCCCCAGGGTGTCGATCACCTCCTTCCCTTCATGTATCATTCTTGTAGGACTCATGGATGTAGTCTGGATGTCTGGAACTATGAGAAGATCGTCTCGGCCTTCGCAGAGCCACGAAGCACGAAATGTTGATGCCCTAGTATCCTGAACCTTGTGCTTTAGATCAACGTCGTACGACCATGGAACTATCTTGTCACTTTCATAAGCATAGGGGTGAGGTGATGTCAGGGTCAATACTTCTTGAGTGTCGAGTATAATGATCCCGAGGTCATCGTCAGAGGCGTCCTCGAGAGCGGGCATGTCAGGGTCCAACTTAACTTGTTCATTGATCATCCTTCTTTTGGTCACCGATTGAGTATTATGAGGATGAGGGGGATCCGTGGTAAATTACCTGCAAAAAGCAACGGTGGAATAAATACGACAAGTGAGAATAACGAGTCGGTCCATGACATCTTCTAGACCCTCAACATGAGATTCTTTCGAAAGACCGATTCGTTCAGTAATTCCCAAAATTCCAAATTGCTTTATTCAATAAAACCTGGACCGATTCCAAAATTAACGTTTGATGCTTTTCATTGAATTACCTATCATGAAAAATGTCACAAAAGGATTCTTATAAAAATCGTTCAGAAACGACGTTTATTACAAAAAACATTAATAACAAGCTAACATTTCTCCTAAAAAGAAAAACTCCCTAAACCAAACTAGAAATCAGATGGTCTTCCTCTTTTTAGAGGCCCCGTGATCTATAGAGGAATGGGCCTTCAAGGTGCGCCGTAATCGTGCATTCTCTTCAGCCAGAGCATCTGCCTTGTTCTGGGCCTTCATCGCCTTTTCTTCGCTGATTTTGATTCGGGTTTGAAGAGTATCCCGTACTGTCACGATCGGGATCTTCGAGAGTATCTCGGCAAGGATGGTATGACACTGAACATACCGGGCCGTGGCAAAATAACTCTTCCTCCTTCCGGTAGGCTCATCCGTGGGCCAAATCAGCTTATGAGGGGAGCAATTCTGCCAAGCGTCGGAATGACGCCTAAGCTCAACTCTGTAGGACTCACCTTTCTCGAACTGGACATGAAATTCATTGGGTCTGAGTAGAGGTGGGACATCCTGCAGAACTCGGAATTGACGAGCAACTCGAAGGGGTTGATAGCAAGTTGCCCCATAAATGCCCATAAGAGGTATGGGCTTCTGATCGCCATGGTATAGTCGAGCCTCAACCTCCCGAAACCATACAACTTGCCAAAGGAAAATCTTAGAACTTGGATCTTTGAACAGATGGACCCATTGTGTATAGTGCAAACTCTTAGTTTGATCTTGTATTTGCTTGAACCTTAAAATAGGGTTATCAGTCATGTTCATTTCAAATACAGTCATATTTTCCCCGAATTGAGAAATATGTGAGAAAAACCAGATTTGTAAAAGCTCAATCGGGGCTCGAAAAGTTTTATCTTTTCCTTTCTTAAATCGTGTCAGAGATATGAAGGTCTCTGCCAGAATTGCGTTTATAAAACTAACTCCACCACATATTAATTTTACCGTCTAGGCTATATGACGGGATTAATAGCATTTTGACGGAATGGAAAAATGATGAGTCCGAAGAAGGCTAAGATAAAAATCTTAGACCTCATGAGGACGGAGTTATTTTCAAAACATTCCATAAGAAAAGATAATGGGCATGCTTGACAATTACCCTTTAACACTTTTTCAATTTCTTTTTTGGTTAAATTCAAAAATTCAGCAAGCGCTACCACATGGTCTGCTTTAATGGGTGATTCGACTATATCCAATTCAATCGATTTCTCGATGGCAAAACTGTATTCTTCCAGAGTCGGTGTGAGCTCAAACTTACCTCCTAACACAAATGTGGTCGTCTCGGGGCACCAAAAGTGAGCGAGCGCCTGCATAATCCCGCTCTGAACCTCTATGTCTAGGATCGGCAGCATGAATCCAATACGCTTGAGAACGTATTGCTGACCATCTGGCTTCAACTGGCTCCATAACTTCTTGAGCTCTGGCTTCGGAGTAGGCACGAAACGGATATCGAGGCGACCCATTCTTATATAGACACGTGCCAAATGACTCGACCTAAATCATGGACCGACTCAAAATAAGATGAAGAAAAGCAAAGATAAAGCTCGAGAAATTACTGTCTTTAGGGAGAAAATGCCAATCACAGAGACATGCACATGGATCGTGAGTTTAAACATTAATCTATCTACCCTAAATGTTTTGCAAAATGAAATGATGGACAAAATGACATGTCGCAGCCTCGTGTACCATCATTATGACTAGTCGCAGCCTCGCATACAATAGTCATGATTAGTCGGGTCCAATCACTTCGGCTTGGTTCGGTCGACAAGGGGAACCTCCACGCGCAGTAGCCTCATGTGCACGAGGACGATCCTTGAGCCATTTTTTGGAAAATTTTCGAGATTCAAATGGGATAACCTTTAGCGAAGTCTTACCGCCAAGGTTAAAGAACCATCTAAATACCATCTTAGAACTATGGGTGTGACCCAGGTCCGGTCACAGGTTGTGTGTGGTGTAGTGCAAAAACTGTAAATCATGCATAACAGTTATATGCAAACAACGCTTCAATAATGCAAAAATAAATCACAATTCCACTACACCAAGCCTACAAAACAAAGGGTTAGCCAATCACTACTCCCCTTATAACTCCCAACCTGCAAAACCATTTAACACCTAAGAATGAGCATTCAATCGAATTTTGCAAAATTGAGTGATTTTTCCATGAAATTTTTTTTTGGCCTAAGTCCTCCTTAAATTTAAAAAAGAAAAAAAAATTCAAGTTTGTCCCCAGTGGAGTCGCCAAGCTGTCGCGACCTAAAATAAAAATCGACGTTTTCGATCTTAGGCTAATGGATTACTAGATCAATTAAATTAACTAACCTAGCTCGAGTTCTCCCAAACTCTACCAAATCGCAACTTAGGTCCAATTGTGAACATGCAAATATTTTCAATAGGAGTCACCACTAATCATTTAGGGTAGGTTGATTAGAAACCTAAATAAAATAGTGGGAGTACTATTTTATTTCTACGAACCAGAAATTATGGATTCGGAACTTGGTTACGTTAAACTCCTTAACGCCCTTTCGGTACCAATTTCAAGAAAAACACTCAATTTGACAATTTTGAAAAAATTCTGATTTGAAGTTCAATGGTGCAGAAATTTCTTTTTGGGTTTTCTTTTATTTAAATGCAAACTAACCTATATGTAATGGCGTGCAAAAATTGACATGCGATTAATGCAACTTAACATGCAAACTGTATGTCATGCGACGACGTGACCTATTTCTAATGACGGGCATATTTTTTGTTTTTTTTTATGAAATTCGGAATTAAAAATGCAAATTATCTAAACATGCAATTCTAAACTAAAGAAATCAACATATTCTAAAGCAATATTTTTTTGTATTTTTTTTATGAAATTCGGAATTAAAAATACGAATTATCTAAACATGCAATTAAAGAAATTAAACTATTCTAGAATAATCTTTTTGGTATTTTTTTAATGAAAATTCGAAATTAAAATCATGTAGAAAATAAAACCGCTAAATCTTTCGAATTAAGTTTCGATCTGAAACCTGACAGATCGACGCTAAAATTCAAAATTCCCGCTATGGAAATAATTCTATCTAAAGCCTGATAGATAGATTTATTTCCACGTGTGCGGTTGCGGATTAGGAAATTTTCCTAATCGATCACATCTTGAAAGATTTAGATATCTCAAATATATCGGATATATTGAAAATATTTTGAAAATTCTGAAATCTATCCAAATTAAGCAAGTAGATATCCAAAGTTTCAAAAAAAAGGAAATAAAATCCTAATTATAATATACCTATTGTTCAAATATGCATGTCTAGGTATCAATGAACACAAATTAGGCAATAGAATATTCAATTCAAATCAAGATAAGGATAATCACCTAATTTACTTTCCTAATTCGGAATTTGCGACGACGGGATTGCGGATCGGGAATGATGACGTTGGTGACGGGGACGGCGAGACACGGCGGGGCACGGTGGCTCACGTTGGCGCTTGGCGGGGCTCCGGCACAGCTATCCGGACAGCCGCGGTAGGGCGGGTGCTCGGTGGCCTGCGTGAAGACGTTGCGGACGGCAAGGGCGTCCGATCAAGGTCGACGTGGGATGCGTGGTGGCTGGTTTCGTGAGGAAGAACGTGGACGCAGCAGAACGTCTTCGAGCTTCTGGAAGTGAACAGCAGCTGTTGGGGAAGTGTGGCCGAGCGAAGACGTTTCATGCACGCTGCATGGGACTGTTCTGGATCACGTCTTCCTCCCTTGACGTCTTCTGCATGGGCTGTGGTCTTCGGGGGCACTAGGAGGACAGCAACGAGTCTTCTCGGTTGACCGTGCAAGGGCTGTTCTCCTGTTGACTGAGGAAGATGTCTGGACGTGGAGCAGCAGCCACAAAGTCCACGGTCAACAAAACAGAAGCGCAAGGTGAACTGGGCTCCTTTCAAAATCACCGTCGCAGCAACGATTCGAGTGTGAAGGTGCGGAGGAGATTGGTTGTCGTCGTGGAGACGCACCGCCGAAGAAGAAAACCGCAATTCTCATTTGTTGATTATGTCCCCCCTCTCTCTGAAATTTTGTTTTCCGAAAATTCTCCGAGTCTCTCTCTAAAAATCTGATTTCTGAAATTATCTAGAGCCCCTAAGAAATTCTGACCTAATGAAATATATATAGTGCTAACCCTAGGTCAATAGGTGGGCTCTATGTCCTAATGGGCTTAGGCTTGGGCTTAGGGTTAATGGGCTGAATTAATTTGGGCTTTTGATTAATTAAACTCAACATATCAAATTGAGCCCAAATTAAATCGACCGAGCTCGTTTGACATTGAAATTCCCGGCCCTTGAATTTCGAGCGAACCGAGTCTCGTCCGATAAAATTTAAGTTCATTCGCCATCGTCAATCTGACGCAAAATGCAATGAACCTAAACTATATTTAAACTATATGCTCATGCAATTTTAATATTTTTGTTTAGGGGTTAAAAATTTAATCCCTAATTTTCTATGCAATTAACACTAAATGATGCGCCGAAATTTAGGTGTCAACAGTCGAAATTCGGAATGTCACACATACAAATATAAAAATTCAAGATAAGGGGTCCCTAATCGCGACAGGGCTTGTTTCTGGTAGAAAAGAGTCGTTTTAATATTTTTTTTGACAAATTTCAAGTTCCACTGTCTTTTGTTTAAGTCAAGACATTGATTTGGCCAATAATCCGGTAAAGTCTTTAGAGTTGACTTTTTGGTCAACCACTAAAGTCAATCCCTGGTTAAGCTCTTACAAAAAAAATTGAATAATCATCAAATCAACTCTTTTTTTACCTTAATTTGACTTTGAACTCATTAATTTTGCAAAAACTAATCAAAATTCAACTATTTTCCAAATTGGGAATTTCGAATTTTGATCGACAAAAATCAAAATTTATTCATTTTGTCATTTTTTAGCAAAGCTTCCTACATGACATTTGATCCGGAGGTTAATGCATATGCAATTACGAAGCCAATTTCAAGATTCTAAGCTGGAGGTGAATTTCCCTAATTATGGCCCTAACTAGGGGTTTCGATTGATTCTTAATTAATGATGCAATTTAACCAATATTGAATCCTATTCATTAAGGGCTACTCAATTTGTATGCTAATTTTGACCAATTCACAACAAGTGAGCTTAATTTGACCAATTTAGCGAATCAATCATCAGTAAAACCATGAGGAGTTGGTTTAATTGACCCAATTCACTATGACCCATGTTAGTCTAAGGTTTAATTTGATTAATTTAGGTTCAATTTGACAATTAAACCACAATTATATTTCATGGTCTAACTCATATTACCACACAAAACTAAAATTGGGAGAATTAAAGTGCTACATGCCAATTCAATTGGACCAACTTGATTCGATTTGAATCAATTTGATTAAATTGAAGTCAATTTTAGCAATTTCACACTAGAGACATGTCAATTGGAGCAAATCTTGATTTAACTAAATTGAAACAATTGGTATAGAATTGGCAATGCCCATAGTGCAATCCAAGCAAATTAATTCAATTGGGACATGAATAGTCGGTTTGATTGAATTGAGATGGTTTAATTTAAACCGTGCTAGCCCAATTGGACTAATTTGATTTAATTCACCTAGCCAAAAGCATAATAAACTTTGTAATTAGGTTTAATTAGCCAAGCAAACCAAACCATAAAATGAAATTGGACTAAATTGAACAAAAAAATTGGACATAATTGAGTTTTTGTTCAACCTTGTCAATCCGGGTCAAACTGGCTCGACCTAGTCAACTCGATTTGATCGACGTTGACTAGTCCATTTTTTTCGCCCAAAATTCGGCCTGTGACCAGCCCCCACTCCTCCATAAGAAAATTACAAAATTGCCCACATATGAAAATTATTTAATATCAAGCAAGAAATCTTGCCCATCCATTAACTAATTGATCTTGGCCATCCATCTTGCCATGTCGTCAATCCATGCACCAACTTTCCGCTAATGAGAGCTTGTCTTAGCCAATAAGTAATCAATCCTAGCCATTGGACTAATCCAAGGGCCATAATTTGAATTTGTGGGGGGTATATATTAATTTTTCCCTCTAGAATTTGGAATCCACCCCACTATTCAGAAAATTCTCTCTCTATAATCTCCCTCTAGCCGAAAATCTCTCTCTCTCTCTCGGTCGCCGCACAATCTCCATGTTGGTCCCTCATGCCAGTGCTTCTCCAGCCAATTTGGCCACCTCACAGTGTTCCCGGCACTGGCTTGGCTTGCGGCATCGCTCCTCTAGGTGTCCTCGTGCTTGCCTTGGCTGAGGCTCAATCGGAACCTTGCTAGAAGTCCACCAAATCACTGAAGTTCTTCCACTCATTCATAAATCTTTGTTAAACGAGGTAAGACCTTCTAATCCTAGTTAGATGATCATCTAGTGAGGCTCAATTCAATCCTAGATTAAAGTCAAAGTTCTAGATTCGATCTATGGTTGATTGAGAAGTAAGATGTGATAAGATCATCTTAGGAACTAATCTCAATTTCCGGAAATCAATTAGCAAATGCATGCTTAGGATTGATATTGAAATTGCATGTTGATGTCCTCTAGTAATAGGTTCGGTTGAGTGTATATGAAGTTCATTCAAGTATGTTTTCATTGATCGATTGAGTTTAGCTTGTTAGATAGACGAACATAGGTGGATTAGAAACAAGTTTATCTTAATTGATGTCCGGTTAAGCATGTATTAGTCAATGAATGTTGATCCTTGCTGAATGACGTTGTATGTGACATGAATGAGCTCTTGAATGCTGGAAATAAGCCAAGGAATGCATGTAGTTGAGCATATGTGAGTTTGAAGTTGATAGATGATCATATGTTTGAAGTATGTTCGTAAGAATTGATTTTGTGTTGATTGGATGATGGTTTTGGCATGATTAGATGGATGTTTTAGGAATTTATTGTTAAATGTTCAAAGTAGTTGATGAATGTTCATGTTGAAGCCTTGAAGATAGCTAGTAGTTTGTGGAAATTCACTTGAATATGGTTGGAGATGGCTTGTATGTTCATAAACTGCACTTCGAAGATCAAAAAAGATTTTCAAAAATGGTCGAGTCTGGCTAACCTCCGACCGTTGTTAGATTTTTCCATTTTTTTTTGGTAAGGTTAGATTTTTCCAATTTTTTGTGCGCAGATTTTGAAAAAATTTTCTTCATAAGAGTTGAACATGATATTTCAATAAATATGATGTCATTTGGTCGGTCTAATGTCCCCTCCAAAAGGACGATCAAACCTGGTGTTTGATCCGTGTTTCTCGTTCCCGCGTTGATTGATTTTGTTTTGCAAATTTAATATAATTGGAGGTCTTTCTGCAAATATTCAAAAATATTTTTTTTTGGGTCTAAAAGGGTAGACCAGAAAATTTGAGGACTTGATACAAATTTTAGGGGGCCAATTTGGTCAAAAATCGGACACGGTCGGCTATGGCCTACAAAACTATTTTCAATTAAGTCCCTGGGTAAAATTGCATATTAGACACAGTTGAGGGGATTATTTGCAAAAATTGAAAACATAGAAGTTGTTAGTAACAGGGTGAGCTACCTGTCTGTCAAATTTGGCTGGATTTTTAATTTTCTAGATATTTTTCCTGTATTTTCAAAATGTCGGGTCATAACTAGGTCGAAATCAGGAGCAGTGTACTGAGTCGGTCAATTTCGGGTCTGAATCATAAAAGCTATCCTTCATGAACATTAAATTACACATCTTAAGATTTCTAGTAACACCTGAATCACTCAAATTGGAGTTCGTATGGTGAGTTAATTGAGCTAAAATATAATTGCCTAGAAACTGTCATTATTGAACAAGTGATCCTTATAGACTCACTCATTGTTTGTTGATTGATCATGGTCATTTGGCCTAAATGAATGCTTAGTTAATCTTTTCTTCCTTGCACTTAGATAAATTCTTTTCAATTACTTGGGTATTTACTTTCCACACCGCATTTTAGTATATTGTTTGTTAATTTCTTTCTTAGAATAGGATAAGATTAGTTTTTTTCAATGAACCTCCTACAAAAATATTTGCATGATCACTCAGTGGACTAATGCTTTTGGGATCCAAAATGGTAATCAAGAGTGAATGGCCATTTAGATGACACACTTTCAAGCTAGGTACCTAAAGGACGCTCATAAAAATGTTAGCGTAAACAGGTCCCTAGACCTAGAAACTAAGTTGCTTAGGAATCGAGACGAAATTCCCACATTATTGGTTTCTAGCCGACCCCAAATAACTTGTGGCAACTCCTTGTGAATGAATAGGTTGGTAAAGAACTTTAAAATGAAATGTCCAATGTCACGCGAAATATGGCTTTGGAGAGCCTACGCTCAATATTTTGATAGACTACTTTGAATTACCTATTAGATGATGTGTTCGAGCAAACTTTTAGGGCCACCAATTCGGACCGTCTTTCGAGTAAGTACCTCTAAATTTATTTCCGAGGGCCCCCTCCCGCGATAGGTCGCAACATAACCTCATTATGACATTCTGGATTTTGGCCCATTTTTGGGATTTATAAAACGTGTAATTCGTCGGTGCGCTTATAATAGAATCTTGCCCGAGAACTAATCACTCTCGGGTTCTTGTTTTTTAAAATAGAGATTTTGCTAGAATCGCACTCGATCGAATTTGGCCGTTATTTAGACCCCAAACTTAGCAGTCGATTTCCGAGAGTTTCGGGTTGAGATAAATTGGACGGTGTCGATATCAGTGCGGCCAGCGTCGGTATTGCCACGAATATGTGTAAAGTGGAAGTCAGATCTCCATCGCCCTAACCGGCTAGCCCAACGCTACTCGACCCCACTAGTAGCCACTCCGCCGCCGCCAGTTCGCCTCTCTCCCTCAGCTCCGATCTCTCTCTCTCTCTCTCTCTCTCTCTCTCTCTCTCTCTCTTCCTCTCTCCTTCACCCTCACCCCGGCTAACCTCTCCCCCTTCAGCTCGCCACTGCCGCCGCCGTGCGCCGCCGCCGTCGTCGTCGCCATCGTCACTGCCCCAGCCAACCAGCCAGCCCCGGCCAGCCAGCCCAGGCCGTGGCCGGCTCGTCGCCCACATGACTAGTCACGCCAGTTGAGGCCACGTGAAAAGAATTACCCGATGCATGACGGAAAATTGACTACAACACCCTGTATCGCCATGGAAAGACTGGATGAGTAATAGATACGCTAAGTCGTGAGTCGATTGGGACGTATGGGATGATCAAGGAATGAACCTCGTTGGGAAGGCTCAGGGACTTGGAAGTTAAATTTGAGGTGAACTGGATGTGAAATCTGTTGACCGCCTTAAAGATTAGTTGGAAATCCAGGCCCAGAACAAGGAATGGCATTATATAGATCACGAGATACGAAGAGTCGTTGAGATGGATGCCGATAAGTGGAAGTCAGATCTCCATGTATTTGGGGATAGAAATTTTGAAGTCCTAAGGATGATTGTGTGTACCCGATGAGGCTAAACTCGAGGAGGAAAAATTTGAATGGAAATTTCCGCAGTAAGCATAAGGTTCACCCGAGTAGCAAAAAGGTGTGTCCAATGACGTAGGAAGTAAGAAAGAAATCTTATTTGAGACCCATGAGAGTAATTGCGACGTTCACACGGACAGTATGAAATGTGCCAGGATTTGTGGTGACACTGCCGGAAAAATGGGGTGAAAGTAAATATGGCCAAGTAGATGACCAAGTGTTTGACGTGCCTATAAGTGAAGACACAGCACAATAAGCCTAGAAGGCTGTTATGACCGTTGAATGGAAATGTGACATGATCCCAAGGATGTTGTAACGAGATCAATGTGAAGCCTGAGAAGACCCAATTCCATCGGACTAACAGTCGACAGACCGATTAGGCTTGCATACTTTTTGGCAAGGCGAAAGGGACTTTGCGTCGGACAGATAAGTAGAGTCGTCAGAAAGATCACATGATCAGAGACGATGACTCTTAGAGCTTAAGATTGGGAACTAAGTAGTAGCTCAAGTGTTCCTTAATGGAAAGATTATCCTAATTTGACAGAAAAGGGAAGTTGAGTCGAGCCATGTCAGATTGTTCGATATTCGGGAAAAGATTGGAGATATGATCTAGCAAATTGCCCCGTCGCCTAATCTGTCCTAAGTATATGACGTATTCCATGTGTCGATGTTGAGAAAGTATGAACCAGACCCGACTCATGTTTTGAGGTACGAAGAAGTGGACGTGGACAACAAAGTGTCGTACGCGGAAAAGCCGGTCAGAATCGAGGACAGAAGGGACCGAGTACTAAGGAATAAGACGATCCCGATGGTCAAGGTAGTTTGGGAGCACCATGGAACGAAAGGTGCCACTTGGGAAAGTGAAGAGGCCATGCGACGTCAACACCCCCAGCTATTCGAGTAGATTAGTTTGGGTTGCAAATTTCGAGGACGAAATTTTTGTAAGGGGGGAAGAATTGTAACATCCCGAAATTCGACTCAATATCTGGAATGAATAAAACGAGTCTTATTCAATATTTCATTTTCGTAAGTGGCTAGCTAGGAATAGGTACGTGGACCATGGGCCCAGTTGCGAAATAAGCCTGATTTAGAAGGACGACGAGGAAGTATTTTTGGACTAGTATGGACCGATCTTCGGAACTCGAGCCGGACAATCGTGTCCTCGGCACTAGCGATAATTCCCCTCGTTCTCTCAACAATCGAGCTTGTCGCGAATCGGACAACCCGAGGTCGATACGCGTAATCCCTAAACGGCCGCCCGTTAGTGAGAGATTTGGGAATTTGAATTTGACGAATTCAATCGTGAAATTTAGTCCGGAGTTCGAGGCCGACTTTCGAGGACTACGGGATGATTTTTGTGAGGACGACATCAAAAATATGCTGGCCACTTAGGTATAGAATTTATATGGTCGAAATTTGGCGAATCGACCCGGTACCGGAACTTAATGTCGTTTTTACCCTCGAACCCCTTCATATTCCGAATTTTGGAGTTTCAAGACCTCTAACTCTCTCCCATGCAAGCCATCAATTGATCTATTATGTTACTCCACCTCTTGACCTTCCCTAGACCCTTCATCTTCTCCATAACCCTCATCATCACCTTTCACTTCATCTTCTCTCATTCACTCTCTCTTTCACTCTTTCCCTCACTCACTCTCTCTCTCTCGCCCTCTCTCCTTCCACGACCGGCCAAGGCCTTACGCCAAGGCCAGCTTAGCCGCGCCCCCGCCGGACTCGCCGCTCACCGCCGCTCTTAGGAATCGTGCCGCCGGTTAAACCGTTTACCGGTGATCGGCCGCCATTCGTCGTCGTCCGGAGCTCGGATTAAGTGAGTGTATTCCTCTAAGCCCTAATTAGGACGATTATGCGCTCTAGATGGATTAGGGGCTGTGCATGGTTGGTTTTGAGGTTGTATAGGCTTTATTTGCTTAATGGTGCAAGATTTATGATTCTCGGATTTCTGATTGTTACTGTACCTCTGTGCTTTATTAATTTGTTTGTGATCATTGTGGGCCGAATCTGAGAAAGTGTTCTTCATGGAAATTGTTCCCAACACCTTTAAGTATAACATAATTTAAATTCATAATTTTTGGAATTTGTTTGGGGTCATTCGGAGGTCAGTTTTCAGACCGTCACAAAACTGCCGATTTACTGTTCACCCCGACCTTTTTGCCTTTCCGAATTTTTATAAAATTTTCCAGACCTTATTTCAACAAACGTTCTTCACAAAAATTGTTAAAAACACTTGTGTCTATGACATATAAAAATTTCATGACTTTCCAAAGTGATTTGGGTACTGAATGAGTTGTATTTTGATGGTCTAAGGGGCTGTTCGAGCGAACTGGATTCTGTCCAGCTTTGAGTGTCAAAACTGGGTTTATGGTTGGTTGGAACTGGGTTTCGAGTTCTTCATAGAAAATGTTTATCAAGATGTTTTGTACAACATATCCAAATTTCATAATTTTTGGAATTGATTTACTATTTATTTCAAATGGATTTCCGTCGCTGTGTAACTTCCCAGTTTGGACCCGATTTTGTATATTCTCGGTTTTTCTCTCTCGGACTGATTAGTGGCTGTCCATTGCGGATTTAATTGGGCCTTATATGGCTAATATATGGTTTATTCGTGAACTACCATGTGTGATTGGTTGGGCCGTGTAGTGGCTGATTTGGGTGTGAATTATACTTGATTATGCAATGCCATGTTGCAAGCTGGTGTGGCCGACTGTTATAGAGTGCGATTGATGATTTGTTAATGTTCATCATAATGCCCGAATACGTCATAAATGCCAAATACGCATGTGATGCCCCATAGTGTTGGTTGGATTATTTAAACATATGACGTGGATCATTGAGCATGAATTCGTGGCATTGAATTGTGTTGCACATTGTGGGACATTATGCTCGTGGTACATTGCACCAACATTCGTGTGCGAAATTGCATGGCCACGCATTATGTATGCCGAGTATGAGGCTTGTGGAAATTGTGCGGGAGTGCGTGTTTACCATGGACATGTGATCACCTAATCATACCCTGATGCATTTACGCGGGGTTCAGATAAAACCGGTTGTGTGAATGTGTGATCACTCTTCACCCTGATGCATTTACGCGGGGTGTGCCGTCCTCATGCACTTTGGAGCAGGACGATGCCCGGTTCGTCCGGAAGACGACCATCCTGATGCGTTTACGCGGGCTCTGGTTCGTAAGGAGATCGGTGTTGCGCCTGATGCGTAAGGACGCGGCCTAGAGACACTGGGCCTGGGGCGTCTCTACGCTGGCCACGGAGTGTTGTGATTTATCTTCGGACTGGATCTTCGGATCGGGCCTTCGGGTCGTGGCCTTCGAGTCGAGTTAACTGAATAAATGGCTAATGTGTGATGCATAGTGTCTGATTATATAGTAGAATCCACTGGGCATGGTATGGGAAGTGTCTAAGAGGATTCTATCCTATAATCGGATCACGAATGGAATTTTATGCCAGAATGCCATATGAATCATATTGTGGGTGCGACAAGTTAATAGCATTTGCATGCATATAAATGCATGAGTCAGTGTGCGAGATTGTGCAATTCGGTGATCTTTCCTGGAAATTGTCACTAAGGATCTTGAGCATGTGTGTGACGTACGCGTGATTGAAAGTGCCGCTTGTGTGATGTGATATCATGGGATTATCTAACCTGCAGGGTCATTGAAATGCCGATTTAGGGCTACGTGCCTAAGTCATTCTTGTATGTGTATGATTGTTTTTCCCGTCAGGAGATGCATGTTAGCCTAGTTTAGGTTTAGAGGTTTTCACTTACTGAGAAGTGTCTCACGGTTTTTATAACCCAACCTTTCAGACCAGCGCCCATGAACAAGCCACCTGTTCCAATACGTTTTGGGATTCCCCTAGAGTACGAGCATACCATGACTGCATATCCAGTGGGGAACGGAGAGGTGTACTTGAGACATTATTCGCTGATTAGTGTAGACGTAGGTACGACACATCCTGAAGTTCATGAATATGTAGCCTGGGTCTTCCGTGACCGTTTTGGAGAGGAGTATGGACCCCTCCGTACCATGGACGTTCCATTCACCATAGAGGGCCAGCTAGACCCACAGTGCCCGAGTGGTGAGGTCGTGGATTCTGAAATAGATTCGGAGGAGATTATAGGTCCTTTCGCGTGGTACGAGCCTGCTGAAGACGAGGAGCTAGGAGGTATAGATCACGAGCCAGTAGTGGAGGACCTGGTGGTGGAGCCAATGGAGGTCGACGAAGTCGAGCCGATGGATACTGAAGAGTCCGAAGAGAAGACCCTCAGTGAAGATTCCGAAATACCCGAGAGTTCATTAGAGTCCGACGGCTCTGATCCGGAATGGAAGCCCTAGGTTAGGCTTAGTCCTCGAAAGAGGGTAGTCACATTTTGGATTTTGGACCCTCCATATTTTGGTTGTTGACTCTCTTAGTTCTTGGCCCTTTGAACCCATATGACAGTACTTTCCTTATTGCACCGTGTTTCTATTGTTATTTTACTTTGGAATGATGTAAGGATATTTCTGACAGTTTTTCGAGTTATGGATGTGTACGTTGCCGTAGTTCTCCTTATGTCGTCTTCCCTGGTTCTCATGTTTATTCTGTCAGGTGTTTTTAAGTTTTACTTCCGCATGTGCTTTATATTCTGCTTTGGGATAAATGGGTCGACGACGACTCCTGGGACGTCGTATCACATACTATATCGACCCTCGAGCGGGATGTTGCGTGCCGTGGAGTTCGGGGCGTGACAGATGATACAGGATGTCGCAGTCATAGTCCTTCAACAATTCCATCCATCGACGCTGTCTCATATTCAACTCCTTCTGCGAGAATAGATATTTGAGGCTTTGGTGATCCGTGAAAATCTGGAACTTCTCCCCGCACAGGTAGTGTCTCCAAATCTTAAGTGCGAAGACAATCGCTGCCAGCTCCAAATCATGGGTCAGGTAATTCACCTCATGCGGCCTCAACTGGCGTGATGCATACGCTACCACTTTCCCATGTTGCATGAGCACACATCCGAGTCCTCTTAGGGAAGCATCACTGTATATCTCAAATCCTCCTGATCAGGATGGAATAGTCAAGACCGGGGCAGTCGTCAACTTATGCTTCAGCTCTTGGAAACTCCTTTCACACTTGTCATCCCAGACATACTTCGTTTCCTTCTTCAGCAATCTGGTCAAGGGCATGGCTATCGATGAAAATCCCTCCACGAATCGCCTGTAATAGCCAGCCAAACCAAGAAAACTCCTTATCTCCGTTACGGACGTAGGCCTGGGCCACTTTGTCACTGCTTCAACCTTAGTTGGATCCACGGAAATCCCATCTCCAGAGATAATATGCCCAAGAAATCCTACTTGGCTAAGCCAAAACTCGCATTTGCTGAACTTGGCGTACAATGCGTGTTCTCTTAGGGTCTGTAGCACCTTCGTCAAGTGTTCCTCATGCTTCTCGGGACTCTTTGAATAAACCAAGATATCATCGATGAACACTATGATAAACTGATCCAAAAACTCTCTAAACACCCTGTTCATCAAATCCATGAAGGCAGTTGGGGCATTTGTCAAACCAAAAGGCATCACTGTGAACTCATAATGCCCATACCTCATCCTAAAGGCAATCTTAGGAATGTCTTCCTTCCTGATTCTCAACTGATGGTAACCTGTCCTCAAATCTATCTTGGAGAACACTGAGGCTCTTGCAGTTGATCGAACAAGTCATCGATCCTAGGGAGAGGGTACTTATTCTTCACCGTCACTTGGTTCAACTGCCGATAATCTATGCATAGTCTTAGGGTCCCATCTTTCTTTTTCACAAACAGGACTGGCGCTCCCCATGGAGACGCACTGGGGCGGATAAAACCCTTGTCCAGCAACTCCTGCATTTGGACCTTCAACTCCTTTAGTTCGGACAGGGACATTCGATACGGGGCCTTCGATATCGGTTCAGTCCCGGGTGCCAATTCTATAACGAACTCCACTTCTCGGTCGGGTGGTAAACCCGGCAATTCCTGAGGAAAAACTTCGGGGAAATTACACACAACCGGTATATCATCCAACTTAGGTTCCACCATGGTCGGGTCCACAACATTCACCGGATAACCTTCGCACCCATCATCCAGCAATTTACTCACCTCTAACGAAGATATCCATGGGGTCGAGGTCCCTCCTCGGTTCCTCTGGAATTCGAAGCTAGGACGTCCATCAGGATTAAATCGGATCGTCCTATTACTATAATCCAATACAGCCTTCTGTCGGACTAATCAGTCCATCCCTATAATCACATCGAAATCGAACATGGCCAGCACTGCCAAGTCGATACTCTCTTCCTTACCCCCAATATTTATCTCACAACTAGGGCATCCAAAGGAAACTAGCACCCTATCATTCATTGGCGTCGTCACACACAGCGTAATTTCTAACATCACCGGTATTAAGCCAATCAACTTAACAAACTGCTCCGAAATGAAAGAATGGGTTGCCCCTGAATCAAACAGTGCATAAGCGGCATGGCCACACAAGGAAATCGTACCTGTGACCACGCCCGGCGCATTCTCCGCTTCTCCACGCGCCACAGCATACACCCTTCCTTGGACGGGCGGTCGTCCTTGATTTGCCGGTGGGGGATTCCCGGCTTGATTCCCTGCTCGGGGCTGGTACTGCTGAGGTGCCCGTTGCGGTCCTTGAGGACGTGCCTGGGGACAGCTGCGAATCTGGTGCTCCGAACTCCCACACTTGAAGCAAGCTCCGAATCTTCCTGTTTGGCCACTCGGTTTCCCAATGTCCCGTCTGATCGGGGGAATGAACCGTCGGTTGCCTGACATGGGCTTCTTTCCCGACCTATGATTGTCCTTGCCCCGAACAAACCGCGATCCAGACGCGGCTATCCTTTCCTGCTGATCACGCTCAATTATCTGGGCCCGTCTGAACATCTCTCCATATTCCTTGATATCATGCGACAGAATCTGGCTCCGAAGATCCGGTCTCAGCCCATCCCGGAATCTCTGAGCCTTGTCCCTCGGATTCGCAACCATTGTCGGCGCGAACTTTGCCAGCCTTGCAAATTCTGCCTCATACTGGTCCACAGTCATCGGACCTTGGCGCAACCTCATGAACTCCGTCAGCTTTTTCTCCTGAGCATTCTCCGAGAAATACTTCCCATATAAGTTCTCTACAAACACAGTCCATGTTTTGGCCGTTCCTTCGGGAAATACTTCTCTTTCCATGGCACTCCACCAGTCATTGGCACCATCCTGCAGCTGATATGCTGCCAATGTTACCTTTTCCTCATCATTACATCCCAGAACCTTAAAGGTCTTTTCCAATTCCTCTATCCATCTTGGTACGGCTTCAGGGTCACCACGACCATGAAACTTTGGTGGCTTCATCCTCATGAATTGCTCCACCAGACGGGGCATTTGCCTAATTCCACCTGGACGATCTTGTCCCTGCTGGGCTTGGTTTCCCCCATTCCCAGCAACCGCTGTAGCCTCGGCAGCCTGAGCATGGGCTGCGGCTTTCTCTTGCGCTTGAAGCCCGAAGATATGTCCTATCTCACGAAGGGTCTCCATGACCTCATCAAACCTGGGGTCCCTAGCCTCGCGGGCACCCTCACTAGGTTGAGCTTGAGATTCCTTTCCTCTTCTCCTACTCATCTTGACAACTCTGACAGCTCGACTCCCTGTTATAATTCCATTAAGGAATTAGAGACTTAAACCAATCTATCTAGTCTAAGTCCTAGGCAGGCCTCAAAACATTAACCAAACAACCAGCATGCGGCTTAATAAGGACTACTCAACACATCACCCAAGGGGTTCACATACTCACCTCAGGTCCTACCGCACTTGCACATCATGGGCCATAATAATAATATATGCCAAATCATCACACAATGTCAGGAAATACATGTAGCATACGTGGTCAACCTAACTGACTACCCATGGTCTCATCGCTCCTTATCACTCCAGGCTTCGATCTAATCGGATCGAGCTGACCTTGCTCTGATACCAATTCAACGAGGGGGTTGTCACGCCCCGACCTCCGCGGCACGCGACACCCCACACGGTGGTCGGTTCAGTAGTACGACGTCCCAGGATGCGTCGTCATCGACCCGTTTCCCAAAACAGAACATAAGGCACAAGCGGAAGCAGAAATTTACAACACCCTGACAGAATAAATATGAGAACCAGGGAAACAACACAAGGAGAACTGAGGCAACGTACACATCCATAATCAAAAATCACCAAAAACATTCTTACATCGTTTTCAAGGAAAGCAACGTTTGAGATGAGGTGCAATCAAGAGAGAGACAACAGTCAAAAGTAGAGGGTCCTAAATCCAAAAAGTGTCTACCCTCACAAAAAGAAAATCAAGCCTAGTCTAGGGCACCCAATCCGGATCTGAGCCATCGGACTCGGACGAACTGTCGAGTATCTCTCAATCCTCGCTAGGGATCTCCTCCTCGGACTCCTCGGTATCCATCGGCTCGGCCTCGTCGACCTCCATCGGCTCCACCACTGGGTCCTCCACAACTGGCTCGTGATCTACACCTCCTAACTCCTCGTCTTCGGCAGGCTCGTACCAGGCAAAAGGACCTATAGTCTCCTCCTCATCCATCTCGGAATCCACGATCTCACCATTCGGGCACTGCGGGTCAAGCTAGCCCTCTATGGTGAACGGGACATCCATCGTGCAAAGGAGTCCAAACTCGTCTCCAAAATGATCCCGGAAACACCAAGCTACATACTCGTGAACTTCAGGATGTGCCGTACCCACGTCTACACTGATCGTAGAGTAATGTCTCAAGTACACTTCTCCATTCCCCACCGGATGTATAGTCATAATGTGCTCATAATCTAGGGGAATCCCAAAACGTATCGGGACAGGTGGCCTTGTCATGGACGCGGGTCTGAAAGGTTGGGTTATAAAAACCGTGAGACACATCTCAGTGAGTGCAAACTCCTAAACCTAAATTAGGCTAACATGTATCTCCTGACGGGTAAAACAAATCACACGAATATAAGAATGACTTAGGCCCGTGGGCCCAACTCGACATTCCAGTGACCCTGCAGGTTAGACAATCCAAAATATCACATTTCACAAGCGGCAATCTCGGTCACGCGTACGTCACACGCATGCTCGAAACCTTTAGTGACAATTCCAAGTATAGTTCACAGAGTTGCACAATGCAGCACACTACCTCATGCATTCATATGCATGCGAATGCCACTATCTAGCCATGCCCACAATCAAATTCCCATGGCATCCCGGCACAAACTACCATTCGTGTTCAGATTATAGAATGAAATCTACTTAGACACGTCCCATATCATACCCAGCGGATTCCATTACATAATCCAACACTATGCATCACACGTTAACCATTTATTCCATTACTCGACCCGAAGGCCCAACCCGAAGATCCGATCCGAAGACCAATCACAACACTCCGTGGCCAGCGTAAAGACGCCCCAGGCCCAGTGTCCCTAGCCCGCGTCCTTACGCATCAGGCGCAACACCGATCTCCTTTACGAACTAGAGCCCGCGTAAACGCATCAGGATGGTTGTCTTCCGGACGTACCGGGCATCATCCTGCTCCAAAGTACATGAGGACGGCACACCCCGCGTAAACGCATCAAGGCGAAGGTGATCACACATTCACACAACCGGTTTTTATCTGAACCCCGCGTAAACGCATCAGGGCATATTTAGGTGATCACATGTCCATGGCATACACGCCTTCTCACACACAATTTCCACAAGCCACATACTCGGCATGCACAATGTGTAGCCATGCGATTCCGCACCCGGACAATGATGCAATGTACAATGAACATCCAATTTACAAAAGTGCATCAACAATTCATGCCAAGGTCAGCGTGTATTTCAACATGTTTAATGCCACCAAGAACTCGCCCGATTATAGTGCAACATGCTCGGTTTAAATCGTGACGTGTCCAATCAACATGCTAACGAGTCCAAATAACCGTTACAATACGATCTTGCATGGCATGGCTTTAGTACTCGTCAATCACACATTTAGGCAATATAATGCACGACAATTATTGGCCAATCACACGTCACACTAATCGGTCCCATGAACACGCGGCATGGCAATGTACATACAATTGAGCATACTCAAGTACAACTCAGCCCACGATAGTTCGATCTAGGCACTCCCGGCACTTAAGCAATTTAATCTCCAATTCATCCAACTTAATTCAATTAATTTCCCAAGTGGACAGCCAATACTCAGAATGCTCCCGACCTATAATTCGTCTCTAATTTAGCTTAATAGTCCGCCAAAATCGTCACTAATTGACTATCAACCATACCCTAGGCCCGCTAAAACGCATAATTGTCCTAATTAGGGTTTAGAGGTTTTCACCCACCTAATTTCAAGCTCGGCGACGGGGAATGGCGGCCGATCACCGGTAAACGGTGGAACCGGCGACACAAGTCCCAAGGGCGACGGCGAGCGGCGGTCCGGCGGTCTACAGCAACTCCGGCGGTGTCCCACAGCCGGCGCGGTTGCTGATCACGGAGAGGGGACGATGGACAAGCTGCTGAATGGCCTCCGGACGGCTGCTGCTCACGGTGGTGCACGGCGAACGGCGGCCTAGACGGCGGACGGCGATGAACAGCAATCGTACGGCGGTGCACAGTGCACGGCGTGGACGGCGCGGCCGTTCCGGCGAGAGGATGGACGGAACAGTGAGGGGTGGAGGAAAACAAAGAGGGACGGCAGGGAGGCGACGGTGGACGGCCACAGCGGCGGCGGTCGGCGACGGCGTGCAGCGGCGAACAGCTCCGGCGGTGGCTCAGCCGTGCATGCAGCCGCGACGGAGAGGAATGAGAGAGGGACGGTGGCGATTGGCGGCGTGGCTGGTCCGGCAGCTACTCAGCTGCATGCAACCGGGAGAGAGAGAGGGAGCGACGGCGGAGGAAGAGCAGCGGCGGTGGCCACGGCGAGCGGCGGCCGGCGGTGCTCCTCGACGGAAGGTAAACGGTCAGTGTGTTTCCCCTTGGCTGACCGGCGCCGAACTCCTCTGCATGCAACCGGAGAATAGAGGAATGGAGGGGAAACGGCGAGGAGCAGCGGCTAGGGGTGATGGCGGTGGACAGCGGCAGCCTCAGCGGCGGCTGGTAGCGCAGCCGAGCCAGGCGGGAGGGTGGACGGCCACGACAAGGCAAGGCTTTGCCGGCGTGAACAGCGAGGGAAAGGGGGGAGGGTGACGGTCGTTCGGTGATGAGGCGAGAGGGAGAGGCGGTGCACGGCGGTGGTGTTGGCCGGTAGCGTTTCGGCGGCTGAGGGGCGGCGGCGTGAGGCTGTGAGGGGAGAGAACTCGCCGGAGAGGAGAGGGAGAGAGAGGGCGTGAGAGAGAGAGAGAGTGAGGCCGGATGAGAGGGGAAGAGAGAGTGAGTGAAAGAGAAAGTGTGAAGTGATATGTGATGATGGTGATCATGGGGAATGCCAAGAGGTGGAGTGTGGGTTTGAAGGGGATGATGGCATGCAAGGGAAAGAGTGAATGTGACAAGTGTCACACTCCATAAGAAAGCTAAATTTCGGAATTCCAAAGGGTACGAGGGCAAAGTCGACATAATTTTCTGGTACCGGGTCGAATCGCTAATTTTTCGATCGTACAAGTCCCATACACATATGGCCAGCTTAATTTGACGTCGTCTTCATAAAAACTATCCCGGGATTTACGAAAATCGCTCTCGAAGTCCGGATTAAATTTCACGATCGAATTGCCGAATTTCCAATTTCTAAATCTCTTACTGACGAGCGGCCGTTTAGGACTTAAACGTACCGACCTCGGTTGTCCGAACCGTGGCGAGCTCGAGAGAGGGAACGAGAGGAATTATCGCTAGTTCCGAAGACACAATCGTCCGTTTCGGATGATTGGTTCACACTGGCCCAAAATACCTCCTCGTCATTCTCCTAAGTCAGGCTTGACTCGCGACCGGGTCCTTGGTCCACGTATCTATTCCTAGTTGGCCATCCCCATCTGATCAGTATCCCGTGAGTGATCAGCTCCGAGCGAAACTTACGAAAAATGAAATATCGAATAATACTCGTTTTATTCATTCCAGAGATCGAGTCGAATTTCGGGATGTTACAGTTTACCCGGGTCATTTTAGGCCCGAGCCGACCTTTCCTAGGTCAAATTTAGGTAAGTGACTTCCTAAACCCTACCTAGTATTTTGGGTATTTCATGGACTTGTCTCGAGTCTAGAACGGCTAGGGTATGTCTTAATTTAATTAGATTACGATATAATTGTGCTATTTGAATTGGTTTGGAATAATATGCTTGATTTGGGTGATTGTGCGTGACCGACTTGAACGTCGGGTTTGTGGATTGAGGTGGCGAATTGTGAATTGGACTGAGTTGTGAATATGGGTTGTTTGATGCAATTGGCGTGAAATTGATTGAATTGAATGGTGTGTGTTTGCCTGTCGATTTTAAGTCCGGATCGATCGAAGGGCTACGAACTTGGGACGTGTTAACGGCGCTCCATGTGAAGGCATGACTGGCCGAGGTGCCAATTGGATGCGGGCTTGAGACGTGTTGACGGTGGCCCGTTAAAGGTGTGTTGGATTGGGACGTGTTTATGTCGGTCGTTGGAATTGATTGAAAAGTGTGGCTTGGGACGTGTTGACGGCGGCCACTAGAATTGATTGAATGGTATGGCTTGGGACGTGTTGACGGCGGCCATTGGAATTGATCGAATTATGTGACTTGTGTGCCTGTGAGACCGGACTTGAGACGTGTTGACGGTGGTCCGTGAGAGGAAAGTTGGTTGGACACGTGTGCGCGATGCGACTGATTGGATTGGCTAAATGTATGTGTGGTTGCTTGATTGGATTGATTGAATGCGAGTGGGAATATGTGTGCCGAGTGATTGTGATATGGTGGTGAACTATTATTGCATTATCATGTTTGGACTAATATGCAGGGTTGGCTCGTGATTCGAGGCAAGGTAAGCTTATCATGTGAAATTGGTTGTGTCGTCTGATGATTCGCATGTTAGACTTGTCTGGGTATGCATTAGCCTAGGTGAGGTATAGGGTGTTGCTTATTGAGACTCGTTCTCACGGTTATTATATAACCATTTTCAGATCCCCGCCCTTGAGTATGTCCCCACCTAGGCGTTTTGGGGTCCCCATGCATATGGTGCTTGAGGACAATGAGTACCCGGGGCTGAACCCAGGCGAGGTATTTATTAGGCATCGCACTTATGTTTGGGTAGATGTGGGACGAGATGAACTGGAGCGCCACGACTACTTGGCTTGGACCCATAGGGTCGGGTTGGTGAACTCAGGGCCAATCCGAGTTTTTGAAGAGTTGCAACACACCAATAAGAATGCGGTCAATTGGGAGCCCTAGGACAAGTTCGCTCCCGATAGCGAGGTGTCAGATCCCGACAGTCCTCTGGTGAACCCCAGTCCAGTACCGATACTTGTCCCCGAGCCCGAGCCCGAGGAGGAGCCCGAGCCCGAGCCCAAGCCCGAAGAGGAGCCCATGGCAGTCGAGTAGGGAGAGAAGGAGGAGAACCCGATCGAGATTGACTCGGACTCAGAGTCAAAATCCTTAGGGTTCGATCCGGATTAGACACCGTAGGGATGTTTAGGAGTAGGGTCAGGAAGCCTTTTTGATAGAGTCCCGTTTTATGCTATCAGTAGTCTACCCAGCCACCTGTTCCTTTTTGATGATGAAGTGGATTTAACCCTAGCGGCCTAATGTATGAATACCGTGAATTTAGATTAATGTTGTGTGTTTATTAAAATTTCACTTGTTCTATCCTTTTGTCATATTTTATTGTCAGGGTTGTTTTATTTCGCTTCCGCTTGCGTAGTTCATTTGGGTCGACGACGCGTCTTGGGACGTCGTGTTCATTACGACCGTCAAAGGGGTGTCGCAAGCCTGTTGTGGTTCAGGGCGTGACACTCATGAAAGAAAGTATGTGTTGCAATTTTGCCATCCACTCAACTACCCATCCACAGTTACACCTTTTGCGAATTTGTACTTGTCCAAATTCGGATATTGGTGTTCGAATAGCTTAGCTGTCACTTTTTTAAACTTTCCTTTGAAGTAATCAACTTTCCGGAATCTTTAAACGTTTCGACTAAGTCACTAGCTAAAAAAGGAATCTTGCATACAAGACAGTTTTCCAATTACTTTCGGTTGTAGAATAATCAGTCAACTAACCAGTAAGGCTATGTTTAGTAGTCGGGATAAAATTCAGGATAGGATAAATTTTATAGTATCTCGTGTGCCTACCCAAGATAGGATAAAGTCGGATATAGAAGGGATATAGCCCGAATATAATTATCCCATGGGAGAAGTAGGATAAAGGTGGATAGGATTTCTGATTTTCGTAATATAATTTTTTTTGAATAACAAACTTGTTATATTAATAAAATTAAAATAATATTTGAATATAAATAATATTTTTTATTTTAATATAAAAAATTCAAAATAAAAATAAAAATAATTTCATTTCTATTTATATATTCAAATTTCTTTCTTTCTTATGATATAAATTTCATATATATATATAAATACATTTAGTATTTATATTTATTACATATTTTAGGTATATTAGTGTAATTTACTATTTACTAACATTTTATTAGCGAATGATGGAAGGGGAAAAATATAAAAAAAAAGAATTAAAAAGAGAGGGAAAACAAATAAAAATAAGCAAATAAAAATGAATTAAGTAAGAGTGTCGTGAGAGATTTTTATCATCTCCGTTTGTGCAATTTTTAGATTCATTTATACTGATATGACGTTCTTAGCAATAATATACATAGTGAGATGTGAAAATATCCAATTTTATTACTGCGATACACCAAACAATATATAGGATATAACAAATCCCTTAGATTTTATATCCTATTTTATCTAGTCCTATGTTGGCCAGAAATCCAGACAACCAAACATAGCTTAAGGGATGTTTCCCTAGGAATGACATCATACTCATTTGATTGCCGTTATTTTCGAGCTTCTTTTCACCCCTACCGACATTGTTATTAGTATCTTATGATTCTTATTGGCACCTTATGATTCGATTTTAAATTTAAATAATACATATTAATGAGACGAATCTATAGAATATTATATCATAAGAGTATTTATCGATTCACCATTAAAAATCCACCAATTATCAATAAAAAATGATTATATTTTACCTATGAAATGGAGTAGTTTATATCCTATTTCGTGGTGTTTTAGTTTATTCTTCTTATGGCTTCTCAACAATATACATGACAATTTGTAAGTGACTACCTCGCTATAAATGATATGGCTATTGATACCTACATTTTTGCGTTTCATTTATAAATTAATTGCATAGAAAGTTAGGGATTAATTTTTAACCCCTAAACAAAAACATTAAAGTTAAATTAAATAGCGGGTAGTTAATTGCATTTTACATTAGATTGGTGGTGGATGATTTTGAGCTTGAAGTTTAATAAATTGAGCCCGCACATGGTGTGAATTTCGGCCTAACAAGGGGAAGGGATTATGGATGAGTTCTACAAGGAGGGAGGGGGTTGAGAAAACCTCCTAAACTTTTTCATTAAGGTCTCCATTGAGAAAGGCAGTTTTAACATCCATATGGTGTAACTACATATCGAAATGAGCTACTAATGCTATGATAACTCTGAAAGAATCTTTAGAAGAGACCGGAGAAAAAGTTACTTCATAGTCTACTCCTTCTCTCTAAGTGAAACCTTTAACTACCAATTTGGCTTTAAACTTCTCAATCTTTCCTTTAGAGTCTCTTTTAGTCTTATACGCCATTTGCAGCCAATTGAACAAGTTCCCAAACTCCATTATGTTTCATAGACTGTATTTTATCTCTCATTGCATCCAACCACAGTTTCGACTGAGGACAAAAAATAGCTTCTACATAAGTCATTGGATCAACCACAGAACTGATATCATAGTTTTGCTCTCCTATATAAACTAAATAGTCTGGTGGTATAGCTGATTGTCTCTCCCTAATGGATCTCCTTACTGGACCAGCAATAGCCGTATCCTGCACCTGAGAGCCTTGAGGAACTTCATTAGGAGTTATCTCGACAATAGGGTCCTGAGCCTCAATAGGTTCAGTCTGTGGTATGGGAGTCTCCACAATTATTTGTATGGGAGGAGATAAAGATACAACATTACCCATCGTACTATTATCCTCAATAGTCTGTGAGCAGCTACTTTCATCGGCCACATCAAACTCCAGAAACTTCGCTGTCTGCGATTCCACAATTCTTATGCCTCCATTGGGATTATAGAACTAATATCCCCTCAAATGTTCCGAGTAAGATACAAAGTAACACCGAGTGGTTCTGGAGTCCAACTTACTTAATGTTGGATTATACAACTTCACTACTACAGGACATCCCAAAACCTTAAGATGGCTTAAGCTAGGCTTACGTCCGGTTCATAACTCAAAATGAGTCAATGGAACAGCTTTAGTAGGTACATGATTCAGAATGTACAAAGCTGTTTTCAAAGCTTCACCCCACAAAAAACTTGGTAAATTTGTTCTACTAATCATACTCCTCACCATTTCCATAAGGGTGCGATTGCGACTTTCGGCTATACCATTTTGCTCAGGACTCCTAGGCATAGTAAACTGAGCCACTATCCCAGAATCCTCTAATTATTTGGCAAATGGCCCCTTAAGCTATCCGACATCGCCATGCTTGCCATAATACTCTCCACCTCGGTCAGATCTAACAACCTTTATGACATTTCCCAACTGTTTCTCGACTTGAGTCCGAAAAATCTTGAACTTGTCAAGAGACTCAAACTTTTCTTTAATCAAGTACAGATAGCCATATTGAGAATAGTCATCAATAAATGTAATGAAATAAAAATTTCTACACAAGGTTGCCGTATAGGGTCCACTTATGTCAATGTGAATGACCTCCAATAGGTCAGAACTTCGGACTACATTTTTTTCCTTTTCTTGGTCATTTTACCTCTACATCAGTCTATACATGTCTCTAGGTCATTTTTAAGAGCCGACAGGATGTTAGTCTTTATCAGCCTTTCTACTCTATCTTTAGAGATATGACCAAGCCGTTTATGCCACAATGCATAAGACTGTTCTTTAGGTAGTGGTCTCTTGGCAACAATCTTTTCGGCTATATAAGTGATGTATATGTCATTGGGAGACAAACACAATCTGTCAGACATATAACAGCACCCAACCTTATTTGAATTAAGAAACAAAGAAATAACATTGTTCTTGATTTCAAAAGAGTAGCCATACATGTCCAAACATAATACGGAAACTAAGTTCCGTCTAAAAGAAGGTACATAAAAAGTGTCTTTCAACATTAATCTAAAACCAGAGTCTAGAATCAAGATAACATCTTCCACAAACACAACATCGGCTTTCTCGTTGTTTCCCACAATGAGTCTTGACTCATCCTGATTTGGTTTCCTTCGGTTTATGAATCCCTGTATGGTAAATGCAATATGATTAGTTGCACCGCTATCGAGCCACCAAGAACTGGATGGTGCTTTTGATAGGTTAGATTCACAAATAAGTGCCAAAGAATCATTACCTGTAGGCTCACGTTTAGACAACCAAGCTTTGAACTTTCCACAGTCCTTCTTTATATGACTGTTCTTCTTACAAAAGAAGCAACGGTCACTATCCCTTTTGAAGAATATTTTCTTTGGATCAATATTGTCAAATTGACCGGTAGTGTCATGAGTACATTTATGAGTACGATTTCTGAACTTCTTATCCTTCCTTTTGTGAGAACTAGAAACATATAAGGCTAGATGCCTTTTTTCTTTCTTAAGTTTTTCTTCCTCTACCACCACTCTTTCTATCAAGTCATTAACTGATCAAGTCTCATCTTGGGAATTGTAATTTGTCTTTATAATGTCAAAATCAGGTGGAAGGGTGTTTAGGACTTGATGCACAATGCAAGCATTGGGAATGGAAACATTAAGAGCTTGAAGCTTTGTCTTTAGGTCTACCATTTTAAGGACATAATCTCTAACCCCAGCAGTATCATCATACTTCATATTGAAGAGCTTTTGAAGAAGTGTACCAACCTCAGCATTAGATGAAATGTGATTTCTAGCCTCTAAGGTTGCCATCATTTCCTTAGTAGTACAGTCAACTGGTAAATCACTTTTCAAGTGTTCTTGAATGGATTTCTTCATTGTCAATAAGTAAATCCAATTGCTCTTTTCTCAGGCAACATAGTCCGTTTTATCAACTTCAGTACTGGTGGCCGTGATATCTACCAGCTTATTCTTTGTAAAAGCAATGTGAACATCCACCAGCTCCATTCCAAATAAAAAATCCTCTTTCCATTTCTCAAAGTTCAATCCAGTAAAGATGTCAATGGAAATAGAATTGCCATTTCCAGAAAATGTGACTGGAAAACAAACAAACAATACAATCAGTATCATGTGAGTATTTATCTAGAGAGTTACATACATCATCACATAATCACCTTTAGGAAGAAAATATGATATGCAGTTGTATACTCTCCACATGACAGCGGCCATGAGAACATATTCTAATCTTTCATAAAATCACCACCTTTGGGTGTATGAACCACTAAGATCAGTCATTTCTCAAGCACATGCATGTACCTCTCCATGAACCAATACAAGATCACCTCCTTTGGGAGTATGATCACGCAATAGAACAGGAGACATCCCACCATAATATGAGATCGATATTTCTCAAACCCAGTCAAGTGTGCCACTTTGGCGGTCACTACCCAACTGAATCCTTAAAAAAAATCTCATACTAGGGATATGAACTTTATGTATCATATTCACTATATACATGTAATGCTAGACGTAAAGACATGGGCGTATGTCTATGAAATTATATGTCATGCTAATTATACTATTCTATTCATTGATAGACAATGAATTATACTACACAATCCTTATGTGGTGATATACATGTGAGCTACCATATGTATTTTCGAAACCATAGAGAAATACAAGAACACACGCAAAAATACCCTAAAAATACGCGTATATAGGGTTCTATAAGTATTTTCACATCTATAAAAGCTTCAAACGTATAAAATAAATATACCGCAACATAGAGAATCACAATACGAGCGCATCAATACCAAGAACGTCCAAAACGGACGTCGGACGTGCCCTCACGCGTCATTGAAAGGTGCGGTACGTGCGTGCGTGTTCAGCCGGTCAAATCAGTTTGAACAGACAGTCCGACCAGTTGACTGGTCCAACCGGTCACTGGTCAATAGACTGGTCTAACCAATTGACCGATTAGGTCAAAGGTCGGGTCGAAAACTTGGGTTAGGTCAGAATCTGGGTCTGGTCAACACTCGAGTCGGGTCAAGATTCGGGTCGAGTCGACACTTGAGTCCGATTAGGATCAGAGTCGGGTTAGGATCTGGATCCGAGTCGACACTTGGGTCGGGTCAAGATCCGGGTCAACCTGATCCATGCCTCCGCTGACGTCATCTGACAGTTACCTGTGAAAAAACGTGTCGCTTCGACACGACCGCGCGTGGCCTTCATGCGCCGCTGTGCCCACGGCGTGTGTCGGCTCGTGAGGGTGCATATGGCCTCGTTCAATGACGTGCCACCCGTCAATCTTCTTGTCTCGATAAGTAGATTCTAAATATGTAATAAAATTTTACATTCATTTGACAAAAAATTTCGAAAATGGGTAAAAACCACTCGAACATAACGAAAACGGTCTTAATCCGCATGTTTCGGTTCTAATCTATGGCAGGCTCTGATACCACATGTTGGTCACAAAAATGGCATGCGCAGGATCACCATAATTAGAAAACGAAACACATTAATGGAGAGATTATCGATTCTCGTGCCTAGTTTTGAATCAATTGAACTTGACGCGGAATTTGTGACGTTTTCCAAACACGAACTTAAGTGCTTTTCCCCTATCCCCTTCATTAGAACACTGGCCTAATGAGATTGCCACTTACGAGAAGAAAGTTCTCTCTAGATCCGTATATGAGTCAGATTATGCATCATTAGATTAGGAGAGGGACTTGAGCACTATTTATAGAGTCTTCGACCACGGGCCCTCTCATTATGGGCCGGGCCATACACGGCCCATACCAGCCAGCCTCATATTAGACTTATTAAGAACCTATATATCTTACCGTTATTAGACCAAACTAATTCAGTTAATTTCAATTAATGAAGCCCACATTAGGAAATTCTTACATGGCAAGGCTTAAATGAGCGAGAAGATCTTAACTCGATCAAGCTTCCCGTACATCTCATGGATGTTATCTCAAATTGTCTTCAAATCTTCGATTGGCGGGAGTCCGACAACAACTTCGGGAGTTAGACAATTCTCGATCCATGTGCAAACAAGCTAGTTGCATTTGCGCCAATGTCGTCGCAATCGATCATCAATCGAAATGGACACGATTCCATCAAGGAAGCCATCTTTGTCCTTGGTGACCAAGGCTCACCGGAAATCCCGAGCCCAAGTGCTGTAATTTCCTAATCTTACGAGTTGTAGGTTGATTCATGGTATCAAAAAAAAGTGAGAATTCCTACTCGAGGTGTTGATTTGTTTTGCAGGATTAGGACCGCAACAACAAAACAAGAAAAAACCAGAGGCAATTCGAGAATTGTAGAAGCTAGGCGAGGAAGAAATGCTCTAATACCATGAAAGAAAATAAAAGGATTGGAGGAATTTTCTATATTGTATTAATCTGCTTCGTATACATGTATATTTGCCTATTTATAATGCTAGAAAGCAAAACAACAAATGGAGAAGGATTATACAAGATTACATCTTCTCATTTCTTCATGAGATTGTTGAACCTTGGAGTGAACAGTGCCATGTCTTTGTCATTACCTTCATCTTCTGATGACAATTAATCACCTATATCATTATTGTTAGCTTTAAATGCTATAACTTTCTTACCTTTTGAGCTACCTTCCTCAATTTGTTGTTCTATTTCATAGGACGTGAATGTTCCAATCAGCTCTTCCAATGTGATTGGTTTAATCCTTACTGTTTCCCATACTGAGGTTTTTACATTATTCCATTCTTTTGGCGGGGCTCTTAATAACTTGTTCACCTTTTCTCCATTAGTGAATAGTTTTCCTTGGCTTGCAAATACATTCACTATTTCCGTAAACCTGTTGAACATTTGTGCTACTGTTTCATCTGATTTCATCTTGAAAAGCTCATACTATCCAAGAAGGATATTCTTTACTTTGTCAGTTCCTTCGAATGTCGGCTCTAGAAGAACCCAAATATCTTTAGCTGTGACACAAGCACAAATTTGGTTATATTTAGTAATAGACAAAAAGTAGAATAGACGATGTCTAGCTTTGGCATTGTGAGTAGGTCTTCTTCTTCAATCTTATTCTGTATTAGTTGCGGTAGCAGCAATAGCAGTAGCATCCTTTGCTTGAGCTTCTTGTCCATCTCTTTGAGCAGTAGCTGGAGCAAGAGCTAGTGCGGGCACTTCCACGCCACGTGAGATTATATCCCACATTTCAAGATTAGTTGCTTCAAGATAGGCTTATATTCTATTTTTTCAGTACCTGTAATTGCTTCCATCAAAGTAGGGTGGCTTGTTAGGAGCAAGAGCATCACTAGGGAAAACACCATCAAAGTTAGCAATAAGAGAAGATCTTTATACTCATAAGAGATACACTTCTAAATACGAGCACCAGGGCGCTAATGCCAATTGTTAGGACTAACTCTGCAACCTAAAGAGGGGTGAATAGGTTGCAGGAATGGTTTTAAACTTTCGTAGAAAATAGTAAGTAGTAAGTAAATATCAAGTTCAACTAGATAACAATGACTCACTTGTGTGCTAGAATCAATAATAGGTGAATAAGTAGCAATTGCATTAGTAAATTGCTACACGCAGGAATATATAGTGGTTCGGCTTTGATTCCAAGATTACGTCCACTCTTACCACTAACAACCACAGTTTGGGCTACATTGCATTAGTAAATTGATGAACAAGTTACACTTAGCGTACACCAATCCTATGAGTTGATAGATCATACTATCAGGAATTGGATGCAGCTATTACTTGGTACACTTGATCTTTCAACATAATTACAGTGTAGCAAGTGTTATGGACAAACAAGAGCTGTTTGCTCGAAACACAGTAAGTAACAGATTTCTAGAATTTTGTAAGAACTCTTCTCTTGTTGGCATCAAAGAACTCTTTTATAGGCATCTTCAATATAGTTGTTAATGATGTCTTAGAGAAGCAAGATAGTCGTTAGAGTCCAATGGTGCTGATGTCCTAGGAGCTAGTTGCCTATATAGCCTTTTCTTGAACTTCTGCAAACTTTCCTAAAATAGCTTTTGCTACTATTATGTAGTTGTAGCTCTGACATACTATCAAATGGCCTAATCTCTTATTCTCCAGAACTTCTACTATGCATGTCTAGTCAACAACGACTGCAATGGTGAGATCACGGTCATATTAATTGTCATTTTTTATTTCGAATTTTTTCACAAAAATCTCAAAAAGAAATCATGTTAGATTAAATTAAGTCATAATAGGTTGCATGTTAATTTAGACATATTTGTATTCCGAATTTCATCAGAAAATATCAAAAATGTATCATTGCATCCGTCATTAGAATTAAGTCACGTCGTCGCACGACATATAGTTTGCATGTTAGGTTGCATGAATTCGCATGTCATTCTTGCACGTCATTGCATGAAGACTAGATTTCATTTAAACAAATGAAAATCCAAAAAAGAATGAATTGCTTGTTAATTAGAAATCATATTAGGATTGTCGATGTGATTTTCTAGCTAACAATGCAGATGCTTGCGTTGATTCGAGGTAAGTCATTCTTCCAAACTTGCAATTTATTTAAGGTTTTTCTGGGTGTTAAATTGGTAATTTGTGCACCCGCATGACTACCTCACATGTTAGTAATTAAGTTAAAATGGATCCAAACTGCCTGCCAAAATATTTTTGAAAAGAAAAGGTACCGAAAGGGCGTTAGACTAGATCTAGCGTAATCAAGTCCCCGGGCTTAGAATCTCTAGTTCGTAGGAATAAAACATATCTGCCTATATTTTATTTAGGTTTCTAATCGACCTACCATAAATTGATTAGTGGCGACTCCAAGCATGAAAATATTTGCACGTTAAAAGACTTAAACCCTAAGTTGCGAATTGGTAGGGCTTGGGAGGACCCAAGTTAAGATTAGTCTTAATAATCCATTAGCCCGAAAAATGTAAAAACTTTTTAGGGTCGCGACACGGATCATAGCAACAAAACTTAATTTCCTTCTACGCGCAAGTACATCATCATCCTCAAGCTCATCCTCAGAACTATCACTCTCATTATCACCACTTTCAGCCTCATCACTACCTCATCAACCAGCTCCTTCATCTCTATTTACTGGCTCAGATTCACGTGTTTCTTCATCACTTGCAAAATTCACATTTGCTAAAACTTCGTCATCTTCATCACTCGATTAAGCAACTTCCCAATCTACTCCAATCAACTCTTCATCAACTAATGTAGACTCATCCCTCTCCTCCCTCACTTGCCTCTCCTGTTGCCCTTCGTCTAATGTAGACTCATCCCCGACTTGTTACTCGCTTGAATGCGATCTCATACTTCTCTTATTTCAGTGCTCTCATCGTTGTCATCATCTCCATCATCTTCATTATCACTATAATACTCAACATACACCTTCGCTTCCTCGTTGTGAAGATAATGGTAAATGACATCTTTAATACCATTATCATCACTCAAGTATCTTAAATCATCCTTCAACTCCTTCCCAGGAACACAATAATGCAATTTTTGCACTTTACATGGTAAATAATGCACTATATCCCTCATGAATTCAATGTATGATGGCTTCCTAATATTGACGAAGATCGTACCTTCATTTCCATCGGCATTTTCCCACTTGTCAATGCCAATTACAAATTCCCCGCCATAGCAAACAATGATGGCCACAAGATTCTCCCTTGTGCCGACATTGCACCCAAGGAAAAAAACATTAGCTTTTGGGACCACATAGCAGAAAGGACAATAATTTTACATGGAGGTCCCTGTTGACACCTAAATTTTGCTAAATCATTTAGAGTTTTATTGCATAAAAATTTAGGGATTAATGTTTAACTCCTAGACAAGAATATTTTCATTAAACTGCATGGCATATAGGCATTAGGTGCATCTACAATAATAGGGTCTATTGAAACATTTTTAAAAAAAAAAGATAAAGAAGAAGAAGAAGATTTGAGCCAGTTTGATCCGGCTCGATCGAGCCAGGCCCCTCTTCGTTCTTTTCCAATTAGGCCCAAGCTCTCATCTTCCTTCTCCTATCTTTTCTGGACCCAGTACCTATTCTTAGCCCAACTTCCTTTTCATTTGTCCTTTTTCTCAGCCCAGCCCCCTTCTTGCTTGTTCTCTCCCTCACGCTTACTCATGGAGCAAGAAGCAGACGACAAAAGAGAGGGACGCTCTGCACGAGAAGGGTGATAGTTGCGATTCCAGAAGAGAGGAAGCGATGGCACAATGCTGCATCCTGGCAACACAAGAACCCAGGAGACTCTGTAGACGTTTTAGCAAAAAATCGTACCTGATTCAGCCTTGAACAGAAGGACTCGGTTGCTGGCATTGTAGAGGTTGAGAAGGCGCTCTGATCAATCGTGTCATTGAGCTAGGAATGGAGAATAAGGCAGCTAGTATGGTTGACTAACAAAAGCTGAAGCATTATCATAAAAGTAGAGAGAGATGGACGTCATGGGAAAAAGGTCAAAATAAACACAAAAGGGCATTCTCTCACACTTTCTCTTGCTTGCTGCCTTTATATATGCATTCACAAAAGAAGAAAATGGAGTCTGCATACATGAGAGCCGAGAGGGAGAGGGGAGTTAAAAAGGAGGGACAAGAGATTGAGAAAGAGGGAGGACAGTTCAAAAAAAGATAAAACAGAGGTGAAACCGTGAGAGAAAAACAAGAAGGAAGTGATTGAGAAACAAAAAAAAAACAAAAACAGAGAGAGCATCGGAGAGAGTTTTGGAGAGGAGAATTTGAGAGTGAATAGAAAAAAGAGGAGAGCCTTCATCATTCGGCGGTCATCCATCTGAGTTGCCATCGGCCCCCGTCGAGCCTCCAATAGCCGCACTTCATCCAGGTCAGCCCCGAACCAGGTGGGTCGTCATCGTTTTGCTCTGTTTCGGGTCCCTCTCCCCTGCCTCTCGGGTGTCGGGCTCACCGAGTCTATTCGGTGATCGCTCAGCTCCACTGATGGAGGATAGCACTCGTTTTATACTCAAAGAAGCTGCTTCGAGCCTTGTATATCGAAAATAAGCAACAAGTTTCGTAAAAAACGATTGCCTACAACCTGTTTGATAGAATATCCCAATGAAGCAGCGTAGGTCTAAAACATCAAATCTCGTTGTGATAATTTTCGGTGCTTTATTGTGAACTGAGATGAAGTTGTTACTAAATACGGTCATTTAGGTCCTTGCACTTCATCTTTGAGCAAAAAAATCACGTTGAATGTCAGTTTTGGGCTCCGATTTGAACTAGCCCTCCGCCTGTTTGATAAAATGCCCAAATGAATGCTGAGACTATTATCACTAAAATCTGTTCTTGTTAGCATAGTTTCATACTTCGTTTGTGCTTGGCTCGACATTCTATGACTGCCTCGATGTTTTTCTTTTGCTCTTATGCCATTGTTTACACATTGTTCGAGTCGGCCGCATGTGCGCATTCCCTCACTGGATGCTCCATTCCCCTTGCCAAGTGATGCCCGCGGTTTGAAGCCGCCCCCGTTAGATCACTATCTCTGCTTCTTGGCGCGTATGTTTGGTTGTTTAGACTTAGCGCGTTTCCTCAGGGCCGAAAGTTTGGTGGCCGGAAATCATGTTTTAGTTGCCAGTGTCATTTTTTGGTCGAAGTTAGTTGACGGTTTGGAGGCTGTGTTGTACGGCAGTGGGAACGTGAGCCTGGTGCCGGCCATTGGCGCTGATGGCATGCGACGGCAGTCGGGGTTGAGAAGCATTTGGCGAAATCCCAATCACGGCATGAAGAACTCTCGGTGAAAGAGTTCTCGAAGAAGTTCACGTGCATGGGCAAAAAGGCATGCAGAGGATGAAGAAAGTAATAAAAAAATAGAGAATAAAAACATAAAAGAAACAAAAGAAAAAGGAAATAGAAAAAAGGAATATTGGGCGAACCAATGTAGGGTTTTTGGCAATTCGGGTCCGCGGCTGCAAGTCGGGTCGGTAGCCGGTGACTGGGTCGAGTGTACGGGTCGCAATCGGGTAGAATTTTGTTAGTATTTGGGCCGATTTTATGTTTATTGGCCTTTTAATATTTTGGGCCTTTTAGTTATTAGAGTGGGTTTTATTAGGTCTTGGGCTTTTTGCGGATGGGCCGAAATTGGGATTTGGACTGAAGTGTTGTTTAGGTTTTTATTTATAGTGGGCTGGGCTTTTGTTCTTTTTTAAAAAAAATTCAGGCTCGGCCCCTTTTTCTTTCTTTATTTATTTTATTTGCCAGATCAGGCTCAATAAATGAACCCGGTCCGGTCGTGGACCCGGGCCGGCGCTTTCGGGTCAGTCCTGATTCGGGTCGGATGTGGAGATCCGACCCGAATCCGATTTATATTATTTTAATATTATATTATTCTAATATAAAAAAATATTTTTAAAAAAAATTTAAAAAATTTTAAAAAATTTCGAAAATAAAAAATTGGAAATTGAGTTTTAAAATTGTTTTTCTCTCCCTTTTTGTGTAAGTAGCTTATGTTTAATTGCACCTCATTTGATTCTCACGCTTTAAATTGCATGCTTAATTTAATTTCAAACGTGATTGACCATGCATGTTAGGTTCAGGTATTGATGGCTGCTTCCCTTAGCTTGATTAGGGATGGAATTTTGAGACTCCTGGTTAGTGAGAACACGTTAGGCAGTAATTGAACAAGGTTAGGTATCAAAATGGCACTAATTTGTCAATTAGTGTAACCAAGTCCTTGTACCCATTGAATCTCTAGTTCGTAGAAGTGAAGCATTTCTCCCGTGCTTCACTTGGGTATCTAATCGACCCATCAAAAATTAATAAATTGATTAGTGGTAACTCCTGAATGAAATTTATTTACTTGTTAATAACTTAAACTTAAGTCATGAATTGATATGGGCTTAGGAGAGCTCGAGCTAAGCTTAACTTAGTAATCCATTAGCCAAACCATCTTAGGTGGCGAGGTCGGCTCGGGGAGGTCGCGACAGCTTGGCGACTCCGTTGGGGACTTGAATAGAATTCTTAGTGGACTTAGGCCATTTATCTTGTTTAATTATGTGCCTAATGTGAATGTTCTTGCAGTTGGGTGTTATAAGTTGATGAGTGATTGTTAGCCCCTTGTTTTGCAGGTTTGGGATTTGGGAATGAATGTTTATTTTTTCGAACTCTTGAAGTGTCTTTTGTTTATAAACTGTTGTGCACGCTTTAAATGTTTTAACATTATACTGTTGCACACACAACCATATTGTCGGACCTGGGCCGCTATAGGATACTTTAGGACGGTGTTAAGAAAGATACAACCTTGAACGCGAGACTGCGATGTAAAGGTTGTCTTTCGTTTCCCCGAAAATTCTTTTTTGGTGTCGTAAGTGTTTATCTTAGTTTGTGAGACTGCGTCACTGTAGGATATTCCTTTCGACTGAGCCGAAGTTAAGAGGACCTGACACCAATGCGAGACTGCGACGGTTAGATCACCCTCTTAGCTTCACCTTGGGAAGCCATCTAGAATCAGCTGCACACTACATCTGCATGTCTTTGAGATTTGAAAAAATGATCGTCACCCGCTGTAAATATGATTTCTTTTATTATTAGTTCACTTTGCATTGAAACTTTCATTTTTGAAATTCATGGAAATCAATCGAATGTCCTGGGTGATCCAAGCTTATAATTGAAATTTTCAGGCAATCACTCTTGACAGTGAGCCTTGAGCATAAATCTCTAATATCTCTGATTTGGCCCTACAAAACAAACGATCTTGTCTAAATTTTGAATAATGGGCTTAAAATCACATTTTGTATAGAAATTCTTCCAAGTCAAGATTGTATTTTGGGGCATAAAATTGGAATCACATTTTCAACAAAATTCTTTCTTGTTCACATTTCGAATTGGAATTCAAATCACATTTTGTGTATTTTTCTTAAAACAAGAATTGTCTCGTCTTTCCAAAAACCAAAATCACAAATCAGTCTTTTACAATTGATCCACATCTTGCACATGAAACTTTTTGAATAGAATGGGCATTCGATTGATAGCCACAATTTGATCTTTTAATGATTGTCTCCTCTTACTACGAAATCTTGGCGAAATACCAAATCCCCACAAATAGGGACTATGGAGCAGGTATTGTTGCCTCGCTTTCATAACAAGAGGCGGCTTCATTGAGATATCACTTTCTTCATTCACGTACTGACATTGTCTTCCTTTTGCAGGTTAGACTCAACGGCCCTTCTTTGAAATCTTCTCGCTTGACCACGCCAAGAAGTGGCCTTTAAAGCTAGGACAAGAATTATTTATTGCATTCCTCTATGCAACAATTTTTTTTGTACCATGTCCTTGTCTTTATTCTCATTAGGAATCGTGTTTTCTGATTTGGGTTTAATTATGAACCCGATCGATGTGTTTGTAAATCGTGCAACTATCCTCCATCAGTAATGAGGTTTTAGTTTATATCACTAGTCTTTGAAAGTACTTGTAGTACTTCAAACTGAGCCCCCGGGTTAGGCTTTTATGCCTTACTTTCCCAATGTTTTGAAAATGAGTTACAAAAAAAAAAGGGACTTGCTTAAGGTTTTATATTTCTTTGCTTGGTCACTTTTTCAGTTGGGACAGCAAGATGATACTTTGAGATGGTAAGGTTGTAATCGTTCCAATAGGAATTTCTTGTGCAACAACTTACTCATCCATCCATTTTTGTCAAATAGGTATTATGAATGATTTGTTCGACATTCACCTCCTCCAAAAGACAAAAGTGTGACACAAAGTAAATCCATCGAGGCGTGATTGCCAACTGAATCTTTCGCGATGGGATAATGATGAAGGAATCCTAGAAAATTCAAGAAGTTACGATAATAAAAGAGAACACATAAATTGTGGGGGAATGGAGAATCTTAATTCGTAAACGGGAGATGAAAAATGTGGTAGCAACTCAATCACAAGGGTCAAATTAACAAGATGATGAGATATTTCATCATATATGATGATGCCTTATACTTAATTGCATGAAATGCCTCGGGAACTTCAAGCCATAGATTTGAATATAACATAGTTTGGGGGACCTATTTGGTCCTCAATGTGAACAGCTTCCGTGCTCTTCCTAATGAACTTGGGAATTCCATTGCTTATGTTGTTTACCAAAGAACGAGCATCCAGTAACCCTTGTTGACAGCACCAAATCAGTATTCACGCATGCATGAGCAGACTTGTTCGAAAAATTCAAGATCCTGGGAATATTTCATCCATCCAAAGATGTCCTCTGCCTTTCCCTTTGTTTTATGCAATTCGAGGGATTGATAATTACAACCTGGATTTTGTCATGCAAAACATTGCTCAACATGTGTCCATTCACACACTTATCTAT
Source organism: Syzygium aqueum (assembly GCA_031216185.1). Classification (NCBI taxonomy): domain Eukaryota; kingdom Viridiplantae; phylum Streptophyta; class Magnoliopsida; order Myrtales; family Myrtaceae; genus Syzygium; species Syzygium aqueum. Next base: position 993,468 of record CM062237.1, read on the forward strand.
AAGTCACTCTGAAAAAGGATGCATCGCATTGACAAGTACATCCACTTTTGTCCATGGAGATGTGGACACTGATTCAGATACATCAAAGCGAGCCTCAGTGTCAATAGGCTCATCAACTCCTAAAGAAGGGCCATTGTTCAAGTAACTTTGATTTGGGACATGCACCACCGTAGATAAAAAACACCGATACACTGTGAAGTGTGATATCATAGATAATATCTCCTGGGGCTTTAAGATTTGTTCTTATTCCAATATGTTTGAGGAGGTTCCAGAGCAGGTTTATGCGTACCGTCCATGCTCCGAGGACCAACTGACATTGGTCCCTTCCAATTGGAGAGTTTGGCCACATTGTTGTATTGCAATGCATGCACTTCAGACAATGGGACAGAAGCGAAAGATGCACCTTTTTAGGGAGACAAGGAATCATCTTGTGCACATTCAACCTCCTTGTGACATAACTCAAGGTCAATACTTTGAGGAACAAAACTGGAGTTAGGGGATTTAAACCTTTTCTTGCCTCCGATCAATTTTCATGAAGTTCATAATCAAGAGCTTCATCAAGTTGATGATCTAAAGCTTTAGATTCTCTACACGCAAAATGCGAAAAAGTCAGTTCTGTCCAACAAGGTGAATCTTTGTCAACATTATTCTCGTCTAGCTCATTTTGGTCGAGCTCCTCCTTTTCAAGCATTAAAAGAGAATCTTGGGCAAAATTACTTCCTTCAATAGAATTCCGTTTACATTGAACTATAGGCAACTATCTTCCAAAGGTTTGGTTTTTCATGTACCACCATAGGAATAGATTCAACATAATCACTCGCTTGAGCACTGGCAGGTGATTATTTGCACAATTTTTGCACAAACATTTCGTGCTTGTCTTAAAGCAATCTGGAAGAGGCTAGTCTCCCAATGATGGAAGACCAAAGGACTTGCGAGTCTTGGCATAGATGATGATACCCGAGTGTTCATAATAGGGCTTAATTTCAAGAATCCACTAAGCCTTTACGCTTCACCATTTTCAGAAAACAAGTCTAAGGAGGGATGACATCTGAACATTCCCAAATTTGAAATTTGACCTTAGGGTCACATTTGTGAATCTACTTCTTCCTTCAATCGTCAACGTGGATGAAGAAATGCTCTTAAAATTTGTGCTTCAAGTAATCCCTATTGTTCTCAGAGTAGAGTCCACAGAAATTTCTCATCTTAGAGAATCTCATATTAATTTGACAACCTTCTCAAAAGAAGAAATGTGCGAAGATTCCTCGGCACCAAGGTTACTTCCTGGGTTGGTGACATCTATAACTCATGGGAAGCTCTTTGACAGGTCTACATATATGGATGCGGACTATCCAAACGATATTGTCAAAAGACAAGAAGAGGAATGAGCTATGATCCATTTGGAATTGCTGAGCATTAGTAGCTGCAATTTTTGCGCCTTCAAATAGCTTCTCAGCATTTGATCCAGCGTGGAGATGATTATTGGTGGTTTGCGAAATGATCCTTCAAGGCATGGATGTACACGAGCAAGAATTAGCCATCAAATGGTGCCCCCAAGTAAAAGGTTGTAATCGTTCCAAATTAAATTCGATTTATTTAAAGAATGACTTGTTCCTCCTCTTGTGCAGAATTCGTGAGGACAAAAAAGAGTCTATGTAAGGCAAATTCCCAGGAATCGATAGGATTGCATGAGGAGGACAACTTAGTCCATAATTGCGCCAGCCCAAAAGAAAAGGGTGCATATCATTCCCAAATTAGTCCAATTGAAAATGGAAATGACTTGTGCCATCTCTTGTTGTGCAGATGAAATAATGTGTTTGACTACAGCGACAACAACTTCTTCCAAGAAAGCATGATGAGGCAACACACATTGAAGGGGAGTGTATCTAATCATAGGAGCAACGCCTCCCGTCAACAAATTGTGACAAAACCATCCAATTTAGCACAAAAGGATGTATCGTTCCTAAATTAAGTTGTAACGTCTTGAAATTCAACCCACTTTCGTGATCAATGAAGTGATCTTATTTCTCATTTCATTTTAGTAAGTCTCGCCCGGAACTGATCATTCTCGAGATACTGACCAATAGGGAAAAGCTAACTAGGAAAATGGTACGTGGACCCAAGAACTCGACCGTGAATTGAGTCCGATTCCGACATACGACGAGCGAATATTTAGTGCTAGTGTGGGCCAGTCCAGGGAGAGCGATGGACTTGGTTTGTTCGACGACGTACGATCGGATAGTTGGTGATTCCGTGTGACCAAGAGTGCGCACGGCGAACGATCCCAAGCTTATTCCAAACGACCGCGACCCCCAGGACTAGCGATAAATCCTCGTGCTCTCTGGGAAATCGACATCGTCATGACTCGAGTAACCCTAGGTCGATACGTGTAACCCCTAAACAGCCGGTCGTTAGTGAGAGACGCTAAAATCGTAAATTGAGCGAGATCAATTGTGGATTTGAGTCCGGACTTCGGTGTCGAGTTTTGTAGGCGTACGCGACAATTTTTGCAAGGACAATATCGTTTAAGTGTGGCCATTCATATTTGAGACCATTAGAGTCGAAAATTGGAAATTTGACCCGAGACCGAAAAAGGACGATTTTGCCCCTAGGCCCCTAAGTGTGGATTCCGAATTTTAGAAGTTTATTAATGGTTATTGTGGTCTTGTTTAATTAGTATTTTGTTAAAATTCTTGGACCAAGGTGCCCCTAGATATTTTGTCTAGAATTGACCCTAGCCCTTAGATTAGGGGTAAGATTATCATTCTTCCTAAGTTGGTCAACTACCCCACTATCTCCCCCAAGCCTATATCTCTCCCATTCTCTCTCTCTCCTCTCATTCTTCCTCCTCTCCCAAGTCAGCCGGCCATCCCCTCCTCCCTCCCTCTCCCGTGAGCTCCCTCCCTCTCTCTTCTGGTCGAGCGTCGCCACCGGGGAGCCGCTGCTGCCGCCCGCCGGCGCCGTCGCCGTCCGCACCTCACCTCACCACCACCTCCCCATCGTTCCATTCTTCCCTTTCTTTTGCCATCCGTATGATCAGCCCCCGCCTAGGACCGCCAACGCCATTGCCTCCGTTGAGGGAGCCGCCGCGCGCCGCCACTGTTCCGGCGCAGAACCGCCGCTGTTCAACCACCCTTGCCACCTGTCCAACCTTGTTTGAAGCTCAAGAATCCAAGTGAGTACAACCTTAAGCCCTAATTAGACTAGTTTACATCTCTAGATGAGTTTAGGGGTTAATTAGGGTAATTTAGGGGTTAGTTTGTGGAGGCTGTTAGGGGCTGAATTTGCGGCACATTTGGCGGGTTAGCGTAATGTTTTAATTGAGATTTAGAGGTCCGTATTGTGCTGGATGGTGGCTGAGCTTAAGCGCCTTGTATTGGGCGAAATTGTGGATTTGGTGGATGTAATTTGTAGGCCAAGTAATGGCTGTTTTTGTGGCTAGATTGGGAGTCTAATGTGATGAATTGGAGGTGATTTAATGGCCTAGGGCGGACTGTTTGTGGCTGATTTTGTCATGCCCCGAACTCCACGACACGCAACATCTCTCGCATATGTCGATATGGTGTGACGTCCCAAGAATGCATCGTCGACCCAAAAACCCAAGAACACAATCATAGCACAATCGGAAGCGACAAAAGAATAAATACAATACTCGGACAAAACAAGTATAAGAACAAGGGAAGCAACACAACGGAACACTATAGACAAATTACACATCCATAAAACCATTAGAAACATTCTTACAATATTCATTTAAATAGTAAGAAAAAAGAGAGGTACAACAAAAGAGTGTAGTCAACCGCTACCATTGGTCAAAAAGGGGTAAGTGGCTAGGAGGGTCAACTACAAAAAGAAAGGAGGGCTATAAATAAAAAAGTATCTGCCCTCATAAAACATAGCCAAGGTCTAGCCTAGGGCGCCCAGTATGGATCGGAATCGGCAAACTCTGATGAACTCTCTGGTAACTCTGAGTCCTTGCTAGAACTCACCTCCTCGGACTCCTCGATATCCATCGGCTCAGCTTCATCAACATCCATCAGCTCTAAGACCGGGTCCACTACTACTGGCTCAAAGTCTACTCCTCCTAACACCTCATCCTTGACTGCCTTGAACGCACCATTAGAACCGATGCTCCACTCTGATCCCAGGCCTGAATCCGTAACGTCGCCATCCGGACACTGCGGATCCAGCTCACCCTCCACGTTAAACGGTATATCCATAGAACGGAGAGGTCCATACTCGACTCCAAAACGATCGTGGAAGCACCATGCTACATACTCATGGGTCTCAGAATGTGTCATACCCACATCTACTCCTATTAGAGAATAATGCCTTATGTACATTTCCCCATTCCCTATGGGGTGTACGGTCATAGTAGGCTCTAACTCAAAAGGGATCCCAAAACGCACTGGAGCATCTGGCATCGTCACGGACAAGGGTCTGAAAGGTTAGGTTATAAAAACTATGAGACGACTCTCAGCGAGTGAAAAACCCCTAAACCTAAACTAGGATAACATGCATCTCCTGACGGGTAAACAAAACCACACACGAAGATAACTTAGGTCCTTAGGCCCAAATCGGCATTCTCAATGACCCTACAAGTTAGATAAATCGATAATATCACATCACATACGCGGCACGCCCGGTTATACGTACGTCATACACATGCTCATAATCTTGAGTGTCAATCTCGCATACGAACCACCGGATCATACATACTCGCACACTCGTCCAAGCACTCATATGCATGTAAATGTTCAAATCCTAGTATAGGCACATAATTTCTTTTCCACTTTTACAACGCTCCGTGGCTGGCGTAAAAATGCCCTCGGCCCAGTGTCTCTAGCTTGCTACAAAGTGCATGAGGCACAACACCGATCTCCTTACGAACCAGAGCCCGCGTAAAACGCATCAGGTTGGTCGTCTTCCGGACGAACTGGGCATCGTCCTGATACAAAGTGCATGAGGACGGCATACCCCGCGTAATACGCATCAGGGCGAAAGGTGATCACACATTCACACAACCAGTTTTATCTGAACCCCGCGTAAAATGCTTCAGGATATAATTAAGTGATCACATGTCCATGGCAAACACGCATTCTCACACAATTTCGACACAAAGCCTTACACTCGGCATACACAATGCTTGGCCATGCAAATTTCGCACACTAATGATGGTGCAATTACAATGAACTCAATGTCCCACAATGTACAATACAATCCAATGCCACAAATTCATGCTCAAACGATTCACGTCACATACTTAACTGGCCCATTAACACTATGGGGCACCACACGCATAATTGGCACTTACGACGTACATGAGCATCATGATTTTCGTTAAATCAATAATCAATCGCACCCCACAATGGTCAGCCACACGAGCACGCGGTATGGTAATCTCAAATCATCACGGTTGAGTAAAACAACAAATAATCCAATCACCCCGGCAATCCCGGCACCCTAATCAAGCTAATTCTCGAACTTGCCGATAATTGGCCATTAAGTCCCGATGTGGACAGCTGCTAAAACACTTCATCTTGGCCTCTAATCCACCTCTAAATCTGCTTGGTAATCTATTGACATCCTCCCGACATTTGCCATCAAGGTAATATCCCATAAATGTCTTTAATCACCACTAATCAACCACTAACAATACCCTAAACCTGCTAAAATGCACTATAGTCCTAATTAGGGTTTAGAGGTTCACACCTATCTAATCCAAGCTCGGGACAATGAGGAACGGGGGCGGATCACCGGTGAACGATGAAATCGGCGGCAACGATTCCAAAAGGGCGACGGCGAGCGGTGGCCGGCAGCTCACGGCTCCCACGGGCGACGGCTCACGGTTGGTGCGGCTGGTGGCTCACGGTTGGGGAGGCGGACGAGAGGCGGCGTGGCGGTGAACTCGGTGGTGGACGGCAGTCACTCATGGTGGCGCTCGGCGATTGGCGTGGATAGCACGGCTTCAGAGGGCGGTGGCGTCTCGGCGGTCCTTGGCACCGAACGAAGAGAGAGAGAGAACGGTGAGAGCATGAGGGGATGGTCGGTGAGGGACAGTGGCGTGGACGGTGATTCGCTTGCTTCAACGGTGGCGTGCGGCGGCGAGAGGCTTTGGCTGTGGTGGCTCACTCAACCGAGAGAGGGAAAACGAGAAGGAGACGAGAGATGGAGAGAGAAAGGAATGGTCGGATGAGGATGATGATGGTGGTGAGGCGAGACGATGGCGATGTGGCAGTGGCGGCGGCCATGGCAAGCGGCAACGGCGGAGCTCCTCGGCGGGAAGGCGAACGGACGTTGCTCCACCTCGGCGGTCCGGCGTGCACTCCTTCATGCGACCAAGATAGAGAAGAGGCGGAGAGGAAGGGAAAGGGTTGACGGCGGGGGAGGATGACGACGAATGGCGATGGCGCGGCAGAGAGTCGATGGCGCGACGGAGCTCGGCGGGAAGGCGGACGGACGATCTCGACATGAGGCTTGGCCGGCGTGGAAGGGAGAGAGAGAGAGAGAGAGGTTGGTTTCAAGGGGAAGCTAGAGAGGTGAGAGAGTGTGATGGACAAGGAGATGATGGGCATTAATGGGGGGAAAAGAGATAATGACAAGTGTCACCTTCCTAAGGCTTGTCATTATCCCCATTAAATCCATTAATTAATTCCTTAAAACCTTCAAAATTCGGAATACCAAAAGGGCTTAAGGGCAACTTCGTCATTTCTTTCCGATACCAGGTCGAATTGTCATTTTTCAACCGCACTAACCCTATATATAAGTGGCCAACATAATTTGACGCCGTCCTTAAGAAAACTATCCCGTAACCCACGAAAATCGGTCTCGAAGTCCGGATTAAATTTCACGATCAAACTTGCCAAATTTCAAATTTTCAAATCTCTCACTAACGGGCAGCCGTTTAGGAGTTACGCATATCGACCTAGGGTTGCCCGAATCGCGATGATCTCGATTGTCGAGAGAACGAGAGGAATTATCACTAGTTCCAGAGATCACGATCGTCCGGTTAAGTTCGGGACTAGTTGGCGATGTGCATTCTCGGTCTTGCAAAATCACCTGCTATCCGATCATACATCGTTGGCCTCAGCCAAATCAAGTCCGTTAGCTTCCGAAGATCGGCCCACACTGGCCCAAAATACTTCCTCATCGTTCCTCGAAATCAGGCTCAATTCGCAACCGAATCCTTGGTCCACGTATCTATTCTTAATTAGCCCTTCCCATTCGGTCAGTTTTCCGAGAGTGATCAGCTCTGGGCGAGACTGTTGAAAATGAAATAATAAATAAGACTCGATCTATTCATTCCGGAAATTAAGTCGAATTTCGGGACGTTACAGATTTGGTGTCGGGACGATTCGGGCCATAATTGGTTTATCGAGGTTTTAGGATGATTTGCTTAGGGAACGGTGATCGGCCTGTAAGGATGCTAATTAAGTATGGCTTGATTGTGATTGTGCAATATCCTATGATGTGCTTGGCATGGCCAATTTATGAGATGTTTGGTAGACTTTTGGCATGTGTAGTTTTGGTGTTTTAATTGCGTGAATTTGGGTGCCAAATTATATGTTGTGACTAATTTGGATTGATTGGTTCATTGGGCATATTGAGATGCGAATTGAGCATGTTGTGGCTTTAATTGAGTATGTAACCAAATCATGTTGAGTGCCCAGTACGGAATTCACGAAGTACGAGTGTGATGTTATGGCTATGAGTGTGCATCTTGAGCATAGGCATGACATGTACATTATGCGCATGCGCATGAACGGTATGCGCTTGTGATCACTTAAATCACCCTGATGCATTTCATGTGGGGTTCAGATAATAACTGGTGTATGTGAATATGTGATCACATAAAGCCCTGACGCGTTTTACGTGGGGTATTGAACTCGTCCTAAGGCGTATTATCGGGACGATACCCGGATTACCGGAAGATGACCAACCTGATGCGTTTTACGCTAGTTATGTGTCATGAGCATGATGCGTTTAACGCGGGCCAGAGATCGATCTCGAAGTGATGGACCTAATGCGTTTTACCCAGGTCGGAAAAAAATTGATAAATTGCATGGTGCAAGTGTATGAAGTGCATTGATGAGACATGAACACGAGTGTGAGCACAAGTATATGCATGACATGCGTTATGACCAAGTGACATGTGTGTGTGCCGCGATTTGGGTTCTGTGCTATTGTTGTGATTTATAAAATGTTTAACCTGCAGGGCAAGGTAAGTATTGGATTTGGGCCAGATGGCCTAAGTCATTTATGTTTTGAATTGGGTGTTGTTCAGTGCTCGTCAGGAGGTGTATGTTAGTCTAGTTTAGGTTTAGGGGGTCTACTCACTGATATTTATTCTCATTGTTGCATAAATCCAATTTTTCAGACCCCCGGCCTTGAGATGTCTGTTGTACCTATTCGTTTTCGGATTCCTTATCGGATAGACCGGGAGGAGTCGGTATACCCCGCAGAGAACGGGGATTTTTGGGTTAGATACCTTTCTATAGTTCGGGTTGACGCGGGCGAGGATGTTGATCAGGTCCACAAATATATAGCGTGATGTAGTGCCCCGATGGGGAATTGTTGAGCCCTGATCGTGCACCGAAGGGTGGAGATTCAAGTCCGAAGCCGATGGATTAGGAGGGTGAGGGACCAAAGCCCATGGAGCAGGACGTAGAGCAAGAGGATGAGGCCGAGCCGATGGATTCTGAGGAGGAGTCAATTGGGGCCGAGTCCAAGCAGGATTCCCTAGACTCTGAGGTTGAGATGTCGGATAGTTCTTTTGAGTCATCGGGATCCAACTCGGACTGGGTTTCGTAGGTTTAGCCTTAGTCTTAGTTATGAGAGGGCCAGTACCTTTTTGACCGGAGCCCTTCTAGTGCTAGTAACCCTGACTGCTCGGCCCACTTACCCTTTTTTGTCAGTAGTGGCCATTGACCCGCTTTTGATTTTTGAGAGTATGCTGTATATAAATATTGTATATGTTCTTCCTAGTAAAACAAGTGTATATTTTGTAACCCTGTTGTTTGTTCTACCCTTGGTCTCGTGTTGATTTGTACGGGAGTTTGTTTGCTTTCGCTTGTGCATCGTTCTCTGATTTGGGTTTGGGTCGGCGACGCGTCCTGGGACATCGCACTTGAATCGACCGCAGTAGGGATGTGGTGCGCCGTAGGGTTCGGGGCGTGACATAAGTTCAATCAAGAATGGAGATAACATGTTTCATTTCCTTTTTGCAAGGTGATAAACACGGCATGTTACTGAAAGGATAGTAACCCTCACCCATGATGCATGATAAAGTGGAGTCATTCGATTCAACATAAAAAGGGTGTATCGTTCCTAAATTAGTCTAATTCAATTTTGGGATTGAACTAACATGTCTCATCCCTCTTAGACAAAGGCGCACATTGATCGTGACGGCGACACCTCCTACCAAGAAAGCATGCAATAGATGGGTCAAAGCATCCAAGGGACAATGCCCTTAAATATCGAAATAATGCCGAAGAATCAAGGCGAAGAAGGCAGATGAAGGGAGTTGTCAAACACTTAAGAATGCAAATTCAAATGAAGGGAAACATCAAAGATTTGAAGGACAAATGCAAACGAAGGGTAATGTTGTATCATTCCCAATTTTTCAATCCTTAAAGGGTCTTTAACTAACACATTCCTTCTTATTCTTTACAGGGTTATCAGGTCATCGTACCATAGGTAAGTATCCGTCTTCCTAAAATCAAAGGGAAGTCAAATAGAGAATTTTCATGGCGTAAAATTTTTTTTGATGTTTTTTAGAAACAACAAGCGCTGAAGTGGGAATTAGAAGAGCAAATTTGCACAAAACTTTGGAATGTTGTTTCATCCAAAAATTGCCTTTATGCTTGATGAATCATTCATTTTGAATCAAAATTTCCCTGTGGAGATTGATCAATTCATGATGATCTCAACAAAATGAAAGGGAGATGTTAATTATGCCAAGTGATAAACACTTAAGATGAGGAAAGACAAACCATTCCTAAACATGTCCCGTAAACACTTTGAGAGGAGCGAAAAAGAGAAACTCGTGTTGTTTAAGGATGAGAGATTCATTCGTGAATAGTATACGGATCGAAATGAAAAAAAGGCATTTCCTTCTTATATCCTATACACTACAGTTGATCATAGTTAAGCCCATTTGAGCCTGTAAATGTGAAGAATTCTCAAAATACACCTATCAAGAACCACCCCACAATTGAGACAAATTTGGAGATTTTGATTAACATCATTTGGTCAAAAGATAAGAAACATTTCTTTACTCTCACTGGTATCAATCTTTTTGTGGTAACTTTTGGTGAATTCTTATGGAAGCTCGAAACATCCCAAAATGAAGAAGAGCATTCATTTTTCTACCTAAACACTCATACCCTCTGTTCAGCCAAGTTGAGCCTGAATATTCATTTCTAAAGCCCAAGTGGTGATTATCTCCCTATACTGGGACAAAGCATGTGATTTATCAAGACAATGGATACTCATGAGACAATGTGAAAAACATCTCGAAAGTCCTAAAAGCTCCAAAAAAAAATCAAAAAGTCAAATGAAAACTAGGGAGCATGAAAAAGCAGTGTGCCTAGTAAAAGCAAGGCCAATGTTCATTAAAAAAAAGAGAGAAAAAGTAGCATCAAGAGAAGAATTCTTTTGTGAGGAAAAAGTGTCAAAAGCAAAATGCTTGCATGAAAAGAAAATCATTGCAAATGCAAAAATCATTAGAGAAAAGAGCGAAACTCTTGTATTGAAATGATTAGTCAATGGACTTTTGAGATAAATTGGATTTTAAAAGGCAAGTGTCCTTGAAAAGATTAGATGATATAGTAATGATACCATGGTGATCACCGACTTTTGAATCCCTTTTGAAAATTTTTTAGCCTTTCGAGCCTTTAACCAAACCAATGTTATAACCTTCTCCCAAAGTCTCTTATGATTGGGATGGTTCAAGTCAAATATAGACTTCTAAAGAAGCTGTTGCTCAAAGAAGTGGGGGCAAATTTATCTTATCTCATCTTATGGTTTCTTGACTTGTAAACCTGATAGAGATGCTAATTGACAATTATTTCATTCCTTAGCCGGTAATGCTCATCCATTGTTGAAACCGTGACCAAACCTACATTACGGTACTTTAAAAGACCTCTTAGATCAGTCAATGTGTACTTATTGCGAATGATTCTCAAAACCCTCGACAGCGGTCATGTGGGGTATAATGAGTTATCAGACTATTTCCCACATTAATGGATGGGATCAAGTAACCTTCTTGAGAGTAAGTGAGAAACCCTTTTCCGATTATAGAGCTCTTGTTTGGCATGTTTAACAAGCCCTTCTCATGAGTTAAGATTATTTTGACAAAAGACTTTCTCCTAAGGGAATTTGATGATTAATGACACTTCTCAAGCCTGATGGCAATCTTGTTATGTTGAATGATGCAAAATATTTTCCAAACAATCGAAACTAGCTTGAATTGCTCATGCAATCAATGCTTTCTCATTGATGATACCATTTTCATATGGCCTCTTGTGACGTTATCTTGCTTGGTACGCATTCGCTGCTAGAGCACTTATTATAACACGTTCTGTTAGATATGCAGATGCCTACTTGGAATTTCCTCAATATTCGACAGATATGGGAAGCTCTAATAGCCCGAAACCATTCTTACATGAGAAGTCTTCCCCACGTGAGATCATGCTTTCTGAAGGTTTGTGCGTTTGTCCATAAACCATGCAATGCAAAGGTGTATGCATTTGTTGCATAACACTACGATTTCAAAAGGTTTTGGGTCTTTTCTTAAACCCCGATTTCAAAAGGCTCTTGGTCTTTCCTGAAACCCTAATTTCACAAGGTTCTTGGTCTTTCCTGAAACCCTGATTTCACAAGGTTTTTGGTCTTCCTTAAACCTCGATTTCAAAAAGTTCTAGGTCTTTCCTAAAATCCTGATTTCAAAAGGTTCCGGGTCTTTCCTTAAACCCCGATTTCAAAAGATTTTGGATCTTTCCTGAAATCCTGATTTCAAAAGGTTTCGGGTCTTCCCTTAAACCCCTATTTCAAAAGGTTCTAGGTCTTTTCTGAAACCATGATTTCAAGAGGTTCACCTGTCTATCTTTAAACCATGTTTTTTACAACATAAAGTCCTAAGTGAAAATCTTAGGCATTAAAATCCTGAGTGAAAAACATTAAGTATTTCAAAATCTTGAGTGCAATTTGCCGTTCATACGATTTTAGTCCCTAGGCATACTTTCAGGGTTTTAGTCCCTAGTTATTCCTTGAAAATGTTGTTCCTATTGTCGTTCATAGGGTTTTAGTCCCTAGGCGAGATCATAGCTGTTCATAGGGTTTCAGTTCCTAAATAGAATCTTCGATATTTATAGGGTTTTAGTCCCTAGGCGTTCCTTCTGGGTTTTATTCCCTTTGCCATTCAATAGGGTTTTAGCCTCCAGGCGGAATCTTAGACGTTCATAGAGCTTTAGTTCCTAGACATTCCTTCAAGATGTTGTTCCTATTGCCGTTCATAGGATTTTAGTCCTTAGGTGGGATCTTAGTTGCTCATAGGGTTTTAATCCCTAGGTGGAATTTCCAACGTTTACAGGGTTTTAATCCCTAAATGTCAATACGGAGTATTGTTTCTTGCACGGTGAGCTTTTGCAGCCTAGAGCACCTCCTTGACCTGGCGAGCTTTTGTAGCCTAGAGTCCCTTTCTTTGCAAGGTAAGCTTCTGCAGCCTGAAACACCCCTTCGACCTGGCGAGCTTTCATAGTCCAAGGTCCTTTTCTTTGCACGGTGAGCTTCTACAGCCCAGAGCACCTTTTCGACCTAGCGAGCTTTTGCAGTCTAGAGTCTTTTTCCTTGCATGGTGAGCTTCTGCAGCTTGGAACACCCCTTCGACCTGGCGAGCTTTTGCAGCCTAGAGTCTTTTTCTTTGCACGATGAGCTTCTGCAGCCCGAAGCCTTCGACCTGTCGAGCTTTTGCAACCCATAGTCTTTTTCTTTACATGGTGAGCTTTTGCAGCCCGGAGCATCCCTTCGACTTAGCCAGCTTTCGTAGCCTAGAGTCTTTCTTTGTACGCTTAGAGTCTGTCTTTATCCTTCGACCTAGCGAGCTTTTACAGCCTAGAGTCTTTTTTCTTTGCACGGTGAGCTTCTACAGCCTTGAGCTCCCCTTCGACCTGGCGAGCTTTCGCAACCCATAGTCTTTTTCTTTGCATAGTGAGCTTCTGCAGCCCAGAGCATCCCTTCGACCTGGCAAGCTTTCACAGCCTAGAGTCTTTCTTTGCACGCCTAGAATCTATCTTTATCCTTCGACTTGGAGAGCTTTCGCAGCCTAGAATCTTTTTCTTTGCATGGTGAGCTTTTGCAGCCCGAAGCACTCTTTTCGACTTGACAAGCTTTCGCAGCCCATAGTCTTTTGCTTTGCACGATAAACTTCTACAGCCCGGAGTATCCCTTTGACCTGGCGAGTTTTCGCAGCCCAAAGTCTTTCTTTGCACGCCTAGAGTCTGTCTTTATCCTTCGACCTAGTGAACTTTCATAGCCCAGAGTCTTTTTCTTTGTACGGTGAGCTTTTGCAGCCTGAAACACCCCTTCGACTTGGCGAGCTTTCGCAGCCCATAGTATTTTTCTTTGCACATTGAGCTTTTGCAACCCGGAGTATCCCTTCGACCTAGCGAGATTTCGCAGCCCAGAGTCTTTTTCTTTGCACTACATGCATTCACAAAAGAAGAAAATGGAGTCTGCATACATAAGAGCCGAGAGGGAGAGGGAAGTTAAAAAGGAGGGAGAAGAGACTGAGAAAATTGGAGGATAGTTCAAAAAAAGATAAAACAGAGGTGAAACCGTGAGAGAAAAACAAGAAGGAAGTGACCAAGAAACAAAAAAAAAAACAAGAACAGAGAGAGCATCGGAGAGAGTTTTGGAGAGGAGAATTTTAGAGTGAATAGAAAAAAGAGGAGAGCCTTCATCATTCGCCTGTCATCCATCTAAGTTGCCATCGGCCCCCATCGAGCCTCTAACTGCCGCACTTCATCCCGGTCAGCCCCGAACCAGGTGGGTCTTCATCGTTTTGCTCTGTTTCGGGTCCCTCTCCCCTGCCTCTCGGGTGTCGGGCTCACCGAGTCTATATGATGATCGCCCGGCTCCACCTACGGAGGATAGCACTCGTTTTATACTCAAAGAAGCTGCTTCAAGCCTTGTATATCGAAAATAAGCCACGAGTTTTGTCAAAAACGATTGCCTACAACCTGTTTGATAGAATATCCCAATGAAGCAGCGTAGGTCTAAAACATCGAATCTCGTTGCGATAATTTTCAGTGCTTTATTGTGAACTGAGATGAAGTTGTTACTAAATACGGTCGTTTAGGTCCTTGCACTTCATCTTTGAGCAAAAAAATCACGTTGAATGTCAGTTTTGGGCTCCAGTTTGAACTAGCCCTCCGCCTGTTTGATAAAATGCCCGAATGAATGCTGAGACTTTTATCACTAAAATCTGTTCTTGTTAGCTTAGTTTCATACTTCGTTTGTGCTTGGCTCGACATTCTATGACTGCCTCGATGTTTTTCTTTTGCTCTTATGCCATTGTTTGCATATTGTTCGAGTCAGCCGCATGTGCGCATTCCCTCGCCGGATGCTCCATTCCCCTTGCCAAGTGATGCCCGCGGTTTGAAGCCGCCCCCGTTAGATCACTATCTCTGCTTCTCGGCGCGTATGTTTGGTTGTTTAGACTTAGCGCGTTTCCTCGGGGCCGGAAGTTTGGTGGCCGGAAATCGAGTTTTAGTTGCCAGCGTCATTTTTTGGTCGAAGTTAGTTGACGGTCCGGAGGCTGTGTTGTACGGCAGTGGGAGCGTGAGCCTGGTGCCGGCCATTGGCACTGATGGCATGCGACGGCAGTCGGGGTTGAGAAGCGTTCGGCGAAATCCCAGTCACGGCACGAAGAACTCTCGGTGAAAGAGTTCTTGAAGAAGTTCACGTGCATGGGCAAAAAGGCATGCTGGGGTTGAAGAAAGTAATAAAAAAATAGGGAATAAAAACAGAAAAGAAATAAAAGAAAAAGGAAATAGAAAAAAGGGATCTTGGGCGAACCAAGGTAGGGTTTTTGGCAATTCGGGTCCGCGGCCGCGAGTCGGGTCCACGTCTAGTGACCGGGTCGGGTGCACGGGTCGCAATCGGGTAGGGTTTTGTTAGTATTTGGGCCGATTTTATGTTTCTTGGCGTTTTAATGTTTTGGGCCTTTTAATTATTAGAGTGGGTTTTATTAGGTCTTGGGCTTTTCGTGGATGGGCAGAAATTGGGATTTGGGCTGAAGTGTTGTTTAGGTTTTTTTTAATAGTGGGCTGGGCTTTTGTTCTTTTTTTAAAAAATTCGAGCTGGCCCCTTTTTCTTTATTTATTTATTTTATTTGCTAGATCGGGCTCAATAAATGAACCCGGTCCGGTCGTGGACTCGGGCCGGCGGGTCCGGGTCGAATGTGGAGATCCAACCCGGATCTGATTTATATTATTTTAATATTATATTATTCTAATATAAAAATATTTTAAAAATTTAAAAAAATATTTAAAAAAATATTTAAAATAAAAAATTGGAAATTGAGTTTTAAAATTGTTTTTCTCTCCCTTTTTGTGTAAGTAGCTTATGTTTAATTGCACATCGTTTGATTTGCACGCTTTAAAAAGCATGTTTAATTTAATCTCGAATGTGATTGACATGCATGTTACATTCAGGTATTGATGGCCGCTTCCCTTAACTTGATTAGGGATGGAATTTTGAGACTCCTAGTTAGTGAGAACACGTTAGGCAGTAATTGAATAAGGTTAGGTATCGAAAGTGCACTAATTTGTTAATTAGTGTAACCAAGTCCCCATATCCATTGAATCTCTAGTTCGTAGAAGTGAAGTATTTCTCTTGTGCTTCGCTTGAGTGTCTAATTGACTTATCAAAAATTGATTAGTGACGACTCCCGAATGAAATTGATTTGCTTGTTAATAACTTATACCTAAGTTGTGAATTGAAATGGGCTTGGGAGAGCTCGAGTTAGGTTTAACTTAGTAATCCATTAGCCAAACTATCTTAGGCGATGGGCCAGTTCGGGGAGGTCGCGACAGTCCCCACAATCGCAAAAAATTGATTAAAGAATTGACTCTGCAGTTGTCGTTTTGTGGAATTAAACCAAGGTTGATTTAATCAATTCGGTTCCTACAATAGAACTTGCTTAAACAAAGTGCGGTCCCCACAACAGAAGCAAATCTATTTACTAGTACAAACTGTCCCTTCTTTATTACCGAGATCCCTTTTCCCCCATGCCGAACCCTAATTTTGCCCTCGTTGCCCTAATTTTGCTGTTGGAGCATCAAGAGAGAAGATAACTAACCTAAGTGATTAATGGCGAGACGACAATAGCGAGCAAGCGATGGCGAGCAGGCAACAGCAACCAAGGGAGGTTGGCGAGAATTGACTCCGCGGTTGTCGTTTTTTGGAACGAAACCAACAAAGTTGATTTTGTCAATTCGGTCCCCCACAATAGCACCAAATTGATTAAACAAAGTGAGGACCCCACAACAAAAGCGGATATGTTCGCTAGTATCAATTTTTCCTTATCTATTATCAAAAACCCTTTTCCCTCCAAACTATGTCCTAATTTTGCCCTCGTTGCCTTATTTTTATAGTCGGCGCCTCAATAGAGATGATGACTAACCTGAATGATTGATGGTTGATGGTGAGATGATGACAGTGAGTGAACAACAGTAGGCAAGCGACGGCGACCGAGGGACGGGCAACGGGCAGTGGATGGTGGCGAGCGAGCAAGCTTTGTTGCCGACGTTCTGCAACCTCAGCAGAGCAAGCGAAGTATCTCACGCATCCAGGACGTCATTTTGGCTATAGGCTCCAAACGATGTTGTTTCGTTTGTTGGAGCCACGTCGGACGAAAAATGACGTCGTTTCGTTTGTTGGAGCCACGTTGGACAGAAAAACGACGTCGTTTTTTATGTCTACGTGGACTGTGTTTTAAAAAATATGCCATGTCACCTATTTCTTTTAATTGTAAATGCCACGTGTTAATTTTAGCCGAAATTTCTCGCCGTTGGCACTTAAGTGATCATTTTTCTTCGATTTGGCACTTAAGTAATGTGGCGGAAACTTTTAACACTAAAGTGAGCACCATATACAAGTTTTGGCACTTGTAGTGTCTTTATTCCCTTCTCGAGAGATCAGATTTTTCTTATGGGGGATATGCCAAAATGCTACACCCACCAAGGAAATTTAACAAGGATATGTATAGTTGAAGATAATACCCGTGACTTGTGTAAGCAACATCCCGAAACGATGGAATACCTCCTCTTGCTTTGTCCCTGGACATGCCAAGTATTGTAAGATCCTGCCTCCCAAATCAAAACCTCGCGCTGTGGCGTAACCCGAACTGAAGAGTGGCATTTCAATTTCAGACGCACCTCTGTTAACTTTGATCTCCTTGCTACAGTCCTATTGCAATTATGGAAATCAAGGAACAGTTATGCATTCTGCAAGCAAGCACTAGATCCACAATACCTCGTTAGCTCAGCCATGGCATTGTATCAGTACTTCAGTCGATGACCAGAGCTGTCAGCTGCATCTGTTGAGATAGCAATGAAAATTTAGTGTACGGCTTCCCAAAATCCGTCGATTCAAGCTCAGCTACGCAGACGAAGCAATGGCCACGGTTGAAACTCTAAGGTTTCTGGCCACACCAACTGAAAGGAGCATTTTAGTTGAGTTAGATCTTTTAGTCTTTATGAGGACACTTGAAGGAGCATATCAATTTACTTGGGAAGCAGATGCATTTATCACCGAGGCTAAAGAGCTGCTTATGGGCTTCACGAATCTGAAATTGGCCCACTGTAGCAAAGAATCCAACAAGGCCGCGGACTAGACCGCTAAAGTCCAAAAGGAAAAAGTCCCTATCTTACAATTGGCTGTCCAATCCCCCTGAAGCCCTTTGAGCCTTATTGTGTTCTGAATCTTATCTTTTGTAATCGAACTCTTTGAGTTACTATATGAGAATCGTCTTGCTGGATCCAAAAAACAAATGTCTCAAATTGAATCGGTGCTCTCATTTTCTGCAGATTTTTCAAACGAATTTTGTTTTACGTATTTTTGAACTCAAGGGTATTGATTCTTGATACTACATCGGCATTACAAATTCAAAACCAATACGACTTCACACTTATTATCCTCTTTTAATTAAAAATGATTTACATTGAAACATTTTGATAGCGATAGCAAACGAAGCAAGTAATAAGTACAAATAGAATAGCACAAAATGAAGAGACAACACTATAAAGAAAGAGATGCAATCGAAATTGAAATGATGAATATATTAGAAGAGAAACACATAAATCTCCGGCCATGATGTATCCTTTCACCATAACTTTGAAGATGGACTCCAGGGATGACAAGCAGTGAACTCTCCGGTCAATGCACTGAACCTACAAGGACCTTTGGGCGAGATCTTCCAAATACATTGGGTGCATTTCTCCTGATCCCTTTTTTGCACATATATATCGAACCAATGAAATTGACTTGGCCATGCAAAGTTGCAAGAGAACATCGACCCATCGAAGAAATGGGGTATGAATGAGAATCCCCAGCTCCTTGTAATATGATGGATTCCTAGATCGACGTCCTTGGATTTGCAATGAACTATTAGAGTAGTTCTAGCCGACAAATTGTTATTGATTTTAACATGTGCCTTGGTCCAAATGCTTCCGACACATCTAGTTACAAATAAAGAACATATAATTATGAGCTTAGCTGATGTCTTTATCATCGTGACACGGATTGCTCCTATGTCAACATCATTCAGCTATTTAAGGATGAACAATGGTAGCATAACAGTCACCGTTACTACTAGAAGTAACGATGGCATGTGGGCCAGTTGTCGTAATGAAGAGAAAAGCGCAAGTACCAATTTAAATACTTTCAATTCTTCCTGTTAAAATGTTTTTCTATGGTTTTTTTATGTATATAAAGATTGTGTCTAAAGTCTCAGTCTTTGTTAGATAAAATGTGATAGTTTCATAAACATATTTTATGCATCGGAAGCACTCACGTGACAATTCTATGTGGAGAAGCAAATTGATCACAAAATGAAATTTTCAAATTTTAAACGAAAATTTGATATCACACAAATAACGCGAATATGTGATTTTTTTTGTTTCACCATGACATCAATTGCGTAACAAATGAATATGTTATTTTGGGTCCATTTGTATGAGGGAAAGTGTTTTCTAGGAATCCATTTTCTAGACTTTCATCAAATATTTTCCGGTCAAGGAAAATATTCATGTATAAAATTAAGAAAGTGAATTCCCTAATCTAAGAAGGTGAAAATACTTTCCGGAATTACTCATCTTGAATATGTTAATATTTTTTATTTTGTTTTCTTTCTAAGAGGAAAACATTCATGTATTTTCTTTTCATAGTAAAGATGATTTAAAAATAACAAATAAGTTAAAATGATTTTAAAAAATAAAAAAAAAATTTGATAATTTTCACCATCAGATTTTTCTCACCAAACAATTGAAAATACTTTCCAATTCTTTTTTAGGTTTTAGCCAAACTGTGACATCCTAAAATTTGCCCATTTGGGATTTATGAAATGAATGGTTTTATGAACATACTTGTAGTTAGTTCTCGCCCGGAACTAATCATTCTTGGAATACTAACCGTTAGGGAAAGGCTAATTAGGGATTTAAATTCGCACAACTAGAGAAATTTGATCGTGAACCGACTTTCGACCATAAAATCGTCGAGATGACATTTTGAGCCAATGCAGGCCGATCTGAGGATAGTTATGGGTCGATTCGTCACTGTCATATGAGTGGATCATGGGTGATTCTGTTTGACCATGAAATGAATTGACGAACGATCCAGAACCTATACCGAACGATCGCGTCGATCGGAACTAGCAATCAATTCTCACGATTATATTAACAACTGAGGTCATCACGATCCGAATGAACTTGCACGTGACTTGATTTAGTATCAGTCACGGGTCGAATATGCGAATTTCCCCAAAAGCTACCCGTTAGTTTGAGAAACGCTCGAGTTACGTTAAATATAAAACTCAGTTTTTAATTATAGACCAAATTGGGCATCGAAAAATTAGGAAAGTCACGATAGCACAATTGGACGACGTTGTGGTTGGAACGTACAACTTTGGATTTTCCTGGATCCTTCAGAAAAATTCAATTTCGATGAGAAAATGGAAAAATGACCATTTTACCCCTGGAGGTTTATTAAGGCTAAGTTTTAGAGGGGAAGGGCATTTTGGTCATTTTGCCCTAACTTTTGAGTAGGACAATTTTGCCTTTGGATTTTTATGAAATTCCCAAATTGCCCTTGGATATTTTGGAAAAGATTCGATCCGGACCGTTGATTTCAATATAAGATCAAATCTTGGCCATCGATTGGATTTGTGAGAGAGGGGCAAGATGGTAATTAGCCAAAAAGTGGTCAAATTTGACTATTTAGACCAAAGACTCTCTCTCTCCTCATTCTCTCTCTCTCATCTCTCTTGGCCCCCTCCCTCTCGATCACTCTCTCTCTCCCTTGGCCGCCTACCGCTGGCCACCGCCCCTCCGCCTGACCGCCGCCACCTCACCACCCTCACGCCATGCCACCACCGTCCCCTCTCCCTCTCTCGGTTCACTTTCTCTCTCTCTCTCTTGGCCATGGACAAGCCGAGCAAGGCGATCGTTGCCGCCGCTCACCACTGCGCCGATCGCTGCCACGATCGCCGCACGCCGCCGTGAGGCCATTAGCCTACTACCGCCCGTTTCACTCTAGTCGAGTTAGTCTAGAGTTGGGTAAGTTCAATCTAAACCCTCGCCTAGTAGATTGGGTATTATCGGACCCGTTTAGAAGCGATTTAGCGAAATTAGGGGCTGATTTAGATTAGCGGGCCTTAATGGTGAAATTGGAATGTTTTGGTGGATTTTTAGAGGCCGATCGATGGCTGTGAATTACTGATTTGAGTGCTGTGGATTGCTGTTTGGGTGTGCAAATTGGACTATTAGGTCCGGCTCGTAATTTTGTGAAAGTGCCGTGAAGGGCCGAAAGTGAAATGTCGTAGTTTTGGGGGTGAACAGTGCTAATTGCTGTGTTTGTAGTATATTTACGGTTGTGTATGTGGCTGTGATTGTGGGCCCGTTGGTGGCCTTGAATCCTTATTGGGTGTGAAATATTTGATTGAAACGTGAGTGATTGTGTACACGCATGGGCTGAATTGAGTGAATCGTTAACTGACCATGTTTGGGCTTTGTTCGAGCATGTGAAATGTGTGAGATTGATGCGTGCATGGGCTAGGTTTGATTGGCTGGTAATTGGGCTTGTTGGTGTGCGAATTATGCAAGTGGGTGATTGAGAAAATGTACGGGAAGTGGTGCGTGAGGTTAAAAAAGTCCCTGAGGCGGTATCATTACGCAGGGAATTGACCCGTCCTAAGGCGATACAACTACACGGGACGATACCCAGTTTTACCGAAAGACGGCCAACCTGAGGCGGTACAATTATGCGGGTTGTGTCGTAGGTGGTGGGTGTTAAGCCTGAGACGGTATTATTACACGGGCAAGATATATGGCCTGAGGCGGTACCATTACGAGGGCCGAGAAGTGTTGTGAAATTGGCCAACCTAAGGCAGTATCATTATGCGGGTTGTGCACTAGGTGATGGGTGTTGAGCCTAAGGTAGTACCATTATGCGGACGAGATACTAAGCCTGAGGAGGTATCACTACGCGGGCCATGAAGTGTTGTTATGATAATCGCAGTGAACCTGAGGCGGTACTACTACGCGGGTCACTGGCGAGTTGAGTGGAAAATATGAGATAGTCGCAGTGAACTTGAGGCGGTACCATTACGCGGGTCAATGGCGAGTCGGATGAGAATATTGTGATGAGGCAGGAACAAATGCGTGAAATGTAAATAGAATATGCATGTGGTTGGAAATTGTTTCGTGTGGCTAACGTGTAGGTTGCACACTTGAGAGGTCCGGGTAAGTGTGTTTGTGTGGATGATGTTGTGAGTATTACTTGTTGCGTGCCTGAACTTGTTTGGAATACGTGGTAGCCTAGGTAGGGCTTAGCTTGCAACTTATTGAGAAGTGTCTCATGGTTGTTTCAACCTAACCATTTCAGAGGCCCCGCCTGAGCCATGAACCCTCCACCGCCGCCACAGCGTTTTAGGATAGTCATGCACACTGACCATGATGTAGTTGAGTACCATATGGATGAAAAATCACACCTGGGTAAAAGCATACCTCAGTGGTTTGGATAGATATAGGATTGCCCCTCTCGCAAGCTCATACCTACACGGCATGGATGTTTAGGGACGGGATGGACGAATTTGGTCCCGTCCGCGGTTTTGACGTCCCATTTGATGGAGTTGGTGATTGAGACCCGTCAGCCATACCCCCTCCAGATGGCAAGTTGACTAGTTTGGAAGCTAGTCTAGCTTAGTTCGGGCACCAGCATGTGCCCGCAGCACCTGGATCTTCAGTGGGCGAGCCAGACCTGATCCAAAAGAGTCTCAAGCAGGTTTTGACTCAATGGACATAGATCTAGGTGCCTGATGAGGAACCAGGGCCCGATGAGGAGGATGAGCCAGAAGATGAGCCCGTTGATGAGCCAGAGGACAAGCAGCGGATCAAGGTTCAGGTAGAGTCGAGTGAAGATGAGGACAACCTGATCGAGATCGAGGCTTACTTGGAGTCGTCGGGTGAGCAAACAGCTTAGGAGGATTCAGGTGATGATGCTGAGGACAGTGAGTCAAAGTGGATGCTATCGAGAGGGCGTAGGGGCTAATCCAGGAGCCGAGTGATCGTTTGGGGTGTCTCATTTTTTAGTAGTGCTAACCCAGGGTACTGATCTTTTTGTTTGGTGGTTAATAGTTAATGGTTCGGTGTGCCTCTAAATTATGGTGGATGTTGCAAATATTTGGAAGTGTAATATAAGCTTGGAGGTTTGGCGATTTGTTTCTTCCTGGTGTTCTAATTTTATTATCCAGGATTTTATATTGCTTCCGTCGTGAATTAATTCTGATGGAATCATTGGGTCGGCGATGTTTCCTGGGATGTCGCACTGATTCGACTGAGGAGAGGGATGTCGCGAGCTCGATGGGGTTCGGAGCGTGACACAAACATTGAAAAATGAACTCATTTTCCTGGAAAATGACTTTCTGTGAAACAAACGCACCTTTTGTCAATTTCAATTTAAATGGTCTATTCCCAAACATTGTGACTAAAATGTGTAATTTAGAAATGTTCATCCACCTTCAAAAATAGATTTATGCAATAGTTTTTATACATGTAGTGTAAAAAGAATTTGTGCCTAAAATTCATTTGTGTAGAATTTCCCTCATACTGCTTAAAATTGGATGGATATAACTTATTTTTGTGAGATCGTTTTCTTTTTCCTTAAACATACATGACCGACAAAGCAGTCAATCGATTGCCACGTTTCTAAGTTACATGTATACATCGCATTGTTTTGAAATAGACCGTTAAATTAAAATTGACATAAATGTATCATCCATTTGTTACACAATTAATCTCGTGGGTAAAAACCAATCATATATTCACATTACTTGTGTGATATGTATTATATCAAATTTTGCATTTAAAATTGAAAATTCTCAATTAACTTGTTTCTCTACATGTCATTGTCATATGAGTGCTTCCAATACATAAAATATCAGAAACTATGACATATTGTCAAACAAAAACTGAGACTTTAGACACAATAAATCTATAAAAATAAAAACCACAAAACAATACAACATTTTGACATGAAGAATTGAAATTAGTTAAATTCTGCAAAATGTAATTGGGTAGTTGCCTTTTTCTCTCAATTACAATTTATGGCCACCGTCACTTCCAATAAAGGAGAATGAAGGACATCGTATCTCGCCAGCTTGCCACAATGATATCTCACCTTTTATTTTTCTTCTTTCTTTTACTTTGGGCTAAGGATTGCCACACATGATCAGCTACAAGTCAAATATTAAATCTTATGTATAGATTAATTAAAGGAGAGCAAATGAAAACAACTTTGTTATCGGGAATATAAGTATTAAATATATGAATCAATAATCGAATCCAATAGTAAGATTCGGTAAAATACCAAAAATTAGTCTCTGTGTCATGGACGTTATAATTTTTTAATATATATAATTTTGAGTTAGAATTATGATCTTCGAAAAAACTCTTAATTTCGAATATGTGTGATATCCTATGCATAAGAAGTTATAATTTGCAATTTTTCTATTAAAATAAAGATTACGCCCAAATACAAATCACAAACTTTTATATAACAATTCATTTATGTTGACACCTAAATTTTAGCGACCAAATTAGTCGTTCATTGCAAAGAAAATTAGGGATCGATCTTGGCCCCTAAACAAAAATAATAGTTAAATTGCATATAGATTAGAAGCATTTACATTAGTAATTAGGCCCATATAATTGCATTTCCATTGGACTGACGGTGGATGGACTTGAGTGAATGATTCTGAACTTAACCGGACTAAGCCTGAGGTGGCAGAAATCATATGGATCAAGTCAGGAAAATTTGATGAAAATTTAAAGCGATAAAGCTTGATATTATCAAGATTTTGGTCACATAGCAAATAAAAAAAAGAAGCAATCGACATAATTCCCGCGATATTTGTGAGATCAACTATATGAGGGAATAAATAGTTGAGAGCAAGATTTAGTCAACAAAAGGAATATTTGATTGAAAAGAAAGAGGAAAGAAAATATGCATGCGTCCAAAGATTTATTGGTGAAAAAAAGTATATAAAAGGAGGAGGGGGCTTCATAAGAGGGGGCCAAAAAAAATTGAGTGAGAGGATAGAGAGGGGAGGCCACATAATTTTCATACACGGCCACGTAGAGCACACATTGAGAGAATACACAGCAAAAGAGAGGGAGGAGACTACAAAAAGAGAGAAAAAGAGGAGCTTTTATTTTTTTTCCTGCGGGTTACAAGGGCACATCTCCATCACTGCCATACGTCCAAAAAGAGAGGGCAAGAAGAATTTTACAGAGACAAGACTCACAAGTCTCTCTCTGGATCAAAAGACTATACACTCAATACAAGAAGACACGTTCTGCACACAAGGGACAACTCGCGGATGAAGGCACCACGTCCCAGCTCATCGCTCCGTGACTCCTTCACTTTGCCGTCTACTCTAGTCACGCCCAACCATTACTTGTCACAAGTCTTCCAGTCGTTGTTGCTCATTCCCTCAGCATCATTTTCGCTGGAATTTTCATTGAAGTTGCTGTCAATTAAGCACCTCCAGTCGTGCGACACATCCCTGTTGCACCAAGACGTCCAGCCAGGTTGTTCATCGTCCCGTCACAATCCCGATCCGCAAGCCCGAGTTCAATCCGAGTTCAAATTTAGAATTATCCCCCAATTAGGTAAGATTATCCTAATATTTCTTTTAAATATTTAATTTCATAGTTTTTTGGTGTTTAAATATTTCATGAATATTTTGGTGGATAGCTAGATATCTTAGGGTAATTTTATGATATCCGCAATATTTGAAAAAGCCCGAAATTAGGAATCATTCCTAATTTGGCAACGTATTTGGACGACTATCCGACCTTATCCTTAAGGTACGATATGCGGTGATACGGAAAATCGTTATCTTATCCATAATCACTTGGATATGACAATAGATTTTATTTGCTTTCCAAATTTGAACAATCAGTTTTCCGTTGATATCTATAACCCTATAGATACGACCGTTAGTTTGATTTCTTTGTCTAATTTGAATTTAATAAAACAAATCTTGCGGATCGCGTGTATTGATTTTGATCGTGGTGGTTATCTGTCTGTTTGATTTATTTCCTTTACAAAGAAAATTAAAAAAAAAAGATTAGTTAGGACTTGAATTGATCATATTAGAAGATAATGATGCGTGTTTAGAATAGGTTTAGAATAACTTTCTTTGAATAAGTCAATAGGATAACTTTTTAATTTAAATTAGGAATTAGAGTAATTTATTTCCTAGTTTAATTTAGATATTATCCTGATCTCGATGGTTCATTTTAGGATAATTCTTGATTTCGAATTTTCATAAAAATACCAAAAAGAAGTCACTTTAGGATATATTAAATTATCATTTTTTAGAATAGATTGCATGTTAATTTAAGCATTTTTTAATTCCGAATTTCATTGGAAAAATACAAAAAATAAATCATTTGCCTGTCATTAGAAATAGGTCACGTCGTCGCATGTCATAAAGTTTGCATGTTAGGCTGCATTAATTGCATGTTAATTTTTGCACGTCATTACATATATATTAGCTTTCATTTAAATAAGTGAAAATTAAAAAAAACATTGAGTGAACTGCTTGTTAATTAGAAATCATATTAGGATTGTTGATGTGATTTTCTAGTTAACAATGCAGATGCTTATGTTGCTTCGAGGTAAGTAATTCTCCTAATCTTGTAATTTCTTTAATGTTTTGATTATTGGGTGTTACTTTGGTGGTTTGCGCACCCGTATGATCACCTCACATGCTAGTGACTAAGTTAAAATGAATCCAAACTGTCTGCCAAAATATTTTTTGAAAAGAAAAGGTGCCGAAAGGGCGTTAGTCTAGATCTAGCGTAATCAAGTTCCCAAGCTTAGAATATCTGGTTCGTAGGAATAAAACATTTCTCCTTATGTTTTATTTAGGTTTCTAATTGACCTATTACAAATAGATTAGTGGCAACTCCAAGCATGAAAGCATTTGCATGTTAAGAACTTAAATTCTAAGTTACAAATTGGTAGGGTTTGGGAGGGCCCGAATTAAGCTTAGTCTTAATAATCCATGAGCCTGAGAAAATTTAGGTCGCGACAATTCATCATCCCATTATAAAGTGCAAAACTCACTTTTAATTGTTTCGTAACTATCAAAGTACAACATATATGGTAACATACAACCCATAAGAGTCATTGTTACTACTGGAAGTAACGGTGGCATGTGGGCCACGAGTTGTAATGAAGAGAAAAAGGTAACACTGCTAGTTAGTCATGGCCTAGGTTCGGAGCCACCGGTTCCGGTTCGTGGCCAAGTATGAACAAGAACCGGAACCGGCTAATTTCGGGCCGATTCCGGTTTCGGTTCTGCGTCGATTCATAATTTAAAATTTTAAAAAATAAAATTATGAAATGAAAAAATAATGAATTATGAAATTATGAAATAATAAATTATTCAATAAAATTGTAATTATCATTGTAATCAAATTTGGGGACAAAAAGATAAGAGAGAAAGAGAGGGCATAAACTTAATAAATTATCATTAAACATCTTACAATTCGTTACAATGATCTATAAAAAAAAAGGAGCACAATAAATATGCCCTAAAATGACCCCCAAAATCTAAGCATTCCGTGTGCAAGGGTCACATATCGTCAGATTATACTTCAGTTTCCCTAAACTCACGTGGGCGTACTTGGTATGAGAAACAAGGGTACTTGAAATATTTGCTAACTCCAATAGTTCTTTTACCCTCAGTCGTCACTACCCGTTCTGGTACCGGCATCGGTAGCAGTGGTATCTCTGTCGTTAAAGAATTCGGATTCATTATTCTGATCTATTTCTTATTGTCGATATTGAGGCTTCGTCCAATCATCAACATAAGCTTGAGCCTCCACTGATTCTGGAACTAATCTTGAACGATGTTCGTCCAAAATATTACCTCCGGCACTAAATGCTTGTTCGACCGCAATTGTGGAACAAAGGGTTGCAAAAATTTGTTTTGCGATAAGAGAAAGGATTGGGTATTGGCTTGCATGCCTCTTCCACCAATCCAAAATTAAAAAACCTGTGTTACCTTCGAATTCAGTAAACACAAAAGAAACGGTTAGATAAATCTCTAATTCAGAAATATTTCCTATCACTCCCTTTTGTTTTTTTTTTTTTGTCTATGTAATAAAAGTTGGTACCCTCTACTAATTTTACTTGTACTTTCATTTTATGTCTCGGTAGATTGAGAAGATCTAATATCACTTAAATTATATTTAGTATAAAATTCATTATATAATTCTATTACTACGTTTTTAACATCACTTAGTATGGTTCTAACATTTACCGTATCATAATGTAAACATTGATAGTACATATGCAAATAATCACTTAAACCATCTAATTTGCAACGCGGATAAAAAACACAAGCAACTAAATAAATCATGGGAATTTCGTTATAATAGTGTAGCCACTTCATTTTCATTGTTACCATAGTATGTTGTATTTCAACATCATTTTCATATTCATCAAAAACTCCAACAATATTAATACACTCTACTAAAAATAAATGCGTAGTAAGATAATAAACACCGGACAAAGTATAAGTTGCATCATTAAAAACCTTTAAAATATCTAAATTTTTTTTGCAAATATCCCACTCTTGTGGGTATAAATTAATCTGAGATATATTATTAGAAATGAATGCACATAATAAATCTTTATATGCTAAAGATTCACTAAGCAAGTGGAAAGTAGAATTCCAACGAGTTGGAATATCTCTTGGAAATCTTTTTGGCTTTTTGTCATTTTCTCTACAAAATCTACCCCATCTTTCATTTTTTGGGGATGTTTCCATAAAAATTGAATCGCCATTTGCCGTATGCTTACCTTCGAAAACTCTAAATGCAATAACTCTTTTTTGAATACTCCAATCGTCATCTGTCCAATGACATGTTATGCCCATGTAAGAATGAATTTGCCAATGATCACTCCAAATATCACTACCTATATGCACGCATCCATTAAATTGCATAAAAAAGTTTTGTAAATCTTTTTTTCCATTTTTGTAAAGATTTTTAATTACTCGTTTAAGTGAATTTCTAGGAACACGTTTTGCTTGTGGAGCACATGTTTTTTGTACAAATTGATTAAAACCAAATCTTTCTTCAAAATTAAATGATAAATGCTCAACGGAAACAAATTTACCTAATTCTTCCTTATAAGTTTTTTCATTAAAATAAAATAAAGAGGAAGTGTTAGGATTGACGTACCCGGAAATTTGTTGTTGCCCAATATCAATTCCCGTTTGGATTGGATGTTTGCTTCTAAGATGTCGTTTGAATGTTCCATATCCTTGTCCACCTATATATTTATATATTTTCCCACAATATTTACAAATTATATCATACCTTTTTTTATCAATATCAAACATTTCCATTTTCGTGAAGTGATTCCAAATGTCATATGTAAATTCTCGATCCGCCTCTTTTGTTGTAGATATTTCGGCAGGAAGATGAAGACTTTCTTGCATCGGGACGCGCTCCACATAGTATTCTTACTTTTGCCGGTTGGCACTCTACTTTCACTTGCCATTTTTCGAGCGGATTGAGAGAATTGAGCAGATTGATTAGGAGAATTAAGAGAGAATTGCGCGAATTGAGAAAATTGAGAGAATTTAACAGAATTTAAGAGAATTTATAAGAAAAAAATGAGAAGAAAATTTAGGATTAAAAAAAAAAAGCTAAATAACTGTTGCAATTGCAACAGTTATCTTTTTTTTTTTTAACTTTTTGCCCGTTGCTAGGGCAGCAGGCTGTAGCAAGGCCTGAAGCTGGAGGTTTTTTTTTATATTTTTTTAAATTTATTTATTTAAATTTATTAATTTTTTTGGAACCGACGGTTCCGGGCCGATTCCAAAATTTCTGGAATCAAAACTGGGCCCGTAGGCCACGGGCCGGTTTCGGTTCCGAACCGCAAGCCCAGTCAATGGGTTGGGCTCGGGTTTGACCGGGCCGGTTCCGGGCCAGTTCTGGGCCGAAACCGGCCCGTGGCCATGAGTACTGCTAGCATAATGGGCACCATTAATTTAGGATACGGGCAACCAAGATGTATTCCTTATTTTTACATACCAGTACTCGCATGCCTTATACTCCTAATTCGTACAATATATTTTTCCTATCCTGTACCCAAAGTTTTAGATCCTTGGAATCCCGAGATCCGGGCGAGATCAAAGATGAAGCCTTTTAATGTCATACTTAGGACGTGGGGATACAAGTTGTAAGGAAGAGAAAAAGGTAATAATGTTAGCATAACAGGCACCGTTACTTTGGGATGAGAATTGCGATATTACCCTTCATTTTTCTTCTTATTTACTTGGGGATAAGATTGCCACATAAGGTCAGCTACAAATCAATTATTATATATTTGTAGATGCCACACGTTCGCTGATCTTTTCTTTTTGTTTCATGATAAATTGTTAGGCAATGTGAGAACCTGTACGAGCATGATTTGGCAACACTTTAAGGAACTCTTTTCAAGGCACAAGAAGTTGAGATTGATAAACAGCAATTGGCTTGTTTAAATGCTAAAAGAAAACTATTGCACAATCTCATTTTGATTTTGTCAAAAAAATTGATCAAATAATACTTAATAATTAACTTTTATGGTGGCTCTGAATATCTCTAGAATTACTTGTAAATTCTATGCCAAATCTTTTGCAATTAGGGAATATAGCTGTCATTTCACTAGATACCACAAAAAGGGTAAGTGAACTGTCATAAGGAAGTTATCTCGCACCACTAAGCATTCACCACCTACACATTTGTGTCAATTTAGATTCAGGTAACCTTTTGTTTATGGTAAATTTGCATACCCATTTGGCTCACACAAATTGAGTACATATGAGAAATTAGAATCACTCACAAAAGACTTTAATAAACTATTAGTGATATAATAAATTGGTTCTTTTATATCCTTTTATGGACTTGATTGAACATTTATCAAAATTTCAAGATCACATTAAACAAATTAAAAATTTAGGGATGATATTGCATATTGGGCTAAAGTTCAGTGATCACATTGAATAAATTAAAAGTTTGAAAATGATATTGCATATTAGGTCAAAGTTGAGGGACCATTTGTATAATTATCTCTAATTTATAATGAAACATTTAAACAAATGTGAAGAAGAGGAAAGCTTGGATGGATGCTCACAGAGGTTTCGTCACCACAATAGCTTAATAAGGTTTAAATCTACTAATTCAACGATTTTTGCATTTTGCCTTTCATTGGCAGAACTTGTTCGCTTATGCTGATATATCATAATAGAATTTATTCCATCAAAATGACGTTGCACAGCAGAATTTCCTTCTTCGACAGCGCAGCAAAATCCGTTACTCTTAAATATAATGGACCAGTAGACACTAACAAAGAATCCATGAACTTTCAAAATAAGAAAAGCAAGTTTAAGCTCATGAAAGAAAGTACGTGTTGCAATTTTGCCATTGAGTCAACTAGCCATCATCAAGTGAAATAATCAGCGTTACTCAAGTTACGTTATTTTTTCTTTTAGATTTATGCCACTTAAGTGACCGTTCTAAAAGTTATGGTATAAAAATGAGTGTCGTATAAAAGTTATCGCACTGTTTGTGTCCTTTTACCGTCAACTTTGTCATGCATGAGTTGTGTGTGGTGAAGATCAATAGAAGAAAAAAGTATATGAAAATGAGAATTTGGGAACATCCGTTTCTTTCGCTTAAGATCTTTATTTTACTCGAGTATAATTCTGAAAGTTCAGTAAAAGCTAGACAAAACCTGATTTTTCCCTTAATAAATAGAAAATATAAGGGAAACGTTAGACATGATGGTGAATTCATCTATAACAGTATATGGCTCAAGAGGCCCACTATGAATTTTAGATTGGTCATACTGATTTATCAATCAGTTAGAGAAAGTCCAACAAATCATGAAAATAAAATAAAATTTGTCATTTATATTTACACATGATGCGTACGAAACAAACTATTAAAAATAAAAATATTATTTATTTAATGGCTTAAAATGCGGGGTATTTTTAAGAAAATCCAACTGACACTTCATCCTCTTTCTCTTGATGTGATACCGCCATCCACAAACTAACTTCTCCCACTAAAATTAACCGCCTCGGTGGCGTCACCCTCAGACAACCATGTTTGCCAGCCCCCGTCTCTCCCGAGCTGCCCTCAAACGCCTCTCCGCTGCCACCATCACCTCCATCGCCAAACCTTCCTTCCTATTGAATTCCCCCGTGATTGGCGCCTCCTTGTTTCGCCGTGACCATAGGCACCACAAATGCGATAGGACCAAATAGTATTGGGGGATAACAATACAACCTAGAGAAAGGGTGCATAGATCGTTTAAGAAATATAAAAACATTTGTAGAATATAACAAGTTTAGCAGTAGAACGTCTCTCTGTCCCTCACTAGCATCATAACGTCTCTCTGATGGTTGCTATTTCCAAAACCAATTAGTCAGCTCTTGTTAGAATTGTCTTCTACTCAGAATTGCCAGTGTCACGCCCCGAACCCCAACGGGCTCGTGACACCCCTTCGACGGTCGTAATGAACGCGACGTCCCAGGATACGTCGCCGACCCAAACGAACTACGCAAGCGGAAGCGAAATAAAACAACCCTGACTATAAAATATGACAAAGGGATAGAACAAGTAAAATTTTAACAAACACACAACATTAACCTGAATTCACAGTATTCATACATTAGGCCGCTAGGGTTCAATCCACTTCATCATCAAAAAGAAATAGGTGGCTGGGTAGACTACTGACAGCACAAAACGAGATTCTATCAAAAAGGCTTCCTGGCCCTACTCCTAAACATCCCTACGATGTCCAATCTGGATCGGACCCTAAGGATTTTGGTTCTGAGTCCAAGTCAATCTCGATCGGGTTCTCCTCCTCCTCTCCCTGCTCGACCGCCATGAGCTCCTCTTCGAGCCCGGGCTCGGGCTCGGGGACAGGTATCGATACTGGACTGGGGTTCACTGGAGGACTGTCGGGATCTGACACCTCGCCGTCGGGAGTGAATTTGTCCCAGGGCTCCCAATTGACCGCGTTCTCATTGGTGTGTCACAACCCTTCAAAACCTCGGATTGGCCATGAGTTCACCAACCCGACCCTATGGGTCCAAGCTAAGTAGTCGTGGCGCTCCAGTTTATCTTGTCCCACATCTACCCAAACATAAGTGCGATGCCTAATAAATATCTCATCCGGGTTCAAGCCCGGGTACTCGTTGTCCTCATGCACCATATGCATGGGGACCCCAAAATGCCTAGGTGGCGACATACTCAAGGGCGGGGATCTGAAAATGGTTATATAATAACCATGAGAACGAGTCTCATTAAGCAACACCCTATACTCCACCTAGGCTAATGCATACCCAGACAAGTCTAACATGCGAATCACCAGACAACACAACCAATTTCACACGACAAGCATACCTCGCCTCGAATCAGGAGCCTACCCTGCATATTAGTCCGAGCATGATAATGCAAGAATAGTTCACCACCATATCACAATCACCCGGCATACACACTTCCCACTCACATTCGATGAATCCAACCAAGCAACCACACGCACATTTAGCCAGTCCAATCAGTCACATCGCGCACAAGTGTCCAATCAACCTTCCTCTCACAGGCACACAAGCTACACAATTCGATCAATACCAATGGTCGCCGTCAACACGTCCCAAGCCATACTATTCAATCGATTCCAGTGGCCGCCGTCAACACGTCCCAAGCCACACTATTCAAGCCATTCCAATGACCGATGGAAACACGTCCTGGTCCATCACACTTTTAACGGGCCACCGTCAACACGTCTCAAGCCCGCATTCAATTGGCTCATCGGCCATTCATGCCTTCACATAGACAGCCGTCAACACGTCCCAAGTCCGTAGCTCTCCGATTGATCCGGGCTTAAAATCGACAGGCAAGCACACACCATTCAATCAATCAATTTCACGCCAAATGCATCGAACAATCCTATAATCGCAACTCAGTCCAATTCACAATTCGCCACCTCAATCCACAAACCCGACGTTCACGTCGGTCACGCACAATTACCCAATCGAGCATATTACTTAATCTAATTCAATTAGCACAATTATAACATAAAATAATTAAATAAAACACGCCCTAGCTGTTCTAAACCCGAGACAAGTCTATAAAATACCAAAAATACTAGGGGGTTTAGGAAGTCACTTACCTAAATTTGACCTGGGAAAAGTTGGCTCGGGCCTAAGATGGCTTGAGTGGACAGTGCGGACTCAGCACACGCGCGGGCACGGCGGTTGGCCACGGGCAAAATTCTCGGTCATGGATGGGCAAGGGTGTGGGCAAGGGCACGGGCGTGGGCACTGGCGCGGGCACCGGCGCGGGCACGGGCACGGGCACAAGCGCGGGCACGGGAGAGGGCGCGGGAGCGGGTGCGCGACCGGTCGCGTGGGCGACGAGTCAGCAACAGCCTGGGCTGGCTGGCCAGGGCTGGCTGGTTGGCCGGGGCAGCGACAGTGGCGACGGCGGTGGCGGCGGTGAGCTGAAGGGGGAGAGGTCAGCCGGGGTGAGAGTGAAGGGAGAGAGAGAGAGAGAGAGAGAGAGAGAGAGAGAGAGAGAGAGAGAGAGAGAGAGAGAGAGAGAGAGAGACTGGGGCTGAGGGAGAGGGGCGAATCGACGGCGGCGGAGCAGCTACTGGCGGGGTCGACTGGCATCGGGTTGGCCGGTTGGGGCGACGGCGAGCAATGGCGACGCGGCGGCGAACGGCGGAAGGCCAAAGGGAAGAAGAGGAAGTTGGCTGAGGCAGGTGGTGCGGCTGGAGGGCATTCGGCGGCGGCAACAGCGACGCTCGGGCGTCAAGGCGGCACTGGGGAGCTGGCTGGATGGCTGGACGGTGGCCGGGACTCGCTAGATGCGGCGGCGAGCTGAGCTCGCGTGCTCGAGAGGGGAGGCAGGCAGCGCCGGGCGGGGCTGCCGGGCGACGCGACGGTGCGACGACGGCACGAGGAGGACGGCAATGTCGGTGGCTGGTGGGGCAGCAGCAAGACGACCAGCTGAGCGACGTCGGTCGAGATAGGCGCAACGGGCAGCGGCGGCGAGCCCGCAGCTGAGCACGCGAAGGGAGAGAGAGAGACCAGCCGATCGAGGGCAGTGGCTGGCGGACAGTGCGGCACGGGGTCGAGCTGGCTGGCAACGGCAGCTGGGACTCGCCTGATGCAGTGGCGAGGCGAGTTCAGGCAGTTGGCGAGCAAGGCAGAAAACGAAGCAGAGCCAGTCGTGATCGGGAAGGAAGAAGGAAAAAGAAGGAGAGAGAAAGAGGAAAAAGAGAAGAAAGGAGAAAGGAGAGAGAGAGGCGTTGCATGGGGCAGAGGAGAGTCTAACATGCAGGGGGTGGACGTTTGCATGGGGATGGCGTGCGCGGCTAGAGGGCGAGAGAGAGAGAGAGAGAGAGAGAGAGAGAGAGAGAGAGAGAGAGAGAGAGAGAGAGAGAAAGAAAGAGAGAAAGGGAGGGGTAGACGCAAATGAGAAGGGAGAGCATGCGCGGCGCGAATATGTCGGAGGAGAGAGGAGAGAGAAGAGAGAGAACAAAAAGTAAATTTTTTGTCATCGAGCACGATCTAACGGACACTGTTCAAATTAAAAATCGATCTAACGGCTACGATTCAACTTCGGAAAAATGATCTAACAGTTCACGAAAAAAAATCCCAAATAATAATATAGGACAAAGGGCCAAAATAAACTAACTCAAAATACACTACGAGGGAGGTCTACTAGTCCAAATTCTCACCCGGTCAAAAATCCACTTTACACATATTCACTGATATCGACACCGTCCAATTTATTTCAACCCGAAACTCCCTAAAATCGACTGCCGAGTTTGGAGTCTAAATAACGGCCAAATTTGATCGAGTGTGATTCTAGCAAAATCTCTATTTAAAAAAAAAAGAACTCGAGAGTGATCAGTTCCCGGGCGAGATTCTATTATAAGCACACTAACAAATTACACGTTTTATAAATTTATAAAATGGGCAAAAATCCAGAATGTCACAACTCTTCTCCCCTTACAAAAATTTCGTCCTCGAAATTTACAATCCAATCCAACTATTCATATAAATGAGGGTACTAGTGTCGCATCAACTCTTCACTTTCCCACGTCGCACCTTCGGTCCCATGGTGCTCCCAAATAACCTTGACCATTGGGATTTTCTTGTTCCGTAACACTCTTTCTATTCTATCCTCGATCCGAACTGGCTTTTCCACGTACGACACCTTATCGTCCACATCCATTTCCTCATAGTTCAGCACGTGGGTCAGGTTCGGTTTATATTTCCTTAGCATAGACACGTAGAACACGTTGTGTACTTGAGACAAATTTGGCGGTAGCGCGAGACGATAAACCACGGTGAGACCTTGAGGAATACGTGGTCCCCTACTTGAAACTCCAAAGGCCTACGTCTCCGGTCTGCATAATTCTTTTGGCGGCTCTGTGCGATTTTGAGTCTGTCCTGGATAATCTTGACTGTTTCAGTCGACTGTTGCACTAACTCTGGACCTGTAATGCTCCTCTCACCAACTTCATCCCAACAAATCGGTGTTCTGCAGGCTCTGCCGTACAATGCTTCAAACGGTGCCATTTTGATACTCTGCTGGTAGCTATTGTTGTAGGCAAATTCAACCAAATGCAACTGTTCCTCCCAGCCACCTTTAAAATCCAAAACACATGCTTGCAGCATGTCTTCCAAAGTCTGGATCGTCATTTTAGACTGGCCATCCATCTGGGGATGATAGGCCGTGCTAAACTGTAACTTCATTCCTAATGCCGTACGAAGACTTTTCCAAAAGGCGGCAGTAAATTTAGGATCACAGTCCGAAGTGATCGTCACTGGTACTCCACGGAGACGGACTATATGTCACACATACAAATCGACATACCTTTCTAAGGCGAAATCCTTTCGCACCGGTAGAAAATGTGCTGATTTTGTCAACCAATCAACTATCACTCAAATCGAATCATGACCCCTTTGACTTCTCGGTAAGCCCATTACAAAGTCCATCGTGATGTGTTCCCATTTCCACTTGGGAATTTCCAATGGCTGCAACATCCCACCCGGCTTGCAATGTTGTGCCTTCACTTGTTGGCACGTTAAACACTTAGCCACATGCTTGGCCACGTCCACTTTCATGCCGTTCCACCAATAATGCTGCCGTAAATTCTGATACATTTTCGTACTCCCCGGGTGAATGCTGTATATACTATGGTGTGCTTCAAACAAAATCTCTTCCTTTAATTCTGTATCACTGGGCACACATAACCGTCCACGGAACTTTAGAATCCCATCCTCGGATACCTGAAAATCCGATTTCCTTTTTGTGTTATCCAAACTCAAAATCTTCAAAATCTCCGAGTTCGTCGATTGAAGAGCCTTAATCTTAGTCTGTATCTCTGGTTCAATCCTCAATATGGCAAGCAGACTCGAGACATGACTTACTTCAAACTTAAATCCCGAATCTCGAACTCCCTCCAATATAGTCCACTCCTTGACCATCATATGCGCGATGCTCGATTTCCGGCTCAGTGCATCCGCTACCTTATTAGCTTTTCCAGGGTGATACATAATATCGTAATCATAGTCCTTAAGGAGTTCCATCCAACGACGCTGTCTCAAATTTAATTCCTTTTGGGAGAACAAGTACCTTAGACTTTGATGGTCTGTATAAATTTGAAATTTCTTCCCACATAGGTAGTGTTTCCAAATCTTAAGAGCGAAAATAATCGCGGCTAACTCTAAGTCATGCGTCAGATAATTCTGCTCATGTGGCCTCAATTGTCGCGATACGTATGCCACTACTTTCCCGTGTTGCATTAACGTGCATCCCAATCCCCTTAACGATGCGTCACTGTAAATCTCATATCCTCCCGAACCTGACAAGATTGTTAACACTGGCGTGGTCGTCAAGCTCTGTTTTAATTCTTGGAAACTCCTTTTGCACTTATCCGTCCATTCAAACCTCGTCTCCTTCTTCAGTAACCGCGTCAATGGCATCGCTATTGCTGAAAATTTTTCCACGAAGGGCCTATAATACCCTGCTAAACCCAAAAAGCTCTGAACCTCGATTACTGTTGTCGACCTTGGCCAATTCACGACGGCTTCAATTTTTGCCGGGTCCACTGCAATTCCTTCTCCGGATGCCACATGTCCTAGGAATGCCACTCGATGAAGCCAGAATTCACACTTGCTGAACTTAGCGTAGAGTGCATGTTCCCTTAAGGTCTGTAGAACCTTTTCCAAATGCACCTTGTATTCGGCGGGACTCTTCAAATATACTAGAATATCATCTATAAACACAATCACAAACTGATCAAAAAATTCCTTGAATACCCGATTCATTAAATCCATAAAGGCTGCAGGGGCGTTCGTCAGTCCAAACGGCATCACTGTAAACTCATAGTGTCCATATCTCATCCTAAATGCCGACTTCGGCACGTCCTCCTTCTTGATCCTCAATTGATGATAGCCAGTCCTCAGATCGATCTTAGAAAACACTGACGCCCCTTGCAACTAGTCAAATAGGTCCTTAATCCTTAGCAACGGGTACTTATTCTTAATGGTCACCTGGTTTAGTTGTCTATAGTCAATGCACAATCTCAAAGATCCATCCTTTTTCCTTACGAATAATACTGGCGCTCCACATGGAGACGTGCTAGGGCGAATGAAGCCCTTGTCCAATAACTCTTGCATTTGGACTTTCAATTCTGATAGCGACATCCTATAAGGTGCTTTCAAGATCAGTTCCATACCTGGGGCTAACTCAATTGCGAACTCCACTTCTCTATCAGGTGGCAGTCCCGGCAATTCCTGAGGAAAGACATCGGGAAAATTTCACACCACGGCTATATCCTCTAGCCTTGGCTCTCCAACCATCGAATGAACTACATTTGCAGAAAACCTTGGCATCCCTCCACTAACTGTTTCGTTACCTCGAGCGACAAAACCCAAGGGATCGAGGTCCCTCCTCGGTTTCCCACAAACTCAAATCTAGGATGTCCAACCCGATTAAATTGGATTACCTTGCTACTACAGTCCATAACTGCTCTCTATTTGTCTAGCCAGTCCATATCGACAATCACATCAAAGTCATGCATACATATACCGCCAAATCTATCCTCCCTTCCCTATCGCCAATCACTATCTTACAATCGGGATATCCAAACGCAATCAGCACTTTATCATTCAGCGGAGTAGTAACACACAACATAACATCAAGCGATTTCGGCTCAATCCCAGATAATTCAACGAATTGCTCAGAAATAAATGAATGCGACGCCCCCGGATCAAACAAGGCATATGCAGCATGATCACAGAGAGAGACCGTACCTGTGACCACGCCCGGCGCGTTCTGCGCTTCCCTCCTTGCCATTGCTTACACCCGTCCTTGGGCCAGCGGCCTATTTTGATTTGCTGGCCGGATAGCTCTAAATTGGTTTCCATTTCGGGGCCGAGGCGGTGACGGCGGTAGTGCAGGTGGCCCAGCTTGTCAACTGTTAGGGCAGTCCTTCATTTGATGGCCCCTACCACCACACATAAAACATGCTCCGCCCCTAGTTGGGCAAGGTCCATTTCTGTGTCTTTCTCCCACATAGCCTACACGGGGCGTTCTAATAACGGTGTGGCTTCTCAATATTCCTCCGAGCTGGCGGGACGAAGCAACTATTTCCTACCATGGGTCTTTTCCCAAGTTGACGGTTGTCCCTAGCCGGGGCATACCGCGATCCAGAAGTGGTAGCTCGGTCCGTCTGATCTTGTTCAATTCCCTAAGCCCTTTCATATATTTCATTATAACTTCTCAAGTTCAATGAGATCATCTGAGTACGAAGATCTAGCTTCAGCCCATCCCGGAACCTCCTAGCTTTGTCCGTTGGATCCTCCACCATCCTGGGGGCAAATTTAGACAATCTTGCAAACTCGGCCTCATACTGGTCCACTGACGACTGACCCTGTCAAAGTCTCATAAATTCTGCCAGTTTCTGCTCTCGAGCACTTTTCGAGAAGTATTTACCATTGAAGGTCTCGGTGAAGATAGCCCAATTCGGAGTAGTACCAGTGGGGAACACTTGACCCCTGGTGACCCTCCACCAATCACTTGCATTGTTTCGAAGCTGGTAGACTGCTAACATTACCTTTTCTTCCTCAGTACACCCGAGCACCTCAAAAGCTTTCTCTAGCTCCTCTACCCATCTTGGTGCAGCCTCGGGGTTACCTCTCCCATCAAATTTCGGGGGTTTCAATCTCAGAAACTGTTCTACTAGCTTGGGCATCGGCCTGATCGTATTTACTCGCATCATACCTGGATCTCCACCAACCACATTATTTCCCTGATTTCCATTATTCCCAACGATCTCACTAGCAGCTGCAGCAGCGACAGTAGCGCTCCTTTTCTCGATTTATCTTCTCGATAAAAATCCTGCTTCCTCGAGTACCCTTCACATTTCATCCAACCTAGGATCCCCCATAACTCTAGCTTGCGGGGCTACACGACCTTGACCTCTACCTCGACCTTGACCTCTACCTCGACCTCGTTCGCTCATCTTACTGATTCTCACAAATGCTCACCTGCTAAGTTCCACGTAGGAATTAGAAACTTAGGCCAACTATACCAGTCTATACCCTAGGCAGTGCATCGCCACACAATTCACTAAACAGGCAACTAATCACAACATCACTAAATCACAACCAACAGGGTTTCGTGCACTTACCTCAAGTCCCAACGCACCTGCACCTCATATAATATTGCATAAAATCACTTAGCAATCATAATCACACAGTCTGGGGTACACATAGCACGCGAGTCTCCCTAACTAGCTACCCCAAAGTCATCGCTCCTTATCACTCCAGGTTTCAACCATCTTGGATCGAGCTGACTTTGCTCTGATACCAAATCAACCAGGGCATGTCACGCCCCGAACCCCAACGGGCTCGCGACACCCCTTCGACGGTCGTAATGAACGCGACGTCCTAGGATGCGTCGCCGACCCAAACGAACTACGCAAGCGGAAGCGAAATAAAACAACCCTGACTATAACATATGATAAAGGGATAGAACAAGTGAAATTTTAATAAACACAAAACATTAACCTGAATTCACAGTATTCATACATTAGACCGCTAGGGTTCAATCCACTTCATCATAAAAAAGGAACAGGTGGCTGGGTAGACTACTGACAGCACAAAACGAGACTCTACCAAAAAGGCTTCATGGCCCTACTCCTAAACATCCCTACGGTGTCCAATCCGGATCGAACGCTAAGGATTCTAGCTCTGAGTCCGAGTCAATCTCAATCGGGTTCTCCTCCTCTTCTCCCTGCTCGACCGCTATGGGCTCGTCTTCGAGCTCGGGCTCGGGCTCCTCTTCAGGCTCAGGCTCCTCCTCGAGGTCGGGCTCGGGGACAGGTATCGGTACTGGACTAGGGTTCATCGGAGGACTGTCGGGATCTGACACCTCGCCGTCGGGAGCGAACTTGTCCCAAGGCTCCCAGTTGATTGCATTCTCATTGGTGTGTCGCAACTCTTCAAAACCTCGGATTGGCTCTGAGTTCACCAACCCGACCCTATGGGTCCAAGCCAAGTAGTCGTGGTGCTCTAGTTCATCTCGTCCCACATCTACCCACACATAAGTGTGATGCCTAACAAATACCTCGCTCGGGTTTAGGCCCGGGTACTCGTTGTCGTCATGCACCATATGCATGGGGACCCCAAAACGCCTAGGTGGCGACATACTTAAGGGCGAGGATCTGAAAATGGTTATATAATAACCGTGAGAACGAGTCTCATTAAGCAATACCCAAAACTCCACCTAGGCTAATACGTACCCAGACAAGTCTAACATGCGAATCACCAGACAACACAACCAATTTCACACGACAAGCTTACCTCGCCTCGAATCATGAGCCAACCCTACATATTAGTCCGAACATGATAATGCAAGAATAGTTCACCACCGTATCAGAATCACTCGGCATACACACTTCCCATTCGCATTTGATGAATCCAACCAAGCAACCACATACACTTTTAGCCAATCCAATCAGCCACATCGCGCACACGTGTCCAATCAACCTTCCTCTCACAAGCACACAAGCCACACAATTCAATCAATACCAATGGCCGCCGTCAACACGTCCCAAGTCATACTATTCAATCAATTCCAGTGGCCGCTATCAACACGTCCCAAGCCACACTATTCAAGCCATTCCAATGATCGACGTAAACACGTCCCGATCCAACACACCTTTAACGGGTCATCGTCAACACATCTCAAGCCTGCATCCAATTTGCTCATCGGCCAATCATGCCTTCACATGGACCGCCGTCAACACGTCCCAAGTCTGTAGCCCTCCAATCGATCCGGGCTTAAAATCGACAGGCAAGCACGCGCCATTCAATCAATCAATTTCACGCCAAATGCATCAAACAATCCCATAATCACAACTCAGTCCAATTCACAATTCGCCACCTCAATCCACAAACCCGATGTTCATGTCGGTCATGCACAATCACCTAAATCGAACATATTACTTAATCCAATTCAATTAGTACAATTATAACATAAAATAATTAAATAAAACACGCCCTAGCCATTCTAAACCCGAGACAAGTCTATAAAATATCCAAAATACTAGGTAGGGTTTAGGAAGTCACTTACCTAAATTTGGCCTAGAAAAAGTTGGCTCGGGCCTAAAATGGCCTGGGTGAACAGTGCGGGCTCGGCACACGCGCGGGCACGGCGGTCGGTTATGGGCAAAATTCTCGGTCACGGTGGGCAACGGCATGGGCACGGGCACGGGCGCGGGCGCGGGAGCGGGCACGGGCGCTGGCACGGGCGCGGGCACGGGCATTGGCGCGGGCGCGGGCATGGGAGCGGGCGCGCGTCTGTTCGCGCGGGCAACAAGCTGGCCATAGCCTGGGCTGGCTAGCCGAGGCGGCGACGGTGGTGACGACGACGGCAGCGGCACACAGCGGTGGCGGCGGCGAGCTGAAGGGGGGGAGGTCAGCCGGGGTGAGGGTAGAGAGAGAGAGAGAGAGAGAGAGAGAGAGAGAGAGAGAGAGAGAGAGAGAGAGAGAGAGAGAGAAAGAGATTAGGGCTGAGGGAGAGGGACGAATCGGCGGCGGCGGAGTGGCTGCTGGCGGGCTTGGGTGGCGTCGGGCTGGTCGGTTGGGGCGAGGTGAGCAGCGGCGACGCGGCGGCGAACGGCGAAAGGCCAAAGGGAAGAAGAGGAAGTTGGGCGAGGCGGGTGGTGTGGCTGAAGGGCGTTCGGTAGCCGCGACTGTGACCCTTGGGCGTCGGGACGGCACTGGGGAGTTGACTGGATGGCGGGATGGTGGCTGGGACTCGCCGAACGCGGCGGTGAGCTGAACTCGCACGCTTGGGAGGGGAGGTAGGCAGCGTCGGGTGGGGCTACCGGGCGACGCGGCGATGCAACAACGACGCGAGAAGGACGACGGCGTCGGCAGCTGGCGGGGCGACAGTAAGACAACCAGCTGTGTCACATCCTTAATTTCAGTCCCTGGAAAATGTCTATGGTTTAAGTTTGGTGGTTTTCCAATTGGAACTAATTTTTACTCTTGTTTTGGGAAACCCAGTTTTGGATCCTATGTACCCCTTCATTTTGTTATTTTTATGGAGAATTTTGTGGTCCGAATTTCCAAGTACTTTCTTCTTGAGAGTTGTTCCAAATATGTTGAGGTTTTATATACTTTAATTTCAGAATTTTTGGAGTTGATATGAGTGGTACAATGGCCTGATTTTCGGACCGTGTGAAACTGCCGAGAATGGGTATTATGGTAATGTTTACACCGTCTTTATTTTCTACAAGCTTTTCTGAGCTGATTTTGGAAAGGTTTCCTTCACGAAAGTTGTTGAGAACGTCCTTTTCTATAACGGACATAAATTTTGGAATTTTCTAAGGTGATTTGGATTCTGGACAGATCTTAATTTTAGAAACAAGAATTCTATTCCAGTGAAGTGTTTTTGGTCTGTTTTTGAGTTACTACAAATGGTGCTTACAGAGAGATTTAGATTTTGTGTTCTTCATGATAAATGTTTGTTAAGGCCGTTTTTATGGCATATTCAAATTTGAGAATTTTCGGAGTCCATTTACTATGTTTTCAAGTCCGATTTCGTGAACAGTGCAAAACTGTCCGGTTTTGTCAGATTTCAAAGACTTAGCATTTTCTATACGAGAACATAGAAATTTGGACTTGG
This sequence comes from Syzygium aqueum, assembly GCA_031216185.1. Lineage (NCBI taxonomy): Eukaryota > Viridiplantae > Streptophyta > Magnoliopsida > Myrtales > Myrtaceae > Syzygium > Syzygium aqueum. The sequence continues at coordinate 1,037,546 of CM062237.1, forward strand.
TGTCTTCTGATGATTTAAAGTACATGTTCCAAGATTTCAAATGAGATATTATATGCTTTGATTGGAGGTCATCCCATGGGGAAAACGAAATTAACCAAGTCAGGGTTAAATCTTCTTGTGGAAGTCACATTTATTGGTCCAAGCTTATCATCTTCATCATTACTCTCATTTATTGCTTGGCCTTCTTTTCCACAAGCCTTTTTAAAGCCTTGGTCATCAAGTATTGACCAAGGGAGAGAGAGAGGAGTCACGGCCAATGAGTGAGGAGAGAGAAAAAGGAAGAAAATTTGGCCATTTCATCATTACACTCATTCACTCCTTGGACTTATTTTTCAACACTCATCATGAAATCATTAATGATGGAATGATGCGCATGCTTACCTCATGCGTCAAGTGACACGCACGCTTACTTCATTCTCCCATTTGACATGCGCGCTTGCATCATCAAAACCCTAGCCTTTACTCTTCTATAAATTGAAGCCATTAGAAGAGAGATTGACACACTCTTCACACACACAAACCGGCCAAGAAAGAAAGAGAGAAAACTGAGAGAGAGAGAGAGAGAGAGAGAGAGAGAGAGAAAACCGAGAGAGAGAAAGCTCAGGGAAAGAAAAGAAAGGGGTCGACTGTTAGAAGTATGCCCTAAAGTCATCATGTAATAGTTACATGTTAGGGATTTAAGTTGTATTTTCAATTACATTATTTATTTAATGACAAGGACGTATTCATTCATTTGTCCAATTATTTAAATATATGAATGATTCCATAAGATCAGTTGTGACTGGACCTATTCTTAAGACGTTAAGAATATGTGTGACAGATTTACAGTTAGACTGAATATTTAAATTGTTTCCGGTCGATGGATCATTGAGTGGATATCAATAATCCTGCTGAGACCGGTGTGTTCTTAACTTTACCGTTAAGTATTGGATATTTAAGGGAATGACGAGTCATGAGTCATTGGGTATTGTGATACTCAAGTTAGAACACAAGTGCTTGTACCAGACAAGTTCACTGAACGTGACACGCATTTAACGATTAGCAACATGGAAGCTTTTAGCGTGGTCAATGTCTAATCGTTCATGCTCTGGTCTTGTGTAAATAATTCTTAGACCTGAGGCACAGTGTTGACTTGTGTGTTGGATGGTTATGGTTCACAGGTGCATATATTGCTGGTTCGATGATCTGTCTCTGTACTTGATGGCCATAGTTCGTTCACATACTAAGTTACACGTGTGCACAAAACGGAATCTGTCTCCTTGTTATACGCAAGGTACAATAATGATGTCCTATGCAATCTAATCTTGACACGGCATTAAAATTCTCGGCCGGGGTTGTAACCGAGAAAGAACTGTTCATGTCTCATATAAAATGCATGTCAATTAGGTTTGTGCATATGATCGAATTGGTTGCTTGACAAATATTCCATGGTCTTTGTTCGATCGGGACATAGTAAGATAGAGGGATTGAATTACACTGTAGTCAAAGCTGACAAGTTCATTATGTTCTTAAAGCATTCACGCTGTCTGGGTAGCCATGACATATTGCTAGATGTCAATCATGGCTTGTAAGACTTAGAAGTTAATCGGGACAATCAATTCTCTTGGGAGTACTAATGTGTTAGTGCAAGTCTTACTACCAGCTCAGTGATGAACCTAGAGATGTCACACACCATAACCAATTTTGAAATGACGTTGTACGGAAGAGACAATATTGCAAATGTTTGCAATCAAATTGAGTCGGACTAAAATTAAATTAAATGGGATTTAATTTAATTCAATTTTTTTCATGGGCGTGTGTGCATATGATGCTCACAAAATACACATATGCTGATCATGCACTTCTATGTTTGTATATATATATGTTGTTGAATGGGGCATTAACAAGACAATATAAAAGTGCACACGGACAACAATAGTTGCTGTCCGTGTACATTTAATTTTATAAAAAAAAATATATAGAAAAGAAACAGTGCAAGCAAGAGTGAAAAATGTGTGCGTGAGAGTCAAAATAGTTTTTTCTCTGTTCCGACGTCATGACTGAAATATCAAGAGTGTGAAAAATTGTCGCCACAAGATTGATAGCACAATTCTATTGGTGATTTTCCATAAGTTCTTCCTTCCGTTCGTCGTACGATTGGTGGTGTGTCTAAACTAGAGGTCCGACATTTGTGGGGCTCGAACTGAAGAACATCCGAACTGAAATCGTTCTGGACACGCTGCGAAAGGTAATCCGTTTAACCCCCTATGGTTTTCAATTTTTGATTGAAACGCACGAACAACGCCTTTGGAGATACATGTATAGTTATATCCATTCCGCTGCGTTTATATTTATTTAACTATACGTGTTCCGTAGAAAACCAACATCGACACCGTGAGTTGCCGAGATCCCGAGGCCGTTGTCTTTCCCATCCATTTTCTACACTCTAGTTCTGGTTTCGTTTAGTGTAAGTAAACTTCCTAATATCGGGAAAGGAAGTTGTGATACGTTGTGACACGGTTTGCTTGGACCGTTTCTCGGTCAGTTGGTTGATTGTAGTTGGTTCATTTCTCGATTTAATCATGCTTCGTATTTGATGTTTGTTTTGGAGATGAAACCGAGACTTGATTGGCAAGGTGCACATGTTATAGCCATGTTTGATGTTCTCTTATATGAACTTTGCTATTGATCTGCCATCGATACGGGTATGGTAAGGGCCGATTTGTGCTAACAGCGATCTCCTCGTCCTCGCTTGATATTAGTAGGTTTACTTGCCGAGTCTCCCCGACTCATTCCCCGTTGTTTTTCCCTTTTTCAGGTCCATAGGATGGCATCCTTCCTAGCCTGCGTTGGCAATCCCATGGAGCAGAAAGCCGAAGTGCTTACCATGACGGATGCCGGAGAAGGCCGCCCCCACTGTCGGATCATGCTACTTGCAAGATTTGATGAGGGCCTAACGGACTTGGTGTCTCATCCATACGGCGTGGTATCGCTACGCGGATAGAGAACGGGTTGGATCCGTGTATGGGTTCAACGGTGCTTTGGTGGTGCAGGCAGGCCGGCTCCGGGATAAAGCCACGGGTGGGATGTGAGATGGCCAAGTGGACGAGACCAGGGCGGAGGTGAAGAAATGAGGAGCGAGAAGCAGTAGTGGGTCTAGGACAACCCGAGCCAAATTTGCTATTCATAATCGGCTATGAAACTCTGTGATGTTTGCTATGGCCCGAAGGGGCTTGTATTTAATATGTTTGCATGCACAGTAAACATAAGGTTTGCTCATGATGCTGTTTGTCTTCTTTCCACTATTGTTTTTTATGTGATTGTCCCGAAATATGCTTCCGCTTGTGTTTAAAGAAAGATAATAATGAACGGGACGTCACGTTTATGACCCCGAGGTTGGGGGCGTTACAAGCTGGGCAACGTCGGCCGAGACAGGCGCAACGGGCAACGACGACGAGCCCGCGGCTGAGCATGCGAAGGGAGAGAGAGAGAGAGAGAGAGAGAGTCTAGCCGGTCGCGGGTGGCGGTTGGCGGATGGTGCGGCACGGGGTCCAGCTGGCTGGCGACGGCGGCTGGGACTCGCCGGATGCGATGGCGAGGCAAGTTCAGGCGATCGGTGAGTAGGGCAGAAAACGAAGTAGAACTAGTCGGGACCGGGAAGGAAGAAGGAAGAAGAAGGAGAGAGAAAGAGGAAAAAGAGAAGAAAGGAGTGAGGAGAGAGAGAGGCGTTGCATGGGGCAGAGGAGAGTCTGACATGCAAGGGGTGGATGTCTGCATGGGGATGGCGTGCGCGGCTAGAAGGGGAAAGAGAGAGAGAGAGAGAGAGAGAGAGAGAGAGAGAGAGAAAGGGAGGGGCAGACGCAAATGAGAAGGGAGAGCGTGCACAGTGTGGGCGTGTCGGAGGAGAGAGGAGAGAGAAGAGAGAGAACAAAAAGTAAATTTTTTGTCATCGAGCACGATTTAACGGACACGGTTCAAATTAAAAATCGATCTAACGACTACGATTCAAATTCGGAAAAATGATCTAACAGTTCACGAAAAAAAATCCCAAATAATAATATAGGACAAGGGACCAAAATAAACTAACTCAAAACATACTACGAGGGAGGTCTATTAGTCCAAATTCACACCCGGTCAAAAATCCACTTTATACATATTTCTAGCAATACCGACGCTGGCCACATTGATATCGACACTGTCCAATTTATTTCAACCCGAAACTCCCTAAAATCGACTGCCAAGTTTAGGGTCTAAATAACGGCCAAATTCGATCGAGTGCGATTCTAGCAAAATCTCTATTTAAAAAAAAAAAGAACCCGAGAGTGATCAGTTCCCGGGTGAGATTCTATTATAAGCGCACTGACGAATTACACGTTTTATAAATCCCAAAAATGGGCAAAAATCCAGAATGTCACAATCAGAATTGGGGAGAAGAACAACAATGGTACCAAAACTTGTGTACGGAGGCCACTTTGGTGCTAAAACTTCCATTTGGATCACTTAAGTGTTAAAAGTTGTGAAAAACGATCACTTAAGTGCCACTTCGCCGGAAATCCGACGTGACATTTTTTTATTAATTTTTCAAGCTGATATGGCTCGCCGGAGGCTGATGTGGCTCGCCGGAGGCTGACGTGGCATTTGTTTTTTTTTTCCCTTCCTTTTCTTTTTTTTTTCTTTTCTTTTTGCTTATTTTCGGTGGCCGGCGTCCGGCCACCGGCCACCGGCCATGGCCGGCTTCGCCTGGCGAGGCCCAGCAAGGCCGCCGAGGCCACGACGGCCTCGCCCGGCGAAGCCGGCCATGGCCGGTGGCCGGTGGCCGGACACCGGCCACCGGACATAAGAAGAAAGAAAAAAAAAGAAAAGAAAAAAAAGAAAAAAAGAAAGAAAAATCAGAAAAAAAATCTAAAAAATTGAATTATACACATGGAAATGCCACGTGTCATTAAATTTTAAATATAAAAGCCACGTATTAAATTTGGTCGGAATTTCTCGCCGTTGGCACTTAAGTGATCGTTTTTTCTCCGATTTGGCACTTAAGTGATTGTCGGCGTAAACTTTTGGCACTTAAGTGATCCAAATGAAAGTTTTGGCACCAAAGTGGCCTCCGTACACAAGTTTTGGCACCATTGCTGTTCTTCCCCCGTCAGAATTGCTTCTAATCAACTCCGTTGCTCTTGATATGAATTCCAAGCCTTGTCAATGGCTATTTTCATCTTGATCAACATTCCAATCAAATGAGCAAGTTACCAATACCATCTAAAGTTTGATATCAACAAGATCCATTACCCATAATCAAGACTACTCATTGTCATCAATCTAGTGGTGCTCTTCATAGTTAAACCGTATGGAATGCTTTTTCTATTTCTAGACTGTCCAATATTTGTTTTACATCTTCTATGCGAAATGACTTGCGATCAATTATCCAATGATTTTTCTAAGTATGTCAGATTCCAAAAACTTCAAGTTGACAAAAGATTGCCCATTTAGTCATGACCTCCCCTAACGGTGAACAACCTAGGGTTTGGCTAATGGATTATTAAGCCTAAACTTAGCTCTAGCTCTCCCAAGCCCATACCAATTCGTGACTTAAGTTCAAATTCTTTAACATGTAAATCATTTTCAATTCTGAGTTGCAACTAATCTATTTTTTGGTGTCGATTAGAAAACCCAAGTAAAATGTGGGAAAGTATTTTATTTCTAAAAACTAGAGATTATGAATAGAGGGACTTGGTTACATTATATTTCTCTAATGCCGTTTAGGTACTTTTCCTCTTTTATAATGAAAAATATATTTTTTTCATGTAACGTGGATTGACTTTAACTTAGCCACTAACACGTAAGGTGATCATGCAAATGTGAGACCATTAACATAATAATCAATAAACCAAAGCTGTCACGCCCTATGCCCTGCGAACACGTAACATCCCGCCGCAGTCGTTGAGAATGCAACTCCCAGGATTCATCGCCAACCCGTTACCATCGAATAAGAGAATATACGTGGAAGCCAAACGAACACTATTCAAACGGGATAATAGAGAGAGACAATTTAAACAAACCATTTTATAAACTTAACGTCACATACAACGATAACATATACAAGCCTTCCTAAAGGCCACAAACTCAGACCACGCATACTCAAAAAGGGATAGGGCGGTTGATCTGCTCCACTACTCTATTTAAAAGAGGAGCTAAAAAAAGATAGGGATTTCTAACCCTATCAAAAACCTCCATAGCATCTTGGCGATGCTCTTGGCGAAGTCGGGTCAGATACCTCGCTATAAGAACCAGGCGGCAAAGGCTTTGGTTCAGGGTTTGACTCCTCAGACCACGCTTGGGGTTCCGTAACCATTGGTTTAGACTCAGGATTAACAACAGCTCCATTAGGGGGATCAATCTCCATAAGATCCCACTCTCCTAAACCATTGTCAAGGGGAATATGAAATCTCTAGAGAGGACCAAAAGTCTGAGCTCCATCCCTAAGAAACCATGCCATATACTTGTGAGCTGTCAAGTACTACTCACTATCATTGACCTAAACTGTACTCTCATACTTCTGATACTCCCTATCCTCACCAGCTGAGTACTCAGTCACCTAATGCTCCGTTTCCATCGGTACCCCAAAACGTAGCGGAGGCTCAGTCATAATCATGGTCGAGGGAATGAAATGTTTAACAACGGGGAATGAAATAAAATCTCAATAAGTAAACTACCTAAGCCTCGACTAGGGTAATATGTACCTCCGACACCCTAATCATGCAATTCTAACCAATAGGGTAAGATCCTATCAAACGAACAATGGTACCACATACTATGCAGTGTCTCGAATTGCATCACAACCATGGCATATTATCAATATGCATAACAACAACAATAATAATCCAGACATACTCAATCATTCACACGAGTCTTGATTATAAGATGAAATCACTTCGGCCTGTCCCATACCGTGCCTCACGATTTTATCCCATAATCAAGTGCAAAGCATGCCATATGCACATAACACTCGAAGTTGTCCAGATTATTAACGACCCACCATAGGTCACACTGAACTCCTGCCGATCTTCCAGCATAGCCAAGCATTACCCCACTACTTTGGGCATGGCAACATCTGGGATCGAACCCCCCTCCCCCCCAAGTCAGGTATCGGAGAACATTTCATTTAGGAGCATCAATCCGACCTCCACCGCGATCAACAATGTCTGGGATCGAACCCCCCCTCGACAAGTTGGGTACCAGACATCATCCGAACTTTCGCCGGGCATCGTCTAGAACTCGTCTTAGACGGAACTCCTCATGGCCATACACATAAACAACCACACATAGCCAATTTTAATCTTCCTTAATTAGCCAATGCAAGTGTTTATGACATGCAATTTGCTACAAATAAACATGCCATGAATCGAACTCGTTTTTGTATCAAACATCAATATATGACCACGATATGCCATGCCAAGCCAACAATAGCCATAATTAACTACACGATCTACTTTTAAAATCCTACGATTATTCATCAAGTGCAAGATGAACCATGAAACATCAATTTCAACCATACGATCTTCGTTCTAGGCCACGATATCATCATTCCAACCACACAATCAAGCCATAGTCAACTTCTTAGCCGTGTTTAAATAAATTAACCATATGATTAAACAATTTAACCATGCGATCGGCATTAAACAACTAATCCACCACACGATCACCATTAAACCTTTAATCGGCACATAATCAACTAACTAGCCATGCGATTGTCAATCAAAGCCACATGATCAACTTCAAATCTCTAATAAGCTATATGATTAAATTTTATCACATCCTAATTTAATCTAAACCGTTCGATTAAATTAGCACATAATCATGTTAATTAAGCCCTAAAATTAACATTAACCAATCTAGAATCAATGGGGACCATATGATCAATGTCCAAATCATCCAATTCAGCCACTACCACATGATTATTGTAGCCACAAGACTAACCCACGAATTTAATTAAAACAACCAATAAATAATCATAATTAGCCAAATTAAGCACAATTAGCAACGTTAAACATATGCTCAAGCTCAAGTCACATAATCTACCTATCTTAACATTCAAATCAGCCATATAATCATCAAATCCAGCCACCAACAAATCCTTAATTCAGCATCTACCATAACCCCTAAATTACCCTAACAACCCCTAAACACTATCCATTGGTAACCTACTAACTTAATCAATATTTAGGGAGTTACTTACCACTAATTAAAGCTAGAAACTAAGCCAAAACCAGTAGCACAAGTCACGGTCAGATCTGGAATTTCCGACAAATGGTGGTGGTCAAACGGTGATCTGGCGAACGGCGGCTGATCCGGGCGTGATCGGCTGCTTGGGGGCGGCTCACGATGGTCCATGGTGGTCCAGGGGTGGTGGCGTGAGGGTGCAAGGGTGGTGGACGGCAGTGGTGAGTGAGTTTCGGCCAAGGGGGGAGGGAGAGAGAAAGAAAATGAAGAGAGAGAGAGAGAGAGAGAGAGAGAGAGAGAGAGAGAGAGCAAGGGAGAAAGTGAGGAGAGAGAGAGAGAGAGCTGAACATATCCCTCAAAATGGAGGGCTAGGATGAGTCCTTGGTGCCCAAGTATTGATCTAAGGGCTAGGAATGCATCTAGCAAAAAGGTTTCTAGAAGGGCAATTATGTAAATAACCAAAAAGGGCAAGGGCAAAGTTGTCCAAGAGGATTTTCAGCCACTAGGGGAAAAAGACCAACATGCCCTTCCACTCAACAAGGAATTTCTAAAACACACAAGGGTAAAATCGTCCTTTTCAATTTCCGAGCCAATTTTCACTTTTTTGAGAATTTCTAAGCAAACCAATAATAAAGCGAGCTTAATGCGGCGTCGTCCAATATAATAATTTTGATATCCTTGAAAGTTCAATACCTAAGTTCGAATTTCAATTCGTGGCCAAAATCGATTAAACGCAACTTTCGTGTATCTCAAACTAACGGGCGACTTTTAGGGTTTACGCGTGTCGACCCATGGTTGATTTGATATCAATCCATGTTTAAGTTTACTCGAGCCATGGTAACTTCGGTTGTCATGTAATTACAAGGGTTAATCACTAGTTCCGAATGACACGATTATTGGAAATTGATTTTGGAACATTTGGAATGCATACAACGATTAAACGGAATCACTCGTGACCAAATTGTATAACATTGTTAAATTGTTCCATAATCATTCTTGAATCGGCCTATAATGGCCCAAAATATTCTCTCATCAATCCTTATGGTCGAAGTGTCGATCTAGGTTTGAGTTCTTGGGTTGTGTGTACCGAAATCTTAACTAGCCATTCTCTAACAGTTAGTATTATCAAGAATGACCAATTTTGAGCGAGATATAACAGAAAGTGCATTGATGATAATATCATTTCATAAATCTCGAAAGTGGGTCGAAATTTAGAATGTCATAAAAGCAGTATATAAATTGTGAGAAAGAAAATAAAACTCAAGCAATACTAACCATCAATCTCTTTTAGGGTTTTCTCTTTGTTAGTGAAATGTGTAATGCGAGTAATGCAAACTATGCTAAGTTATCTAAATGCAACTATGCTAATGTGGCATGTAGTTCTAATTGAAACTATCCTACCATGACATGCGATTTAAATCAACCAAACTTGAGATATAATCACTAAATGTCATGCATACGTGACATAGAATTGATAACATGGCATTGATGTGACACACATGATGACATGACATTGCTGACTTGTCGTGGTGATGTGGCAACATGACATGGCATAAACCAATGACATAACAACATGACATGGAAAAATGCAATGAGGTGGCAAGATGACATAGTACAATGACATGACAAGCAATCATGACATGGCAACTAGCGATGCGAAGATGATGCAATAGAAACTATATGACGTGCACAAGATATTTTTGTGATATTTTTTTATGAAAAATTGTAATTAAAATTACGGAAATTAATTATTTAGATTGAGATAATATCTAATTCAATTTAGTAGGGTCAAATCCTAATTTAAGTCAAAATCTTAGCTTAATCGTCTAGAATCAATCTAAAATGAAAACTATCTAGAAACTATCCTAATCTATCAAGAAAAGGTATCTAAAATCTATCCTCAACCTTATCTAGAATCTTTCCTAATCTATCCCATATTTGATTTAATATATACTCTAATCTATCGTAATTTTTTGGAATTTTTTAATAGGAAATGAATCAAACAAATATTAGAGTTATTGCACAATGATAAACATAGAATCGGAAAGATATACATTGAATATTCAAGTCGACTCAAATATGGTGACCACTACAGCTTGAGAATTGGATTAGCTGATTTTCCATTCAATCGAGAGTCATATCTTAGGCTAGAGATCGAACTATCGGCCATATGCACGTTGTCGAATTAGAGAAATTTCCTAATTTGGTTGATCCTAAAAATCTCAAGATATGCTAGTTAAATCATCTTCATTCAAATTAGGAAATAATGGGAACAAGGACACTTTAAAGGTCAAAATTTGCGTATGGCACTCACTTTAGTGCCAAAAGTTTCTTTTGGATCATTTAAGTGCCAAACTTTTTAAAAAACGATCACTTAAGTACCAACTTTGATATGATTGGCCGGAAATTCGACATGACCTTTTTTCTTATTAATTTCTAAAGCCGGTATGGCTTGCCAGAGGTCTAGTCAGCATGTACTGTCAGCATGTATACTTAAAAATGACGTAGTGTAGCTTATTCCCCCAAAATAAGAATCATAAATCCCCAAATTAAAATAGAACGCCAAATTGAAAACTCTGACCGACCAAATTCACGCTATTTTGGTTTGCCCTCTAAATTAAGTGCTCAAGCTTGCAAATGGAGGGCAAGAGCTTCAGTAGCAGCTTAACTTCCTTTCAACAAAGCGAAGAAGGAGGTGAGTGTAATTGTTATTGTGGATTACCAAGTCCAAGAAGAACATCTTGGACTTTGTTGAATCGTGGAAGAAGATTTCATTGATGCGCCAGGTATTAAAAAGGCTCGAAATGAAAATATTTCAAATAGGTCGATGCAAAATTCTCTGGTTGAGTGACAAAAGTGATCTTGGAGCTACTTGAAAGACAGCATCAACCTCCACCTACATTAATGGATGAGTTGGATGATGTGGACTCTATGCAAGGAGAAATGAAGGGTTTAGCATCTCTAGCCAACCATTCAAAGAAGGAAGTTTCGAGGATGAAAAGAGAAAGAAAGTGTTATCGAGTGTTGATTGTATTGTTGTTGTCTTGTTTGGTCTATTTTATGCTCAAATGTTAAGTGAGTGATGAGAAGAAGTATTTCAGTCTATCATAGTTGTGAAGATCGGTGGAATATGTAGTTGTATTGTGTAATTTGTAAGTATATTTGGGTTGTGGGTTTGCTGCAATTTTTGTTTGTATGCAATCTATGGTGGAAATGAAATGTTGGAATTCATTGGTTGTGAGCACTTACAAGTTTCCTTGATTAATTATGTATTGTCAATCTTGGTTTGCTTTATTTTGTTGAGATATTTGGTTTGCTAGTAAAGTTTTACTGGTCTGGTACAGTATTTGGTGCAAACATTGGTCGAAATAAGGAGTGGTAACAAATTGTTGAGTAGTCATTTTAGTGCCATAAGTTGTAACTAGTGATCATATGAGTGCCAAGTTTTTTTTAAAGTGATCACTTAAGTGCCAATCATAGTTCAAAAATGATCACTTGTGCTACTCAAGTTTAAAAATTGGTTAAGTTGTTTTCATTTTATTTTTCACCTATAATGCACCACAACATACTAAATGCATTATGCTTGGCCATCAATGCACTTGGCCACTCTTGTCCACGATCCTCGAGCTTGTCCCCATGCTATATGCAAACACTGGACGATGCAAGGAGCTGGTGCATCTTGTGCACCACCAGTACTTGCCAGAGTGCACCAATACTTGCTAGTGCAAGCACAAGGCACATCTTGTGCTTGCACAAGCACACTTGACCACCAGAACAACTAACACCACTTACACCCCTCTCAACCACCAGCACTACACTTAACCACCAAAACCACTAGCACCACTCTCGGCCACCAGCACTAGCATCACTAGCACCACTCGGCCACTAGCACAGTCTTATGCTTACTAGTGCAAGCACAATACTTTGCACCAGCACTTGCTAATGCATCTTGCGCTTATACCAGCACATACAACTAGTGCAACCAATGCACTAGCACATAGCTTATGCACAAGATGGACCAACACCCAGAATTGCACCAGCACATAGCTAATGCACAAAATGGACCAACACCCAAAACTGCACCAGCACAGCTGGTTCATCTTGTGCTTGCACTAATACACACAATTGCTAGTGCAAACACCACACCAGCATCCACAAATGCATCAGCACCCCTACATGCACCAACACACACAACTTTTGTTGGGGCTAACGGTACAACCTAGAGGAGAATAAATAGGTTGCTTTATGATCTTTTCAAACTTTTGCGTAAAACAACAAATCCTAAGTAAATATTGAGTTCAACCGGATGTGTATGAAAAGGTGACCTTGTTTTGTGGTAAAGAAGATAAGCAGGAAGATGAATAACTGCACACAAGAATATAGAATGGTTCGGCTTTATCCCAAGCCTACGTCCACTCTCACCACTAACAGCTACAAGTCAGGCTAGAATACACTATCAATTAGATGAACAAGTTACAATCAGCAAACACCAATCCTATCAAACAATAGATCACACCATTAGGATAGGTGCTACTATCACTTGGTACACTTGATCTTTCAGCGTAATTACAAACAAACAAGAGCTTTTTGCTAAAAGTACAGCAAGTAGCAGATTTCTAAATCTTGTATGAGTGCAAATTTCTCTCTTTTCTTCTAACTTGTTGTCTTCAAAGATCTTCTCTTTTATAGGCATCTTCAATATGATCATTGAGGATGTCAAGGAGAAGCAGAATAACCGTTAGCATCTATTGGTGCTTCTATCCAAAGAATCAATTGCCCATACAGCATTTTCCTGAACATTTGCAAACTTCCTGAAATAGCTTCTGTTGCTATTATGTAGCTACGGCTTTGACATACTGTCAACTGGCCTATTCTCTTATTTTTTAGATCTTCTGCTATATGTGTCAAGTTGTCAATGGCTATAATAGTGAGGTAACGGTCATACTTAATGAACCATTACCCAAGCATGACCAATGACCTGATCTCTTTCGACTTCAATAAGACATAGTCATTTAGCCGATCTTTTCAGTTTGTTGGTGTTGTTGATATAAAATTTTAACGACAACTTCGTGATCTTCTTTTCAATGGATCATACCATGCGTATCACTTAGTCCTTTAAATATATCTGCACTAATCAATGTAAATATGATAACAAGGATAGTTTGGGTATCCTCAAAATTCATTCAAAGATGTTTCTCCAACAATCTCCCCCTTTTTTATGATAATAAAACTATCCCAGAAATGTGAGATTTAAAGACTGATTTGAAAGTACTGAGTTATTCATAGAATCTACTAAATGATAATTTTTCCGAGAAAGTATACCTTGCAAATTATCTTTATAGAATTTGCATGAAATATAAGAGATTATGTCTTAGACGATCTTTAGTAGTGTGGGATGCATGATGCAGATCTTCTAGATTTGATGAAATGACAAGATGTAAAAACGAGACATCATCAAAAATAGGCTTTGAGAGACAACATGATAATTAAGAATAATGTCTACTAACACAGTTCGTTGCTCCCCCTGTTTGTGATGCGCTACTAAAGTTACAAGCAAGTTTACTCATCATTCTTTTTTTTTACATCAAGGTTCTCTCCCCTTTTTGGTTATCAGCAAGAGAATAAATGCAATGGAAATAGCTTTTGGAAACAGAAAACTTGTGTTGATCTTCAAAGGCAAATAAGGAACAAAGAACTAGCAGTTGACATCAGCAAAAGAAAAACAAGAGCATATAAGAGAAATTAGGTGCGAGGGCATTTTCTTTGCTGAGTGGTGGTAGAGGGTTGAAGTGTCGGATCTTCAAGATCAGGACAGATAGGGTTGTAACAATCGAGGCTTAGTAGGGTCCGTTCAATTTTCACCAGTGCTGAGAGAGGCTAAAGTGGTTTTGATATCCGGAAATTAGCTTGAAGTACAGCAAGTCCAACAGCGGGAGTAGCAGATGCTTCGGCTGGAGATGAAGATCTCTCCAATCTTGGTGGACAAGCAGACTGCCGTTGTATGGGTGCCTTTGCTTTCTTTTTGCTTTATGATGCTACCTATGCAGCCAATGTTTCCTGAAGAACCGTCCTTGCTTTTTCATCATCATCTTAGCCTATAAGGATAGCTTCATCCTTCTGATTGACCCATCCATCAGGTGTCATTCTCAGCATCATTTTGTCTCGAGTTTTTTTCTCGATTTCCACATGGGGCAAGCTTCGAGGCGCTGCTTCATACAAATTAATATTTTTGTGTCTGAAAATGCATGTGATGAGGGCATAATAAGGGAGCTTCCCGGTTTTTCACTTCGCAGTGCGGTACATGTGACATCTCAAAATTTCACGTGATTCATTAGTGACAATTCGTGAATTGAAATTAGTGATGGCCAAGGATCAATTATGCAATTATTAAGACATTCAAGGAATTTTGGTGATATGCGCTAGGCATATATTTGATCCAAGAATTCTGAAAAATTCGTGGGATGATTAAGGAGCCCTATTTTGGCCATATAAGTGGGAAATACGTGAATATAGTGATTATGTATGATGATTAGGGATAATGGCCATTAAGATATGTCCTATGTGGACATTGTGTACTTGAATTGGATATTTTAGGACACAAATTGTGCCCCTTAGAAGCCCCACGTGTACCAACCATCAACATCATCTGTTCCATTTCTACCCCTCATTCCTTATCTTTCATACATTCTTGCCCCTCGTACATGAATGAAAGGTGTCATTTGGCAAGGAACAAGTGTCACAAGGTTAAGGATACTTGTCTAAAGGCATGCAAGAAGATAATGCCACTTGTCAAGACACATGCAAGACAATGCCAAGTGTCAAGAAGATAATGCCACTTGTCAATTTTCATGCAAAATGATAGAAAATTCAAGTTGGGAACAAATCTCCCATTCTCTCCCTCTCCCTCTCATTTCGGCAGACCCCTCTCTCTCACCTTTCACTTTCTAAAATTCTGTCATTCCTCACTCTCTCATCTCTCGGCCAGAACATCTCCCCTCACCCTTTCATTTTCCTCACCCCATCACCCACACACACGCTCATTTCTCTCTATTTCTTCTTTGGCTGTAGCATTCCAGCCATCAACAAGCTCAGATTCCCATATTTTGGTTGCAAGGAACTGCCGGCTAGACCTCCGAGGACGCATGTAGAGCATGTAGAGATTAAGGCAAGGAGATGAGGCCCATTTCTAAGCCTTCCAATCTTCCTACACCATTGGTTTTGCTTGTGTGTGGTTGTGGGTTGTTTTTATGGTCTTGCGTGTTGGTTTTGTATTGCCAAATGGGTGTGCATGTTGCTGTCCAGGTGAGGATAGTGTGTGCATGTGAGTGCACAAGCTTCTACTTAGCTTGCATGTTGGAGTTCAAGCCTTAAATAGCCTTGCACGTGTGTTCGAAGGTAAGATCTAGTGGTGCATGCGACTTAAATGGGTAAAGATTGTTGTTTGGAGGTGGAAATGGTTAGTGCATGTTGCTGGGTATGAGTTTTGTTAGGTTAAGTTTGGTGGTTTTCCCAATCAGAGCCAATTTTTACTCTTCTTATGGAAAACCCAGATTCGGGTCCCTGGTACCACCTCATTTTTTTTAATTTTTTGGAGACTTTTGTAATCCGAATTCCAAATACTTCCTTCTTCAAAGTTGTTCCAAACATCTTGAAGTTTCACATACTTTAATTTTGGAATTTTTGGACTTGATTTTGGTTGGACGATCACCTCATTTTCGGACCATGTAAAACTGCCAAGAATGGATATTTCGATGAGGTTTACACTTTCTCGATTTTATAACAAAAAATTTGGGCCGATTTTGGACAAACTTTCTTCACAAAAGTTCTTTCAGAATTCTTCCTCTACAATATATAAAAATTTGAGAATTTTTATTCCTCCATGAAAAATGTTCATCCAGATGTATTTTATAACATATCCAAAAATTATAATTTTTGGAGTCCATTTAATATTTATTTTAAAAGGAATCCCGTTACTGTGCAAAACTGCTCAGATTTAATCAATTTCAATGATGCACCATTTCTCACGTGAAACCTTGGGAATTTTGACTTGACGTCTTCTAGAGATTTAATGTACAATGTACACATTCTGAGCTTTCAAATGAGATATGTGGGACTTTGACAGTAGGTCATATGATGGGGTTACTATTCGAAAGTAAGTTTGGAATCCAATGAGCATGTTAGGGAGATGTAACTCAATTGCGAGTTACACGTCTTGCACATGAAAAGACTATTTGTGCATGTGAATGTGTAATGAAGAGATGAATTGATGCCATCGGTCTTCATATCGACGATGCCCCAAGGAGCTGTAGGGAATGCAGGATGCCGTGGTCAGTGGACTACGATGCCTAGGAGGAGTTATGCCCTAGATGCCCCACGGAGCTGTAGGGAATGCGGGATGCTGTGGTTAGTGGACTACAATGCCTAGGAGGAGTTATGCCCTAGATGCTTTGGGAGTATAATCGGAATCTCGTGGTCAGTGGACTACGATGCCTAGGAGGAGTTATGCCCTAGATGCCCCAAGAGTATGATCGGGATACCGTGGTCAGTGGACTACGATGCCTAGGAGGAGTTATGCCCTAGATACCTTGGGAGTATGATCGATATGCCCTGGTTAGTGGACTACGAAGCCCGCGTAGGCCGATGAGAATATCGGCGTATATTGCGGCAAACCGGAGAGCACACCAGACCTAGCTAGATGGGAGATGTTCCTCCATGCATGGCCGACGAGCACACCGAGCATGTGTATTGGAGTTGAAATTTAAAGCCAAGTGAAAAGATAAACCTCATGTCTTCATATGCTTCGTATGATTGCCTGTTAACATTGATTTTTAGTCTTGACGCTCCAGGATTAGTGATAGCAAGAGTGAGTCATGTACATTGCAATAGGATTGCATGCTGGATTAGATACCGTCCCAAAGGATCCTCTTCAAATTGCTAGACACTTATGAATTTCAAATGTGTTATTAATTATACTTGTTTACCTCAACTGCATATCATGTAGGTGTGTCCTAGGAATCAAGAGTTGGTAAGATCGGTCGGTTTATAAACTGGTCTTATCTCTTATTGAGTGTTAGCTCACTCCTATTGATATTTATTTTTACAGATCTTTGGACATGCCACCAACCCCTTATCTATCATGATAGTGATAGTAGTGATGACAGTGGTGACGGTAAGTAGTAGGGTGGTGGAGTTGTGGATATAACTGCATTAGGGGAGTAGGACCCAATTTTGACCTCCCAAATGTAATTTTGCTATCGTGTTTGAATATGATGTCATTCAAATCACCTTTGTATACAAATAAAAAGTTGGAAATGAAGATGTGATATTTTGTTATGGATGTGTTCACTGAATGAGAAATGTTTAATTTGATTGTGCATTGTCTTCCGCTTGTGCTATAAGTGAAAAGACTAAAGAATGCCTTAGTATATGGCATGCCTGGGACGCCACAGCTCTTGTTGGTACATGTGGATAAAAATCATGTGTGCTAGGGAAAAATCCTCAAATTTTGTGAGTACAGCCCAGATGACTCTTGCCGCATAACAAGACACATCGTTCTTTGAAGACGATTTTGGGCGAAGACAAAGGATCAAAATCTTTTGAATGAAATTCACTTTAGGAGGCAGAAGGCTTAAAGGGACAATTTCTCTAAAACCTCGAGTAAAATTTGAAGTTTCCAAACAAAACAGTAAGCTTCATCAGGCTCAATGGGAATCTTTTTGAACACGTTGTACTTGGTGGCGATGATCTCAGCTAGTTCATCCAAAGTGATAGTGTAAGTCTTTTTTGCAAAGGAAAATTTGAAAGAGTCCCTGTTTGGAAAATGAAGATTTGAATGAAACAATGCCACAAGAGTGGGGTGCACTTCATCTCTCATAGCATAAAAATATTTTAGCTTGAGATCATCAAAGAGTTCAGATAGAAAGATACCGTGAGCATCAACATATTCAAAGTTGACAAAACGATGTGGGAAGGACCGTGTTTTTCAAAGGACTCATAAAGAACAGTTCAGAGTCAAAAGAGGGATCAAGAGAAAAATTTTCACTTAGCGCAAGGTTTTGAAATTCCTTATCATCATAATCTTCGCGTTTCTTGTCTTCGGATGTTTCTTCTGTCTCAGTTCGTGGGTCACTTTGCTCTGGTTATGCCGGAGGTGGAGCCGTAGGTGGTTCTTGATTTTTTTCGCTGGGTTTCTCTGTGGGAACATCTTCTTCTTTGTCCGTAGAAGACCATTGATGGAGATTGCGGTACTGGTTGAGAGGACTCACCAACAGGAGGTACAGCAGGCAATGCCAATGTCTTCGTTTCACTAGTTGCGGCTTCAGCTGGTAGGAGCACATATCCTTTCTCCTTATTAAAAGCCTGGAACATTTGTTCAAAAGATGTTCCTGTGCTGGGGATGATGGTTTGTTGTGATGGTGCATCTAGTTGTAGCATCGGAAAATCGGGTGCTATGACCATTTCCTTTCTAGGCCGGAGTCGAGATTCAAGAGTCTTGGCGCTAGGTGCTATTCCTTCAGTTGAAGATGGAAGGGCGGCGCTGGCAGTAGTGGATTCACCATGTTCGCTTGCTTGATGAGAAATGGGAACACTTTGGCTTTGTGTTACTTCAATGGATTCTTCAGGTTGATTAGTAAGGTCAATGTACGAAGATCCTTCTTTGGATGCTCTGGCTAGCATAGTGCTGGTGCGAGCGGATTTTCTAGTTCCAATGGTTTTTTGGAATTTAGGAGCCATGAGAGAGTATGAGAGTGAAAGATGAGAATGAGCTGGAAAGTGAAGTCTTGTTTGTTCATTGAATTCTTTTTCAATGTTAATCCACCCTACTCTGTTGTATGTACATGATGTGCGATTTTCCTTTTTTACCTCATCTACCATCAGACTTACAAACAATTCGGTCAACGGCTCAGTCCACTTTGCCATGTACGTGCATTTGGAGGATTCCATTTATGTAAAATCGATGAAATTTCAGGGGCAAATGCTGGTAATGACGATTCAACAAACAAACAAGAATTAAATAGAGGAGCACATCTACAAAAGAGAACGTAAATTGTACCTGAGTAGAGAATTTCACACCCTAATGTCATTAGTTTCAAGCTATTGAGAAATGGCATACACCACCAGCCAAACTTGATAATCATTATTCAATCAAGAACATAAAAGGTGCATAGTCCATATATCAAATTATGTAAGGGGCTTGCCTACTGGTGGAAACATGCAAAATAAGGAGCTGAACTCAGGTTAAAAAAAATTATGCTAAAATTTGAAACAAGTCCCAAGCTGAACTGTACCATCAACCAGAGAGTAATTAATGATGTTTGACAAGAACAACATAATGTACTATGTACTAGAATTGTAGAGGGGACAATCTCCAAGCCTTCAAAAGTTTTTCAAGTGAACATCTTTTTCGCAAGATTATTGCAAGCAGCTACAAGACTCAAGCCTTAATCTGAATATCATTGAGAAAATATAGATATTGCACCTGAGAGCTAATAAAGAGAGGAAAATCGTGAAGATTAAAATACTGATATTCAAAGGGAACATACAAATAAAAAGGAGAAATGGCCAACTTCATTCTCGAGATTATTGGAATTTGAAATGGTTCAAATAAACCATAAGATGAGAGGCAATAATTAATTGATACAGGCAATTCAAGTGAACCCTAAAATTAGACACATCGAACAGTCAAAGCAATGCATGCCTCAAGATTGAGCACATACAAGTCTATCGATGCGCAAAACTGAAGCTCCAATCACACTTAAAGCTCGTAATGTCACACACTCTTCATTTTATTTACAAGATTTATAACTATCTTCAAGCACTAAAAATAGAGAAACTCTACCAAAGAGCTAACAAATAGTATAGCATAGGAAAACAGAAAGATTATAGTATGAGTCGAGGATAACCTTCGAAAGAGATAAATTGAATGAAATGTCATGGTTTCCCCTCACTATCTTAGGTCGATAAGTTATCTTTCACTTGTAGGCCGTCCTCCCAATCCATAAATTTAACTTTCCTGGGGCAAACCCATCATCTAATGCCTGTGCTAAAACCAAAGCAAGTGCTTGAGATGCCGTCCAAAAATGGTAACACAGATAAAAATGAGACAAAAGCGCCAACTACTTGTGGCAATTTGCCTCGAACCACAGAGCTAGACACGAACGACAACACAAACCGATTTAGCCACACAACCCACACATCAAATCCCTTTCGAAATCGAAATCTCACGGCTCAACTTCAACCTCAACCTCAATCCACAACATGCTAATCAAGTTCTCGCCATACCACTCCGCAGCGTCTCGTTCCCTCATTCCGACTCAATCGAGTGAGAGTCGCACAAGCCGTGTGCCCTAAACGGGCAGCCATGTCGTGCACCGTGGATTACACCGAAGGAAAAAGCTAATGAGAGGAGGTGAAACAATTGGAGGAATCGAAGATTCACCAGCTATGCATGAACAAACAGAAGCAGCAGAGATATAGGGAGAGCCAAATCGATCGTCGCCATCTAAGGTGGCGGTTCCGGTGCAGTTGAGAGGAGGGATGGAGGGCACAAAAGTGAAGAGGCGGAGATATAGGGAGGGCAAAATCGATCACCGCCACTTGCATTGGCGGTTCTGATGTAGTCACAAGGAGGGAAAGGGAGGGCACGAAACTGAAGAGTTGAATGAGATGGAAGAGAAAGAAAGAAATTACGGCCAGAATGAATTCCAAAAGAGAGAACGAGATGGAAGAGAAAGAAAAAGAAATTAGGGCAGAATGAGTTCCGGGAAGAGAGAAGCTACAAAAAGTAGCTTATCTTTTTTGGTGGAAAACTCATTCTGAAATTAAAATTTGATTCTAGAACCAAAAACAGAATGTGTTTTTATCAAACGCATTTTTTTAGCTGTTACACCTAGATATCGTCATAGGTGTTTAACGGGGGAGTTTGTCCAATTTGTATAAATGTTCCGATCTTTACAAGATACCTATACCTTCCTCATAGGTATTCGTAAAAATTTAGCCACTGCGCCTAGTTATCATCATAGGCGCGACACGGGGAAACTCTAGAAATATTGGAAAAAAATTCCGACCTTTACGAGATACCTATACCTTCTTCATAGGTACTCATAAAGATTTGGCCGCTGCACCTAGTTATCATCATAGGTACAATGCGGGGGAACTTTCTGAGAATAGGAGAATATTCCGACCTTTACAAAATACCTATACCTTCCTCATAGGTATTCGTAAAGATTTGGCCGCTGCACCTAGTTATCGTCGTAGGTACGACACGGGGAAATCTTCCCGAGATTGTGTAAAAAGTGTGCTTGACAAAATACCTAGTTATCATCTGAGATATTTGAAAGGACTTGATTGGTAAATACCTAGATATCGTCGCAGGTACTTAACGATTGGGCGAACAGAGGGGCTAGCCCAAATGCTTAGAGATTCCTTAACAAAGTACCTGGATGTCATCAGAGGTACCTGAAAAGGCTTGATCAATAGATACCTGGATATCATCAAAGGCGTCTAGAGATCGCAACAAAATGATCAAATATGGGGCCTAACAATTACTCGAACAAGTTAGGGATACTTGGATAGTCATAGACATCCAAGGGATAGAGATATAGTTACTTGGTGATATCTCTGACTCTTGAAGCGTGTCTCCTACTGGACATAGTTTTAGGCAACATGTAATATGCATTCATGGACAATCCAGAACACATATACTCATGCACTATGATTTCAACTGGTTTTCATGCATAACGGTTTTGTCAAATCAGCATTACAAAATTTCACTAGGGAAATCATGATAAGACAATCCGAACTCACAAGTGGGTGCCTTGAAAATGTCAAATGAGGGACTTTCGGCCCAAAAGGGCTTTCACTCATTCTTATTGAAAAAGACTGATTTACGAGAATCTCTCTATCTCACCATCATCATGTGGACAAGGGTCTGAGTATTCTCGCAAGCGATAGAACCTTACCAATCTGAGAGGTCTTTGCTAGGAACGTAACGTGGGCTTAGTCAATGGCTTAGCAAAAGGAGACTCTTTGAGTCGAAGCTATTGAAAGAAAATATTCCGCAATCGTCTCCGGGTTTACAAGTCAATAACCCTGCAAAATGAGATAGAAATAGACTTGCTCGCACTTCTTCGGACTAAGCTTATAAATATCTGAGTTCCTATATGAAGAGATTTTGCAAGGGACGTAACATAGGCTAGGCTCATGGGTTGAGAAATGAATAGATGATTAGGCTCAAAATGTGTATAATTGGGGTGAATAAGTTGGTGATCATCTCGGCATTGTCACTAGTCTTCTTTTCGCCAGGGATTGTCTTGTCGGAAGATGTTCCATTAGCTTCGAGAGTTTGTCACTTGATTCCTTTGAGACTTGCAGGACTACTGCTCCACTGGGATTCATGACTCTGATATGTCATATCTTGACATTTTTTTTATTGGGCATTGGCCTTGCTTTTACTAGGTATATTGCTTTTTCTTGCCCTTCCTTTTTTTTTTGCACTTGACATATGTTGCTTACAATGTAAACACTGGCCAATTATATCTGACTAAATGACTCGCCGTTTAAACTCTTAATGATTTTTGTCTTCTATCGACGCTCCAGATATGCTGTTTAGACAATGATGACTTTTGCCTTGCCTCAGTGTAGGGGATGATCACCAACTGGGTTTAAGAAACAAATTTGCAGGCTCAATTGGACTTATCAAAGGGTAAAGCATGTATAGGATGGAGAAAGAAATGCTCTTCATCATCCTAAGGTATTCGAACTTCGTGTGAATTCATCTGAAAAAGTAACACTCGAAAATTGATGCAAGTGAGAGCAAGAAAATTTCTATTCATTTTTCACCTTATGATGCTGACTTACCTCCAGTTTGCCCCGATGTGGGGTAGTTCTTGACAAGGGTAATTTGAAAGGATTTCTCTAAGCGTTTAGGCTCAAAGTGGCGAAACAATGGATAACTTGTAGTGTTTAAGGTAGAGAAATGAAATGGCTATTGTCATCTCGGTCGTCGTACCTTTTGCGAGATAACTCTTTACCTTGCAGACATGGAATTTTTTCAACTCAACTCACTAAGGATTAGTACATGGATCTGTGTATAGGATAGGGCTTGCCTTCCCTCATTCCGATGTACCTCATTCAACACATTCAATTCATTCCACATGAAATATTAGATTGTCTAAATAGATTTCCCCTTTGAAGTTGATTATACAGATTGACAAAATAACCATGCAGGATTTAAAGCCAATGTAAATATCTTAACTTGAAATTGATTGAAACCATTTATTCATCAGTGAAATATTTGCAATTCAGAGTATAAGACCAAACACTTGAAAACTTTTATTGCAAAATGTTAGATTTTATTAGGGATAATATATCTTCACAGCATCAGAATTAACAGGAGTAGAGAACTCACGACCATCCATTTCTGTAAGAATCAGGACACCTCCAGGAAGCACCTTTTTAACCACATATGGACCGATGTAGTTTGGAGCAAATTTACCCCCAGGAATAGGGAAGATTGGCAGTACCTTCCTTAGGACCAGACCATTTACCTTAAAGTACCTTTGATGCACTTTTTGATTGAAAGACTTACCTACTCATGCAGTAAGTGGATTGGGCATTTTGGTCTCACTCTCAGGGAGATTTACCCCTCTCTTCACTTCTTTGGTTTCCTTCGTATCACTCAGGTTAATAATGACAGTCTGGTATGATGTGAGGACCTTGGGCTTTTCATGCCGCTCTAGATCGCGCTGAATATATGAGGAATCGTCAAGCTCGCTGGCATCATTGGGATCAAGCTTGATTGCATATAATTCATCATATTGGACTATTCCCATACCCTCACGTGTCACAAGATTATCTCTGAAACATAAAATAAGGGATTTAGAAGGACAAACAAGGCTAAACATTGCATTTTTTTGTAATTTTTCTTGACTCCTTTTTTTATGAAATTCTTTTCAAAAAAGTTTTTAACACGAGGAAGTATGAAGAAGCCCAGGCCTCAGAATTCTCCTTGGACTATATTTTCTTTTATCGGGTGGATATCATCATCGGGCTGGTTTGATGTATCTCAATATGCCCTAAAAAAATGAAAATAATTTGTAATTTCATTGATTATCACCAAATGAATTACATTTATTGAATGGAAATTGCAACGATGAGTCCTAGAAATGAAAAATTCTAAAAAGTAGCTCCTAAGACAGGGCAAGTCCTAGAAAGCAGTAAAAATTCCCACGCAGGAGAGTGTACGAAAAAATTAAAGATGTTACTCTTGCGGGCTAGTACCCATTCCCTCTAACAGTCCTTCCCCGATAGCTTCAATAAAGAAATCGTCGAACAGGGTAGTGATTCCCTCCATTTCATCATCAGGATCTTCTATCATTAGAGGTGTTGGATCATCCATACCTCCCCATCCATTTGGGACAATGTCACAGGGGTCAACATAGATGCTCGGAGGTGCCGAGTACTTTACATAATAATTGAACTTGCCGCTCGGTTGCCCCAAAGTGTTGATCATCTCTTTTTCTTCATCAGCTTTAAGCGTGCTCTCCACGATCTCTTCATCATTAGATGCGTCTTTGAGCGGAGGCATGTCTTCAGGTATAGGGTCGCCCTTGTCCTTCCTAGTGTTCAATACAGCAAACTCCTCGTCCCAATTAATGACCACTTTGGAGATAGTGGAAATGATACCAATGTGGTCAGCATAAACGATTATCCCAGCTTCTACCATTCTTGAGATTCTTTCTCTCATGATAGCCAAGGGAAGGATCTCATTACTCGGGTAATAACCGGCTTTTACTAACTCACCATAGACGTCGATGGTATACACCTTGACATTCTTGATTCGACCAGCATCGAAACTAAAATGGCATTCACATTGCTCGCGTGATCAGGGAGCGGGTTGCTTTGAACATTCGGCTTAGCGGGTTGAAAGGAAAATGCCCTTGTATCAAGCAAGTTCTGGATCCGATGCTTGAGAGTGATGCAGTCATCAGTTGAATGCCCCACTTCACCCATATGATAATCACATTTCTTGGACGGATCGTAGTTATAGAATTGCTTGGGGTTGGGCCGCTTTGGCTCAGTGGTAAGCAAACTTTTCTTCCGGAGGACCACCAACACTTGAGATAACGTCCCGGGGAGGGGGGTGAATCGCCTCTTGGTGTTCTTCTTTTGAAAAGGATGACGACCCGTGATTTGTTGTTAAGCTTCTGCTATTTGGATTGCTGTGATAGGATTGGCATTCCACCGGCCCAGTTGGGTATAAGTCACATTCACTTCAGGTGCCGACTCTTTCTCCTTTCTTGTGTTAAATCTTGTGGTTGAAGAAGACGGCTCCACAAACCACCCATCTTTCAGCCCTATCTTAATCTGTTCGCCTATGGGGATGAGTTGATTGAAGTTGTCAGCCGGAATAGCCACCATCCGATTGTGGTACTCGAACGGAAGAGTTTTAATAAATATCCTCTTCAATTCAATGTCTATGGGTTCCGGGACAACCTGAGCAACTATATTTCTTCATCTGATAGCATAATCTTTGAAGAACTCAGTCTTTTTCATCTGAGCATGCTCGAGGTCATCGCGGATGGGAATGATGTCCGTTATGAACCTGTATTGCATTAGGAATGCTTCACTAGCTTCCTTCCAAGTTTTGAGGCCATTTATCTTCTTCATGGGATACCAGTTCAAAGTAGGACCCATCAAACTTGCTTGAAATACATGGATCATCAGGAGTTCATTATCATCGTATGAGGTCATATGTACGTAGTATAACTGCAGGTGGGCTTTTGGGCAGGAGGTGCCATTGTACTTGTCAAAATCTGGCATCTTGAACTTTTTTGGGATTTTGATTTGTGAATACATAGATAGATCAATCGAAATTGAATCCTATGAACCCTCCAGTTGCTTCACTCTCTCTTCGAGTTTGTTGACCTGTTCATTAGGTTTGTCTTTGTTGACGATGAACTGGACGGGGTCATCTTCCAAATCGGGAATATCGTCATCTTCCTCAACATCAACATTTTTTCCACCCTTATGCTTTTGGGGCTGATGCCTCAGGGGATGTAGGAATGGGAGTCAGCCGAAGGGCTTTAATCTCAACGGACATCTGTTGCATTGCAATGAGGACTTGCTTCATTTGATCCTCCATGCCAACGACACGATCTCGTATGTCGGTTTGATCGGCCATTCTAGTTCTTGACCGCGTACGAGTAGGCGATCGTGATTGGTCTGTAATTACCTAATTCGAAAATAGAGCATGGTAAGTATGCGTCCTCAAAACGATCGGTCCATGACTTAGTCTAATCGTCCCTTTTTACTCCCATTTTTCATTACTCTCTGTATTTGTGAAAATGATGGCAAATTTCTTAGGAAATAATTACTTATAACGGACCTAGAAAAATAATAATAAGAATTGAAAGTAATTTCTTTTCAAAACTTTATCTTTTTTTCTTTTTCTTTCCCTTTGAAAAAAATTCAACGATTATTACTTTCAAAAATTACGATCAACCTAGACCTATCATGGACCGACCAAAGAAAATACAAAACGTAAATAAATTGCGAGATAAAGGTTCAGAAAACTTACTTCACCAGGTAGGACAATGGCAATCACATAGACATGTGCATGAAATGTGAGGTTCGATTTCTATCTAGACTCTGGCTTGCAAAGTGGAGACGCGAGGATTATCGAGCTAAACCAGTCATGGTGGTGGTTAGGCTAGGATTCCTCTAACTCCGGCTTAGTCAAAGAGTCGATCCGGGTTGCAAAGGGTGTAACTGTGGTGGGAACTCAATGACACCATGAAAGAACTTTCGGGACCAAGGAGGGCGACCCGTACCGCACAGGTGTGGTCGGGGTATCCACTGTCTCAGTACCATCCTAAACCTGTGCCGCCAGGTGTGCGGTGTAGTGTAAATGCAAGGCATGCACAGCAGGTTATATCATACAGCGCTTCGTGCATAAAATAAATCATAAATCTAAACACCTCCCTGCAAAACAAAGGTCAACAATCACTCCCCCCCTTATACCCCTCATTTTGCAAAAATATTTAACACCTAAAATATTAGGGATGTACCTGGGATCCTCGCTACCAAGCAAAAAAAATATTTTCTGAAAAGAAAAACTGGCCTAAGTCCACTAAGAGTTTTAACTCAAGTCCCCAGCTGAGTCGCCAAGCTGTCGCGATCTAAAAATTTCATTTTCAGGCTAATAGATTATTAAGACTAAGCTTAACTCAGGCCCTCCTAAACCCTACCAATTCGTAACTTAGGATTTAAGTTCTTAACGTGCAAATGTTTTTATGCTTGGAGTTACCACTAATCTATTTGTAGTAGGTCGATTAGAAACCTAAATAAAACATAGGGAGATATGTTTTATTCCTAAGAACCAGAGATTCTATGCTTGGGGACTTAATTACGCTAGATCTAGTCTAACGCCCTTTCGGTACCTTTTCTTTTAAAAAAAATGATTTGGCAGATAGTTTGGATCCATTTTAACTTAGTCACTAACATGTGAGGTGTTCATGCGGGTGCGCAAACCACCAAAGTAACAACCAATAATTAAAACATTAAATTACAAGATTGGGAGAATTACTTACCTCAAAGTAACGTAAACATCTGCATTGTTAGCGAAAAAATCACATCAATAATCCTAATATGATTTCTAATTAACAAGCAATCCACTTAAAATTTTTTTATTTTCATTTGTTTAAATAAAAGCTAATCTACATGCAATGACGTGCAAAAATTAACATGCGATTAATGCAACCTAACATACAATCTATATGACATACGACGACGTGACCTAATTCTAATGACGATCAAATGATTTATTATTGGTATTTTTCCAATGAAATTTGGAATTAAAAAAAATGCCCAAAATAACATGCATTCTAACGACTTCTTTTTTTGGTATTTTTTATTAAAATAAGAAATAAAAAATTACTCAAATTAAGAATGTAATCTATCCTAATCTATCCTAAAGCAACTCTTTTTTTTTGGGTTTTCATGGAAATTCGGAATTTAAAAATAACCTAAATAATCTATTAGGATTAAATAACGCCTAATTTAAACTAGGAAATAAATTATCTCAAGTCCTAATTTAAATTAAATAGTTATCCTATCTTCTAGATATATTTATGGTTCCCTAAACATGCAAAATTTCTAATTTAAATCTAACTAACAGATTTTTTATTTGGTTTTCTTTATTTAAAAGGAAAACAATTAAGCAAAGATAACAACCACATTCAAACAATCCACGCGATCCGCAAGATTCTTCTTATCAAACTCAGATTAGGCAAAGAAATCAAACTAATGGTCATATCTATAGGGTTATAGATATTGACGGAAAGTTGATTGTTCAAATTTGGAAAGCAAATAAAATCCATTATCATGTCCAAGTGATTATGGATAAGATAACGATTTTCCTTATCACCGCGTATCGTACCTTAGGGATAAGGTCAGATAGTCGTCCAGATACGTTGCTAAATTAGGAAAAACTCCTAATTTCGAGTGTTTTCAAATATTGTGGACATCAGAAAATTATCCTAAGATATCTAATTATCCACCAAATATCCATAGAATATTCTAACATTCGAAAATTAAGAAACTAAATATTTTGAAAATATTGTTCCTTCTCCAACCTTTGGTTGGCTAGTTGTTCCCTTTTTGGTTCCTTTTATTGTATAGCTCCTGCTGGACCTGTCTAGACCTACTATAGACATCTTATGTCTATATCTGGTCTTCACTTGGTTCGTGTTTAGGTTGTATTGGTTCTTTGAAAGTTAATTACATTCTTACCTTACCAAAAAACAAAAAAAAAATATTTTGAAAATATTAGATAATATCCTTACCTAATTTGAAATATTTCCAAATTTGGATTGCAGATCGGGATTGCGGATCGAGACGAGCAACGGTGGCGGCGCGTCTGGTGACCTCGCCGGCACGAACAGTGGGCTTGGCACGGCGGGGACACGGCGAGCAGCAGTCTCCGGGGCGGCGACGGCATGGCGGCAGTAGTAACGTCGGCGTGTTGTAAGCAAGTATGGGCAACAACAGCGTGGCTATTAGGGAGGACCGGCGGGCGGCTGTTCCAATGGGGATGGTCCGGCGGAAGCGGGATGGCAATGCAGCTGGCGGGCGACTCCAGCGGTGATAGGTAGTCTGGGTGCTGTTCCAGCAATGTGGGCAGCAAACGGCGGAGCAGGGGCAGCTCCGGTACGGTAGGGACAGCGACGGCGTGGCGGCGCGGTGGTGCAGCTGCTCTAGTGATGCTATTGGTCGATGCGGCTAGAGGCGCTAGGCAGCAGAGAGGCGTAAGCGCGACGCGATGGTGGCGCGCCGTAGCGGTGGTACGGGCGACGGCTTCGCCGATAGGCAGTGGCGCGGGCGGCGGCGGTGCGCCGGTCTCCTCTCTCTCTCTCTCACCCTCACTCTTTTTTTTTTCTGATTTGAAATTGTGAGCCCCCCTCTAATTATCAGACCTAACGATATATTTATAATGTTAATCTAGGTCAATTAGATGGGCTTGCTAGTTCTAATGGGCTTAGACTTGGGCTTAGGCTTTAATTATCATTTAATTTCAAGTGATTCTAAGCGGGTTGAATTAATTTGGGCTTTTATTTAATTAAGCATAATGGGCTGATTTAAGCTCAAAGTAAAACAACCAAGCCCGTTTGACTTGTAATTTTCGGCCCTTGCCTTCCGAGTGAGTCGAGTTTCGTTCGATGAATTTTAAGCTCGTTTGCCACCGCCGATCCGATGCGGAATGCAATTATCCTAAATGGACCTAAACTATATGTTATGCAATTTTAATATTTTTGCTTAGGGGTTAAAATTTAATCCCTAATTTTCTATGCAAATTACGACTAAATGGTCGCCAAAATTTAGGTATCAATAGAAAGAGATAGAGAGAGAGGCACACCGTCGCAGCACACCACCGGAGCCGCACCACCGCTCAACACCGTCGCAGTTCATCTAGCGCCGTGCCTGCCCTGCCGCCGTGTCGACGTCGCTGTGTCACCGCCCGGAGGAGCATATCATCGCTACTGTTCCGTCCGCGTCTCAGCCCCGTCCGCCATGTGCCTCAGCCGCTACTGCCCGGAACTACACCGGAGCTGCACCACCGCCACGTCTCCCACCACTCACCCATATTGTCACCGTCGCGCCGCCGTGCACTGCCATAGTACCGCCGCCTGGACAACGTCGCTGCTGCCTTGGAGCCTCTCTGCCGCTGCGCTCCGCCTCTAACGCTACTCCCCCCTCGCCGAAGTCTCCCGCCGCACCGCCGCCCTCGACGCTCGCACGTATTGCTGCCGCGTCGGACGCTACACGCCGCTGTCTAGACCGCTCTAGAGCTGCGCCACCGCCCAGGCATCCCTGCTCCTCCCGTTCCAGTCGGTGAAGTTGTTGACCACTGCTCAGAGACGCCTGCTGCTCCTGCCGTGCCGGAGCTGCCCTCTGCCGCGTCGACAGTCATCGCCGTGCCACCGTCACCCATAGCTCCGCCGTGTCGCTGTCCCTACCGCCGTCACCGCCGAAGAGTCGCCCGTCCCTACCTATTAGCTGCTGCCCGGGGACACCCGCTGCCCCACCGTGTCG
Source organism: Syzygium aqueum (assembly GCA_031216185.1). NCBI lineage: Eukaryota > Viridiplantae > Streptophyta > Magnoliopsida > Myrtales > Myrtaceae > Syzygium > Syzygium aqueum. The sequence continues at coordinate 1,068,335 of CM062237.1, forward strand.
GACCCACTGTCCTGACGCCGTCGTTTCGATCGTCCCGTGATCCGCAAGCCCGATCCATTGGCGAATCCAAATTTAGAAATATTTCGAAATTAGGTAAGGATGTTATCCGGTATTTTTTTTAAATATTTAGATTCCTAATTTAAATATTAAGATAATGTTTGTCTTATCCGCGATATTCGAAAACATTCAAAATTAGGAATTTGTCCTAATTTGATAACGTATCTGGATGACTATCCGACCTTATTCCTAAGGTACGATACGCGGCGATACGGAAAATCGTTATCTTATCCATAATCACTAGGATACGATAATGGATTTTATTTACTTTTCGAATTTGAACAAACAGTTTTCCGTCAATATCTATAACCCTATAGATTGACCGTTAGTTCGATTTTTTTACCTAATTTGAATTTGATAAGAAGAATCTTGCGGATTGCATGGATTGTTTAAATGTGGTTATTATCGTTGTTTAAATGGTTTTCCTTTTTAAATAAAGAAAATCAAATAAAAAAAATCTGTTAGTTAGATTTAAACTAGAAGTTTTGCATGTTTAGGGAACCATAAATATATCTAGAAGATAGGATAATAATTTAATTTAAATTAGGACTTGAGATAATTTATTTCCTAGTTTAAATTAGGTGTTATCCTAATCCTAATAGATTATTTAGGTTATTTTTAAATTCCGAATTTCCATGAAAATCCCAAAAAAAAAATAAGTTGCTTTAGGGTAGATTATGATAGATTGCATTCTTAATTTGAGTAATTTTTTATTTCGAATTTTAATAAAAAATACCAAAAAGAAGTTGTTAGATTGCATGTTAATTTAGGCATTTTTTTTAATTCCAAATTTCATTAGAAAAATACAAAAAATAAATCATTTGCCCGTCATTAGGAATAGGTCACGTCGTCGGATGTCATAGAGTTTGCATGTTAGGTTGCATTAATCGCATGTCAATTTTTGCACGTCATTACATATAGATTAACTTTCATTTAAATAAGTGAAAATCCAAAAAATATTTAGTGAACTGCTTGTCAATTAGAAATCATATTAGGATTGTTGATGTGATTTTCTAGCTAATAATGCAGATGCTTACGTTGCTTCGAGGTAAGTAATTCTCCCAATCTTGCAATTTAATGTTTTAATTATTGGGTGTTACTTTGGTGGTTTGCACACCCGCATGAACACCTCACTCGTTAGTGACCGAGTTAAAATAGATCCGAACTGTCTGCCAAATCATTTTTTTTATGAAAAGAAAAGGTACGGAAAGGGCATTAGACTAGATCTAGCGTAATCAAGTCCCCAAGCTTAGAATCTCTGGTTCGTAGGAATAAAACATATCTTTCTATGTTTTATTTAGGTTTCTAATCGAAAATATTTGCTCGTTAAGAACTTAAATCCTAAGTTGCGAATTGGTAGGATTTGAGAGGGCCCGAGTTAAGCTTAGCCTTAATAATCCATTAGCCTAAGATAAAATTTTTAGGTCGCGACAGCTTGGCGACTCTACTGGGGACTTGAGTTAAAACTCTTACTAGACTTAGGCTAGTTTTTCTTTTTAGAAAATATTTTTTGCTTGGCAGCGAGGATCCCAGGTACGTTCCTAACATTTTAGGTGTTAAATGTTTTTGTAGAATGGGAGGTATAAGAGGAAGAGTGATTGTAAACCTTGGTTTTGTAGGAAAGTATTTGAATGTATGATTTATTTTATGCATGAAGTGCTGTATGATATAACCTACCGTGCATGCCTTGCATTTACACTACACCGTATATACTACCCTCTGCCGGACCTGGATGGCACAGGTTTAGGATGGTATTGAGATAGTGGACATCCCAACCATACTCGTGTGGTGCGGGTCGCCCTCCTTGGTCCTGAAAGTTCTTTCATGGTGTCATTGAGTTCCCACCATGGTTGCACCCTTTGCAACCCGAGTCAACTCCTTGACTAAGCCGGAGTCAGGGGAATCCCGACCTAACCACCACCATGACTGATTTAGATCGATAATCTTCGCGTCTCCACTTTACAAGCCAGTGTCTAGATAGAAATCGAACCTCACATTTTATGCACATGTCTATGTGATTGCCATTATCGCACCTGGTGAAGTAAGTTTTTTGAACCTTTACCTTGCAATTTATTTATGTTTCGTATTTTATTTGATCGGTCCATGACATTAGGTTGGTCGTGAGTCTTGGTCTATATACTATGGGAGGGGCAGACATCCGGATTCTTGATGCTCCTAAGGACGAGCTCCGTACCTGGTGGAATCTATTCAGCCTAACCAACCGTAAGCTAGTTGAGGGCCACATTGAGAGGCTTCTCCCCTTATTGGAAGTCAAACTCCGTACCGGCCTTGTTCGAGTATTAGCACACTTCTGGTGTCCCGAGACATCTACCTTTATATTCGGTAAGCATGAGCTCACCCCGACTTTGAAAGAATATAGTGTGATCATTGGAAAACCTTTAGAGTCGGAATTAGTCACACCACCTTTGGGAATCGATTCCACCTTAATGTTGTTTGAATTTTTGAATGTCGGAAAAGATGAATTGGGAAAAGTTTTGAAAGCAAATCGCGGGACATGTCCTTTTTCATTCTTGAGTCAATGTTTTGATAAAGCCACATCATTTCAAAAAGGTAGAATCTTTTTGCTAGCATTTTTCGGGTTTGTGATTTTTCCTCACTGTAAGAATGCATGTAATCCATCAATCGCATGATTGGTCCAACAAGTCTGTCTTGAAAAAAATTTTGTCAATACCATTTTAGCCGAAACTTTTATTTCCCTCACTAAATTTAAGCAACATGTTAACAAAACATTTCATGCCCCTCTTGAACTATTGCAAATTTGGTTTTTGTCTCACATAAAAGGATGTGGCGATTTACTCACGATATCCGAGCTTAGTGATTCTAGCAATCCTATCTTAAAAAATAAAGAAAAACAAGAGAACGCACCATATTATCATTACTCCGAATGGATCATTTTCATTAAAAACGCTAGACCCTAAGGTTTCCAATGGCATACTAACTGGTTCAAGGTCAAGGAAGCTCGGCTTACGTGTAATGGTATTGGGCTGGTTCCACTGTTGGGTTTCACTGGTGCAATCGAATACTACCCTGCCAGAGTATCTCATCAGTACCAGATTCTCCAAGGGCTCCCTCCAGCGTTACAACCAGAACTCCTGCATGTCGACTTCACCAATGATGATAAAAACCACGAAGGGACCGTAGCTCAGCTCAAGAAGATGTAGAAGAAGTGTCGTCTTTTAAAAATAGCTTGGCCCAAAGAAGAGCTCAAGGAGGAGCAGAAGTCCTATTTCGCGACGACCAAGTATATTCGACGGCACAAAGTCCCATAGGAGTTACTCCCGAAGATACCCAAGGTGCCTCTCAAGACCGCCACTCGCTCAGAGAACAACCGTCTCAAAAGGAAGGCCTAAGAAGCTCAAGAAAAAGCATCCAAGATAGCTCGAGCTTATAAGCAGTTGAAGAAGGAAGTCGCCTCCCATATGTCTATGGATCAAGCTAAATAGAAAAGCTTGAATTTGTTTTCTCATTTCAGTTTTAGTCTTTAAACTTGTTTAGGAATTGAGTCATTTGCTTTTGCATTTTGTTTAAAGTGATTTTAAGTTATAGTCGTCGTAAAAATTTTCATCATTTCAATAAAGAAGTCATTTCTAATCAAGGCGGTTAGACCAATGTCATGGATCGGCGTGTGATTTTGCTTGACACTTATGTATGCCTATTTCATCCATGAAATTAGGTAATTACGGACCAATCAAAATAGCCTATTCGTACGCGGTCGAGAACTAGAATGGCCGATCAAACCGACATACTAGATCGTATCGTTGACATTGAGGACCAGATGAAGCAAGTCCTCACCGCAATGCAATAGATGTCCGCTGAGATCAAAGCCGTTCAGTCGACCCTCGTTCTAGCATCCGCTGAGGCATCGGCTCTAAAGCATAAAGGTGAAAAATTTGCAGATGTTGAGGAAGATGACGATCTTCCCGATTTAGTAGATGACCCTATCACAAATTATCGTCAACAAAGGCAAACCTAATGAATGGGTTAACAAACTTAAAGAGAGAATGAAGCAGCTGGAAGGTTCACAGGATTCATCTTCGATTGATCTGTCTCTGTATTCACATATCAAAATCCCAAAGAAGTTTAAAATGCCAGATTTTGACAAGTACAATGGCACCTCATGTCCAAAAGCCCACCTGCAGTTATACCACGTACATATGACATCGTACGTTGATAATGAACTCCTGATGATTTATGCATTTCAAGCAAGCTTGACGGGTCCTGCTTTGAACTAGTATCTCATGAAGAAGATAAATGACCTCAAAACCTGGAAGGAAGCTAGTGAAGCATTCCTAAAGCGATATAGGTTCATAATGGACATCATTCCTACCTGCGATGACCTCGAACGTGCTAAGATGAAAAAGACTGAGTCCTTCAAAGATTATGCTATCAGATGGAGGAATATAGCTCCTCAGATTGTCCCGGAGCCCATAGACAGTGAATTGAAGAGGATGTTCATTAAAACTCTTTTGTTCGACTACTGTAATCGCATGGTGGCCATTCCCACTGACAACTTCAATCAACTCATCCCTATAGGTGAACAGATTGAGATAGGGCTAAAAGATGGATGGTTTGTGGAGCCGTCTTCCTCAACCAAAAGATTTGGTACAAGGAAGGAGAAGGAACCGGCACCTGAAGTGAATGTGACTTATACCCAACCGGGCCGGCGGAATGCTAATCCTGTCGCAGCAATCCAAGTAGCAGAAGCTCAATAACAAAGCACGGGTCGTCAACCCTTTCACAAGAAGAGCAATAAAAGGCAATTCACCCCTCTTTTCCGGGTCATTGTCTCAAGTGCTGGAGGTCCTTCGGAAGAAGGGTTTGCTTACCATTGAGCCAAAGCAGCCCAACCCTAAACATTTCTATAACTACGATCCATCCAAGAAATGTGATTATCATATGGGGGAGGTCGGGCATTCAACTGATAACTGTATCACTCTCAAGCATCGGATCCAGAACTTGCTTGATACAAAGGCATTTTCCTTTTAACCCGCTAAGCCGAATGTTCAGAGCAACCCGCTCCCTGATCACACGGGCAATGTGAATGCCATATTTTGTTTCGATGCTAGTTGGATCAGGAATGTCAAGGTATACACCACCGATGTCTATAGTGAGTTAGTGAAAGCCGGTTATTATCCGAGTAATCAGGTCGTTCCCCTTGCTATCATGAGAGAAAGAATCTCAAGAATGGTAGAAGCTGGGATGATCATTTATGCTGACCATACTGGCATCATTTCTACTATCTCCGAAGTGGTTATTAATTGGGACAAAGAGTTTGCTATATTGAACGTCGGGAATGACAAACTCGACCCTTTGCTTGAAGACATGCCTCCGCTCGAAGACATGACTGATGATGAAGAGATCGTAGTAAGCACGCCCACAATCGATGAAGGGATAATGATCTAGATACCTCAACCGTACGAGTACTGTAATGATAAAGCAGTCCCTTAGTCCTACAGTCTTGATGTCAACTTAGTTACCAGATCTGGACATGCTTATGGCCATGCTAATACCCAACCTGCAAAACCTGTTACTGATGAAGAAGCCAAAGAGTTCCTAGCTGTGATCAAGGCTAGTGAATACAACATAGTTGAGCAACTATGGAAGATGCCTGCGTAAATCTCTCTGCTTGAACTCCTCCAAACGTCTGTCAAACATCAAAAGGCCTTGATGAAGGTGTTAAGTGAAGTCCATGTGCCCGAGACGATCGATCATGACAAATTGGAGGAATTTGTGGGTTCCATACTCCTCAAAGACCTTATAGCCTTTTCGGATGAAGAGTTCCCTCTAGAACGGAGAGGACATACCAAAGCACTTTACATTTCTATCAAATACAAGGCCTCGCATATAGCTCGGGTACTCATTGACAATGGATCAGCCTTGAACATCTGTCCTTTAGCGACTTTACACCACCTCAAGATAGGTCCTTCTAGGATAAATTCTGCGAAGACCTCCGTGCGAGCCTTTGACAGAACAAAGAAAGAAGTGATGGTAGAAATCCACCTTGACGTACAGATAAGACCAATAATGTTCAACATCCTATTTCAAGTTATGGATATTCCCACTGCATTCAATTTTCTATTGAGTTGTCCATGGATTCATACTGCTGGAGCCGTGCCATCCAGTCTACATCAGAAGGTGAAGTTCATTGTGGAGAGAAAGTTAGTCACAGTCCACGGCGAAGAAGAGCACCCAATTTATCATGCAACGGCTATCCCATATGTTGAGCCGAATTGCAAAATAGAATTGAGTTATCAGTCGCTTAAACTCATATTGACTATACATGCGTCTAAGGGATCATCACCACCCGTTCCTGAGGTGTCAAATGCTGCAGTCATGGTCAAAAGAGTAATGGTGTCCCATGGCTTTACTCCTGGTGACAGCCTTGGCAGGAGTGGTCAAGGTATCCGCCAATCGGTGGAGGTCTCTCGAAGGCTCCACACTACTGGGTTGGGGTATCAAGGGCTAAGTGTGCCAAATAATGGGGGACGTGGATGCGGACATGGATGCGGTCGAGGTCGAGGTCAAGGAAACGGGCAGAATAGACAGCAATCCGAAGAAGAGCCGAATGGTGAAGAACGTGGACGTGGAATTACCCTAAATAACAGGCATGGCAGGTTGCCTCCATATATCCGCACCATATTCCTAGGCCCTGCAAGAATGATGCATGAAGAGAATGAGGTGATCGACACTTTGGGGCAACCGAGCGGCAAGTTCGATTATTACGTGAAGTACTCAGCGCCCCCGAGCTTCTATGTTGACCCCTGTGACATTGTCCCGGATGGATAGGGAGGTATGGATGATCCAACACCTCTAATGACAGAAGATTCTGATGATGTAATGGATGGAATCACTGCCCTATTCGATGATTTCTTCATTGGAGCTATCGTAGAAGGACCATTGGAGGGAATCGGCACTGACCTACAAGAGTAACACCTTTACTTTTTTCGTATACTCCCCTGTATGGGAATTTTTACTGCTTTTTAGGACTTGCCTCGTCTTGGGTGCTGCTTTTCAAGACTTTTCATTTCTAGGACTCATCGTTGCAATTTCCATTCAATAAATGTAATTCATTTCAAAATAATCAATGAAATTACAAATTATTTTCATTTTTTGAGGGCATGTTGAGGTACATCAAACTAGCACGGTGATGATATCCAACCGATAAAAGAAAATATAGTCCAAGGAGAATTTTGAGGTCTGGGCTTTTTCATGCTCCCTCGTGCTAAAACTTTTTTTAAAAGAATTTCAAAAAAAAATTAAAAAAAATTATTACAAAAAATGCAATGTTTAGCCTTGTTTGTCTTTCTGAATCCCTTGCTTTATGTTTCAAGGGTAATCTTGTGACAAGTGAGGGTATGAGAATGGTCCAATATGATGAATTATATGTAATTGAGCTTGATTCCAATGATGCCGGCAAGCTCGACGATTCCTCAGATATTCAGCGCGATCTAGAGCGGTATGAAAAGCCCAAAGTCCTTACATCAGACCAGACTGTCATCGTTAACCTAAGTGATTCCGGAGAAACCAAAGAGGTGAAGATAGGGGCAACCCTTCCCGAAGGTGAAGCCAAATGCCTAGTCCAATTGCTGAAGGATTACCAGGATATCTTTGCCTAGTTGCACGCCGATATGCCGAGTTTAGACCCCTCTATTGTGGAAAATGGCCTGCCTACTAATCTTAGTATGCCGCCCAAGAAACAAAGGCTATGAAAAACCAAGCCTAAGCTTTCGAAGAAAATAGAAGAGGAGGTTATGAAGCTCTTGAAAGTGGGATTCATCGAAGTCACCCAATACCCTAGCTGGGTGGCCAACATCATGCCAGTCATGAAGAAGGACGGCCGAGTTTGAGTTTGCATCGATTTTTTGGACCTGAACAAGGCTAGCCCTAAAGATGACTTCCCATTACCGAACATGGACGTTTTAGTAGACTGTACTGTTGGATTCTAGCTATTTTCCTTCATGGATGGTTTCTTAGGCTATAATCAGATAAGAATGAAGGATAGCGATAAGGAAAAAATAGCGTTCATCACTCCTTGGGGCACATTCCACTATAAGGTTATGCCCTTCGGTCTTAAAAATGCCGGGGCAACATATCAACGGCCAATAGTGACTCTTTTCCATGATATAATGCATAAGGAGATCGAGATCTATGTCGATGACATGATTGCCAAGTCTTAACCCGGAGAGAGTTATGTTAATACTTTGAAGAAATTGTTCGACAGACTTCATGAGTTTAAACTCTGTCTCAACCCAGTGAAGTGCATATTCAGAGCAACTTCGGGCAAATTACTTGGGTTCATTGTAAGCAGTAAGGGCATTGAAGTCGATCCCTCCAAAGTAAAAGCCATATGTGAGCTGCAACCCCTATCGACCGTCAAAAGAGTGCGGAGCCTCCTGGGTAGATTGAACTACATAATCCGTTTTATTTCCCAACTCTCAGAAACTGTTAAACCATTCTTCAAACTTCTAAGGAAGAATGCTCAAGTGGAATTGGACGATAACTGCCAGAAAGCATTTAATGAACTAAAGCAGTACTTAATGAAACCCCCAGTGCTAGTCCCACCAATGCCGGGCCAGCCTTTGATCCTTTACCTTACGATCATAGCGAGTCTCTAGATGCGATGCTAGCTCAGAAAAATCCTAAAGATGGAAAAGTGCAAGCCATTTATTACTTAAGTAAAAAGTTTACCGTCTCGGAGTTGAATTATCCTGAAGTCGAGAAGACTTACACTGTACTAGTATGGGTGCTCCATAGGCTGAGACAATATACATTGCATCACCAGACTTTGCTTGTGACTGAGAATGATCCCATCAAGTATTTACTTAATCAACCGGCTTTGGTAGGGAAGCTAGCCAAATGGCAGATTTTAATTTCAGAATTTGATGTCCAGATGATACCATAAAAGTCAGTTAAAAGCCGAGTAATTATTGATGTGTTAACCGAAAATCCTGGAATCTCAGATGATGATAGATATTCTCCAGAAGATCGTATTTTGGTAATAAAGGAAGACATATGGATCATGTTTTTCGATGGAGCTATAAACTTGGCTGGTTCTGGCACTGGGGCAGTTTTAATATCCCCAGATGGACAACATTATCCAGTAGCAGCAAAGTTGGTATTTCCGTGTACCAACAACATAGCTGAGTACGAAGCTTGCATCCTCATACTCCAAGCCACAGTGGAAATGGGGATAACCAAATTGAAAGTGTTTGGCGATTCCGCTTTAATTATTCTCCAAACTGTAGGAGAGTGGAAGACGAGAGACACTAAACTAGTGCCGTACCATGAATACCTCAAAGAAATCATAGAGGAATTCAAAGACATCTCCTTTGAGTACTTGTCGAGATCCCATAATCAGTTTGCTGATGCGCTAGCTATGTTATCATCCATGCTGCAAGTGACTGATGGAATGGAGGTAGAACCCTTGAAGATCGAAGTCCTAACAACATCGGCCTACTGTATGGTTGTGACCGGAGAACTTGACAAAAAGTCATAGTATTACGATATCATGAGTTACATCTAGAGACAAGAATTTCCTGAGGGAAGCACTCCGACCGACAGGAAGTACATAATGAAAATGGCTTCAAAATTCTTTATCAGTGGTGAAAAGCTGTACAAAAGATCCTATAATGCAATCCTATTAAGGTATGTAGAAGCAGCTGAAGCTACTAGAATCATGCAAAAAGTACACGAGAGGATATGTGGTTCACACATAAATAGCCAAATGTTAGCTAAGAAGATCATGAGGTTGGGTTATTATTGGCTCAGTTTTGAAAGTGATTGCATCCAACATGTTCGAAGATGTCATCGCTATCAAGTTCACAGGGATAAAATAAATGTTCCCCCGACGGAATTACATCAGTTGTCCGAGCCGTGGCCTTTTTTAATGTGGGGCATCGATGTGATTGACCTAATTAATCCCAAGGCATCAAATGGACACCAATTTATCTTAGTTGCGATTGATTATTTCTCCAAGTGGATTGAGGCGGCATCTTATGCAAATGTCACTGCAAGGAATGTTATAAGATTCATCAAGTAAGACATAATCACTCGTTATAGTGTCCCAGAGGCTATTGTCACCGATAATGGGACGAATTTGAACAACAAGTTCATAGGTCAGTTCTTCAATGAGTTCAAGATCCATCATATGAATTCATCTTCCTATCGTCCACAGATGAATGGAGCAGTTGAAGCCGCTAACAAGAACATCAAGAAGATCCTGGCCAAAATGCCTGAAAACTATCGTGACCGGCATGAAAGATTGCCATTTGCATTAATAGCATATAAGACTTCCATCCGAACTTCTATCGGGGCAACTCCTTTTTCCTTGGTGTATGGCATGGAAGCAGTCCTGCCCATTGAAGTAGAGATCCCTTCCCTACGAGTCTTATCTCAGGCAGAGTTGTCTGAAGCGGAATGAATGCGACAAAAACACGAGCAGTTGAACCTAATTGATGAAAAGCAATTGAAAGCCATTTGCCACGGTCAAACCTATCAGCAGAGGATAGCTAGATCCTTCAACCAAAAAGTGCGTCCAAGACACTACGAAGTAAATGATCTAGTCCTAAGGAAAGTACTGCCAGTCTTTTCTATTCCTGAGGGTAAATTCGCCCTAAACTACATCGGTCCATATATGGTTAAAAAGGTGCTTCCTAGAGATGCCCTGATACTCGCAGAGATGGATGGTCGTGAGTTCTCCACTCCTGTTAATTCTGATGCTGTGAAGATATATTATCCCTGATAAAATCTAACATTTTGCAGCAAAGCTTTTCAAGTGTTTGGTTTTACTTTGAATTGCAAACGTTTCACTTATGAATAAATGGTTTCAATCAGTTTCAATTTCAAGTTAAGAAGTTTGCATTGGCTTTAAATTTTGCATGGTTATTTTGTCAATCTGTATCATCGACTTCAAAGGGGAAATCTATTTGGACAATCTAATAACTCATGTGGAATGAATTAAATGTGTTGAATGAGGTACATCGGGATGATGAAAGGCAAGCCTTATCCTATATACAGTCCCATGTACTAATCCTCAGTGAGTTGAGTTGAAAAAATTCCATATCTACAAGGTAAAGAGTTATCTCGCAAAAGGTATGACTATTGAAATGATGAGAGACAATTCACTTCTCTATCCTAAACACCACAAGTTATCCATTGCTTCACCACTTTGAGCCTAAATACTTGGAGAAATTTTTTCAAATTACCCCTGTTAAGAACCACCCCACATGAGGGCAAACTAGAGGTAAGTCAGCATCATAAGGTGAAAAATGAATAGAGATTGTCTTGCTCTCACTTGCATCAATCTTTGAGTGTTGCTTTTTCATATGAATTCACACGAAGTTCGAGTGCCTTAGGATGATGAAGAGCATTTCTTTCTCTATCCTATACACACTTTACCCTATGATAAGCTCAATTGAGCCTGCAAATTCGTTTCTTGAACCCAGTTGGTGATCATCCCCCACACTAGGGCAAGGCAAAAGTCATCATTGTCTAAGCAGCATATTAGGAGCGTAGATAAAAGATGAAGACCCCTGAGAGTCCAAATGTCGAGTAATTTGGTAAAAACAAGCCAAAGGGTGGCTGGCCAATGTATGCATTGTAGACAGTGTATGTCAAAAGTTAAAAAAAATAAAAAAAAGGTAAAAAAAAAAAAGGGAGATCTTTAGAGAAAAATGTCAAGATATGACATATCAGAGTCATGAATCCCAGTTGAGCAGTAGTCCTACAAGTCTCAAAGGAATCAAGTGACGAACTCTCGAAACCAATGGAACATCTACCGAGAAGACAATCCCTGGTGAAAAGAGGACCGGTGATAATGTCGAGATGATCACCAACTTATTCACCCTAATTATACACATTTTGAGCCTAATGATCCATTCATTTCTCAACCCATGAGCCTAGCCTACGTTACGTCCCTTGCAAAGTCTCTACGGATTAGGGCACTTGAACTAATGTAGAGTTTCAATGTTTACAAGCTTAACTCAAAGAAGTGCGAGCAAGTCCATTTCTATCTCATTTTGCGGGGTTCTTGACTTGTAAACCCGGAAACGATTGCAGAGTATTTTCTTTTAATAGCCTCGACTCGAAGAGTCCCTTTTGCTAAGCCATTGACCAAGCCCACGTTACAGTCCTAGCAAAGACCTCTCGGATTGGTAAGGTCGTACTGTTTGCGAGAATACTCGGACCCTTGTCGACATGATGATGGTGAGATAGAGCGGTTCTCATAAATCAGCCTTTTTTAATGAGAATGAGTGAAAGCCCTTTCGGACCGAAAGTCCCTCATTTGATATTTTCAAAACACCCACTTGTGAGTTCGGATTGTCTTATCATGATTCTCCCTAGTGAAGTTTTGTAATGCCGATTCGACAAAACCGTCATGCATGAAAACCAGTTGAATTTATAATGCATGAATATATGCGTCCTTGATTGCCCATGAATACATGTTACATGTCGCCTAAAACCATGTCTAGTAAGAGGCACACCCTCAAGAGTCGGAGATATCACCAAGTAAGTATATCTCTATCCCTTGGATATCTATGACTATCTAGGTATCCCTAACCTGATCGAGCAATCATCAGCCCCCATAGTTGATCATTTTGTTGCGATCTCTAGACGCCTTTGATGATATTTAGATATCTATTGATCAGGCTTTTTCAGGTACCTCTGATGATATCTAGGTACTTTGTCAAGGAATCTCCTAGCATTCGGGTTAGCCCCTTGTTCAGCCAATCGTTAAGTACCTGCAATGATATCCAAGTATTTATCGATCAAGTCCTTTCGAATATCTCAGATAATAACTAGATATTTTGTTAGGCACACTTTTCACACAATCTCGGGAAGATTCTCTTGTGTTGTACCTACGACGATAACTAGGTGCAGCGGCCAAATCTTTACGAGTACCTATGAGGAAGGTATTGGTATTTCGTAAAGGTCAGAATATTCTCCTAATCTCGGAAAGTTCCCCTGCATTGTACCTATGACGATAACTAGGTGCAGCGGCCAAATCGTTATGAGTACCTATGAGGAAGGTATAGATATCTCGTAAAGGTCGGAACATTTTTCCAATCTTTCTAGAGTTTCCTGTGTCACGCCTATGATGATAACTAAGCGCAGCGGCCAAATTTTTACGAGTACCTATGAGGAAGGTATGGGTATCTTGTAAAGGTCGGAACATTTATACAAATTGGATAAACTCCCCCGTTAAACACCTATGACAATATCTAGGTGTGACGGCTAAACTTTAACGAATACTTCGAACGATAACTAGGTATTTCGTTAAAGTCGGAATAAACTCCATTTTGCTAAATCTTTCTCTCAGGCACCTCAGACAATAACTGGATGCCTCGAGCTTTGTTCATGTGTCTTGATTGAATTGCAGGATACCAGAACCCCCCAACAGTTCATCAGGCAATACCTTTGGGACTGAGCCCAAACATTTGCCAAACAACCTACAGAATCAGAGTCATGCCTCGAATTACGCTACCACTCCTGTCAGGTAAGTAAACTCCAGGTATGTGTTATTCATGTCAGCATGCATCATGACATAATACATTTCAAAAATGGGATTCATAATCCCGACAAAAATATCATTCATTGCATCTGCATAGTCAAAATTTAGATATCATTTAGTCTTTGAATGCAACCTCTGCGTACTCACCTTCAAAGAGGGGCAGCTGTTGACACCTAAATTTTGGCGACCTAATTAGTCGTTCATTGCATAGAAAATTAGGGATTAAATTTTAATCCCTAAACAAAAATATCAAAATTACATAGCATATAGTTCAGAATCTTGTAGGTTAATTGCATTCCGCATCGGACCGGCGGTGGCGAGAAAATTAAAAATCCGTCGCGTAAATCAAGCTCGGGCACCGAACGGAACTCGGCTCACTCGGAAGACGGGGGCCGAAAATCACACGTTAAAAAGGGCTTAGTTGTCTTAATTTGAGCTTAAATTGGCCTATCAAGCTTAATTAAAGAAAAGCCCGAATTAATTCAGCCCGCTTAGAATTAAATTAAATTAATGGTTAAAGCCCAAGCTTAAGCCCATTAGGACTAAAAAGCCCGCCTATTTGACCTAGGTTTACATTATAAATATGTCATTACGTGTCATAATCAAGGGGGCTCTCTCATATTATTCAGATCAGATTTTTTAGAGAGATACGAGTGAAACATGTGAGACAGAGAGAGGGGCACGCCGTCGCACACCACCACCAGAGCCGCACTGCCACTCGCTGGGCCTCACCACGCCGTCCAACGCCGTCGCGGTTCATCCGGCGCCGTGCCTGCCCTGCCGCCGCGTCGACGTCGCTGTGCCGCCGCCCGGAGGAGCACATCGCCGCTATTCCGTCCGCGTTTCAGCTTCGCCCGCCGTGTGCTTCAGCCGCTATTGCCTGGAGCTGCACCAGAGCTGCACCACCGCCGTGTCTCCCACCGCTTGCCCACATCGTCACCTTCACGCTGCCGTGCACCGCTACAGCACCGCCGCTTGGACGACGTCGCCGCTGCCTCGGAGCCTCTCTGCCACCGCGCTCCGCCTCTAACGCTACTCCCCCCTCGCTGGAGACTCCCGCCGTACCGCTACCCTCGACGCTCGTACGCACTGCTGCTGCGCCGGACGCTACACGCCGCTGTCCAGACCGCTCCGGAGCTGCGTTGCCGCCCAGTTGTCCCTGCTACGCCTGTTCCCGCCGGTGAAGTTGTTGACCACTGCTCAAAGACGCCTGCTGCTCCCGCTGTGCCGAAGCTGCCCTTTGCCGCGCCGACAGTCACCGTCACACCACCGTCGCCCATAGCGCCGCCGTGTCGCTATTCCTGTCGCCGTCACCATCGGAGAGCCGCGCCGTCCCCGCCTGTTAGTTGCTGCCCGGAGATGCCTGCTACCCCACCGTGTCGAACCTACTGTCTTAACGCCGTCGTTCCTGTCGTCCTATGATCCGCAAGCCCGATCCATCGGCGAATCCAAATTTGGAAATATTTCGAAATTAGGTAAGGATGTTATCCGATATTTATTTTTAAATATATTTAGATTCCTAATTTGAATGTTTTGAATATTCTGTGAATATTGTGTGGATTGCTAGATATCTTAGGATAATGTTTGCCTTATCCGCGATATTCGAAAACATTCAAAATTAGGAATTTGTTCTAATTTGACAACGTATCTGGACGACTATCCAACCTTATCCCTAAGGTACGATACGCGGCAATAGGGAAAATCATTATCTTATCTATAATCACTTTGATACGATAATAGATTTTATTTATTTTCCGAATTTGAACAATAAGCTTTCCGTCAATATCTATAACCCTATATATATGACCGTTAGTTCGATTTCTTTGCCTAATTTGAATTTGATAAGAAAAATCTTGTGGATTGCGTGGATTGTTTGAATGTGGTTATTATCTTTGTTTAAATGTTTTTCCTATTTAAATAAAGAAAACCAAATAAAAAAAATCTGTTAGTTAGATTTAAACTAGAAGTTTTGCATGTTTAGGGAACCATAAATATATCTAGAAGATAGGATAATTATTTAATTTAACTTAGGACTTGAGATAATTTATTTCCTAGTTTAAATTAGGTGTTATCCTAATTCTAATAGATTATTTAGGTTATTTTTAAATTCCGAATTTCCATGAAAATCCCAAAAAAGAATAAGTTGCTTTAGGGTATATTATGATAGATTGCATTCTTAATTTGAGTAATTTTTTATTTCGAATTTTAATAAAAAATACCAAAAAGAAGTTATTAGATTGCATGTTAATTTAGGCATTTTTTTTAATTTCGAATTTCATTGGAAAAATACAAAAAATAAATCATTTGTGTAACATCCCGAATTTTGACCCGTTACCGGGACCAATAAAGTGTATGTTAATTCTCGTTTGATTTTAGTAAGTCTTGTCCGGACTTGATCAATCATGGGATGCTAACCAAATGGGAAAGGCTAAATGAGGAACGGTACGTGGACCAATGACCCGATCACGAGTTGAGTACCGATTTCGAGAAACGTCGAGGGAATATTTTGGGCTAATATGGGCCGATTGTGAGAAAATAACGGATTCGATATAATCAGTGACATATGTTCAGATCGCGGGTGACTCCGCACCGCTGAAAGTACGTTGACGAACGAATCCCGAATTTAATCCAAACAATCGCAACCCTTGACTCTAGTGATAATTCCTCGCGCTTTCCCGAGATTCGAGACCATCAAGACTCGGACAACCCTAGGTCGATACGCGTAACTCCCAAACAGCCGCCCGTTAGTGAGAGGCATTAAAACTTTAAAACAAGCAATTTGATCGCGAAATTGGACCCGAACTTCGACGATGAAAATTCGAGGGCGTTAACGACTATTTTGAGGATTTGACATCATTTTAGTGTGGCCACATACATTTGGGGTCAGTACGGCTGAAAACTGGAATTTCGGCAAAAGTTGGAAAAATTTATGATTTTGCCCCCGAAGACCCCGATGATCATTTTCGAGGCCAAATGACATTATTTTTCGAGGCATGTGTCATTTTGGGGTGGCCACGCACATTTGGAGTCATTACAGTCAAAAATTGAAATTTTGGCTCGGAAGTGAAAAATAATATTATTTTATTTCCAAGACTTTGCAGTCGATTTTCGAGGGCTTAAGAAGTTCTTTTCACGATTCTGACGCCATATTATGTTGGCCACGCATATATAGGACCGGTAGGGATAAAAATTGGAATTTTGACCCGGGACCGAAAAATTACCAAAATGCCCTTGGGCCCGTTTTTGGTGATTCCAAATTTTGGCCATTGGGGGAAGTTAACTAAGGCTGATTAGGACTAACTCAGGTCTGGTTAGCCCTTGGTTAAGGGCTTTTGACCCATTTGCCCGTGCATTATTGGATAAGATGCAATTTTAGCCCTTGGATGAGGGGCAAAATGGTCATTTTGGCTAAGATTTTGACACTTGGAACCCACTCTCCAAAACTTGGACCAGCATTTGACTCATTCTATCTCTTCTTCCCCTCATTTCTTCCCGATTTTCCTCTCTTCCTCATTGTTTTCTCTCTACCGTGGGCACATTTCTGCTGAGTCTAGTACTGTTCACGCCGGAACAGTACCCACCGCTGGAGCTACTGGCCACCAGCCACCGCACGCCACCACCTAGTACCACCACAGCCACCCACAGCCCCGTTCCAGCTTAAAACAGTGAAGAAAACAGCAGCAAATCGTCATTTCCGTTGTTGCCGTGACCGCCGGCTTGCACCCAGAACGCCGCTGTCGATCCTTACCGCGCGTCGGTGATCGACCGCTCGTTCCCATCATCCCGAGTCGTTAATAGGCGAGTATAAACCCCTAAACCCCTAATTAGTTTAATTGTGCATTTTTATGGGTTAATTAGGCCTATTTGGGGTTTAATTAGGATTAATTGTGTATGAGATGTTTTGTATAGGTCATTAGGCCCTAATGAGATGGTTTAAACGTGGTTTAGTGCCTAAATGTTAATCTGCCCAGGTACTGTTCATTGAGTACCGAATTTGTGTAATTTTGTCTAAGTGTGGCACTAATTAAGTTCAAGTGCCAATGACTTGGAATTGGACTTTTAGGGGCTAATTTGGCTTATTTGAGGCCTAATAAAGTATATTTGGTTGTTGGGTGATTAGTAGTTGCGATTGGGGACTTATGGAATGGTTTAAACATGGTTTAAGGCTTGTTTGGTGTTAAAACCTGGTACTGTTCATTCAGTACCGAAAATGCCTAATTTGTGCCCAAATTGAACATTCTAAGACTAATGGATTAATGACAAGAATTTAGGCATTTTTAGGGGTTGATTAGGGCATGTATAAATCCTATCGAATGACCCCGAAGTAGTGAGAACTATTATTGAGATTTATTTGCCCAAGGCGGGCCTTTAGTACATTGAGCTACCTCGGAATGAATGTGGAGTTTATTGAGCTAGAAGGGTAATGATTTGATGATGTCGAGGGTGCGTTAGATTCATGAGCTTGGTATATAACTGTATTCGGCACGTAGGCTTGAGCATTAGCATGAATTTCCGAGTGTATCATTTGTATGCCAGGTTGTGATTGAATTGAAATTAAGTGTAATGTTGTGCATGCCTGAGCTTCGTTCAAACGTTGGCCTTCGGGTCGGCCTACGGGTCGATATATTTAACCTGTGGCCTTCGGGTCGGGCCTTCAGGTCGGTTTAACTTATGGCCTTCGGGTCGGGCTTACGGGTCAATTTATCTCTCAAAGTGGCCTATGGGTCGTGGCCTTCGGGTCGGAATAATTGTGTATATCTGATAATTTAATGTGATCATCATTGGTGAATGCCTAACCGGCAGGATTGTCATGAGGATGATTTAGACTGTGAGTCTATGAAATTATTGGAATTTATTAATATCCTGTTTGGTGTGTTTAATTTACCTGTCAGGAGGTGCATGTTAGCCTAGTTTAGGTTTAGGGATTATTTACTTGCTGAGATTTATCTCATGGTTGTTGAAAATCGATATTTCAGACCCCCGTCAGTGATGATGGCAGAGCCACTGGTGCGTTTTGGGATTCCCCATTTTATCGAGAAGACTTTTTCGGTACACCCGGTGGGGGACGGGAACATGTATATTAGGTATTACACTTTAGTTTGGGTAGATATCGGGGAACTAGAATCTGCAACCCACGAATATGTAGCGTGGTGCTATAGGACGTACAATGGGGAGGAAACCGGACCCCTTCGTACTTTTGATGTCCCATTTAGCGGGCTGAACGGAATAGCCCCACGATGCCCCGACGGGCAAGTAGTGAACACTAGCCTGTCAGGTGAGGAGAATTCGAGTTCAGAAGGGATACCAGTAGTGTGCGAATCCGACGAAGAAGGATCGATGGATATGGACGAGAGCGATGAGGAGATGGAGCAGCACCTGGAGGAGGACCCCGATCCCGAAGCGATGGATATAGAGGACGAGCTCGAGGAGGCTGAGTCCGAGTTGGACTCATTGGATTCTGATGGGGAGCTTCCTGATAGTTCTTCCTCTTCAGAATCTTCTGAGTCTGACCCAGACTGGGTTCCCTAAGACGACTCAGTTATGGATAGGACGGGCTGTAACTTTTTGACTGAAGCCCACCTTAGCCTAGTTAACCCTGGCCATTGACCCTTTTTGATCTTCGTGGCCGTGTCTCACCTTTTGGGTTTGGACTGTATGCCCCTGTAAATGGATATTGTATCTACCCTCTGATAATAGTGATATGTGTATGTTTTTACTAAATCATATTTTCCCTACCTTGCTATTCGTGATCATCTCAAAATATTTGTACGGGTGTATATATATACATTTATATATACGTAGCTTTCACTTGTGTTGTACTCGTCGCGTTGAGCTTTGGGTCGACGACATTTCCTGGGACGTCGCAAGAAATTAGACCTTAGCGTGGGATGCTCGTGCTTTGCATAGGGTTGCGAGGCGTGACAATTTGCCCGTCATTAGAAATAGGTCATGTCGTCGCATGTCATAGAGTTTGCATGTTAGGTTGCATTAATCGCATGTCAATTTTTATACGTCATTACATATAGATTAGCTTTCATTTAAATAAGTGAAAATCCAAAAAATATTGAGTGAACTGCTTGTTAATTAGAAATCATATTAGGATTGTTGATGTGATTTTCTAGCTAATAATGCAGATGCTTACGTTGCTTCGAGGTAAGTAATTCTCCCAATCTTGCAGTTTAATGTTTTAATTATTGGGTGTTACTTTGGTGGTTTGCGCACCCGCATGAACACCTCACTCGTTAGTGACCGAGTTAAAATGGATCCAAACTGTCTGCTAAATCTTTTTTTTTTGAACAGAAAAAGTACCAAAAGGGCGTTAAACTAAATCGAGTGTAATTAAGTCCTCGAGCTTAGAATCTCTGGTTCGTAAGAATAAAACATATCTCCCTATGTTTTATTTAGGTTTCTAATCGACCTACCATAAATAGATTAGTGGCGACTCTAAGCATGAAAACATTTGCACGTTAAGAACTTAAATCCTAAGTTACAAATTAGTAGGGTTTGGGAGGGCCCGAGTTAAGCTTAGCCTTAATAATCCATTAGCCTGAGATAAAATTTTTAGGTCGCGACAAAGTAGTAGATTGATTGTTGTTAATCTTAATTAAGAAATCCCTAGAGGAGTAGGTGGTGGCATAGGTTGATCAATTTGTATGCTTAATTGGTTCCAAATCGATTGAGTGTTAAATTGGGCGAACTTTGCTAATAGTTGGATTTGTTTGATTGCATCGATTGGATGGTGTGAATGAATGAATTAATGACAATACCTGATACTTGTTGATTGAGTGTTAAATTGGGTGAACTTTGCTAATAGTTAAATTTGCTTGATTGCATCGATTGGATGGTGTGAATGAATGAATTAATGACAATATCTGATACTTGTCGATGTGGTGGACGGAAGAGACCCCAAGAAGGCAATAGACCGATATCCATTCCAGTCTTGTCTTTCTATAATAGTTTAGTTTAAGATTAATATTACGAAAAATCTCAAATTGATATATCTGTGACAAATTTACCCAAAATTAAGTTTTTAACCATAAAAATCACAAACTGATACACTTGTGATAAATTTACCACAAATTAATTTTTTGATCACAAAAAACCCTAAATTGATACATTTGTGATAAATTTACCCTTCATTAAATAGAATTAATACAAAAAAAATCACAAACTAGTACACTTGGGACAAATGGATTTAAAACCCCAAAATTGGTATATTCGTCAACTGCCATGTGTCATTTAACTAAGTAATTTAACAATAAAATTTAACGAAAATTATCGGAGGGTAAATTTGTCACATGTGTACTGGTTTTGGATTTTTTTATCAAAATATTAGTTTAAGATAAATTTATCGCAAGTGTACCAATTTAGAGTTTTTGGTGGTAATAACCATTTAGTTTAAGATAGTCTTAATTAAGGTAGTTTAAAAACCCATACGCCAATTAGTATAGGCTTTCCAAATAAAATCAATTAGACCTGGCCACACCATTTCCATGATAAATTAGTTAAGCCTAGCTTAGGTTTAGTCTCAATCAATTCATTAGATTTAGGCTCGCCTTAGTCTTATGAGGGTTTCATCCGTCGAGGCTTAATAACAAGGTCATGTAATTATTCATTACCCAACGAGTCGTGGTTTCATTTACTTTGCATGCACTAAGATAGATGCATTTCAATACATTGAGTGTTTAATCCCCATATCGCCTTTCAATAAATTGGATGTTAATCGCTTTCATAGATTAGGTTAGAATTAGTCTAAAATTGGAAGAAAACAAAACCTACAAAAACATTTACATGATTATTTAGGGCCCATTTGGTAACATGCCAAACAGTGAAAATTTCTATTCTTTTGTTCCCAGAAATAATTTGGGAACAGAAATGCGTTTGGTAAATTTTTTGTTCCCGGACACATTTTTGCAAAAATTTGTGCCTAAAAACAGTTTTGGAAGAGAAACAAGAAGTAAAAAAAAGTTGCTTATTGTTTCTTGTTTCTTGGGACAGTTTACCAAACGCCTTCAAATGCTTAGAAATTGTTTCCGGGCACATAATCAAAAAGAATCATTTCTGTTAAAAAATAATTTCCGGGTACAGAATGGTTGTCATGCGCACCCTTAGAGTGCGAATGATACCCATTCTATTTCTCTATTTTTTTATTTTTTAGTTCCTTGGAATAGGTTTGGAACAGAAATACGTTTGGTAACGCAATTTTATTTTTCTATTTTTGGAACAAATTTTGATTTCAGAAATAAGTTTGGAACAGAAATGAGAAGTAAAAATTTTCTTCTTTTTTATTTTTGAAACAAAAATGAAAAATAAAATTTGTTCTCATCGCTTGTTCTCACTATTAGTCGGTCACTCACCCGCTGACCACTTGCCATTCGCCGCCTCCTGCCATTAGCCGGCCACCGTCTTCCGCCATCAGTTGCCACCCAGCATTCGCTACCTCCTGCCAGCCGCCCTCCTCTTGCCACCACCCTCCCCCCTCTTCCTATCGCCGGCCGTTGCCAGTTGCCTCCTGTCGTAGTCCTCTGCACTAGCCCTACCATTGTCTACAGCTTGTCGTCCACCACCGCCCAATGTCCACTCGCCGGTCGCTTAGAAGGAAGAAATTTTGTGTCGTTATCAAACAAATTTTTCTTTCAAGAACAGAAATTTTATATCGTTATCAATTGCGTACTTTTGCTAAAAAACTCAGTCACTTAATAGAAATAGAAAAATCTAGCTAGAATTTATTTTTGAAATAGAATGGTTATCATTCGCGACCTTATTGACTTTGATACCTTAGGATCATAATTCGTAATCAAGATCATATGGCCAAACTGGATAACATACTGTTACATCAGGTTCTGAAGGCCGCTAACAAAAATGTTAGTGTAAATAAATCCTCAACCCTAGAATCTCTAGTTGCGTAGGAATCGAGATGACATTCCCATATCTCAATTGGTTTCTAGTTGACTACACAGGCTAGTTGCGACTCCTAGAAATATTTAGGATGTTAAAGAACTAAAAAATAAAAATGTCCAATGTTATGCGAGGTATGGGCTCGGGAGAGCCCGCACCTAAATTGATGAGTCATCATGGCTTGCCTCTTTGGGTAATCCTCTAATCCTATTCGCCGATGGCGGCCCCTCGTGAGGGTAGTTAGCCACAGCACTTTATGAGAAACCCACCACCAGTTTTTGCTTTTTAACCGCTTCTATTGTGCATGCTTCCTGACCTTCTCTTTTTTGGCATTTTTGTTGCTTGAGGTCTTGATCTCTGACGCAACTAGCTTTTGTGCATCAGAAAAAGCTCAAAAACCAAGTCATCTTTTACGTTCTCATTGAGATTTTGAAGTCATGGAGAATATGGGAGACTGGGAAAAAATGAACTTGCCGAATGAGCTAATACAGGACAGAGAGCTGACCAAGCAACCCTAACACGAACTCCAGTTAGCTGTTTCATCATCTTCTACTTCATCAGATGATCAAACCCAAGAAACGCTCATCCACAGGATCCTGGCCTCATATGATGAGGTGCTGTCCACACTCAATGCAGAGCCCCTAGTTGGTGGGTGTCCGCAACGGTTGTCTGAGTTGCCCCCTTCACGTGGCGGGAGCCCGATGAGCGGAAGAGACTCAAACCGGGATCTTAATGATGTTTCTACTCCAAGGAAGAGGTAATCAATTAATTAATCATGTGATTTTTTTCCTGTTGTTGTATGCATGACTATGTCCTTGATACTTGCATGGGGACATGATTGTTGCATGGTTTTGTGACGGCAACCAAATGTGTTGTAAAAAGGCGATGCAGCGGTGGACAAAGTGGGTCCGAGTCGCCCCAGACAACCGTTGCGGACAGAAGGACGTCCTTGGAGCCAAGCATCCAAGGTGAGTTCAGAAACGATCAGTTCTCTAATTCTCAAGTCTTGAAGCTCCATCACCACAAAGATTCACTAGCACATTATTCCTTTGTTCAAAGTAAACCCCTTAATGATCTTGCCTTTCTCACTCCTAGTCCAAATTCATCCCCAGCATGCTACATTGGTGGACTTGAGATACACCACATCCTTGAAAACGTTAAAAGGAAGGAACTCGAAACTTGTCCACGTGTTGTGTGATTGGAATAGACAGATTTCTTCCATTTTTCCTCATTTGGAAAGTTAGTCTCAAGAAGACTTGATGAAAGACGTCATCATTTGGCGGCATAATCATTTTCGTTGCATCAATCACCGTTCTATGCTTGATGGGTTGTTTCTTGGTCAGCCCTCTTTTTCCCATGTCACGACCGCCTAGAAACGCTTTCAGTTGGTAACGACTAGTTCAATTTGGCAGCTTTTTACGTAGTTATCACATTTCTCTTCCTTAGCCCACTAAAGTATGACATATATTGAGCACTTTTGAAGAAGCTTGGCTATGAGCACACACAAGTTTTATTATGTTTCCTTTGGCCTCTATATCTAGCTCTAATTGATAATTTTTTCCACACTACATGCATATTTAGGGGCTACTATAGGTGCACTTATAGGAATTTCGGACATTGTTTGGCTGCCAAGCAAGTGCAAAGATCCGATGACGACCCCACTGTCTTCGAGATTACGTACTGCGGAAGGCACACGTGCAATCACCACCCTGTCGCTGTTGTCCCTCCTTCTCCATTGCCTGAAAATCAAACTGATTCCAATGCCTCCATCGACGCCGCCCCTCTCCAAATCATACAACCCCAACCCCAACCCCAACAAAACCAAACCCAATCACAAAACATTGCGTTCGACTGCCGTGGAGGCCGCACAATCATAGTCATAACTCCGAACTTGGACTCCAACAATGACAATCACAACTTATCGTCTTCGATGTTCGATTTCCCTCCCACCTCGGATAATATTTCCGGCGTCATCAGGAACAACAGCAACTTCTCTAGTACCCCTCATTGCATGTCTCCGTCAAATTCCGAGACCAACTGGTTCTCGGTGTCTCCAGCTAGGTTAGACGGTTTCCAAGTCAGCACTCCAGAATCCGAGCTTGCTATGACTGTCTCGACCGCTACTTCAAGGAACAACTCTCAAGCAACGGTACGTTCAAATTCAAATCTTGCGCTTTGCGGCATGGAGTTTGCTAACGAGAACATGTCCTTTGAGGGAAGATTATCAAAAAATCCTAAACAAATTGTATTTGTGTCAATTCAGTCCTAAACTTTTAAATTGTGCTAATTCAATTATAAACATTTAGAAAATTTGCCAATTTAGTCCTTGTGGCCAATTTTAGTTGGAATTATTGACGTGGACGCCAGCCATTTTACGTGGCAAGATCAACGTTGACGTGGACAATATTTATAATTTTTTAAATTATTTTTTAATTTTTCTTTCTTTATATGTTTCTTTCTTCCTCCGACGGTCAATAGCCCTCGACGACTGGCCACAGGCAACGGCTGACCTCGCCGATTTCGGCCCCTTGACTTGATTTGGCAAGGTGGTGCCTCACCAGCCTCAGGCGAGCTCGACCTCGCCCTATCTAGCATGGTGGAGCCTCACCCAAGCTTGGTGAGGCTTCTTGAGCTTGCAAGGATTAGGCCAGGCTAGACCTCGCCGGCCTCGTGCAAGGCTCAATGTCACCACTATCTTATGGCTCGAGCCTCGCCCCAGTCTGGCAAGGCTCGAGCTTGCCAGGATTGGGAGAGGCTCAAGCCTCGCTAGGCTCAGGCAAGGCTTGAGCTTTCCGATATTGGGTGAGACTCGACCTTGCTGGCCTTGGGCAAGGTTGACCTCTAGGATCTGGCGGGCTTGAGCCTTACCGGAGGCCAACGAGGGCCCCGGCAACCGATGGAGAAAGAAAGAAATAAAAAATAATTAAAAATTGCAATAATATTCATGTCAGCTTCAATCGTGCCACGTATGATGGCCGGCATCCACGTTTGCAATTTCCAACTAAAATTAATCAAAAAGACTAAATGGGCAAATTGTCAAAAGATTTATGAGTCAATTAGCACAATTGAAAAGTTTATGACTGAATTGCTACTAATACAATGGGTTTCAAACTTTTTTGATAATTTTCCCTAGACCTAAGATACAACGGAGATTATAATTGCGAAGAAATAAGTCGTCTCTCTCAAGAAATCATTTGCATTCTACTTTCTCAATCCATGGAAAATAACTTGGTTTCTCTTTTGTTCTTTTGTTTCTATGATCTCTTATCCTCGTACATAATTAAGCAATAGGTCTAAGAATGATTCAGTATTCTTTTTGTTTTTGTTTACTGCAATTATTTCGGGGTTAACATGGTTAGTGATGTTCCTTGTTCCAGAGACGATTACCAGAGGTGAAGGGAGTTCATCACTGGAATAAGTCGGATGACAATGACATGCAGCGACTTGTTGAGGTCACCCAAACCTTTCTTTCTCTCTCTTACTACATTATTACTTCCTCCCCTATGTTTTCCTCCAAACAGGGTACAAGTTATAATTATTGCCGAACATACAAACTTAACTAAATATAATTATGAAGCTTTGTGACGAGGTGGTTTAAATCACAAAACTCCAATCTATCCTACTTTCGTATTAATTATTTTTTATATAGATGTTAGAGATTGTCATGGAGCACTTGCTAAAACTCATTACTTTTCAGTCTCCAGCTTTTTCATAAAGTACCTTATTTGCCAAATTCAACTATCATATCCTATGCCTTTTCTTTCTTTCGAAAAATTTTCTTCTCTCTCAGAGTTGCTGGCAACTTATCCTCTCCAAACCAATGCCAAATCAAACCTTATGTCACTGATGCCATTGGGAACCTTCGCTCTATGATATTCATTTGCTAAAAAATATGCGAATAGAAACGAGATAAACAACGAAAATAAACCATACAAGAGATTACATGGTTCGTTGGACCAATCAATAATCTACATGGAGAGCGACAGAAATATTTAACAATAATCAGGCGAAATAATGGAGATTACCATTGCCTCACATCTCAAGTGTTTGCTAACCCCCGGTTTTACACCCTTAAAATCACAAACTAGCGGTCTAAGACTTATCTATTAAATGAAAACACAACTCAAATACATAGCGAATTCATGGAATAAATCCAACCGGGCTATGCCCCCCAAAAAAGCCCCACTGAGCACGTCCCAGTGGCCTGGCCAGGTGGGCTACGAGCAAGGAGTCCACCTTCTGGCCTGGCGGACGAGCAAGGCCTCCAGGCATATCAATGTGACGTTAGGCACGGTCCGCATGTACTCGAGATAAAATTTCAACACCATCAATGTCGTTTGCATATTGAGTCTACTGACATTGTTGTAATTGCCTGCTGCTTCAGGAAAAATCAATCTCTGATCAGCCCGTCGCTAGTTCAGTTGAATCATCCATAAGTTTGGGTTCGGGCCTCTGTTCTCGTGCTGCTGAAGATCAGAAAGGTAGCTTTTATTCTTCAAAGAATTATTACATGTTAAATGTTCTGGGGAGAAGATTTGCAACATGACCCTGATATAACCTTAGCCCATTCAATTTCAACCTTCGTTTGTCCTAAAGGATAAGTTTTCTAGTACTCTTCGTTTAGACAATAGCATATTGCTAAGCTGAAGGTGACTAAAAGGTGCCATTCTTTTTCTTTTTGGGAAACCTACCCTTGAATTATACGATTTACCATTCATATTTGAGAATCACACTTTAACTCCTAGTGTTGTATAGAGAAAAAGAGACGAGTGTTTTTACCGTGCTTTCGAGGTCACTATCTTACTGGTTCGATCAGTAAAGTTGCATTTATATATGCATCAAATTACGGCAAAAGGACACTATAAGTGCCATTAGTTGTATACGGAGTCACTTTGGTACCATAACTTTTTTTCGGATCACTTTGATGCCAAATCGGAGGAAAAGATATCACTTTAGTAATTCCGGCCAAAAAAAGAGCCACGTCAAATTTCCGGTGAGCCACATCAGATTTCCGGCGAGCCATGTCAGCATCGGAAATTAATAAAAAAAGAGCCACGTTAGATTTTCGGTGGCCATGTCAGCATTGACACTAAAGTGATTGTGTTTTAAAAAAGTTGGCACCAAAGTTGTTAAATATGTCTTGAATTTTATGTACTTAGTCCGGTTCATGACCCGACCCGACATATTTTTTATGTGACCCGAAGGTGGAGAGAAAATTGAGATTTTTGGGAGCCCTATTTATACTGCGACTAGGTTTTCTCATTAATGTACAAAAAGAGAATTGTGTTTCTAGAGAGTTTTGTGAGCCGTGAGCTTTTGTCGTTGTTTCGACTTCTGAAAACTGTACTCTCTTTTGATTATAGTGGAATCTTGTCTTGCCTCGCCCGTGGACGTAGATCACGTTGTGATCGAACCATATAAATATCTGTGTTCCGTGTTTTGCTCTTCCGCATATCTTCGCAATAAAAGTGATCCGAAAAAAGGTTATGGCACCAAAGTAATCTCCGTACACAACTTATGACACTTATAGTGTCCTTTTGCCATCAAATTACTATTGTAGATAGTGTAAAGTCTAGAATTGCTGCTATTTCCAAAGAAGCACTTCTTGTGTAATGGGATTTATTTTGGGCAAAAACGGGCTCTCTCTGTTTCTCTCTGAACTGAACCAAAGTCAGATAAATGGAGTGACCAAGTAATTTCGTTTATGGTGTACAAAGGAACTGACTTTGGCTTTCTGTTTTCAAGTTGTCCACTTAGATAAGTGTAGCTGCATTATCATGAAATGTGTTGGCTAAATTGCAGAAAGAAAAGTTTTTTATTTCCCGGAGTAGATTATGAATAACGATTGTGCCTTTGCCTCATGAATTTGTTTCTGTACAGAAGTCAAGCCGTTCTTTGGGATCGGTTTGCTTCACACAAAGTCAGGCGATCTCACGAACGAAGGATCACTGCTGAGTGATCTAAAAGAAGAAGAAAATGTGATGGTGTCAAGTGAAGCGGAAAAAGTAGAAGCCATGCAGAAGCAAAGAGCAGAAAGTGATTTTGTGCTGTTGACACCTAAATTTTGGCAACATAATTAGTCGTTCATTGCATAGAAAATTAGGGATTAAATTTTAACCCCTAAACAAAAATATCAAAATTACATAGCATATAGTTTAGAATCATGTAGGATAATTGCATTTCACATCGGATCGGCGATAGCGAGAAATTGAAAATCCGTCGCATAAATCGAGCTCGGGCACCGAACGGAACTCGGCTCACTCGGAAGATGGGGGCCGAAAATCACACGTCAAAAGGGCTTGGTTGTCTTAATTTGAGCTTAAGTTAACCCATCAAGCTTAATTAAAGAAAAGCCCGAATTAATTTAGCATGCTTAGAATTAAATTAAATTAATGGGTAAAGCCCAAGCCTAATCCCATTAGGACTAGAAAGCCCGGCTAATTGACCTAGGTTTACATTATAAATAAGTGATTTTTAGAGAGAGACACGCGAGAAACACACATGAGGAGAGCGAGGGAGAGAGAACCGCAGCACCGCCGTCCGGGGACCGCCGCTCGCCTCGCCTCACCCCGCCGCCTGACGCCGCCGCGGCTCATCCACCGCTGTGCCACACTGCCACCGTCGCTTACCGATGTGCTGCTAACCACTGCCACGTCGGAGTACACCGCCGTCTAGATGTCCCTGTTCCACCCGCCTGTGCCGCCGCTGCTCGCTGTACAGCCGCAGAGGAGCTGCCCTGCACCGTCGTGCCACTGCCGGACCTGCCCGCAGTCGTGCGCCGCCGCTTGCCGCACCACACCGCAAGCCCTTCTGCCGCTGCACACCGATACTACCTCCCGAAGCCGCACCGTCTGACGCCACCGTCAGAGCCGCCCTTCACGCCGACACCGCCTCTGCTATTGCACCGCCGCTGCTGCCCTGGAATCGTGCCTCTCCCACCGCCGTCCTTGCCGACGCCGAACGCTGCTCATGTCGTACCAGACTGTAACATCCCGAAATTCGACTCAATTTCTGGAATAAATAAAACGAGTCTTATTTATTATTTCATTTTCGTAAGTCTCGCCCGAAGCTGATCACTCTTGAGATACTGACCAAATGGGAATGGCTAACTAGGAATAGGTACGTGGACCAGGGACCCGATCGCGAATTGAGCACCGATTTCGAGGAAGTGACGAGGAAATATTTTGGGCCAACATGGGCCGATTTTCGGAAGGTGATGGACTCGGTCTGGCCAAGACCATCAATGTACAATCGGAGAGCAAGTGATTCTGTGAGACCGAAAGTACATGTGGCCAACCAGTCCTGAACTTAAACCAAATGATCGTGATATCCGGAACTAACGATAATTCCTCTCGTTTTCTAGGAAACCGAGGCCATTTTTACTCGGATAACCCTAAGTTGACACGCGTAACTCCTAAGCAGCCGCCCGTTAATAAGAGATTCGAAAATTTGAAATTTAACAAGTTTGATAGCGAACTTTGGTCCGGACTTTGAGGTCGATTTTCGAAGGCTTACGGGATTATTTTCGCGAGGATGGCGTCAAAATATGCTGGCCAATTATATATGGGGTTGGTATGCTCGAAAAATTACCAAATTGCCCCTAAGCCTAATTATAGTGTTCCGAATTTTGAAGAGTTTTTGGGGTTTTAATTAATGAGTTTTATGTGGATAAGACAAGGCCATTAATGTATAGGCGGGAAAGACCAAGATGCCCATCAATTATTGGATAAGGGTGAATCATGGCCATTGGATCAAGGACTTAAAAGTTAAGTCCCTTGGATGCTTGACACTTGGATCCCACTCACAACCACCCCCATAAATGTCATCTTATCTTCTCTCTCTCCTCACTTGACCTCTTCACCAAGCCAAATGTCCTCTCCTCTCTCTCCTTCCCTTCCTTCATCGCCAGCCATCCCTCACCGCCGAGACCACCGCCCGCCACCGAGTGTCGCCACGCCGCCGTGACGCTGCCGCCGGCACCGCCGGGCCACCGCCTCTCGCCGTCAGCCGCCTCACTCGCCCCGCCGCCGTGAGCCATCGCCACTCACCGACGCTCATCGGGAACGTCGCTGCCGGTTTCATCGTTCACCAGTGATCGGCCGCCGTTCCTCGTCATCTCAACTTTGGATTAAGTGAATGGAAATCCTAACCCTTAATTAGGATTATGTGCACTTTGGACAAGTTTAGGGGTATTAGCGTATTTTAGGGGTTAATTAGTGTGAGCTGATTTTGGGGCTGAAGTTGTGGTGACTTTAATGGCCTAAGGTGATGATTTAGGGATGGTTTAAAGGCTGTGGATAATTGGATTAGTGGTTTGTTGAGCTTGGTTTGCTTGGTGATGCATATTTGTTGATTTCCGGTACGGTTACTGTTGCATCACCAGATTTTGTTATTTTTTGTGTGACCCGTATGGGTAGAATTTGAAGAAGTGTTATTCATGAAAGTTGTTCCCAACATCTTTAAGTATAATAAATTTTAATTTGGGAATTTTTGGAAATCATATGATGCCATTCGGAAGTCCATCTTTGGATCGAAATAAAACCGCCCGATTTACTGTTTTCCCGACCTTCGGGTCTATTCGAATTTTTATAAATTTTTCCAGGCCTATTTTCAAAATACTTCCTTCACAAAAATTTTTGGGGACATTTGTGGCTATAACATATAAACATTTAAAGGTTTTCCAAAATGATTTGGGTACCGAATGAGTTGTATTTTGATGGCCTGAGGGGCTGTCCGAGTGAACCAGATTTCGTCTGAATTTGAGTGTCAAAACGTGGCGTTTACGATTAGAACTGGGTTTCGAGTTCCACAATGGAAAATGTTCATCGAGATGTTTTGTACAACATATCCAAATTTCATAATTTTTAGAATTGATTTACTATTTATTTCAAATGGATTTCGGCTACTATGTAACTGCCCAGTTTGGACCCGATTTTGTTCACTCTCGGTTTTTATCTCTCTCGGACTGATTGGTGGCTGTCCACATTGAGGCGTGACCAGATTTAAAATCGATAATGTCAGTATAACCTTCTAAACCTTGTCTAGGACAGTGTACATTTTTAGACGGACCCGGTTTAGTTTATTAGTGGTACGATTTGAGGAGAATTGATATTGATAGTTCAAGGCTGAGGTGAGATCGCGATTAATTTGATAGATTATTGTGGCGATCTAGTGGTGAATTGGAGGTCGATAATAGGGTGAATAGTGGCTGTCCCCAATAATGGATATTTGGATTGGTGTCATTAAATTGGAGATTTATTGGCTGAATTGCCGAGTATGCCCGGGTTGACTGGCTTATTGATTGTCGTGCTCAATTGTTTAATGCCATGCTGCCTGATTGCGTGTTCGAGCAATGCGGTGTGTGATTGGCCAATCATTGATGTGAATGTTATTGCCCATGTGCGTGAATTATGTTTTGGGCCACGTGGTACTAGTTGGCCAAGTGCGCATGTTATGCGAATAAGTATGGGCAATTGATTGGCTGTTTGAGTACGTTGATTTGGCATGTTTGTTGAAATGCCGTGTTGAAATTGAATGCTCATGTTGCATTGTACGATATTGCATGGTCACGCATTGTGTATTCCGAGAATGGGGCATGAGATGAGATTATGCTAGAGCACGTGCCTGACATGAGCATGTGATCACCTAATTGCCCGATGTGTTTACGCTGGGTTCAGATAAAAATTGGCATTGTGCCATGTGATCACTTAAGGCCTTCGAGTCGTGCCATCCTCATGCACTTTATAACAGGATGATACCCGGTACGTTCGGAAGACGACCAGCCTCATGCACTTTGAAGCAGGCTTTAGTTCGTAAGGAGATCGGTGTTGCGCCTCATGCACTTTGTAGCAGGCTAGAGACACTAGGCCAGGGGAGTTTTTACACTAGCCACAAAAGTGTTGTGATTGGCCTTCGGGTCGGGCCTTCGGGTTGTGGTCTTCGGATCGGGTCTTCGGACCGGGCCTTCGAGTCGAGTTAATGGATAAATGATTACGTGTGATGCATAGTGCCTAATTATACGATGGAATCTGCTGGGTATGATATGAGACGTATCTAAGCGGATTCTATTTTATAATCGAAAGACGCGCAAAATCCTGTGCCTGGATGCCATTTGAGTTGAATTGCGAGCATAGCATGGCAGTGGCATTTGTATGCATAAAAATGCATGAGCCAGTGTGTGAGTATGCAAGACTCGGTGAATGGCATGCGAGGCGAACACTTTGAGCATGAGCATGCGTGTGCCGTACATGCGGCCAAGTGTGTACACGCATGTGTTGTGATTATCATGATGTTATTGCCTAACCTATAAGGTCAGCAAGGTAAGCGACCCGTGCTCAAGGGCCTAGGTCATTTGATTGACATTATTGTCCATCGTTGTGTTGATTTGCTTGTCGGGAGGTGTATGTTAGCCTAGTTTCGGTTTAGGTGGCCTACTCACTGAGATTCGTCTCATAGTTGTTTAAACCTTGTTTTTTTTCATACCCTGATTTGAGGTTGACAAGGAGTGCTGAACTGTTTGGTAACCTAGATCAGATAGAGCGATTTGGAGATCAAGTACCCTAGTTGGATTGGGGAAATTTTAATTATTATAGCCGATGTACCATGTCGAATTGGGGCTTAAGCTGTAACTAAATATTGTATATCTTTATTGTTACTACAAGTTGAATTGTCTTTGTTTGTGCCGCTATCTTTAATCATGATGTGTATTATTTTGTACAGGTGTTTTAATTATTGCTTCCACATGTGCCTTATGCTCTGTTATGGAGATGGGTCGGCGACGTGTCCTGGGACGTCGCATCAAGATAGACCGGTACGTGGGAATTATCGCTCTTCGAGGGGTTTGGGGCGTGACATCCCCGTTTGATTTGGTATCAGAGCAAGGACAGCTTGATCCAATTAGGTCGAAGCTTGGAGTGATAAGGAGCGATAAGGAGCGATGACCTTGGGTAGTCAGTAGGGTGACCACGTGTGCTAAATGTACCTCCTGATAGTGTGTGTGTTGATTAAGTGTGCATGAATATGGCCTGTAATGTGGAGGTGCGGCAGGACCCGAGGTGAGTACGTAAATCCCTTGGGTGATGTATTGAGTAATTTTTGTTAGGCCGCATGCTGGTTGTTTGATTGTTGTTTTGAGACCTGCCTAGGACTTAGACTGAGATAGATTGGTTTAAGTCTTTAATTCCTTAGTGGAATTATAACAGGTAGTTGAGTAGCTGAAGTTGTTAGGATGAGTAGGAGAAGGGGGAAGGAGCCTCAAGCTCAGCCTAGTGAGGGAGTCCGCGAGGCAAGGGACCCCAGGTTTGATGAAGTTATGGAGACCATGCGTGAGATAGTGGCCAATAGGTAAAGGCACTAGTTATTAGAATGGTTTCTCAGGTCAAAATCATACAAAGTCAATGGTAAGGGTGACTCCGAGATTGCACCGAGGTGGGTGTAGGAATTAGAGAAAGCCTTTGAGATTTTGGGGTGTACCGAGACTAAGAAAGTAACATTGGCGAGGTATTGGCCACAAGACAATGTTAATTATTAGTGGAAGATCGCCAAGGATAAGATATCCTCAATAAGTACAGTCCAGATTTGGGCCATAATTGTTACGAGTTCCTATGGGAAAATATTTTCTAGAGAGTGCCCAAGAAAGGGAACGGACAGAGTTTATGTGACTTCATCGAGGGCAGATGACTGTAGAACGATAAGAAATGGAGTCCACTTGGCTGGTTGAGAATCTACAGGACAAGGCTCAGAAATCCCGAGACGGACTGAAGTCGGATCTCCGAAACCTAATGATCTCACTGAACATCAGGAATGATAGGGAAGTGTATGATTGAGCTCAAGTGATAGAGCGAGGTCAGTTGGAAAGTGCAACTACTTCTGGATAGTGATTTGCTCAAATTAAGGATAACTGTCGCTTCGGGAAGAGGCAGATGGCGGGGAAACAGGCGATTCGTCCCACCGATTAGCAAGGATATCAGAAAGCCGAACCGTCAAACGAGCCGTTCTGAGGCTTGCATCAAAAGTGGGAGTCGGAACAACTAGTTAAACTGGATGGGATTGAGTCTATTGTGCTTGAGTCACGTTTGGGTGACGGTTCCTCGAATGACAAGGTGATGGTGTCGTTGAAGTATCTTAACTGTGAGATAGTAACTGGGAGTAGAGAAAAGAGTGTCAACTTGACAGCGTTGGTCAAGTGCGATTTTGAGTGGGGAATTGAAATGGATTAGCTAATAAGACAGAAAGCCATTTTGGATTGCGACTATAGGACGATCCAGTTCAACCCAGTTGGACATCTTAGGTTTGATTTTCAGGGAAACCGAGGAGGAACCTCGATCCCTTAGGTCTCTTCTTTAGAGGTGAATAAGTTGTTGGATGATGGATGTGAAGGGTATTTGGTGAATGTTATGGATCCAACAGTGGTGAAGCCTAGATTGGAAGATATACCCGTAGTGTCGCAACCTAAAAATTTTTTCACTTCTCAGGCTAATGGATTATTAAAACTAAGCTTAACTCGGGCCCTCTCAAACCCTACCAATTCGCAACTTAGGGTTTAAGTCTTTAACATATAAATGTTTTCATGCTTGGAGTCGCCACTAATCTATTTATGGTAGGTCGATTAGAAACCTAAATAAAACATAGGGAGATATGTTTTATTTTTACGAACCAGAGATTCTAAGCTCGGAGACTTGATTACGCTAGATCTAGTCTAACGCCCTTTCGGTACTTTTTCTTTTCAAAAAAAAATATCTTGACATGCAGTCTGGATCTATTTCAATTTAGTCACTAACATGTGAGGTTTCCATGTGGGTGCGCAAACCACCAATTTAACACCCAAGAAAACATTAAATAAACTGCAGATTGAAAGAATTACTTACCTCAAAGCAATGTAAGCATCTGAATTATTAGCTAGAAAATTACATTAACAACCCTAATATGATTTCTAATTAACAAGCAATTCACTCAATATTTTTTTGGATTTTCGCTTATTTAAATGAAAACTAGTCTATATGCAATGCCGTGCAAAAATTGACATGCAATTAATGCAACCTAACATGCAAACTATATGTCACGCGACGACGTGACCTATTTCTAATGACGGGCAAATGATTTAATTTTAGTATTTTCTAATGAAATTCGGAATTAAAAATATGCCTAAATTAACATGCAATCTAATGACTTCTTTTTTTTTGGTATTTTCTATTAAAATTCGAAATAAAAAAATTATCCAAATTAAGAATGCAATATATCCTAATTTATCCTAAAGCAATTTATTTTTTTTGGGTTTTTTTATGAAAATTCGAAATTTAAAAATGACCTAAATAATCTATTAAGACTAGAATAATACCTAATTTAAACTAGGAAATAGATTATCTCAAGTCCTAATTTAAATTAGATAATTATCCTATTCTTTGGGACAAATTTAAAATTCCTAGACATGCAAAATTCTAATTTAAATCCTAACTGATATTTTCTGAGTTTTCTTTTTAAAGGAAAGCAATTAAACAAACAAAGATAGCAACCACATTCAAACCGTCCACGCAATCCGCCAGATTTGTTTCAAATTCAAATTAGGCGCCGAAATCGAACTGACGATCATATCTATAAGGTTATAGATATTGATGGAAAGTTAATTGTTCAAAATTGGAAAGCGGATAAAATTTATTATCGTATCCAAGTGATTGTGAATAGGATAATAATTTTTCGTATCACCACGTAACGTACATTAAGGATAAGGTCGGATAGTCGTCCAAATACGTTGCTGAATTAGGAAAATTTTCTAATTTTGAATGTTTTTAAATATTGCGGATATCAGATAATTATCCTAAGATATCTAATATTCCACATGATATTCAGGAAATATTCAAACATCCACGAATCAGGAAATTAAATATTTGAAAGGAATATTCAAGTAATATCCTTACCTAATTTGAAAAAATTTCCTAATTTGGATCGCGGATCAGATTTGTGGATCGGGACGACCTGCGACAAGACGGCGGTGTCGGGACCGGCAACGGTGCTGCAGGACGACGGTGCGGCGGCGACGGCGTAGTGGTAGCAGCGGCGTTGGTGTGCTGTCGACGACGGCGACGGTGGTTGTCGTGGCTGCAGAGTCGGTTGTGGACGGCGCAACAGTGCGGTAGCTCCGGGGTGACTGTTCCAGACAGAGGCAAGCCTCAACGGTTGACTGTGGACGCCGGCAAGGGGCGCCGGCGCGGCATGACGGGGACAGTGGCTGCAGGACCTCCGGCAGGGGCATTCGGCAGGGGCGCGACGCTGCCGGGAACGGCAAGAAAGACACGGCTGCTGAGGCACACGGCGGGAGTGACACGTCAGCGGCGACTGAGGCACGGAGGGGCTCCGACGGTGACGTGCAGCATGGCTAGGAAGTCCGGCGTGAAGAGCAGTGCTGGGGCTCCGGAACAACAGCGACGGTCCGCGGAGGTGCAGCTGCAGCGACGTCTGGGAGGTTGTACGGCGAGAGTGAGGACACGGCGGGGAGCTACAGCGAGCGGCGGTGTTGGGCGGCGTTGCTCCGGACAGTGGCGAGCGGCGGTGGGACGTCCGGCTCGGCGTGGCGTCGAGGAGGGGCGGTGCACGGTGGGAGTGACACGTCGGCGGCGACTGAGGCGCGAAGGGACTCCGACGGTGGCGTGCAGCACGGCTATCTGTAGGCAGGCAATGCGGCATCATGAAGGGGCGGTGCACGGCGGGCGGTGATACTGCCGCCAATCTCCTCCTCCCTCTCTCTTTCTCTCCTTATCTCTAAAAATTTCTAATCTGATTTTTTTGTCCCACCAAAAATCTGACCTAAACAAATATATATAATGCTAACCTAAGTCAATTAGATGGGCTCTCTAGTCTTAATGGGCTTAGGCTTGGGTTTAGGCTCTAATTTTCATTTAAATGGGCTGAATTAACTTGGGTTTTTATATAATTAAGCATAATGGACTAAATTAAGCTCAAATTAAAACAACCGAGCCCGTTTGACTTGTAATTTCCGGCCCCTTGCCCTCCGAGCGAGCCGAGTCTTGTTCGATGAATTTTAAGCTCGTTCGTCACCGCCAGTCTGATGTAAAATGCAATTAATCTAAATGAACCTAAACTATATGCTATGCAATCTTAGTATTTTTTGCTTAGGGGTTAAAAATTTAATTCCTAATTTTCTATGCAAATTATGACTAAATGGTCGGTAAAATTTAGGTATCAACAGCTGCCCCTCTTTGAATATGAGTTCACAAAGATTGCATTCAAAGACTAAATGATACATAAATTTCAACTATGCAAATGCAATGAATGTTGTTTTTGTCGAAATTATGAGTCCCATTTTTGAAATGCATTAAAAAATGATGCATGCTGACGTGAATAAAAAACATACCTGGAATTACTTACCTGACAGAAGCGAGATAGTACAATTCGAGGCACGACTCTGACTTTGTATGTTGTTTGGCAAATGTTTGGGCTCAGTCCTATAGGTATTGCTTGATACACGTTGATGAACTTCAATGATCTACAATTAAGTCAAAACACATGAAGAAAGCTCGACGTATCCAAACATCATCTGGGATTCGCGAGAGCAGTTTTTTTAGCAAAAATATAAAACGTTCCGATCTTTACAAACTACCTATACATCTGTATAGGTATTTGTAAAGATTTGGCCGCTGGGCCTATACCTTTCCTCATAGGTGCGTCACGAGGGAACTTTTTGAAATCAAGAGGATATTCCGACCTTTATGAGATACCTATACATCTCCATAGGTACTCATAAAGATTTGCCTGCTTCACTTATACCTTCTCATAAGTGAACTGCGGGGGAACACCTGGGATTGAGAGAATATTCCAACCTTTACAAGATACCTATACATCTCCATAAATACTTGCAAAGATTTGGCCGCTTCGCTTATACTATCTCATAAGTGATATGCGGGGGAATATCTGGAATAGGGAGAATATTTCGACCTTTATGAAATACATATACATCGCCATATGCACTCATAAAGATTTGGCCGTTATGCCTATACCTTCTCATAGGCACGTCGCGAGAGAATACCTGAGATTAGAGAAATATTCCGACCTTTACAAGATACCTATACATCTCCATAGATACTTGTAAAGATTTGGCCGCTACGCCTATACCTTCTTCATAGGCATGTCACGGGGAAATCTTCTCGAGATTGTACGAAAATATGTGATTTGGTGAATAGGGGGGCTAACCCAAGTGTTCAAGGGTTCCTTGACAAAGTACCTGGACATCATCAGAGGTACCTGAAAAGGCTTAATCAATAGACACCTAAACATCTTCAAAGGCATCTAGAGATCATAATAAAATGATCCAATATGGGGCCTAACGATTACTCGAACAGGTTAAGGATACCTGGATAGTCATAGATGTCCAAGGGATAGAGATATACTTACCTAGCGATATCTCCGACTTTTGAGAGTGTGTCTCCTGCTAGACACAGTTTTAGGCAACATGTAATATGCATTCGCGCACTATCAAGAACACATATACACATGCACTATGAATTCAACCGATTTTCATGCATGACGATTTTGTCAAATCAGCATTACTAAACTTCATTGGGGAGAATCATGACAAGACAATCCGGACTCACAAGTGGGTGTCTTGAAAATGTTGAATGAGGGACTTTTGATCCGAAAGGTCTTTCACTCATTCTCATTGAAAAAGGGTGATTTATGAGAATCTCTCTATTTCACGCATCATCATGTCGATAAGGGTTCGAGTATTCTTGCAAGCGGTATGACCTTATCAATCCAAGAGGTCTTTATTGGGACTATAATATGGGCTGGTCAATGGCTTAACAAAAGGGACTCTTTGAGTTGAGGCTATTGAAAGAAAATACTCCGCAATTGTCTTCGGGTTTACAAGTCAAGAACCTGCAAAATGAGATAGAAATGGACTTGCTCGCACTTCTTCGAGCTAAGCTTATACACATCTGAATTCCTATGTCAGTTCAAGTGCCCTAATCTAAAGAGACTTTGCAAGGGACGTAACGCAGGCTAGACTCATGGGTTGAGAAATGAATGGATCATTAGGCTCAAAATGTATATAACTAGGGTGAATAAGTTGGTGATCATCTCGGTATTGTCACCGGTCTTCTTCTTCATCAGGGATTATCTCCTCGGTAGATGTTCCATTGGCTTCGAAAGTTCATCACTTGATTCCTTTGAGACTTGTAGGACTACTGCTCTACTGGAGATGATTTTGATATGTCATATCCTGACATTTTTTATTGGGCATTGGCCTTGCTTTTACCAGGCACACTGCTTTTTCTTGCCCTTTGTTTTAATGTAAACACTGGCCAGCTTTATCTGACTGAATGACTTGCCATTTGAACTCTCAAGGATTCTTGTCTTCTATTGACGTTCTGGATACGCTGCTTGAATAATGATGACTTTTTGCCTTGCCCCAGTGTAGGGGATGATCACCAACTGGGTTTAAGAAATGAATTTGTAGGCTCAATTGGGCTTAGCAAAAGATAAAATGTGTATAGGATAGAGAAAGAAATGCTCTTCGTCATCCTAAGGCACTTGAACTTCGCGTGAATTCATCTGAAAAAGCAACACTCGAAGATTGATGCAAGTGAGAGCACAAAAATTTCTACTCATTTTTTCACCTTATGATGCTGACTTACCTCTAGTTTGCCTCGATGTGCGGTGGTTCTTGACAGGGGTAGTTTGAAAAGATTTCTCCAAGCATTTAGGCTCAAAGTGGCGAAACAATAGATAACTTGTTGTGTTTGGGATAGAGAAATGAAATGTCTCTTGTCATTTCGGTCGCCGTACCTTTTGCGAGAGAACTCTTTACCTTATTGACATGGAATTTTTTCAACTTAACTCACTGAAGATTAGTGCATGGGACTATGTATAAGATAGGGCTTGCCTTCCATCATCCCGATATACCTCATTCGACACATTCAATTCATTCCACATAAGTTATCAGATTGTCTAAATAGACTTCCTCTTTGAAGTCAATGATACTGATCGACAAAATAACCATGCAGAAATTAAAGCCAATGCACACATTCCATTTTTAAATTGATTGAAACTATTTATTCATCAGTGAAATGTTTGCAATTCAAAGTATAAAACCAAACACTTGAGAACTCTTGCTACAAAATGATAGATTTTATCAGGGATAATATATCTTCACAGCATCAGAATTAACAGGAGTGGAGAACTCACGACCGTCCATCTCTGCGAGAATCAAGGCACCTCCGGAAAGCACCTTTTTAACCATATATGGACCGATGTAGTTTGGGAAAAATTTACCTCCAGGAACAGGAAATACTGGCAATACCTTCCTTAGGACTAGATCATTTACCTCGAAGTGTCTTGGATGCACCTTTTGGTTGAAGGATCTAGCTATCCTCTGCTGATAGGTTTGACCGTGGCAGATGGCTTTTAATCGCTTTTCATCAATTAGGTTCAACTGCTCATGCCTTTGTCGCATCCATTCCGCTTCAAACAACTCTATCTGAGATAAAACTCGCAGGGAGGGGATCTCTGCTTTAATAGGCAGGACTGCTTCCATGCCATATACCAAGAAAAAAGGGGTTGCACCGATAGAGGTTCGGATGGAAGTTCGATATGCCATTAATGCAAATGGCAATCTTTCATATCAATCACGATAGTTTTCAGCGGTTTTGGCCAGGATCTTCTTGATGTTCTTGTTAGCGGCTTCAACTGCTCCATTCATCTATGGACGATAGGGAGATGAATTCAGATGCTAGATCTTGAACTCATTGAACAACTAATCTATGAACTTGTTGTTCAAATTTGTCCCATTGTCGGTGACAATAGCCTCGGGGACACCATAACGAGCAACTATGTCTCGCCTGATGAATCTTACAACGTTCCGTGCAGTGATGTTTGCATAAGATGCTGCCTCAATCCACTTGGAGAAATAATCAATCGCGACTAAAATAAATCGGTGTCCATTTAATGCCTTGGGATTGATTGGGCCAATCACATCAATGCCCCACATTGAAAAAAGCCATGGCTCAGACAACTGATGTAATTCTGTCGGGGGAACATTATTTTATCCCCATAAACTTGACAGCGATGGCATCTTCGAACATGTTGGATGCAATCACTTTCAAGACTGAGCCAATAATATCCCAACCTCATGATCTTCTTAGCTAACATGTAGCCATTCATGTGTGGACCACATACCCCCTTATGTACTTCCTGCATGATTCTAGTAGCTTCAGCTACTTCTACACACTTTAATAAGATCGAATTATAGGATCTTTTGTACAGCTTTTCACCACTGACAAAGAATTTTGAAGCCATTTTCATTATGTACTTCCTATCGGCCGGAGTGCTTCCCTTGGGAAATTCTTGTCTCTAGATGTAGTTCATGATATCGTAATACCATGGCTTTTTGTCAGGTTCTCTGATCACAACCATACAGTAGGCCGGTTTTGTTAGGACTTCGATCTTCAAGGGTTCTACCTCTACTCCACCAATCACTTACAGCATGGATGATAACGTAGCTAACGCATCAGCAAACTGATTATGGGACCTCGACAAGTACTCAAAAAAGATATCTTTGAATTCCTATAAGATTTCTTCGAGGTATTCATGGTATGGCACTAGTTTGGTGTCTCTCGTCTTCCACTCTCCTACAGTTTAGAGAATAATCAGAGCGGAATCACCAAACACTTTCAACTTGATTATCCCCATTTCCACTGTGGCTTGGAGTCCGAGGATGCAAGCTTCGTACTCAGCTATGTTGTTGGTACACGGGAACACCAACTTTGCTGCTACTGGATAATGTTGCCCATCTGGGGATATTAAAACTGCCCCAGTGTCGGAACTAGCCAAGTTCACAGCTCCATCGAAGAACATGGTCCATGTATCTTCCTTTATTACCAGAATGCGATCTTCTGGGGAATATCTATCATCATCCGAGGTTCCAGGATTCTCGGCTAATACATCAACAATTACTCGGCCTTTAACTGACTTTTGTGGCATCATTTAGACATCGAATTCTGAAATTAAAATCTGCCATTTGGCTAGCTTCCCTACCAAAGCCAGTTGATCAAGTAGATACTTGATGGGATCATTCTCAGTCACAAAGCAAAGTCTAGTGATGCAATGTATATTGTCTCAGCTTATGGAGCACCCATACGAATGCAGCGCAAGTCTTCTTAGCTTCAGGATAATTCAACTCCGAGACGGTAAACTTCTTACTTAAGTAATAAATGGCTCGTTCTTTGCCTTCTTCAAGATTTTTCTAGGCTAGCATCGCTCTCAAAGACTCGCTATGAATCGTGAGATAAAGGATCAAAGGCTGGCCCGGCATTTGAGGGACTAGCACTGGTGGTTTCATCAGATACTGCTTCAATTCATTAAACGCTTCCTGGCAATTATCATCCCATTCCACTTGAGCATTCTTCCTTAGAAGTTTGAAGAACGGTTTAGCAGTTTCAGAGAGCTGAGAAATAAAATGGGCTATGTAGTTCAATCTACCCAGGAGGCTCCGTACTTCTTTCATGGTCGATGGGGGTTGCAACTCACATATGGCATTCACTTTGGAGGGATCGACTTCAATGCCCTTGCTACTTACTACAAACTCGAGTAATTTGCCCGACGTTACTCCAAATATGC
The DNA here is from genome assembly GCA_031216185.1 of Syzygium aqueum. Taxonomy (NCBI): domain Eukaryota; kingdom Viridiplantae; phylum Streptophyta; class Magnoliopsida; order Myrtales; family Myrtaceae; genus Syzygium; species Syzygium aqueum. Next base: position 1,111,446 of record CM062237.1, read on the forward strand.
ACTTCACTGGATTGAGACGGAGTTTAAACCCACTGAGTCAGTCGAACAACTTCTTCAAGGTATTAACATGACTCTCTCCGGGTCGAGACTTGGCAATCATGTCATCGACATAGATCTCGATCTTCTTATGCATCATATCATGGAAAAGAGTCACCATTGCCCATTGATATGTCGCCCCAGCATTTTTAAGGCCGAAGGGCATGACCTTGTAGTGGAATATCCCCCAAGGAGTGATGAATGTCGTTTTCTCCTTATCGCTGTCTTTCATTCTTATCTTATTATAACCCAAGAAACCATCCATGAAGGAAAATAGTTCAAACCCAGCAGTACTGTCTACCAGAACGTCAATATGCGGTAATGGGAAGTCATCTTTAGGGCTAGCCTTGTTCAGGTCGCGATAATCGATGCAAACCCGAACTCGGCCGTCCTTCTTCATGACTGGTACGATATTGGCCACCCAGGTAGAGTATTAGGTGACTTCGATGAATCCCACTTTCAAGAGCTTGATAACCTCCTCTTCTATTTTCTTCGAAAGCTCAGGCTTGGTTCTCCATAGCCTCTGTTTCTTGGGCGGCATGCTAGGATTAGTAGGTAGGCCATGCTCCACAATAAAAGGATCTAAGCCCGGCATATCGGCGTACGACCAAGCAAAGATATCCTAGTAATCCTTCAGCAATTAGACTAGGCGTTTGGCTTTATCTTCGGGAAGGGTTGCCCCTATCTTCACCTCTTTGGGCTCTCCAGAATCACCCAGGTTGACGGTGATAGTTTGATCTACCGTAAGGACTTTAGGTCTTTCATGATGCTCTAGGTCGCGCTGAAGGTCCGAGGAATCGTCGAGTTCATTGGTATCATCGAGATCAGGCTCGGCGACGTATAATTCATCGGATTAGACCGTTCTCATACCTTCAGGTGTCACAAGATTATCCCTGAAACATAAAGTAAGGGATTCAGAAGGACAAACAGGGGTAAACATTGTATTTTTTTATAAATTTTTGGTTTTTTACTCTCCTTTTTTTAAAATTCTTTTCGAAAAAGTTTTAACACGAGGAAGCATGAAGAAGCCCAGGCCTCAGAATTCTCCTTGGACTATATTTTTTTTTATCGGTTGGATATCATCATCGGGCTGGTTTGATGTACCTCAACATGCCCTCCAAAAAACTGAAAATAACTTGTAATTTCATTGATTATTTCAAAATGAATTACATTAATTAAATGGAAATTGCAACAATCAAGTCCTAAAAATGAAAATGAAAAGCAGCACCCAAGATAGGGCAAGTCCTAAAAGCAGTAAAAATTTCCATGCAGGGGAGTGTGCGAAAAAGTAAAAGTTTTACTCTTGTGGGCCTGCGCCCATTCCCTCTAACAGTCCTTCTTCAATAGCTCCAATGAAGGCATCTTCGAACAAGGAAGTGATTCCATCCATGGCATCATCAGAATCTTCTGTCATTTTGAGGTGTTGGATCATCCATACCTCCCCATTCATCGGGGATAATATCACGACGGTCAACATAGAAGCTCGGGGGTACTGAGTACTTCATCTAATAGTCAAACTTGCCACTTGGTTGCCCTAGAGTGTCAATCACCTCTTTCTCTTCGTGCATCATTCTCACAGGGTTTGGGAATATGGTGCGGATGTGTGGAGGCAACCTACCATGCCCGTTATTTTAGGCAATTTCATGCCCACGTTCTTCGACTCTTCTTGGAATTGCTGTCTATCTCCTCGACCTTGACCTCGACCACGTCCATATCCACGTCCACATCCCCTATTATTTTGAACACTTGGGCCTTGATACCCCAACCCAGTAGTGTAGGATCTCCGAGAAACCTCCACTAATTGGCGGATACCTTGACCATTCTTGTCAAGGCCCTCGCCAAGAGTAAAGCCATGGGACACCATTACTCTTCCGACCATTACTGCAGCATTTGACATCTCAGGGACTGGTGGTGATGACCCTCTAGACGCATGTATGGTCGATACGAGCTTAAGCGACTGATAGCTCGATTCTATCTTGCAATCCGGCTCAACATAGGGGATAGTCGTTGCATGATAAATCGGGTGCTCTTCTTCACCGTGTACCGTGACTAACTTTCTTTCCACAACGAACTTCACTGTCTGATGTAGATTGGATGGCACAGCTCCAGTAGTATGAATCCATGGACGACCCAATAGAAAATTGAATATAGTGGGAATGTCCATAACTTGAAATAGGATGTTGAACGTTGTTGGCCCTATCTGTATGTCAAGGTGGATTTCTCCTATCACTTCTTTCTTCGTTTCGTCAAAAGCTCGCACAAACGTCTTCGCAGAATTTATTCTAGACGGATCTATCTTGAGGCGGTGTAAAGTCGCCAGAGGACAGATATTCAAGGCTGAACCGTTATCGATGAGTACCCGGGCTACGTGTAAGGCCTTGTATTTGACAGAAATATACAGCGCCTTGGTATATCCTCTCCCTTCTAGAGGGAACTCTCCATCCAAAAAGGCTATAAGATCTTTAAGGAGTGTGGAACCCACAAATTCTTCCAGTTTGTCATGGTCGATCATCTCGAGCACATGGACTTCACTTAACACATTCATCAAGGCCTTTTGATGTTTGACAGATGTTTGGAGGAGTTCAAGCAGAGAGATTTGCGCAGGCATCTTGCGCAGTTTCTCAACTATGTTGTATTCACTGGCTTTGATCATGGCCAGAAACTCCTTAGCTTCTTCATCCGTGACAGGTTTTGCAGGTTAGGCATTAGCTTGGCCATAGGCATGTCCAGATCTGGTGACTAAGTCAACATCGAGACTGTAGGACCAAGGGACTGCCTTATCATCAGAGTACTCGTACGGTTGAGGTATCTCGATCATTATCCCTTCATTGGCTGCAAGCGTACTTATTACAATCTCTTTATCATCGGTCGCGTCTTTGAGCAGAGGCATGTTTTCAAGTAAAGAATCGAGCTTGTCCTTCGCGGTGTTCAATGTAGCAAACTCCTCGTCTCAATTAATAACCACTTCAGAAATAGTGGAAATAATGCCAGTATGGTCAGCATAAACAATCATCCCAACTTCGACCATCTTTGAGATTCTTTCTCTCATGATAGTCAGGGAAATGACCTCATTACTCGGGTAATAACTGGCTTTCACCAACTCACCATAGACATCGGTGGTGTATACCTTGACATTCCTGATTCGACCAACATCGAAGCTAAATATGGCATTCACATTGCCCGCGTGATCAGGGAGCGGGTTACTCTGAACATTCGGCTTAACGGGTTGGAATGAGAAAGCCGTCGTGTCCAGGAGGTTCTGGATTCGATGCTTGAGGATATAGCAATCATCGGTTGAGTGTCCTAGCTCGCCCATGTGATAATTGCATTTTTTCGACAGGTCGTAGTTATAAAACTGCTCAGGATTGGGCCGTTTTGGCTCAGTAGTAAGCAAGCCTTTCTTCCGGAGCACTGCCAATACTTGAGACAACGATCCGAGGAGGGGGATGAATTGCCTCTTGTTGTTCTTCTTTTGAAAGGGTTGACGACCCGTGCTTTATTGTTGAGCTTCCGCTACTTGGATTGTTAGGACAGGATTAGCATTCCGCCTCCCAGTTGGGTAGATGTCACATTCACTTCAGCTGCCGGTTCTTTCTCTTTTCTTATACTAAATCTTTTGGTCGACGAAGATGGCTCCACAAACCACCCATCCTTCAGCCCTATCTCAATCTATTCGTCTATGGGGATGAGTTGGTTGAAATTGTCAGCTGGAATGGCCACCATCCGATTATGGTACTCGAACGGGAGAGTTTTCACGAACATCCTCTTCAACTCACTGTCTATGGGTTTCGGGACGACCTGAGCAGCTATATTCCTCCATCTGATTGCATAGTCTTTGAAGGACTCAGTTTTTTTCATCTGAGCGCGTTCGAGATCATCACGGGTAAGAATGATGTCTGTTATGAACTTGTACTGCTTTAGAAATGCCTCGCTAGCTTCTTTCCAGGTTTTGAGGACATTTATCTTCTTCATGAGATACCAGTTCAAAGCAGGACCCGTCAAACTTACTTGAAAGGCATGGATTGTCAGGAGTTCGTTGTCAACATACGAAGTCATCTATACGTGATAGAGCTGCAGGTGGGCTTTTAGACAGGAGGTGCCATTGTACTTGTCAAAATCTGGCATCTTGAACTTCTTTGGAATTTTGATCTGTGAGTACAGGGACAGATCGATCGAAGGTGAGTCCTATGAACCCTCCAGCTGTTTCACTCTCTCTTCGAGTTTATTGACTCGTTCATCAGGTTTGTCTTTGTTGACGACGATCTGGACGGGGTCATCTTCCAAATCGGGAATATTGTCATCTTCCTCAACATCAACATTCTTTCCACCTTTATGCTTTGGAGCTGATGCCTCGAGGGATGTTGGAACGGGGATTGACCGAAGAGCTTTGATCTCAGCAGACATCTGTTGTATTGCGGTGACGACTTGCTTGATCTGGTCCTCCATGCCAACGACGCGATCTCGGAGGTCGGTTTGATTGGCCATTCTAGCTCTCGAACACATACGAATAGGCGATCGTGATCGGTCCGTAATTACCTGATTCCAAAAATAGAGTATGGTAAGTATGCGTCCTCAAAACGATCGATCCATGACTCAGTCTAATTGTCCATTTTTATTCCCATTTTTCATGACATTTTTCATTACTCTATGTACCTGTGAAAATGATGGCAAATTTCTTAGGAAATAATGACTTATGACAGACCTAGGAAAATAATAATAAGAATTGAAAGTAATTTCTTTTCAAAGTTTTATTTTTTTTCTTTTTCTTTCCCTTTGAAAAAAATTTAATGATTATTACTTTAAAAAATTACGATCAACCTAGACCTATCATGGACCGACCAAAGAAAAACGAAACATAAATAAAGTGTGAGAAAAAGGTTCAGAAAACTTACTTTACCTGGTAGGATTATGGCAAATACATAGATATGTGCATGAAATTTGAGATTCGATTTCTATCTAGACTCTGGCTTGCAAGGTGGAGATGCGAGGATTACCGAACTAAATCAGTCATAGTGGTGGTTAGGCTGGAATTCCCCTGACTCCGACTTAGTTAAAGAGCCGACCCGGGTTATAAAGGGTGCAACCGTGGTGGGTACTCAATGACACCATGAAAAAATTTCGGAACCAAGAAGAGTGACCCGTACCACATAAGGGTGGTCGGGGTATCCACTATCTTAGTACCATCCTAAACCTGTGCCGCCCAGGTCCGGCAGCTGGTAGTGTATGCGGTGTAGTGTAAATGTAAGGCATACACAGCAGGTTATATCAAACAGCACTTCGTGCATAAATTAAACCATACATCCGAACACCTACCTGCAAAACAAGGGTTAACAATCACGCCTCCCCTTATACCTCCCATTCTGCAAGAACATTTAACACCTAAAATGTTAGGGACATATCTGGGATCCTCGCTGCTAAACAAAAAGTATTTTTAAAAAGCAAAATTAGCCTAAGTCCACTAATAGTTTTAACTCAAGTCTCCAGCGGAGTCGTCAAGCTGTCGCGACCTCAAAAATTTTTCACTTCTCAGGCTAATGGATTATTAAGATTAAACTTAACTCGGGCCCTCCCAAACCCTACCAATTCGAAACTTAGGGTTTAAGTCTTTAACATACAAATGTTTTCATGCTTGGAGTCGCCACTAATCTATTTATAGTAGGTCAATTAGAAACCTAAATAAAACATAGGGAGATATGTTTTATTCCTATGAACCAGAGATTCTAAGCTCGGAGACTTGATTACGCTAGATTTAGTCTAACGCCCTTTCGATACCTCTTCTTTTCAAAAAAAAATGTCTTGGCATACAGTCTGGATCCATTTCAACTTAGTTACTAACATATGAGGTTTCCATACGGGTGCGCAAACTACCAATTTAACACCCAAGAAAGCATTAAATAAACTGCAGATTGGAAGAATTACTTACCTCAAAGCAACGTAAGCATCTGCTTTGTTAGCTAGAAAATCATATCAACAACCCTAATATGATTTCTAATTAACAAGCAATTCACTCAATATTTTTTTGGATTTTCCCTTATTTCAATGAAAACTAGTCTATATGCAATGACGTGCAAAAATTTACATGCAATTAATGCAACCTAACATGCAAACTATATGTCATGCAATGACGTGACCTATTTCTAATGACGGGAAAATGATTTAATTTTAGTATTTTCTAATGAAATTCGGAATTAAAAATATGCCTAAATTAACATGCAATCTAATGACTTCTTTTTTTTGGTATTTTCTATTAAAATTCGAAATAAAAAAATTACCCAAATTAAGAATGCAATCTATCCTAATTTATCCTTAAGCAATTTATTTTTTTGAGTTTTTAATGAAAATTTGAAATTTAAAAATGACCTAAATAATCTATTAAGACTAGAATAATACCTAATTTAAACTAGGAAATAGATTATCTCAAGTCCTAATTTAAATTAGATAATTATCCTATTCTTTGGGACAAATTTAAAATTCCTAGACATGCAAAATTCTAATTTAAATCCTAACTGATATTTTTTGAGTTTTCTTTTTAAAGGAAAGCAATTAAACAAATAAAGATAGCAACCACATTCAAACCGTCCACGCAATCTGTCAGATTTGTTTCAAATTCAAATTAGGCACCGAAATCGAACTGACGATCATATCTATAGGGTTATAGATATTGATGGAAAGTTAATTGTTCAAAATTGGAAAGCGGATAAAATTCATTATCGTATCCAAGTGATTATGGATAGGATAATACTTTTCCGTATCGCCGCGTATCGTACCTTAGGGATAAGGTTGGATTGTCGTCCAAATACATTGCTGAATTAGGAAAATTTCCTAATTTTGAATGTTTTTAAATATTGCGGATATCAGATAATTATCCTAAGATATCTAATATTCCACATGATATTCAGGAAATATTCAAACATCCACGAATCAGGAAATTAAATATTTGAAAGGAATATTCAAGTAATATCCTTACCTAATTTGAAAAAAATTCCTAATTTGGATCACGGATCGGATTTGTGGATCAGGAAGACCTGTGACAGGATGGCGGTGTCTGGACCGGCGACGGTGCGGCAGGACAACGTGCAGCGGCGATGGCGTGGCGGCAGTAATGGCGTTGGTATGCTGTGGACGATAGTGACGGTGGCTGGCGTGGCTGCAGAGTCGGCTGTGGACGATAGCGACGGTGGCTGGCGTGGCTGCAAAGTCGGCTATGGACGGCGCAGCAGTGCGGCAGCTCCGGGGTGACTGTTCCAGACAGAGGCAAGCCTCGGCGGTTGATTGTGGATGCCAGCAAGGGGAGCCGGCGCGGCAAGACGAGGACGGCGATTGCAGGACCTCTGGCAGGGGCACGACGCTGCCGGGAACGGCGAGAAAGACGTGGCTGCTGAGGCACACGGCGGGAGTGACATATCGGTGGCGGCTGAGGTGCGGAGGGGCTTCAACGGTGGCGTGTAGCACAACTAAGAAGTCCGGCGTGAAGAGCGGTGCTGGGGCTCCGGAACAACAGCGGCGGTTCGCGGAGGTGCGGCTACAGCGACGTCTGGGAGGTTGTACGTCGAGAGTTAGGACGTGGCGGGGAGCTACGGCGAGCGGCGGTGCTGGGCAGCGTTGCTCCGAACAGTGGCGAGCGGCGGTAGGACGTCCGACTCGGCGCGGCGTCATAGAGGGGCAGTGCATGGCGGGAGTGACATGTCGGCGGTGGCTGAGGCACAGAAGGTCTCCGACGATGGCGTACAGCACAGCTGTCGGCAGGCAGGCGGCGTGGCGTCGTGAAGGGGTGGTGCACGGCGGGCGGCGATACTGCCGCCGATCTCCTCCTCCCATTCTCTTTCTCTCCTTTTCTCTAAAAATTTCTAATCTAATTTTTTGGTCCCACCGAAAATCTGACCTAAACAAATAAATATAATGCTAACCTAAGTCAATTAGATGGGCTCTCTAGTCCTAATGGGCTTAGGCTTGGGCTTAAGCTCTAATTTTCATTTAAATTGGCTGAATTAACTTGGGCTTTTATTTAATTACGCATAATGGACTAAATCAAGCTCAAATTAAAACAATCGAGCCCGTTTGACTTGTAATTTCCGGCCCCTTGCCTTCCGAGCTAGCCGAGTCTCGTTCGATGAATTTTAAGCTCATTCGCCACCGCCGGTCCGATGCAAAATGCAATTAATCTAAATGAAACTAAACTATATGCTATGCAATCTTAGTATTTTTTGTTTATGGGTTAAAAATTTAATCCCTAATTTTCTAGGTAAATTACGACTAATTGGTCGGTAAAATTTAGGTGTCAACACGTAGTATGTAATTTCCCCGAGGTTTTTCCTCAAGAATTACCGGGTTTGCCGCCCGAGCGAGAAGTGGAGTTCGTTATTGAATTGGCACCAGGAACTGAACCAATTTAAAAGGCGCCATATCGAATGTCCCTAACAGAATTAAAGGAGTTGAAGGTCCAGATGCAAGAATTGTTAGATAAGGGTTTTATCCGCCCTAGTGCGTCTCCATGGGGAGCGCCAGTCCTATTTGTGACAAAGAAGGACGGGATGTCACGCCCCGAACACCACCGGGCTCGCGACACCCCTTCGATGGCCGTATTGAAAATGCGACATCCCAGGACTTGTCGCCGACCCATCTCCCAATTTCAGAGCATAAGGCATATGCGGAAGCATTAATTAAAACACCCATACAAAAATAATACATGACCAAGGGTAGTAGAGCACTTGAACAATTGAACCACATACTTCATTCAACAGCACGTACTTACAAAATCCAACCTTACATACAAAGGCCACGAGGGTTAAAACAACCATCATCAAAAGGGGCAAGTGGTCGGATAGGTTAGCCTAGCTATACAAAAAGGGTCCACAAACTCCATGGGCTCCTCTTCGGGATCTTGCTCCATCGGCTCTTCCTCAGGATCCTAGAACGTTGTGACGAACCATTCATGGTCGGAGTCGGGGGTCTGAAATGGTTATATAATAACCATGAGAACGAGTCTCAATAAGCAACACCCTAAGCCCTACCTAGGCCAATGCGTACCCAGACAAGTCATACCCAAATACATAACAGAACAACCACACGACTTAGGCCCTCGGGCCCAAATCAAACATATGTTAACCCTGCAGGTTAGGCACATAATAATATCACGTCACATATGCGGCATCGTCGATCACACGTACGTCACACGTATGCTCAAAACCTTTAGCGTCAGTTCAAAATGTAGATCATCGAGTCATACAAATTCACACACTGACCCATGCATTCATATGCATGCAAATGCCACTACCTTGCCCGCGATTTAACTCATATGACATTCCGGCATAAGATTCCATTCGTGTCCCGATTATAAAATAGAATCCACTTAGATACGTCCCATACCATACCCAGCAGATTCCATCGTATAATCAGGCACTATGCATCACGCGTAATCATTTATTCATTAATTCGACTCGAAGGCCCGATCCGAAGATCCGGTCCGAAGACCAATCACAACACTCCGTGGCTAGTGTAAAGACGCCCCAGGCCTAGTGTCTCTAGCCCGCGTCAATACGCATCAGGCGCAATACCGATCTCCTTACGAACCAGAGCCCGCGTAAACGCATCAGGATGGTCGTCTTCCGGACGTACCGGGCATCGTCCTGCTCCAAAGTGCATGAGGACGGCACACCCCGCGTAAACGCATCAGGGCGAAGAGTGATCACACATTCACACAACCGGTTTTATCTGAACCCCGCGTAAACGCGTCAGGGCATAATTAGGTGATCACATGTCCATGGCATACCCGCATTCTCGCACAATTTCCACAAGCGTCATACTCGGCATGCATAATGCGTGGCCATGCAATTCGCACACGAATATTGGTGCAATGTACCGCGAGCATAATGTTCCACAATGTACAACACGATTCAATGTCACGAATTCATGCTCAATATTCCACGTCACATACTTGACTAGCCCAACCAACACCATGGGGCATCACATGCGTATTTGGCACTTATGACGTATTCGGGCATTATGATGTACATTAACAAATCATCAATCACACTCCACAATGGTCGGTCACACGAGCACACGGCATGGTAGACCCATCTCATCACGATTGAACAAGTCGACACGCAATTCAACCATCCCGGCAATCCCGGCACTCTAATCAATCCAATCCTCAAACTATCGTTCAATGGGCCATCAAATCTCGATGTGAACAGCAGCTATTCTTCCTCATTTCGGCCTCTAATCCACCTCTAAATTCCATTTTGTCACTCACCAATAATTTCCCAACACTCACTAATGACGTATTAATCTATACAAGTCTTAATCGTCACCAATCGACTATTAATCACACCCTAAGCCCGCTAAAATGCATAATCGTCTTAATTAGGGTTTAGAGGTTTACACCCACATATTAGCCGTATAAGGCCCAATTAAATCCGCAATGGACAGCCACTAATCAGTCCAAGAGAGAAAAATCGAGAATATATAAAATCGGGTCCAAACTGGGCAGTTACACAGTGATAGAAATCCATTTGAAATAAATAGCAAATCAATTCCAAAAATTATGAAATTTGGATATGTTATACAAAACATCTTGATAAATATTTTCTGTGAAGAACTCGAAACCCAATTCCAACTGTAAGCATCTCGTTTTGACACTCAAAGCCGGATAGAACCCGGTTCGCTCGAACAGCCCCTCAGACCATCAAAAATACAACTCATTCAGTACCCAAATCACTTTGCAAAGCCCTGAAATTTTTATATGTCATAGAAACAAGTGTTTATAACAATCTTCGTGAAGGAAATTTGTTGAAATAAGGTCTGGAAAATTTTATAAAAATTCGGAAAGGCAAAAAGGTCGGGTGAACAGTAAATCGGGCAGTTTTGTGACAGTCTGAAAACTGACCTCCTAATGACCCAAAAAAAATTCCAAAAATTCTGAATTTAAACTATGTTATACTCAAAGATGTTGGGAACAAATTTCATGAAGAACACTTCGTCAGATTCGGCCCACAATGATCACCAAAAAAATAACAAAGCACAGATGTACAGTAACAACCAGAAATCCGAGAATCATAAATCTTGCACCATTAAGCAAATCATGCTTATACAATCACAAAACCAACCATGCACAGCCCCTAATCCATCCCTAGACATGCCATTGGTAACCCACTAGCCTAACCAAGGATTAGGAAGTCACTTACAAGAGAGCCTAAGCAAGACAACCTAGCAAGAGGGCAAACGAGAGCCTTGGCACGGCAACGGCTACTCCGGCGAAGCAACGGCAAGGGTGGTCAGCGAATGGCAGCACAAGTGGTCGGTGATGGTGTGGGGGTGACCATGGGTAGTGGTGAGACGAGGAGGGACGGCGGCTCACGGCGGCGGCACCGGCGGGTGGTGGCTCCGGCGGGCAGCGAACGGCGGCGTGAGGCCGGCAAAGGGAAGCTCACGGGAGAGAGAGGGGAGAGGAGTGGTGGCCGGCTGAGTTAAGAGGAAATGAAGAGGGGAGAGAGAGAGGAGAGAAAGAAGTGAGTGGGAAATGAGAGAGAGAGAAAGGTGATGATGGCTTGCATGGGGAAGACCAAGGGGTAGGAAGAAAAGTTGGACTAGCAATGATGGACACACATGGGGAAGGGGGATGATGACAAGTGTCATCACCCTAGGGCTGTCACGTCTCCACAAAAACCAATAAATAAAATCCCTAAAAATCCCAAAATTCGGAATACTAGAGGGCTCAAGGGCAAACTCGTCATTTTCCTCTGATACCGGGTCGAATTGCCATTTTCGACCGTATAAGTCCTATATATAAGTGGCCAACATAATTCGATGTTGTCCTTATGAAAACCATCCCGTAACCCATGAAAATCGATCTCGAAGTCCGGACTAAATTTCACGATCAAAATTGCCAAATTTTCAATTTTCAAATCTCTCACTAACAGGCGGCTGTTTAGGGGTTATGCGTATCGACCTCGGGTTGTCCGAATCGCGATGATCTCGATTGTCGAGAGAACGAGAGGAATTATTGCTAGTTCCGGAAACACGATCGTTTGGTTTAAGTTCGGGACTGGTTGGCCACGTGTATTCTCGGTCCTGCAGAATCACTTGCTATCCGACCATACATCGTTGGCCTCGGCCAAACCTAGTCCGTTACCTTCTGAAGATCGGTCCATACTGGCCCAGAATACTTCCTCGTCTTTTCTCGAAATCAGGCTTAATTCGCGGTCGGGTCCCTGGTCCACGTACCTATGCCTAGTTAGCCATTTCCATTTGGTTAGTATCCCAAGAGTGATCAGTTCCGGGCGAGACTTACGAAAATGAAATATTGAATAAGACTCGTTCTATTCATTCTGGAGATTGAGTCGAATTTCGGGATGTTACATGGGATATTAAGGCTATGCATAGATTACCGATAGTTGAACCAAGTGACAGTAAAGAATAAGTACCTGCTGCCAAGGATCGATAACCTGTTCGATCAACTAAAAGGAGCCTCAGTGTTCTCCAAAATAGATTTGAGGATTGGTTATCATCAGTTGAGGATTAAGAAGGAGGACATTCCTAAGACTGCATTCAGGACAAGGTATAGGCACTATGAGTTCACTGTGATGCCCTTTGGATTGACGAATGCCCCAGCCGCCTTCATAGACTTGATGAACAGAGTGTTTAGAGAATTCCTGAATCAGTTCGTCATAGTGTTTATTGACGATATCTTGGTGTATTTGAAAAGTCCCGAGGAACATGAGGTACGCTTGGCAAAGGTGCTACGGACCTTAAGAGAACACGCGCTGTTTGCCAAATTCAGCAAGTGTGAGTTTTGGCTCAGGCGAGTAGGATTTCTTAGACACATTATTTCTAGAGATGGGATTTCTGTAGATCTGACCAAGATTGAAGTAGTAACTAAGTGGCTGAGACCGACATCTATAATAGAAATCTAGAGTTTTCTCGGTTTGGCTGGCTATTACAGGCGTTTCGTGCTAGGATTCTCATCCTAGCACTTCGAATGCCTTTTCCAACTCGTCAATCCAGTCTGGGGCCATTTCGGGGTCAACTTTACCATTAAACTTCGGCGGTTTCATCTTGAGAAACTGTTCTACTAACTGAGGCATTTGTCTGACTACCCTTGGTTGGCCCTAACCTTGATGAACTGGATTACCTTCATTGCCCGCACCTGGGGCGACTTCAGCAGCTTGGGCGTAAGCTGCAACTCTCTCTTGGGCTTGCATACCAAATATGTGCCCCACTTCTCGAAGGGTATCCATGACATTATCAAATCTCGGATCTTGGACCTCACGCACCCCTTCACTAGCTTGACCCTGAGGCTCTTTTCCTCTCCTCCGACTCATCCTCACAAGTTGGGCTACTCAACTCAACTACCTGCTATAATTCCACCGAGGAATTAAAGACTTAAACTCAGCCAATCTAACCCGGTCTAAGTCCTAGGCAGGTATTTAGCACAACAAGCTAGCATTCAACATGCATTCTAGCACGACTAGCACAAACTTCACCTAAGGAGATTGACATACATACCTCAGGTCCCGTCGCACCTGCATTGATACGGGTCACATAACAATCACTCAAACACAAACGGTCAGGAGACGTACTTAGCACACAAGGTCACCCTAACGACTACCCATGGTCTCATCGCTCCTTATCACTCCAGATTCGACCGAAATGGACTGAGCTGACCTTGCTCTGATACCAATTAAACAGAGGCGATGTCACGCCCAGAATCTCTATCGGTTTGCGATCATCGTCTTCTGGTCGTCATGATGCAACGCTCCCAGGATGCATTGCCGACCCAAGCCCATCAGAGAACAAAACACATGCGGGAGCACGTATATAAATAAATATATACACCCGTACTACTATAATGACAACCATAAATAGAACAAGTCAAAACGATTCTGAAAAACACACTTATTACATTGGCATAAAAATATTTACAACTTATAAACATATGTATACAGGAACTATGCCATAAAACGCACCACACTATTAACAACAAAAACCGACATACAACAGCCAATACATCAAAAAGGGGCTTTGACTGAGAGAGGGTTTGGTTAGACACTATCTGAGGTGAGATCACTATCCAAAAAGAGTCAACGGTCGGTTGAGGGTTAGGACGAAAGTTAAGGCATCCAGACAGGATCGGATCCTGAGAAATCGTGCTCTGAACTCTCCTGCGTCTCGGATTCCTCCTGAGAGCTAGCCTGAGGGTCGGACTCCTCCGAGTCCATATCCAAGGCTACCGCTCGTTCATCCTCCAAATCAGGTTCGTACTCGTGGTCCATATAAAGTCCTACCTCCTCGTCGCCATCTACTTCCGCAACTTCTCCATTCTCAACATCGTCAACATCCATGGCATCCGGTAGATCATCGTCATTCACCCACTCATCCTGGTCTTCAGCTACCACCTGGGGTTCATTGTCTACTTCGGCATCATAGGCTTCCCCTATCGGTTCGTCCTCGGGGTTGATCACCTCGCCATCAGCAATGATCGGTGCCATCAAGCCATTCTCGTCTAAGGGTGCCTCAAAAGACCTAAGAGGTCTACCTATATTCCCCTGATCATCCCCAATACACCAGGCGATATATTCTTAGTTAAGGTCGGCGAACTCTCCGACGTCCACGGTAACCATGGATCGATACCTTATGTAGGCTTCTCCATTTCCCGAGGGAAAATCACTTACAAACCTCTCTATCTGAGTCGAGATCCCAAAAAGTGGTGGCGGCTGCGGCATCTCAGGGACGGGGGTCAGAAAGGTTTGGTTTAAACACCAATGAGAATACATCTCAGTGAATATAACCCCTAAACCTAGGCTAGGCTAACGTACAATCTCCTGACCAACAAACAATACAATCAATACAATGACCCCGGGCCCTCGGGCCCAGACCGATAATTATACAAACCCTGCAGGTTAGACAATTTGATATAACATAATCACGGCACTCACGTGACATATCTCAACATACGTGCACCATGCACATGTCCATGCTTAATCGTGTTAATGTCTCAATTCACCCGCCAAATCTTATGCACAAAAATGCTATACACATGCCATAATATTAATTCAAATCACACGGCACATTAACTTGGCATTCATTTTCCTTTTCAATATTCGACCCGAAGGCCCGACCGAAGGCCACGATCCGAAGACCACGACCCGAAGGCCCGACCAAAAGGCCAATTCTACACTTCACGGCCCGCATATAGCGTTCTTGGCCCAGTGTCTCTAGCTCGCGTCGAAACGCTCTAGGCGCAACACCGATCTCCTTACGGACAATGCCGTCTTCCGAACAAACCGGGCACGACCCGAAGGCCACGATCCGAAGACCTTAATTGTGATCACATGGCACACAGCTAATTTTTTATCTGAACCCAGCGTAATCGCATTGGGCAATTATGGTGATCACATGCTCATGTCAGACACGCATTCTCGCACAACATTAATCAACGTCTCATTCTCAACATACGAATGCATGACCAAGCAATGTCGTGCAGCACATCATGAGCACCAATTATGTACAAGCACTCAATCAATTCTAGATTATCATACAGTGCTCAATCAACCAATTAATACCGTGTGGCCCAAAAATTACATTTTATAACCATCAATAAATTCAATTATATTCGCACGTGACACGATCAACACGGTACTATTGAGATTGGCCCCAAACAATATCAATCAACACCAAGCCAGTCATTTTGGGCAATCTCAACCATGCAATTAGCCATTTTCGCGGTCTAATTAACCCCCAGTACTACCTCCAATCCTTATTCACTGGAAATTCTAAAATTTGTCACAAAATTGCAATCAAGTCTTAAAACTTACAAAAAGTGCAATTAAGTCCCAAAACTTATAAAATTAGTGCAATTAAATCCTTTTATTAACTTTTTTTTTGGTAAGGTAAAAATATATATTACTTTTCCAATACACCATATACAACCTAGGCCTGAACCAAAACCTGACCACATAAGGACATAGGAATGTCCAAACTTGGTCAAGAAAGGAAAGGCAGGAACTATACAATGAGCCTAAAAAGGCTAACTAAAGACAAAAGAATAGAAGGACCGGATTAGGAAGACAACCGGTTTACATCAAAGATGGAAGAAGGAAGACCCCACTTCATTTGAAATGATCGGTTCCTGGGAGTGTCTTGTACCCTGCCCATAGAGATAGCTTTATCTTTGACAGCTTTTATAAGGTGCTTTCGCATTCCAGAAATATATATGCATTTGTTCATGAAGATAGCGTTGTTTCTTTCAGACCAGATAATATGGGTTAGAGCACCAAAGGAAAATCGAGATAGACAGTGTGCAAAGGAAGGGCCGCTGCAGACTTGTGTTGCCCATAGAATGTGTTCATGCCAAGGCCGATTTCGCCATGGGAGACTACAGTTAGTAGCCCAGAAGGAAGCCAGCCTGCTAGTAGTAGGACACTCAAAGAAAAGATGATTGGTTGAGTCTGGTCTAGAGCCGCAGAAGGCACAAAGTGCTGTGTCGATCCTGTGGTATCGAAGGAGGAGAGTCTGTGAAGGTAGACGGTTTAGAGATACTATCCACAAGAGGAAAGCATGTCGGGGGGCAATGTGGCGGTCCCATATAAATGTGTGCCAAGGGGGAGAGCGCCCTTTCCTTCTGATGTAGTTCCATGCAGCCGCCACCGAGAAGGAAGTGGAAGGTTGTGGGGTCCAAGTCAAAGAATCAGGAGAGTTATCCTCGAAGTTGGGTGAAGGATCCGTCCAACTGAGGATTGTATCGAGGGTGGTTGAGGCTTGCCAGCTGCAATCATAAAACTTCCGCACTGTCGTATCCCTAGGATCCGCGACTGGTATATGGCAGCATTACTGAAGATGAGGTACAGAGGACCTTTATTATGCCACCAATCAAACCAGAAAGAAACCGAATGTCCGTTGCCAATTTTCCATCGGAAGAGAGAAAGGGCTGAGGCACGCAAATCCAGGATCTTTTTCCAGGTCCATGAACAAAAAGTTGGTTTGGGAGCAACCCAAAAATTAGTTTTTAAGAAAGTAGTATGGATCCATTTGCACCACATGGATCCCTTGTCAGTAAAGAGAATCCATATGTGCTTGAGAGTCATCGCTCTATTATAGTCTACAATTCGCCTGATCCTAAGGCCACCTTCTTCTTTAGGTAGACAAACCGTATTCCACTCTACTTTGGCTCCTCTTGTGCCTAGATCAGGTCCTTTCCATAAGAATTGTCACAAAATGGTCTCAATGCTATTTAGGATTGATTTCGGCAAGGAGAAGATGGAGGCCCAATACACCTGAATAGAGTATAGGACAGATTTGATTAGTTGCAATCTCCCAGCGAAAGACAGGAAGCGTTGGGACCAAGATCGTGCCCGAGCCGTTATAGCATCAACTAATGACTTGCAGTCCTCCTTACGCATTCTAGATGAGATGATGGGTACACCTAAGTAGCGGAAGGGGAGGGTGCCTTGTTGGAAGTCAAGACATTGAAGTAACTGTCTATGTAGCTCCGGTGTCCCTCCAGAGAGGAATATGTTGCTTTTCCGGCTATTGGGTGTAAGTCCAGACCAGCTAGTAAAAAGCTGCAGGGATTCCTTGATTAGCTCAATGGACCTAAAGTGAGCTTCAGAAAAGATTAGCACATCGTCCGCAAAGAAGAGATGCGATGAGCGGGTTTTCTTGCACCGCCAAAACCAGTGGAAATCCGGGGAATCTGTTTTAGTCTTGAGGATGCCAGAGAGGACTTCCATAACTAGTATGAAGAGATATGGCGATATGGGGTCGCCTTGTCGTATTCCGCGGCTACTAGAAAAGAAACCATGGAGCGCACCGTTGATTGAGACCGAGAATTTGCTTGTAGAAACACAAGCCATAATCAACCTGATGAAGGTGGTCGAAAAATTGAAAGCCATGAGTGTCATTTCAATGAACTTCCAGTCCACCGTGTCAAAAGCCTTCTGAAAATTGACTTTTATGGCACATTTGGGGAGGTAAGCCTCGTGGGGGAAGTCCACAAACAACTCTTGTGCAATCATAATATTGTCACTGATCCTACGTCCACGGACAAAAGCCGTTTGGGAGGGGCTAATTAGGGAGGGAAGAACATGAGCAATACGTCTCGCCAAGATTTTGGAGATGCATTTATTGAGAGTATTGCAACATGCGATTGGACGAAAGTCTGTCATTGCCGACGCATTGGGGATCTTCGGTACTAGGGTAAGGATGGTATTATTAATCTGTTTAAGTAAACGGCCAGACTCGAAGAAATCTCTTATCGCCATGAGAACAGAGGGCCCGATGATCTCCCAAGAAGCTTTGAAGAAATCCACATTATAGCCATCTGGCCCAGGAGCTTTGCCTCTAGCCAGCGAGAAGAGGGTAGACTTGATTTCATCATCAGACACCGGTTGCTCCAGAAAAAGCCTTTGGTTATCATCTAGAGCTCGGCGAATGTGTTCAGCTATCTCACGAGGTGATGGCTGGACTGAGGTAGAGTTGCCATTAAGTAGTGTTTGGAAGTGGCAAACAATGTGGTTGTGGACCTCATTTGGTTCGGATAGTAGAACTCCATCCTCTGTGGAAACAGAGAGAATGCGATTCTGCAAGCGCCGTTTGTTGACGTAATGATGAAAGAATTTAGTATTCTGGTCTCCTTCCTTAAGCCATCTTATCCGAGATTTTTGCCTGAAAAAGGATTCTTCCTGAAGTCTCAAAGTGGAGAAGGCTTTTAGGAGCACCACTTCATTGTCAAGCAACCTTTGATCAGAGGGGTGATGTTCCAAAGCTTCTTGAACAGCATAAAGTTCAGCTTTGGCTTGTTCAGTTCTAGTAGAAATCTCTGAGAAGGAATTCCTGTTTAGCTGTTTCAATTTCTCCTTTAGCAATTTAAGTTTGCCACAAATCTGAAACATTGTGGTGCCACGACCGGAGAGTCCCAGGCTTGGGCTACTAGGTCCAAAAAATTTGGGTGAGTAGTCCAGAAGTTGAAGAACTTGAAAGGTTTGTTAGAACTTACTGGCGGGAGGATTTTGACCACCATGGAGGAGTGGTCAGAGATACCTGGGACAAGGAAGGATGCTTCCGAGTAAGAGAAGTGCTGGTTCCAAAGGTTATTAGTGAAGACTCGATCAATTTTGCGGAGTTTCCGATTGTAGCCTGAAGAGTTAGACCAAGTGAACCTGCAGCCCACATATCGAAGGTCTTCCAGTCCCGCCTGGGTGAGGCAATCTCCAAATTCATTAAAAATTGGAATCCAACTTGGTTGACAATCTCCTTTTATTAACTTCATCTAACTTGGTTGACAAAAAATGCTGATGTGACTTTTTTTTCTTTTCTCTCTTTTACGTGGTGATGACATGGCTAAAACAATGTTATTTTAGCCCAAATCTATACAATTTTTATTTAAATTAAATTTTAAATAAATAAATAAATAAGGAGAAAGAGAACTAGGCGGCGAGGGCTTTGTAGCCCTAGCCGTCGCTGCCCCACCATCGATTATATTAAAAATTAGATTTGGATCAAAATAACAAAATAACATCGTTTAGCTTTGTATACCGTGTTTTAGGCATGTCATTGTCACATGGGAGAGAGAAAATATTAAAAAAAGTTACGTCAATATTGTCCATTAGCCAAAAAGGACGGAATTAACGAAAAGATTCGATTGCACCGTTCTGGTAAATTTTAGTTTTTTATTGCACTTTTTGTGAGTTTTAAGATTTAATTGTACTTTCGTGATAAATTTTAGGACTTTCAGTACATATATCCCATCCCAATTATCTGACAAGTCCATTCGGATAAGCTTCACTCCCCATTTTCCTTTCCGAACGTGGAAGAAGTTGGAGAGATTCGTTATGTTTGCCCGTTCGAGGTGTTGAAATCGTGTGCGTGTTTCGGGTGATCAAGGCATGCATCTTTGTCAGCATCGTCGGCAGATCATCAGTGTAAATAATAATCGACCCGGAGACTTATCCACATGTACGATCAACTCGGGGCTGAACTTTTTATTTTTCTTTTCTTTCTTTCTTTTCACGAAGTTAAAGGCTTTGTTAGCACAATTTGACCCACATAAACCATTTCGCTCCCAAAATAAAACTATAGAGAAATCTAAAATTGGCGGGCTTTATTAATCACGACTGCACTAACACCGGAGCAAAAGTGTTTATGCTTGCCCTAAAAAAAATTGCAATGGACCGGCCCATGGATGAACATGATTTATCTGCATGCTTAGGCGTGGTTTCTGTTCAACTTTGTTAGATCAGTTTATTTCTATGATCGTATCAAGCTGTTCATTTTTTTTTTCGATTTAAGTCGATATAGATGTTCGGCTCAAAACCAGGGAAGAAAAAGACTCATTAGTTATGTTTAACATCTAGATATTGTGTAAAAACACAGTGACATTACCTAAAGAATTTTGGAAAAGATGATATCTCCATGTTGAGATCTAACAACTTGTTAATGGAATTGCTAGCCTCCTGCAGCTCTGCATCCACCTCTTCAGCAAATATTTGAGTCTAATTGATCACTTAGGGATGCATCAAGTAGCGTGACACCTACTGGAATGTGTTGTCGGACACTATATAAAGAAATGCGAATGCATGATTTGAGCATTGAGGAAAGTTATGGAAATTGGATTTATTACATGTTGCATCAATAATGTCTTTGGCCGAAGGGATACTAGAGAGATTAGTTTTTTTTCCCTAGCGCGATAAGATGATACATTCTATATTGGTGCTTTAATATTTGAGACGGCAAAATGAGCGAGCTCGACATGTAACTTGATACCCTTGATCGTGTGGTTTAATTAGCGACGTTGTATTCACTGTCACTAGAGGAGGAACATCATAGATTTTGCTATTTATGGAGCCGGTGACGACAGATTTCTAGCCTGAACTCAGAGTTGAGACTTCACGAGCAACACCGATCGTCAAAGCCTGCTAAAGATATTCACAGCCAATAGCATTTGCACATCTGCTCACAAAGCTGAATTGTCACGCCCCACAACCTGATACAAAGCACGAGCATCCCACGGTAAGATCTAATTTATTGCGACGTCCCAGGAAGCGTCGCCGACCTAAAGCTCAACGCAACGAGTATGACACTAGCGAAAGCTACGTATATATAAATGTATATATATACACCCGTACAAAAATTTTGAGATGACCACGTATAGCAAGGCAGGGAAAATACGATTATTTAAAAACATACTCGTATCACTATTATGAGAGGGTATATACAATATCTATTTATAGGGGCGTATAATCCAAACCCAAAAGGGCGAGACATGGCCATGAAGATCAAAAAGGGGTAAGTGGCCAGTGTTTACTAGGCTAAGGCGGGCTTCAGTCAAAAAGGTACGGCCCACCCTATCATAACCGAGTCATCTTAGGGGACCTAGTCCGGGTCAGACTCAGAAGATTCAGACGAGGAAGAACTATCAGTAAGCTCCTCATCGGAATCTAATGAGTCCAACTCGGACTCAGCCTCCTCGGGCTCGTCTTCTATATCCATCGCTTCGGGATCGGGGTCCTCCTCCAGGTGCTGCTCCATCTCCTCATCGCTCACGTCCATGTCCATCGATCCTCCTTCGTCCGACTCGTACACTACTGGTAGCCCTTCTGAGCTCGCACTCTTCTCAACAGACGGGCTGGGGTCTACCAATTGCCCGTCAGGGCACCGAGGGTCTACTCCATTCAACCCATTAAATGAAACATCAAAAGTCCTAAGAGGTCTGATCTCTTCCCCATTATGTGTCTTATAACACCAAGCTACATACTCATGGATTGCAGACTCCAACTCCCCGACATCTACCCAGACTAACGTATAATATTTGAAATACGAATTCCCCTCTCCTACCGGGTGTACAGAAAAAGTTTTCTCGATAAAATGGGGAATCCCAAAATGCACCAGCGGCTCTGCCATCATCACTAACAGAGGTCTGAAATATCGGTTTCCAACAACTGTGAGATAAATCTCAGCAAGTAAATAATCCCTAAATCTAAACTAGGCTAACATGCACTTTCTAACAGGTAAATTAAACACACCAAGCAGTATACTATCAACTCACGATAAATTCATAGGCTCAAGGCCCAAATCATTCGTAACATAGCCCTGCAGGTTAGGCATTTACCAACAATACTCAAGTGCGATTTATCAAATATGCACAGTTATTTCGACCCGAAGGCCACAAATATACTGACCCGAAGGCCACGACCCGTAGGCCACTTTGAGAGATAAATCAACCCAAATGCCCGACTTGAAGGCCATAAGTTAAATCGACCCGAAGGCCCGACCCAAAGGCCACAAGTTAAATCGACCCGAAGGCCCGACCCGAAGGCCACAAGTTAAATCGACCCGAAGGCCCAACCCAAAGGCCAACATTTGAACGAAGCTCAGGCATGCACATCATTACCCTTCTAGCTCAATAAACTCCACATTCATTCCAAGGTAGCTCAATGTGCTAAAGGCCCGCCTTGGGCAAATAAATCTCGATAATAGTTCTCGCTACTTCAGGGTCACTCGATAGGATTTACACATGCCCTAATCAACCCCCAAAAATGCCTAAATTCTTGTCATTAATTCATTAGTCTTAGAATGTTCAATTTGGGCACAAATTAGGCATTTTCGATTCTGTGTGAACAGTACCAGGGCAGCACATACTTAGGCCACTAAACCACCAATATATCACTTCATTAGGCTCTAATAAAGACCCCTAATCAGTCCACACACAAACACACCTACATAATCCATGTTTAGGCTTAATTAACCCTTAATTTATCCCTAAAAATGCACAAAAAGCTAGTTTAAAGTTTAGGGGTTAATACTCGCCTATTAACGACTCGGGACGACGGGAACGGGCGGTCGATCACAGACGCGCGGTAAGGATCGACGGCGGCGTTCCGGGTGCAAGCCGGCGGTCACAGCAACGACGGAAACGACGATTTGCTGCTATTTCTTCACTGTTTTAAGCTGGAAACGGGGCTGTTGGTGGCTGTGGTGGTACCAGGTGGTGGCGTGTGGCAGCTGGTGGCTAGCAGCTCCGGCAATGGGTACTGTTCCGGCGTGAACAGTACCAGACCCAGCAGAAATGTGCCCACGGTAGAGAGAAAACAATGAGGAAGAAGAGGAAGAGGGGAAATCGGGAGAAAAATGAGGGGGAGAGGAGAGAGAGAGGGTCAAATGCTGGTCCAAGGTCTGGTAAGTGGGTTCCAAGTGTCAAAATCTTAGCCAAAATGACCATTTTGCCTCTCATCCAAGGGCTAGAAATGATTCTTATCCAATAATGCATGGGCAAATTGGTCTTTAGCCATTAACCAAGGGTTAACCAAACCTGGATTAACCCTAACCAGCCTTAGTTAACTTCCCCCAAAGGCCAAAATTCGGAATTACCAAAAACGGGCCCAAGGGTATTTTGGTAATTTTCCGGTCCCAGGTCAAAATTTCAATTTTTGTCCCTGCCGGTCCTATATATGCATGGCCAACATAATATGGCGTCGGAATCGTGAAAATAGCTTCTTAAGCTCTCGAAAATCGATTGCAAAGTCTTGAGAATAAAATAATATTATTTTTCACTTCCGAGCTAAAATTTCAATTTTTGACCGTAATGACTCCAAATGTGCGTAGCCACTCCAAAATGACACCGGCCTCGAAAAATGATGTCATTTGGCCTCGAAAATGGTCATCGGGGTTTTTAGGGCCAAAATCGTAAATTTTTCCAACTTTTGCTGGAATTCCAGTTTTCAGCCGTACTGACCCCAAACGTATGTGGCCACACTAAAATGACGTCGGATCCTCAAAATAGTCGCTAATGCCCTCGAATTTTCAACGTCGAAGTTCGGGTCCAATTTCACGATCAAATTCGCTCATTTTGAAGTTTTAGGGTCTCTCACTAACGGGCGGCTGTTTAGGAGTTATGCGTATCGACTTAGGATTGTCCGAGTCGTGCTGGTCTTGAATCTCAGGGAAGCGCAAGAAATTATCACTAGTGCCAAGGGTCGCGATTGTTCGGATTGAATTCGGGATTCGTTCATTAGCGTACTCTCAGTTGTGCGGAATCACCTGCGATCTGAGCGTACGTCACTGATTATATCAAATCCATTATTTTCCTACAATCGGCCCATATTGGCCCCAATTTCCTCGACGTTTCTCGAAATCGATACTCAACTGGTGATCAGGTCCCTAGTCCACATACCGTTCCTCATTTAGCCTTTCCCATTTGGTTAGCATCTCGTGATTGATCAAGTCCAGGCGAGACTTACTAAAATCAAACGAGAATTAACATACACTTTATTGATTCCGGTAACGGGTCAAAATTCGGGATGTTACGTGAATATACACAGAAGTTGCCCCAAGACAAAAGATAACGTGGCACATACACGTAAGAAATTGATTTTCACCACATGCATGAACCCTGTTATTTTATCAGAAGACGAACGTTTAGCTTCTTCAGAGCTGTCTAGCTCCCGTTGGCAAAGGCGTCGCGCACGAAAGCTAACAAAGAACCCACACAATGAGTGAATCTGATTGATGGATCGGGTGATGGCAACCTGAAGTTTGATGAAGCAAGTGAAAATCACTCGCAAGATAAATGCGATCTCGCGCTGAATTGACCAATTTTTTCGTTTCTTTTCACGGTGCTTCCCAAATTTTGCGAGAAAACTACACGGAAAAAGGTTATGAAACTCGATCCTATTGTCCGTCTTTAACATCTATGCGCGGGCAATTAGGAATTAAGCTTAATAATGCTGTCTAATGACTTAACGGATCAAGATCACAGCAGCAAACTAAGAGAGAGAGAGAGAGAGAGAGAGAGAGAGAGAGAGAATTTGATTGTTATTTATACAAACAAAGTTAGATAATTTAATTGTCATTTATTATATTTCTGAAATGCGCAATCAAATGATTCTACAAATTGTTCTAAATGTAATAACACTTGCATATGAATGCAAAGGAGAATATCATGATTAAACTCAAAGAAAAATATGTGTCAAATATTTCATGCAGGCATAATTGAATAATTTTGTTAGAAATATATTGTTTAATTCTGAATTGTTCATATCATAATCTCGTTAATCTGATTATGAGTATATTTCTAACAAACTCTATGAGAACACAAAACCGATTTATGCAAAAAGTAATCAACTAAATGAGGGTTATGGGTAGGGCATTGAGAATGGCATAAAAGATTAATTCATTGGGTGATAATATGTTATATTATCAATGAGCTTTAAGTATTCAACATCATTTGTTGTTTTACTTGATGTATAAATTTCAATGAAATTAACATTACTCAAATAGAATAAAAAGAAAAAAGAAAAACTTTGCACACCCCTATCAAATCTCTCTCTCTCTCTCTCTCTCTCTCTCTCTCTCTCTCTCTCTCTCTCTCTCTCTCTCTCTCTCTCTCTCCATGAACAGGAGCATGATGAAGGAAGTGGCAAAGCATGGCCTCATTCTTGGCCAAAGAATACCATGACCTGTCGCCGACACCACTGATAGACCCAGTGGAGCTAGGCAAGCGCTCATCGCCAAGGTCGTCACCACCCTCCTCTTCCTCTACATCACAATGCTGACTGTGATTGGGTACAATAGCCAGACCGACCCCAAAAAGGTTGGCATCGACTCGATGCATGGATCTCCCAGGCCTTCGGCGGCATGATCTTCATCCTCGTCTACTGCACCGTCGGAATCTTAAGTGATCCATTAGTCTATTTTTCTTAATCAAGTGATATATTTCAACCTTTCAAATCAGCCAATCATTTTCTTTTAAATTTCTACTTTGATTTGATTGACGAATGACTTAGGTGGTCACATCAACCCGGCAGTGATATTCGGGCTGCTCTTAGCTCGGAAGGTATCACTGGTGCGAGCCATAATGTGCATGTTGGCTGAGTGCTTGGGGGCCATATGTGGTTTCGCCAGTCAAGCTCTTCCAGAAGTTATGCTACAAACAATACGGCAGCGAAGCCAATGTGCTTGCTGCCATGTACAAGACTCGCGTTGGGCTGGGCACAGAGATCATCGGCACATTCGTGATAGTCTACACCATCTTTTCTCAGCTACTTCCATGACATCATAACTAATGTTTTAGTATGTATGTCCCTTTATATGAGTATGTTTTAGGCAATTGCTATCTTGAGAATCACTAAGAAGAGTTGACACAATGTAAGATTTAGAGAGGAATTTGTAAATTGCTGTAACATTTAATCACTATAGTAAATTATGTTTCACTAAATCCTCCACACCGCTAATTCAATAGACACATAAAATACGTTCTCGTCAGAGTACTAAGTACCGTAGGTAAAGAGTTGAGAAAGGTATCTCTAATTGAGAAGAATTGCAGAATATGTTATACTATCAGCTTTAATTAGTACTCAATATATGTTAATAGGTTAAGTTTTTACTATCTATAGCTGACGGAAAAGTTTGGGATGACATTTTATTTGCTCAATTATTTATTAATTAATACAATTTTACAAAGGATATGCTCATTTCAGACGAATGATAGAGAAAAGTTTTGAAGTTGAAAATCATACAGCAGACATTTGCAATTTTTTTCCCTCTATATAGTTTCTTGCTGGTATGGTAAATGAAAAAAGTCGAAATCTTTTGTAATACCAACAAGATAAACCATCTTTTTTCTTCTTTTTATTATGTCACTCACGCATGAACACCCATGTCATTGGGTGTGTGTGGACGATGTCCATAGCATTCGCGAGAATACATCAGGTAGTCCCGCTCCACCACGTTACCATGGTCCTGCTCTGTTCACCGAGTGACACGTGGAGCCGTCAGCGGTGGGTCCCACAGGGACGGATAATATTTCAAAAATCTTGGGTTTCCCCCCTCTCGTCAAGAACGAAGAAGACGCTTGGTCTCTCTCGCCTTCGCTCCCAATCCACTGCATTCTCCGGCCCGTCGCCGACGCCGCCTCCGCCGTGGCCTATCCTAGTATCCATTCTAAAATGCGTTGTGAAGTAAAATGTAGGGTTTTGAGTGAAAAAGGAAAAAAGTAATACAAGCATAATCAGCGAAAAAAAGGTCTTACCTGACAATCTATTAGTTTTCCCTCTAATTAGTAGCACCTTTTTCCCCCCAAGAAACCTCGAAACTGTAAAAAAAAAGGTTAATATCACGAAAAACCCTAAACTGATACACCTATAATAATTTTATCCCAAACTATTGTTTTGACCACAAAAAACCCAAAACCGGTACACCTATGACAAATTTACTCCGAACTATTTTTTTGACCACAAAAAACCTCAAATTGGTACATTTGCGATAATTTTACCCCGAACTATTTCTTTGACAACAAAAAACCCCACACTGGTACACCTATGATAATTTTACCCCCGAACTAATTTTTTTACCACTAAAAATCCCAAACTAGTACGTTTGTGACAAATTTACCCTCTGTTAGTGTCCGTTAAATTATATTAATATCACAAAAAATCACAAAATTGGTAAACTTATGACAAACAGAGGCGTAAAATCCAAAACTAGTATATATGTCAATTACCACGTGTCATTAAACTTAGCAGCCCGAAGATCATCCCCTTGATGCTTATCGGCAGCAATCGCTTTCGCCCAACCTTGTCAAGAAAGAAGATGGGGACAAGGATGGGCATTGCTTTTAAAACGTGGATTAAGAGGGACGATATTAGTTTTGTGTTGGAGGAGGTAATGTTCGCCATCTAGAAAATGCGAGGGCTATAGAGGACGAGAGTGACGATGCCGTAACCCTATTGGAGTAAGTGGATCCCAATGGCGCAACCGAGCATGTGGCGAACGATTTGGATCGAGTGGAGGAGGAGATCCTGCCACACACCCTCCCCAGTACTTTGCATATTGACCTGGACATTGTTATTATTCTCCATAAGCATGTCAATAGCCTTTGTGATGTTGGCGAGCTGGATGTCGGCCTCCTCCTTAGAGTTGGAGTTGTTGATGAGGATGTGCTGTGCGTCGATCTGATGACCACCCAGCATGATGAGCCACGGGGGAGATTCCAACATGACGTAGATCCCAACGATAAGCAGGAATGGCAAAATTGCTCCTGTGATAAGCATGGCAAGTCTCCCAAAGTTCGGGTGGCACTTTGAGGTCAAATAGTTGAAGTCATAGCCAAGAACGGTGCCAAAGTTGATGGACAACTAAATAACTGAAAGAACGTATAAAAGCAATCGCACCTTTTTAAGTTTAATTTTTTCCGTAACAAATAAATAGATGGAAAAGATGAATGAGCGAGTACCTGAGGAAAGGAGGTGAGGAAACCTTGGGAAGACGCAGGGGAGACCTCAGCGATGTAGATGGTGGCGATCATGGGAGCGAAGTTGGCACCGACTTGGGTGACGGCACGACCTAACCAAAGTAAGGCGTTGTTGGGAAGGAAGCTCACGAGGAAGCTCCCGAGTAAGAGGAAAACCCCTGCCAACATGATAATCACCCGGTACTCAACATGCCTATCGGGATTCCTTTTGTTTTTGTTTATATGCACTAGTGCCGCACTCACCACTCATCACCTTAGGAGGGCTCCCTTGAGGAGGGTCCGCTTGAGGACTGGAGTTCTCGATCGCTTGAGTACTGAAGTCCTCAATTGCCTAAGGATTGGAGTCCTCGATCGACTGAGGATTGGAGTTCCCGATCGGCTCTAGTTGGCCTATTTGATTGGCACTAGTGTCGCTGGAGTGTTTCGTGGTACCTACAAAGTAAGTATTGGCAACTTATTAAAGTCATTCAGTGGCATATGTAATATAAAAAATCATAAGGTTTGTGAAAATCTATGTATCATTGCATAGTTGAGTTTAGTTATATAATCAACACTACCTGTCTAGAGTTATATTCCTCAAGGCCACAACCATTCGATTCATGAATCTACATGAACATCTATCAGAAGTACAAGCTTATTTTCCTAAAATGACTTTGGGGGGGAGGGGTAGTGTTGATTATATAACTAAACTCAACTATGCAAGGATACATAGATTTTCAAAAACCCTATGTTTTCTCATATTATATATACCACTGAATGACTTTGATAAGTTGCCAACACTTACTTTGTAGGTACCATGAAACACATCCAGCGACACTAGTGCCAAGCAAATAGACCAACTAGAGCCGATTGGAAACTCCAATCCTCAAGCGATCAAGGACTCCAATCTTTAGGCGATCGAGCACTCCAGTACTCAGGCAAAGGAGGACTACAATCCTCAAGCGAGCCCTCTTTTGAGGGGCCCTCCTCAGGGGAGCCCTCCTGATGCGATGAGTGGTGAGTGAGGCACTAGTGCACATAGACAAGGATAAGAGAAATCCCGATAGGCATGTTGACTAACAGGTGATGATCCTGCATGCGCTCTCTCTCTCTCTCTTTGGGTCGGTAATGGCAGGGCGGATCTCTGACCTGATTGGCCGCCGCTATACCATCATTTTGGTAGGGGGTTTTCCTCTTAGTCAAAACTTCCTTGTGAGCTTCCTTCGCAACAACGCCTTACTTATGTTGGGCTGCGCTGACCCCTTAGTCGGTGTCAGCTTCACTCCCATGATTGCCACCATCTACATCACTAAGGTTTCCCTTGCGTCCTCTCGAGGCTTCCTCACCTCCTTTCCTCAGGTACTCACTCATTCATGTTTTCCATCTATTTATTTGTTATTGAAAAAATCAGACTTAAAAAGGTGCAATTGCTTTTTTGTATGTTGTTTCGGTTATTTAGTTGTCCATCAACTTCGGCACCGTCCTTGGCTATGCCTTCAACTATGTGACCTCCAAGTTCCACCCGAAGTTTGGGAGACTTGCCATACTTATCACGGGAGCAATTTCGTCATTCTTGCTCATAATTGGAATCTACGTCATGTTAGAATCTCCCCAGTGGCTCGTCATGCAAGGTGGTCATCAGATCGAGGCACGACACATTCTCATTAGGATCTCCAACTCCGAGGAGAAAGCCGACATCCGGCTCGCCAGCATCACAGAAGCTATTGGCATGCCTATGGAGAACAATAACAATGTCCTAGTCAACATGCAGAGTACTGGGGAGGGTGTGTGGTAGGATCTCCTCCTCCACCCGATCTCAATCGTTCGCCACATGCTCGGTTGTGCCATTGGGAACCACTTACTCCAACAAGGCTGTGGCATTGACACTCTCGTCCTCTACTGCTCTCGCATTTTTAAGATGGTGAATATTACCTCCTCCAACACAAAACTAACCTTGACCCTCTTAATCCACGTTTTAAAAACAGTGCCCATCCTTATCCCCACCTTTTGCCTCTACAAGGTTGGGCAGAAGCGATTGCTACTGATAAGCATCAAGGGGATGATTTTCGAGTTGGTCCTCCTTGGAATTTCCCTCATTGTCCTCGACAACGGCAACATAAAGCCTGGGTGGGTTATAGGCATGTGTGTCGTCTCGTTAGTGATCTGCGTGGGCTCCTACTCCATTGGAATGGGACCAATCACATCGGTGTATAATTCAGAGATCTTCCCATTGAGATGCGTGTGCAGGGGAACACAATCAGTGTCGACCTAAATCAAATTATGAATGGAGCGATGGCAATAAGCGTCTTGAATATATACGATGTTATCACCCCAGGGTCGCCTTCTTGTTCATGGATATCACGCTCTTGGCACACATCTTTGTCTGCCGGATAATGTCGGAGACCCAATGGCAGACACTTGAGGAGATGAAGCAGGAGTTTGATTTTATGATCAAATCTTTGAATTTTTCTGAAATTTCCACTTCTAAAGTGAAATTGAACTTGAAAGGAATCTTTTTATGCGAAAAGCCCCAATTTGACCCGGGGTTAACTTTTGGTCAATGGGTTGACAAAAAAGTCAACTCGAAAGTCAACCATTTGACTTTTCGAGTTTTATATGAAATGAATAGAAAATTGTTTACAGAAGCTAGGACAATAAACATAATTAAAAAATGACATTTTTTGTTCAAGAAACGGGTTCGGTCGCAATCGGAAATCATAATCTCGAATTTTCTGCTTTTAATGACGCATCGGCTAAAAATTAGGCATCAACAGCTGCCCCTCTTTGAGTGGGAGTTCGAAAAGGTTCCGCTGAAAGACCAATTGGCACCTGCAAATTTTTAGTCGACTCCACTTGGGAAATGAAAGAAAATAAAGACAAAGACATTTAATCAGAGTATTACTTGAAGCACTTACCATTGACCATTTGGATTGTCAGCTCATTCATGTGTTTTTCTCTTCTCTCTCTCATAGGGTGGAATGAATGAAGAAAAGAAAAAAAAAGGGTTTTTGTAGGAAATATATGGTTTAAGGATAACCAAAAACCTAAATAACAAGGTTTAAGAATGACCGAAAATCAAAGGACAAGGTTTAAGGATGACCTAGAACCTAAGGACAAGGTTTAAGGATGATCTATAACTTAAGGATAAGGTTTAAGGATGACCTAGAACCTAAAGTAAGGTTTAAGGATGACCAGGAACCAAAGACAAGGTTTAAGGATGACCGAGAACCAAAGGATAAGGTTTAAGGATGACCTAGAACTTAAAGTAAGGTTTAAGGATGACTAGAAACCTAAAATGGGGGATATAGTTTAGACTGATCAAAAACCGAAAATGGAGGGATATGGTACCCTTTTCAATTGCCTTCCTAATGAACTCTCTATCCTAATAGGAGGTATGGCATTCAAATTTCGAATCAGCATCGGAAAGAACTTTTCTATTATCTTCTTCGTTCCCTCCAGTCAGAACAATGCCTTTCAAGTCTTTCTCGTGGGCCTTCTTCACAAACTCATAATCTCGACAAGCATTCTTACTCTTACATTCCAAATCGGAATATGTGTTACTCCAAGATTCGTCAACATCTAGCTCGTATTCATCTTCGTTTGGCTTAGAGCATGAGACTTCATCTGTGAACTTGCAAGAGAAATTTTTAGACAACAAATTGATGACAGCTGTTTCGATGTACCCTTAGGGTTTCTTTTCTTGAAATGGCTGAATTATGCCTAAAGTAGCCATCTTGGCTAGGCAAGATATTTTCTCCTCTCGAGAGATGTCTCCTCCTTTTGGTTGACATCCAGCTATGGTCAATAGCTCCTCTAGATTTGCCACATCAACCAAGAAAGGTTTCTCATTCTCGTCTCCGAATATCACATTAACAGTTTCGGTATGATTGGGGAGTGGATTTTGTTGACCATTTGGTGTGGCATCTTTAAATGACAAGATCTTCTTATCCAGCAAGTTCTGAATCTTGACCTTGAGAGTATAACAGTTGTCCACATCATGGCCCTTCTCACCCATGTGGTACACGCAAGATTTTGCTAAATCAAACCCAGCAAATTTTGATGGGTTGTCTCTCGGGATTTCTTTTGCTACGAGTCTTTATTCAATCAACATTGGCAGCAACTGAGACATAGGTCTTGGCAACAGAGTGAATTGTCTTTATGGAACTTTCCCTTTTCAATCAAAATTTCAGGAAGAGCCCCTTGCTTCCATAGTGCACCTTTGAACTGGTGTGTTTAATGGCTTTTGAGTATTAGGATTTTGAATATAAGCAACCTCTACCATTGGCTCCTTATCCTTCTTTGGGATAAATCTATGAGTCGTCATCTCGGATAATCGACCCTCTCGCATGATTCCTTCTATACGTTCTCCCAGTTCAACCATTGAGGGAAAATTGATGCAAGTGTTATTAAACATCTTCTCGAATTATTCTCGAGGCAGAGTTCGAAGAAACAGTTGCATGATCTCTTTCTCGGACGGCCGAGGTTTAACTTGGGACGCTGTAGTTCTCCACCTTTGGGCATACGCTCTAAAAGTTTCATTTCTCCTTTTATCAACTCGGACCAGCTCTTCACGAGTTGGAGCAATTTCAGTATTAAACTTGTATTGTTGGAGGAATTCATCTGCGAGATCTTCCCAGGTGCAAATTTTCTCCAAATCTAACTCGATGAACCATGTTAAGGCGGAATCAGCCAAGCTATCTTGAAAATTGTTGATCAACAGCGGAGTATTATCGGAGTAACGAGCCATCTTATTCAAATAATATTTCAAGTGGGTCTTAGGGCACCCAATTCCATCGTACTTCTTTGAAAATTCGGGCTCATTGTAAAAATCAGGGACTTTCACTTTTATAAAATGCGACAGCTTATCAAAGCCTTGGAGTTGCTAACCTTGCAACATGCACAGGCGCTCTTCTAATTTTGCGAGACGTCTCGCACTCTCTTCATCTAGGTGAACAGCAGGGGACTCATTAGGTGGAGCTTCCAAATCAACAACAGTGGAAGTAGCATTAGCAAGGGAACATGTCGGAGATTTTGAAGCGTACGATATTGACGGATCACCCTAAAAGGGTAATACGACGTAGACCCCGTGAAACCCAAAAGTGCGATTGGGTTGTTGAATCAGTTATTAAGGCGCACCTAGGGATTTCTAAGCCAACGAACATGCCATTGGATTTGATTTGGAACAAGGTTCTTGAAAAAATTAAACCAAGTTGAGAATGACCAATTGTAACATCCCGAAATTCGACTCAATCTCCGGAATGAATAGAACGAGTCTTATTCAATATTTCATTTTCGTAAGTCTCGCCCGGAGCTGATCACTCTTGGGATACTAACCAAATGGGAATGGCTAACTAGGAATAGGTACGTGGACTAGGGACCCGACCGCGAAGTAAGCCTGATTTCGAGAAAAGACGAGGAAGTATTCTGGGCTAGTATGGACCGATCTTCGGAAGGTAACAGACTCGGTTTGGCCGAGGCCAACGATGTATGGTCGAATAGCAGGTGATTCTGCAAGACCGAGAATACACGTGGCCAACCAGTCCCTAACTTAAACCTAACGATCGTGTCTCCGGAACTAACGATAATTCCTCTCGTTCTCTCGACAATCGAGATCGTCGCGATTCGGACAACCCGAGGTCGATACGCGTAACTCCTAAACAGCCGCCCGTTAGTGAGAGATTTGAAAATTGGAAATTTGGCAATTTTGATCGTGAAATTTAATCCGGACTTCAAGACCGATTTTTCGTGGGTTACGGGATGTTTTTTATAAGGACGACGTCAAATTATGTTGGCCACTTATGTATAGGACTTATACGGTCGAAAAATGGCGATTCGGCCCGGTATCGGAGGAAAATGACTGATTTACCCTTGGGCCCTCTAGTATTCCGAATTTTGGGGTTTTTAGGGGTTTTGTTTATTGGTTTTTGTGGAGATGTGACAGCCCTAGGGTGTGACACTTGTCACCCAAGCCCTTCCCCATGCTTGCCATCATTGTTGTCCAACCTTGCACCCTACCTCTTGGTCTTCCCTATGCAAGCCATCATCACATTTCTTTCTCTCTCTCCCACTCACTTCTTTCTCTCTTTCTCTTCTCTCTCTCTCCCCTCTTCATTTCCTCTCAACTCAACCAGCCACCACTCCTCTCCCCTCTCTCTCCCGTGAGCTTCCCCTTGCCGACCTCACGTCATCGTTCGCCGCCCGCCGAAGCCACCGCCCGCCGGTGCCGCCGCCGTGAGCCGCCATCCCCCTCGTCTCATCACCGCTCACGGCCACCTCACACCATCACCGACCACTTGAGCTGCCATTCGCTGTCCACCCTCGCCGTTGCTTCGCCGGAGTAGCCGTTGCCGTGCCGAGGCTCTTGTCTGCTTCCTTGCTAGGTTGTCTTGCTTAGGCTCTCTTGTAAGTGACTTCCTAATCCTTAGTTAGGCTAGTGGGTTACTAAT
This sequence comes from Syzygium aqueum, assembly GCA_031216185.1. Taxonomy (NCBI): domain Eukaryota; kingdom Viridiplantae; phylum Streptophyta; class Magnoliopsida; order Myrtales; family Myrtaceae; genus Syzygium; species Syzygium aqueum. The sequence goes on from CM062237.1 coordinate 1,146,147, forward strand.
GGCATGTCTAGGGATGGATTAGGGGCTATGCATGGTTGGTTTTGTGGTTGTATAAGCTTGATTTGCTTAATGGTGCAAGATTTATGATTCTCGGATTTCTGGTTGTTACTGTACCTCAGTGCTTTGTTATTTTTTTGGTGATCATTGTGGGCTGAATCTGAAGAAGTGTTCTTCATGACATTTGTTTCTAACATCCTTAAGTATAACATACTTTAATTTCAGAATTTTTAGAATTTGTTTGGGGTCATTCGGAAGTCGGTTTTCAGACCGTCACAAAACTGCCCGATTTACTGTTCACCCGACCTTTCTGTCTTTCCGAATTTTTATAAAATTTTCCAGACCTTATTTCAACAAACTTCCTTCACACAAATTGTTAAAGACACTTGTGTCTATGACATATAAAAATTTCAGAGCTTTGCAAAGTGATTTGGGTACTGAATGAGTTGTAGTTTTGATGATCTGAGGGGCTGTTTGAGCGAACCGGGTTCTGTCCGGCTTTGAGTGTCAAAACGAGGTGCTTACGGTTAGAACTAGGTTTCTAGTTTTTCACAGAAAATGTTTATCAAGATGTTTTGTACAACATATCCAAATTTCATAATTTTTGGAATTGATTTGCTATTTATTTCAAATAGATTTCTGTCACTGTGCAACTGCCCAGTTTGGACCCGATTTTGTATATTCTCGGTTTTTCTCTCTCAGATTGATTAGTGGTTGTCCATTGCGGATTTAATTGGGCCTTGTACGGCTAATATGTGGGTGTGAACCTCTAAACCCTAATTAGGACGATTATGCATTTTAACGGGATTAGGGTGTGATTAATAGTCGATTAGTGACGATTAAGACTTGTGTAGATTAATACGTCATTAGTGAGTGTCGGGAAATTATTGGTGAGTGACAAAATGGAATTTAGAGGTGGATTAGAGGCCGAAATGAGGAAGAATAGCTGCTGTTCACATCGAGATTTGATGGCCCATTTAACGATAGTTCGAGGATTGGATTGATTAGAGTGCCGGGATTGCCGGGATGGTTGAATTGTGTGTCGACTTGTTCAATCGTGATGAGTTGGGTCTACCATGCCGTGTGCTCGTGTGACCGACCATTGTGGAGTGCGATTGATGATTTGTTAATGTACATCATAATGCCCGAATACGTCATAAGTGCCAAATACGCATGTGATGCCCCATGGTGTTGGTTGGGCTAGTCAAGTATGTGACGTGGAATATTGAGCATGAATTCGTGGCATTGAATCGTGTTGTACATTGTGGAACATTATGCTCGTGGTACATGGCACCAACATTCGTGTGCGAATTGCATGGCTACGCATTATGCTTGCCGAGTATGAAGCTTGTGGAAATTGTGCGAGAATGCGTGTATGCCATGGATTGTGATCACCTAATTATACCCTGATGCGTTTACGCGGGGTTCAAATAAAACGGGTTGTGTGAATGTGTGATCACTCTTCGCCCTGATGCGTTTACGCGGGGTGTGCCGTCCTCATGCACTTTGGAGCAGGACGATGCCCAGTACGTCCGGATGACGACCATCCTGATGCGTTTACGCGAGCTCTGGTTCGTAAGGAGAGTGGTGTTGCGCCTGATGCGTAAGGACGCGGGCTAGAGACACTGGGCCTGGGGCGTCTTTACGCTGGCCACGGAGTGTTGTGATTGGTCTTCGGACCGGATCTTCGAATCGGGCCTTCGGGTCGGGCCTTCGGGTCGAATTAATGGATAAATGATTACGTGTGATGCATAGTGCCTGATTATACGATGGAATCTGCTGGGTATGGTATGGGACGTATCTAAGTGGATTCTATTCTATAATCGGAACACGCGCGAATTATTACGTGTGATGCATAGTGCCTAATTATGTAATGGAATCTGCTGGGTATGGTATGGGACGTGCCTAAGCGGATTCTATTTTATAATCGGGACACGAATGTAATCTTATGCCGGAATGCCAAATGAGTTAAATCGCGTGCATGACATGATAGTGGCATTTGCATGCATATGAATGCATGGGTCAGTGCGTGAATTTGTACGACTCGGTGATCCACATTTTGAACTGACACTAAAGGTTTTGAGCATGTGTGTGACGTACGTGTGATCGAGGATGCCGCGTCTGTGACGTGATATTATTATGTGCCTAACCTGCAGGGTTAACATATGTTTGATTTGGGCCCGATGGCCTAAGTCGTGTGGTTGTTCTATTATGTGTTTGGGTATGACTTGTCTGGGTACGCATTGGCCTAGGTAGGGCTTAGGGTGTTGCTTATTGAGACTCGTTCTCATGGTTATTATATAACCATTTCAGACCCCCGACTCCGACCATGAATGGTCCGTCACAGCGTTCTAGGATCCCGAGGAAGAGCCGATGGAGCAAGATCTCGAAGAGGAGCCCATGGAGTTGGTGGACCCTTTTTGTATAGCTAGGCTAACCTACCCGACCACTTGCCCCTTTTGATGATGGTTGTTTTAACCCTCGTGGCCTTTGTATGTAAGATTGGATTTTGTAAGTACGTGTCGTTGAATGAAGTATGTGGTTCAATTGTTCAAGTGTTCTACTACCCTTGGTCATATATTGTTTTTGTACGGGTGTTTTAATTAATGCTTCCGCATGTGCCTTATGATTTGTTATGGGAGATAGGTCGGCGACAAGTCCTGGGATGTCGCATTTTCAATACGGCCATCGAAGGGGTGTCGCGAGCCCGGTGGGGTCTGGGGCGTGACACCAATAAGAAAAGATTTCTTCCTTTTCTCGGAAGAGCGAGATAGGATGACAATCTTTGGACACATCTATGATTTTCAAGCTCAAACTGAAGTCTTTAAGGTGAGAGACCAACCAAATTTGGAGTAAACCTATTGGGGCCCTAAAGATACCATTTCTGTTTTTTTTTTAACTTATTGAGTGATACGAAGGTCTCACCTAGGATCATATTGGAGAATCTTTTGAACATACACACTTGATTGACAATGTGAACTACCAAAAGATCCATGGTCTTTTTGGTGAATGGAAAGACCACAAAACCAAAAAATGCTAAGAGAAAGACTCGAGGAATTTGATTACCCGCTTCTTTTGGCAAGCTAAAACAATGTCGTCCTAAGAATGTGAAGGAGAGCGCATTGGAATTTCCTCTACGGACACCTTTGATTTGGAGAATTTCAACTCCTAAGAATTGGCTCAAAAGAGGAGTAGAATTTATGTCTATCGGAGGACTAACTAGACCAAAAGACCCGACTCTTCCAATGGTAATATCGTACTCCTTAATTATAGTGGTCAATTCATTTCGACCAAACACAAAAGTGGATGTCTTTGAGTTCTAAAAATGGGACAATGCTTTGGTCATAGCAACACAAGGCTCGATGTATAAAAGTGAGAGAAGATATCCGATCCTCTTTTCCACGTAGTCCTTGTGCTTTGACTCGAGACTTTCCCACATGGTCACGAGAGCTCTAGATACGGGAATGATTCGAATCTCCGACATATCCATTTTGACTAACCCTAATTTTGGGGTATCGAGATTAATCACCATGCATTATAGAAAGAAATATAATGTGGAATTGAAATGGCGTAATTGAAATTGTAAAACGATGCAATCAACCTTACCGCGAAGAAAAAAAATGGCAAACACATCGACACATTGCATGAGGACATGTGAGTTTTGACATCTAAGGGTAAGATTCTAAATGTTTAAGGTCTCCACCTTAATTAGATAAGAAGAGTTTACCCATCGCTACTAACGTCGGTTGGTGCACTTCTCACTAATCAAGATGAGCGGTATTGAAGAATGGATTACCACATGCATTCACATGCGGATTCCACTCTTAATACCTCATAAAGGTGCCCTAAAAGCGATCCGGGGTTTTAGACCACGGGACATGGGTGCATTGTGTCGTGCTAAAGCAAGTAAACATGCATTTAAATCTAAAGCAAACAACACTTCAACATAATCTCATACATTCAACATTCATCTGAACGCCACCTACAAAACAAAGGGTTTGCATTCACTCCACCATTTATGTCTCCCACCTACAAAACCATTTAACACGTGATTAGTGGACTAACCCCATTTTCCACGCAACTTCGACATGCAGTTGATGCTACAAAATGTAGACAAGTGAGATAACAACCAACAAGTTTATTACGGCTTTAATCCACTTAGGTTTGTAACCTAGTCCCAGTGGAGTTGCCAAGCCTGTCGCGACCTACCTCAGGTGGGCCGAACTCGGTGAAGCAGATTTAGATGTAAGTGTTCATGAAATAGTCCATACAGTACATCATAAAGATGGCTCATCCGTACAGTCCATTATTCATGAACGTGAATCTTCCCTAATTCATACCTCGCGTGACAACGGATTAATTTTATCTTTTTTAGGAGTCGCCACTAGTCTAGGTCGGAGGTCGGCTAGAATACCTAATCAATACGTGGGAATTCATATTGGTTTCTACGAAAATCAGAGATCAAAGATTCGGGGACTAGCTTACGTTAATATTTCTATTAATGCCCGTTCGGTACCGCTAAACTTAACATGGTTGTTATCTAAGTTGTCATTCATTTGTTCTTTACCATTTCATGTCAAAGTTTTAGTCCACTAAGTTATCATGCATATTGTTTTTTCGTATTTTCATTTAAGATTCTAAACTAATCCTATCTTAGTCTAGAAAAGAAAGAAACAATCAATTATATTGAAAGGCATTGCGTAAAATAAACACTCAAAGTATTGAAAAGACGAGCTAATTCTAAGTGTGAGAAAGTAAAACTCGCAACTCGTCGAGTATTTATTACAACACAAATTGAAAGCCCGAGACATGATCGGGGATGAATGAATTGAATACAAATTGAAACAGGATCGGACATTGGTCTATCGCCACCATCAAGTGAATACAAATTCAGACCAGATTGGACATCGGTCTATCATCTTGGTCTTTAACAATTTTGGACTATCCCCTCCATGGACCGCCTCTCGGGTGTTGGCGTTTACATTCACAACATACATTCACGACAAACAATATACAAAGAAATAACCAAAGAAAAGCCACAGTGCAAACAATTCATTAGTCAAGCACGGGCCTCGGGATCGGCCTTTGTTTTTCATGCATTTCGATTCACCACCCACCTAATCATTTAATATTATTTGATTAATGGTTAACAATAATAGGCTACCATTTGCGTTCACAAAACGGCAACTCATATCAATTAACCCTCAAAGTCAGGTTCTAAATGATCATAATGGGCTACCTGCTGAACATGCACCGGGCCTAACATCCGTCTAGCAAACACATGCATAGCAATGAGTAAAACATGCATTCAAGCCCATGGGCTTTATTTCTCAATCAATAAAGCAATGAGAAATGGGCTTCATAAGAAGACCACTTATTCAATTATTATCTAATTTGGATCACTTCTGTTCAGATATGATTAACTAACCTAATGATGCCCAAATGAAGTGATTCAGGTGTCATTAGAAAGCTTATATCATGAGGATCAAAAGTCAACACGACCATTTTTGCTAAATTCTCACTGATTTTCATAAAACAGACTATTTCACTCTCGGTGACAGACTGGACCAGATTTTGTTAAGGATTTAAAAATAATGACAGGAAAAAATAACAAACCTTATCAAAACCATGTGAAAATTTTTAGATAGTTAGCACTCTCTGTGTGTGACAATTTTCATGTTTTGAGTTTTTGTTAAAAACTCCTCGAAATTTTTATAAAATTCATTTTTGACAAAGGACTCATCTGCAAATGGAATTTTAACCCAAGAAGACCTTATATGAAATTTTTAGCAAATTGACCCTCTAAAAATTGCTATTAGGCCCTCACAATTTCCAGTCAACATAATGAGACCCCAAGGAACAACTTTGTAGTTTTGAGTTTTCGCAAAGCAAGACTCTAACTTTATCAAATTCAGAGAAACATCTTTTGGATTCCAAAGAAATGAAAATCAGATTTGAACACAGATACTGATTAGATAATAAACATTCATTTTAAAAATCCAAATGAATTCATATTTTGACGAAATTAGTATCATTGGAAAGATCTCGATCTCAGTGTGAACTTTTTTGAAGAAATATTTTTCATATTTTGAACATATGAATTTATAAAAATCGAACAACACATGAAGGTCAGTCTAAAACTAGTCTGTCACCAAATCTATGCATGTATGGTGTTGCAGATCGTACAATCATAACATGCTTAGAATTTTATGAAAAGTTTATGATAAATAGATTAAGATGTGTTCTACGACTTTCATGAACAAAGTTTCTTCAAAAAACGATCGTAGAAAATCAGAAAAATCATAGAACAGCACAACATCAATCAGAAAATCATCAAAACATACTTGAACTTCACATTCCAAATTCTGATCTTAACTTCCGAAAGAGTTTTGACCTAGCAAACTAAGTCTGATTGAGGCATACAATATATCAAATCGAAGCTTGAGATGTGTTTTACGACTCTCTAGTTTATCACTTCACAAAATTTTCACATTAACAAGATGAAATCAGCATCTCAAACATGCAGGTTTCTCTATACACGAATTTACAGAACAACATTCAAGTGTACTTACCTTGTTTAATTATGCTTCGATGCGCAATCGAGCGATCCGGTCTCCGTATTCAGATCAAGAGCATCACGGAGAGGTCTCGGAAAGCTCAACAAACCTATGGGAATCAAGTACACAAGCCATAGTGAGAATCGATTCGATTTCGCACTAATGAACTAATAACAAAAAATCAAGTAGAAATAAGCGATCCGGTGGCTTTTCCGGTGAAAGCTGGCCACCACAGCTTCATGATAGGGCTAAGGATGATGATTGCAAGCCTTAGACTGCCAAGGAAGGATGTCGGAATGCCGTAATCGTCAGAATCATCGGCTGGACAGATCACCGGTTCGGCCGCCAGTGATGCAACTAAGAGAGAGAGATGGAGATGATCGGAGATGCTCCGCTATCAACAAATCTGGCCAGCCTTGTGACTGGCTTTAGGATGTTCGGGGGACTACCGGAGTGGTGACGGTGCGTCGGAAATCGGTCGGCAAGTGGCTGGCATGAGCAAAGAAAACTCACGGCTAAGAGAGGGAGAGGGAGAGAGAGATAACGTGAGATGGAGAGAGAAGGAGAAGGAAGAGAGAGAAATAGAATCTGAAAATGTGAGAGCCCCTTCATTTTGGGGGAAAGAAACCTATATATACCCCTCAACTTTGAATCCTAGCCCTTATATTGATCCAATGACCTAGAATGCATTCTTAATGATTAAGAATATTCCTTAAGGGTTAAGGATTGGTGACATAGCATTATGGATGGACATAATCAATTCTAAATGAATGGCCATGATTTATTTGCTTACCCTCTAATTAATTTGCTTAATCTTTAACGAAAGACATTTTGGTAATTTCACTTAGGGGCATTTTCGTAATTTTCGTTGAAGGGCATTTTTGTCATTTTTAGGCTCAAAGGAATGTGGCCGGCCTTGGCTGATCGGAATAGACCGCCGATCACCGGATTTTTGATTGGAAAATAGCCGGTTCAATCAAACCAGTTTAATTTTGGTCAAACCGAGTTGAACCGATTGGACCGGTTTGACCCGAGTTTGGTTGGATTAAACCGGTTCAATCCTTGGTTCAATTTGTTCCAATTTTGTACCATTTAATTTCTATCATGATTAATTGACCCAATTAATATTGAATTCAATTAAATTGGATTGAACCGATTTAAAATTCATGCACAAATTGATCTAATTTTAACTTGTTTAGCTCAATTGTTCTTGAATTTGAGTTAATTGCATGGCCAAACTAGACTAACGAATTTAATTGAAGTCCAATTAGCCAAATTGAACATCAATTCATCAAATTGGATATTAGTCTAGAGTGGATCAAGTTGAATTGCACTAATTGGACTAACTACTCTTAGACTTCTCAATCGTTGGATCACTAAATTGATCAAATTGGCTCAAATTCATGTGAATCTTCCAAATTTGATTTCGAATTTGGATTTTATAGAAGAAATTAGGCTCATTCGTATCTCAATTGAGCAAATCATGAAGAATTGATCAAAATCATTGATTAGGGGCTAAATTGGGGATTTTTGCATTTGGCTTGGAATCACAAAATTGGTTCCAAAATTGAATATAATGTGACCTTTAGATCAAATGTCGTGAAGAAAACTAATCTAAAAAATGACTAGAAATGAAATAATTTCATTTTTGGCCGATTTGAACCAAATTCCGCAAATTGGAAAAAGTTGATTCTAAATCGATTTTTGTAAAATTTCAAATGCCAAAGTCAAATTGAATGTAAAATAAAATGATTTTTGGATTTTTGTATTTTTCAATTTTTTTGTCAAAGGTTTGACCAAAAGTCGAACCCTAGTTGACTTTTCACTAGAAGTTTGATTTTATGATCAAATCTTTGAATTTTTTTGAAGTTTTCACTTCTAAAGTGAAATTGAAATTGAAAAGAATCTTTTTACGTGAAAAGCCCCCGTTTGACCGGGGTTGACTTTCTAAAGTCAACCGTTTGACTTTTCGGATTTTTGTATGAAATGAATAGAAAATTATTTACATAAGATAAGCCAACAAACAGAATTAAAAAAATGACACTTTTTGTTCAAGAAACGGGTTCCGTCGCGATCAGAAACCATAATCTCGAATTTTCTGCTTTTAATGACGCGTCGACTAGAAATTAGGTGTCAACAGGTCTAGATTCTATTATTGACAAAAATCATAGATCTATCGCCAAAGGTAATTTTTATTGCATAGGAAATGAGAAAAAGCAAAAAAAAAAAAAGGAATGAAAAATAATGATTACTTAATTTCGTGATCCGAGAAGTTAATTTCAGACAAAGTCATTGCACATTATTATATTATGAAAATAAAATTGTAGTTAAAGGGAGGAAAATAGGGCACATAATTTTTTAATTTATATTTTTCAATTTTTTTATATGGCTATGATTTATGTGGAACATTGAGATGTTAAAAAAAGATTTTCTTGTTATTTTTTTTGGCAGCAATAGGAATGGTGAATAAGGCACTAGTGCACATAGATAAGGACAAAATGAATCCCGATAGGCAGGTTGAGTACCAAGCGGTGATTCTGCATGCACTCTCTCTCTTCGAGTTGATAATGGCAGGGCGGATGTCTGACCGGATTGGCCGCCGCTACACCATCATGTTGGCAGAGGTTTTCCACTTACTCGGGAGCTTCCTCATGAGCTTCCTTCCCAACAACGCCTTACTTTTGTCGGGCCACGTCGTCACCCAAGTCGGTGTCAGTTTCGCTCCCATAATCGCCACCATCTACATCGCCGAGATCTCCCCTATGTCCTCCCGAGATTTCCTTACCTCCTTTCCTCAAGTACTCACTCATTCATCTTTTCCATTTATTTATTTGTTACTGAATAAATTAAACTTAAAAAGGTGTGATTGCTTTTTGATACGTTGTTTCGGTTATTTAGTTGTCCATCAACTTCGGCACCGTCCTTGGCTATGCCGTCCACTATTTGACCTCCAAGTTCCACCCGAACTTTGGGAGACTTGCCGTGCTTATCACGGGAGCAATTTCACCATTCCTGCTCATCATTAGGATCTACATCATGTTAGAATCTCCCCGGAGGCTTGTCATGCAAGGTGGTCATCAGATCGAGGCACGACATATCCTCATCAGGATCTCCAACTCTGAGGAGAAGGCCGACATCTGGCTCGCCAGTATCACAGAGGCTATCGTCATGCCTGTGGAGAACAACAACACTGTCCAAGTCAACATGCAGAGTACTGGGGAGGGTGTGTAACGGGATCTCCTCCTCCACCCGATCCCAATTGTTCACCATATGCTCGGTTGCACCATTGGGATCCACTTACTCCAATAGGGCTGTGGCATTGACACTCTCGTCCTCTACAGCTCTTGCATTTTTTAGATGGTGAACATTACCTCCTTTAACACAAAACTAACCTTGACCCTCTTAATCCACGTTTTAAAAGCAGTGCCCATCCTTATCTCCACCTTTTGCCTTGACAAGGTTGGGCGGAAGCAATTGCTACTGATAAGCATCAACGAGATGATCTTCGGGCTAGTCCTCCTTGGAATTTCCCTCATTGTCCTCGACAACGACAACACAAAGCCTGGGTGGGCTGTGGGCATGTGTATCGTCTCGTTGGTGATTTGTGTTGGCTCCTATTCTATCAGAATAGGACCGATCCTATCGGTGTATAGTTCAGAGATCCCGTTGAGATTGCATGCGCTGGGGAATGCAATCAGTGTCGGCCTTAATCAAATTATGAGTGGAGCGATGGCAATAATTGTCTTATATATATGAGGGGATCACCTTTGGTGGGGTCGCCTTTTTGTTCATGGCGATCACGCTCTTGGCACACATCTTCGTCCGCCGGATAATGTCGGGGACCCAAGGGCAGACACTTGAGGAGATGCAGCAGGTTTTGGGTACTTTGAACTTGTGGAGATTCCGGGTGGAGGACGCGACAGCGCAAGGAGAGGCTTGACCTTAATGCATCTACATTTAATACTGTGTCTAGGAATATCACATCTCATTTAGGTGGAAGTTGATTTTGTCGAGCTTTTAGATTTGTTTTTACACACGTATCCAGCATTAGCATTTGGTATTAAAACTTCAAGTTTGTTTTTATGGTCTTCATTTAATCAAGTCTTCTCTATGGATGTTTGTATGTGTTCACTGCTGATCCGATCAAGGGTGAAATATCTACTTACCCAATGGTTCACTTTGGGATAGCTTTTGTCGTCTAGTTGGGCACCACAATATCCAGGAATCACATGAAAACGTTACGAAAGTAATGGCAGAAGGAATAGCTTTTATCATTTATTTAGGCACCACTCTCTCCATGAATCCTGCTAGACGTTGTGAAGCAGAAAGAATTTTGCGGCAATAAGTGCTCTTTAACTAGCAATGAGCACATAATCTTTATTAGCATCTCCACTTACTATTAGGTATCTCTTTCTCTCGTTGCTAATGCCAATGTTAGCCACCCTCCTTTTTTGTCACCGCTGTGGATTTCTTGCATATTATCATTGTGGAATTTAACCGAGATCCCCAAATACCGATTCATCTTCTCGGCTGTTACTTGTATATTTGTCTTGTGGAATTCATGAACAGGCGATATGGTTTTTTCTATCAAGTTTTCTGCCTCTGGCTAGTGCAAGGATAACTATGTTTGATGCCATTGAAATGAACTTGTCGCCCTTGCAGGAGATTTTATTTTCAATTTATTGGGAAGTTCTGAAGCTGCATGTTCCCATCACACGCTGAATTGGCTTCTTAAAGCATGTTATGCTATAGAGACTTCATACACGTATTCATAGCTGTTGCTGCTGCCCTCACCCATAAATGAAGTGTGTTTTTTGTCGGAAACTTTGTCTACGTCATTCAATCCTATAGGGAGTGTCCATCTGCTAGTACTTTTACCCTGCTTCTCAAATTTTTTGCTGGGACAGGTGGTAGTAGTCTCTCTCTACTATTCCAAGATGAACTGCTGGGTGTCGACTCACAGCATATGTTGCAACTCGATGATGCAACTCTGAAGCAATATGTCATTTTTTTCCAGCATACTTCACTACATCACGACTCTTGAGGCACGTAAACCTTGAGCTGTGTAGATGATGAGTCGTTTGCTAATTAATCCACTGTCTTTCATCGATTCTGTCACCTTGTTGTATCTTGAGTCCCTTACACCTTACCTCAAAGTTGGAATGTGTCTGTGGCTATAGTCCTATGATGCTCCTAGTCTAGTCTTTGGCTACATTTATAAACATTCCGTTCATTGTGTAAGATGGAATGCTCCCACTCTCGTGCAGTTTTCTTCTCAACAGTTTCCTTAAACGAGATTGGTGTAGTCTCTGGAACATAATGTCCGGTAGGTCGTTGGATCTCTTAAAGGTTGGGTTGTTTTCCTTTTGTGCTGTATAACAAATTTATGATCTTGAGGTACAACTTTTTCATGAAGGTCAATGTCCTCACTAGTCTTCAACAATTGTGGTCAGTGCTTACTTCTTGACTTGCGCATTCATGTCAAACACTGGCCCCAAACTACATTCTCCTGAAGTAAGTTGATATTTTTGCGCCAACCGAGCCTTAAATCGTGTCTATCATTAGAAGTGCTTCAGAAATGTTTGGCCTCTTCATTTATTGAGCAAGTACTTGTCTAGTGGGAATGCCAAGCAACTCTTATTTGGATCATCCAACATCGTTGTGTATTTTTCCTGTCCATCATTAATAATTATTCAATGCATATCAATATAGATAGAAAAGCAACAAAAGACCCAGCAATACTGCAGGAGAAAAAACTTACAGGATCACAAGAACTGGCATCCATCTGCAACCTAATTGCAACATTCAGGGTCCTTTATAAAATAGCTCCCAATTTCAGTCAATGACCAAATAGGAGCTGTTTTGGGTAACTGCGAGCATTATTGTTTCTTATGATGATAAAAGTAAAATATGGAGCTGTTTTTGGTAATCCCCATGTCATCAAGACAAACTATGAATCATAAGAAAGGTTGTGCAGGCTAGAAAAAAATTTGTAAGATGAACTTACAAGGGGAGGAGTCCCTTGTGAAATTTTCTGGACAGCAGCAGACCGCCGTGCATTCCACATGTACGGTCCACCCACAGCCTAAAGAGGAATTGCACTTATGCTTCCCATACTAGACCAAAAAGAGCTATATAGAACCATAAGTTCCGAAAAAACTTCAAAAGAGATGGCTCCACATCTATCAAGGGATTGAAGTTAGTACATATCTCAGAAATAGCAGGAAGTAGAGGACCCAAAAGATCTGCTCCACTCCTACAATAGCACAAGAATCACCAACAAGTCCCCAGCAATTGGAATACATCAGAACAAAGGTCTCATTCTATCAGCCATCCTTACCGTTGCTTTCACAATAAAAAAGAAAGCCTTTTCTGGAGCACCATACCAATGGTCTCACTTTGTTTCACCCTTTTTTTCAACCAGGTAAAGATAGAAACCACACATAAAATAGAAAAAGAGTTTCAGTTCTGACAATGGCTTCTCACTATTATCCCAAATCCGTGAAGTTGATCACAGTGGTGTCTAGCAATTTAACTCTTAAGAGATATGGTAATAACAAATTCCGATCATATTTACAAATGAGGAAAAGCAAGAACATAAGCATGTCTTACAGCGTGTTAGATACAACAGAGAAGCTATTCTATTCCCCATCCCCTCCTGATGGGTTAATTAATCCAACAGGTCATTGAAAAACATATCAAGAACAACTATTCCATCAGAATAGCTATGCCTATCCCTTGGTCCCATGGGAATTGCAAATAAGACAAAAATAAAGGTCTAAACATATCATTTGTAGTACAAACCTATACTTCCTTAAAATGCAACTGACAATTGCTTCTCTCCTTGATTTTAAGGTAAAGCACATCGGAACACTTTTTGGAGGAACTATGAAAAGTAACTAAAAAATATAATGTTGCCTCAACTATGTAGGGCACAAGGCCTAAACCATTTATAGTATGCTGCCGGCATATATATTTTAAGGAAAATCATACCTTCCCCTTTTGCTCTCCACTGCCAAGCCCGTATCCGAGCACAAAGATAGCAGACGATGACAGTAATCTGTATGCAATTTAGTACTTGTAAGATGGCTAGCAATCATGAGAAACCCAGCAGACGAGTCGACAACACCATGGAATAGGTCGAAATCCATTTAGCAAATCACATCCTAACGTTACAAACTAAACAAATTATCCTAGTACAACTTGCAAAGAATACTAAGCGAAACACTGCAGCCCTCAACACAATCCGTTGTGGCTTCCCAGGCCAATGACCCTAAACTCGAAAGCCAGCCCAAGTAGCTTCTTGTCATCAAAACCAGTCTTGCAAAATGACTTCTCAAAGCCGATACTCGCTATATGAGACATAGCATCAAGCAGCTGCAGCAAAAGGTGGAAGAAAAGTTTGAGAAAATAGGCTACAGAGGGAACCTTGCAGTTTATAAAGCAAATTTAAGGGTAACATTCCAATTACATAAGAGCAAAAAAAGAGCTCTAAAGGAGACGTCCGTACACGAATCTACAGTCAATCAGCAGCCCTCTTCTAAGTTTTCAATAAAAAGTGGCAGTATCATATCCACGACTTCAGACTTGCTAATAGCAACACTCAAATATACTACTGTGCGTACTAGGTTAAGTTGCACAACAGGAACTGCCTGCTTCTCCTTTCCACCTTGAAATTAGAAAATATTGCATACAAATGTAAGCAAATATAGTTCAAATTGAAAAAGGAAAATTTAAAAATACTGGTGGTTGTTGAATTCACCAAAAATAATTTGTACTCTCTAAATCACAAATAAATTGTGCTTAGGGTGAGCAGAGTCGAATCCACAGAGACTGGCAAATTGTTAATTCTTTGAAAACCAAGTAAACAACAAAAGCGAATTGATCAAGGATGCTCTCACCAAATTCTCTACATGGTCTGGCCTTGTTCCAAACACGCTCAAAAGTAACATCTTCCTCTCTAGAGGGCCACAGTACGCAAATCTTGCAATGCCTTGGGTTTCAACAGGGCACACTACCTTTCAGATATTTAGGGGTGCCGATCATATCCTCTAGGCTCAACAAAGAGGATTGTAAAATACTGGTTGATGCTATTACAGCCCGGGCCCGATCATGGTCACATTGATTCTTATCTTTTGCAGGGCGCCTTCAACTCATCAAATCAGTTCTCCACTCCATACAAGTGTATTGGGCTACCATCTTCTTCCTTCCCAAATCAGTGATTCAGTCTATTGAGAGAATATTGAGACAATTCTTGTGGAAGGGACCCGATCTTGGTACTGGTGGGGCCAAGATTGCTTGGGATACCATATGTCTCCCCAAGAATGAAGGTGGCTTGGGGATTCGACGCCTCCATGAATACAATACTGCAATGTCACTCAAGCATATTTGGCTCCTATTCACTGATAACGAGGCCATGTGGTGTAAGTGGATTCACTCAACCTTCTTACACAAAGCAAACTTCTGGACTGTATCAAAACCCACCTTTTGTTCTTGGACATGGAAGAAAATCCTGGATTTGCGTTCCACTGCAATTAATCTGTTCAAATGGTCTATTGGAAATGGACGATCGATATCTTTCTGGTTCGATTGGTGGCATGATAGAGGCCCCCTCTTCCGGATTTTCTCCAACCTTAATAGCTACCAATCAAGGATTCCTCGTGAGGTTTCAGTACGAGATTTCTTTGATGGCAATTGGCAGCCTTCGCCAGCGTTGGACACTTTCCTTAGTTGGGCCGATCATCCGCCTACTTTTATGGACGAGAAGCCCGATACTCTGACGTGGGCCCCCTCCCCAGCTGTCCCTTTCTCTGTTGGGCGCGCTTGGAACCACATCAGAACCACAGGACAGCCTGCCCGGTGGCACGTTTTTGTATGGGATTCACATATAGCACCGCGACATGCTTTTCTTCTTTGGGTCATTTCTCTCAACAGGTTGCCTACTCAGGCTTTCCTACTACATAACCATAGAATTGAAGATGCTGTATGTGCGTTTTGTGGTAAGGTGCCAGATTCCATTAACCATCTCTTCTTTGCATGCTCCACTACAAGAAGACTAGCATTTTTATGGGCGACCAAATGCAACCTTCCGTGGAGAAATAAGGCATGGCATGATCTCATTACATGGGCTATGCAAGTCTGCAGCTCTCCATCGTTCGCTCACAGACTTTCCAGATTCGCATTTGGGGCTTTATGCCACATCATATGGACTGAAAGAAACAATGCTATTTTCAGGAACAAAACTCCCTTCATTCCAGGAATGTGGAAGCACCTCCTTAAGGTTGTCAAAGATAAAGCGCTAGCCATGGGCACTATTCCAGACACACCTGACAATCGAAGAATGCAAACGAATTGGGGCATCTCCGCCACCATCTTTGATACTAGTCCAGCTATTGTTTAGGCTGTTTTGCTATATCCCCTGTATAGTTGTTTATTATCTTGTATAGTTCCTTCTAAGGCCGTTGACCCCATTTAGACGTTTGTCCTAGTTGGGTCTTTGTTGCCTTAATTTTGGTTGTATTTGGCTTCTTGAAAAGTTATAAAATTTTTACCTTACCAAAAAAAAAAAAACAAAAGCGAAACTAAAAAGGGGGGTTTATGCAGAAAAGACTTAAATAAAATAAGCAAACAGAAATTAAAGAAAATCATATTATGCAACATCTAGCAAAGGTAATCTCATTCAAGTTCAGAAGTTGATCATTGAGTCAAATGAATAATCTCAAATACTGCAATAGACTGGTTATGGTTGTTGAAACGCTTCTAACAACCTAATCTTTCCTTAATATTAGATTAATCGGACACGCGCTTGTGATTAATCCCTTATTAACAAATAACCCCAACACGCGCCAATGATTCAATTCGCTAATAGCATGAAAAACGAGAAAAACCCAACCCTAGCCAATAAATCACACGCATAATTTATTCAAGCTAGATCATATATTCTCATAATACAACTTGAAAATATGGTTTTAATCAAGTCATATTATTTTCCATTATTATTAAAACACCTAAATGATTACGGGTTTGGGTATTTCAATTGGCAAACTATCACCATGTCAATTGCACAACGAGCTCTTATTGTAACAACCAACAAAGCAATGGTAAACAATAAAGCAGAGAATATATAAATACTGCAGAAATTAAGAAGAAGGATTAAGTTTAGATCTCACAACTTGAATGAACTTGAACTTTGATAATCCTTTGCTAGACTAAAAAAGAGTTAGCCACACATGGCTACAAAATATGCAAAAGAGAAAATAATATGTTTCTGAATTTTCTGGAGTCCCGTTTGTCCTCCCCTCTTGAGTTCAACCTCTTAAATAAAAAAGAGAAAGTTTAGAAAAAGAAATTCTATCCAACATGGAAAGCGAAAACAAAATCCAAAAGCTTCTCCCTAATGTCTCTAATTAAGAGTTCTATTTAAGTACGAAAATCCTCCTCAATCAGATCTAGAAAATATGGAAATTAATGGCCAAATCACGTCCTCAAATTCTGCGCCAGCTTTACATCCGCATGATCTTAAGCCGTGAGTACGGATCTTTTGAAAATGGATCTTTTATGTGCAGAATCCTAACTAACAACTCAAAAATACATCAAAAGCGTCCAAAATCTTTGCAATTGCATCATTCACCATCACCTAATCACAATGCATAAAACCAAATAAATTCCACTCTATTTATTCGAATATTTGCCCAAAATACCACCAAATATAATCAAAATATAAATCGAATATACACATCATCAAATACCAAAAGAAGTACTACGCTGACGTGACTTTTGTTTTATTGTTTTCGCTCTCCTATGTTGTGCTAATGTTGCTAAAACATGAAGGACAAGGTCAAAATGACGCCGCTTTGGTCCAAATTTGATCTTTTAAATCTAAATATTATTTAAATTAGAGTAAAAAATAAGCCAAACTATAAAAAAAGACACAAAAAACAAAAGATGGCAAGGCCTTCATTGCTACTAGGGGTGATCCATTGCCATTCCGAAACCAATAACTACCTACTAAGGACTGGTTTCGAAACATGGAAACTGAAAACTGTCGATTGGTTTTATGGGTCCACCCGAAAATCATATCGCTGGTCTGGTTCGATTCCTGGGTGGCTGGAAGGAATAAAGCTAAAATGTTTCTAATGTGTGTTGTATGGACACCACATTGAGCATGCGATTAGATGCGGACCTTGCGGCCCCAGTTGCGGGTGGTCCAGATCTCGCCGAGGCTGGGGTTGTGCATCCTGTTGAGCTGGCGTTGGATGTAGGCGTTGTAGGCCTACAATATGACTTTAGAATAGCTAATGCTTATTAATCATTTTCAAGCCTTGTCGCGACCCTAAAAAAATTAATTTCAATTTTCGGGCTAATGGATTATTAAGATCGAACTTAACTCGGGCCCTCCCAAGCCCTACCAATTCGCAACTTAGGTTTAAGTTCTTAACATGCAAATATTTTCATGCTTGGAGTCGCCACTAATCAATTTACGGTAGACTGATTAGAAACCTAAATAAAATATAGGGAGATATGTTTTATTCCTACGAACTAGAGATTCTAAGCCCGGGGACTTGATTACGCTAGATCTAGTCTAAAGCCCTTTCGGTACCTTTTCTTTTCAAAAATATTTTGGCAGGCAGTTTGGATCCATTTTAACTTAGCCACTAACATGTGAGGTGTTCATGCGGGTGCGCAAACCACCAATTTAACACCCAATAATCAAAGCATTAAATAAATTGCAAGCTTAGGAGAACAACTTACCTCGAACCAACGCAAGCATCTGCATTGTTAGTTAGAAAATCACATCAAACACCCTAATATGATTTCTAGTTAACAAACAATCACTCAATTTCTTTGTTTTATTTTCACTTTATTTAAATGAAATCTAGCCTAGATGCAATGACGTGCAAAAATATGACATGCAAATTAATGCAACCTAGCATACAAACTATATGACACGCGACGACGTGACCTAATTCTAATGACGTGCAATGATATATTTTTGGTATTTTTCTTTATGAAATTCGAAATAAAAAACATGTCTAAATTATCATGCAAACTAATGACTTCTATTTTTGGTATTTTCTGTTTAAAATTCGAAATTCAAAAATACCTAAGTTAACATGCAATCTATGATGACTTGATCTACCCTAGAATGATTTCTTTTTGGGATTTTTTTATTAAAAATTCGGAATTATTAATTACTTAAATTAAAATGCAATATCCTAGCAAAACATGAAACAATTCACCATTTTTTTGGGTTTTTTATGAAAATTCGGAATAATAAAATAACGTGAATAATCCGTTAGGATTAAAACAATACCTAATTTAAATTAGGAAACATGCCACGTTAAGTCCTAATTTAAATTAAATACTTATTTCATCCTTCGGGATATATTCGAAAATCCTAAACATGCAAAACTTCTAATTTCAAACTCTAACTAATATTTTTTGAAATTTTCTGTTTTATTTAAAAAGGAAAACAATCAAAGCAAATAAGGATAGCAACCAATTCAAATCAACCACGCGATCCGCCAAATTCGTTTCAAACTCGGATTAGGCACAAAAATCAAATTATCGGTCATATCTATGGGATTATATATATTAACGGATAATCGATCATTCGAATTTGGAAAGCTAGTGAAATTTATCATCGTATCTAAGTGATTATAGATAGGATGATAATTTCTCGTATCGCCGCGTATCGGACCTTAGGGTTAAGGTCAAATAGTCGTCCAGATACGTTGCTAAATTAGGAAATTTTCCTAATTTGAATATTTGAAAATATTGCGGATATATAAAACATTATCCTAAGATATCTAAATATCCACACGATAATCACAAAATATTCAAACACACCAAATTAGGAATCTAAATATTTGAAAAGAACATTCAGAATATATCCACTTACCTAATTTGAAAATACTTCTAAATTTCGAATTGGATCGGGATCGGCTTGCGGATCGGGAATGGGACGACCGGCAACGGCGGGACGGCGATGACGACACTGACGATGCACAGCAACACTGGCAAGGCTGTTCGGGCTAATTTGATGCGTGCGTGGGCGAGTGACTCCAAATAGAAAATTTCAGGACTGCACGACTCCGGAAAAATGGGCGTAACTTCCTCAATACACGTCGGATTGACCCGATTCCAAAAGCCACAGATCAAGGACTCGTAGATCTACAACTTTTGTGTTTTGAGTTTCCGCAAATAAGCTCTGTGGAGTGAGCGATTCTGGGAGGAAGTGGACGAGGAGCAGCAAATCAGTAGCTTGGCGTTGGGATGAAGAAGCAGCGACGGCAGCAACAATTCTCGGTTTAAAGCGGTGAAAGCGGCGGAGATGTTCTCCGTCGAGACAGCGGCGTCGTGGGGATGTGGCAAGCGGTGGCGGCAACAAGCGATGCAACGGCGGACGCGCGTGAGCGACGGCGACGGTTCACCGGTCTTCTCCCTCTCTCTCACTTGGACTCTCTAAAAAAATCATATCTGAAATTGTGTGTTTCCTCCTCTAGGTTATGAGGTATAACGATATATTTATAATGCTAACCTAGGTCAATTAGTCGGGCTTTCTAGTCCTAATGGGCTTGGGTTTGGGCTTAGTTTTAATTAACATATAAATGGGCTGAATTAACTTAGGCTTTAATTAATTAAACTCAACGGACTAAATTAAGCCCAAATTAAAACAACCGAGCCCGTCTGACATGAGATTCCCGGCTTTTGGATTTCGAGCGAACCGAGTTTTGATCGATGAATTTTAAGCTCATTCGCCATCGCCAATCCGATGCCAAAAATGCAATTAAACTAAATGAACCTAAACTATATGTTATGCAATTTAAATATTTTTGTTTAGGGGTTAAAATTTAATCCCTAATTTTCTATGCAAATTAACACTAAATGATGCACCGAAATTTAGGTGTCAACAAGCCTGTGCTAAGTTGCGGCTCTTCCCACGTCACATATACAATTATTTAAAGTGATTTCTAGCATAAGCTATGATATATAGTTTTTATCTTGAGAGTGATGACTGAACTATGAATTGAATCTATATCTATGTGATAATAAACTATTAAAATCCCTGGAATTATTTCAATTAAACACTAAGTCATGCCTAAACCTAATTTATAATTTAAATCATGAAACTAACCTAAAGAAAACCACGTAGCTCCCTCAACTTTGTGAATACTAACTAAACAAAATTAATCTAAATCTAATACTAAGATCTAACAATCTAATCAAGACCTAATTTTTAACCATTTTCCAGTTTTTTCCTTCTACTTTTTTTCAAATTTAGATATTTCATTTATTCTTTTATTTTTTAATTAGTACACTCAAACCCAATCTGCAATGCAAGTCCAATTCTCTCTCCTATTCTTTTTGTGTGTGGTTATTTCTATTTATTATTTATTTATTATGATAAAAAGGGACACGGGGTGGGCCGAGTTCCTGGGCTCCGTCCACATGCAATAGAATGGTATGAAATAGTTGTCTTTCTAACAAATCGAATTGTGATCATCTGATATGAAAATAGAATGGTACACATAAGTAACACTATAAACAAAAGAAAATACATGTAAGTGATAGATGAATCGTTACTATATCGCTTCGTAAGGTGCATAGGCCATCGAATGCTTCCCAAAGATTTTCTTCTCCATCTTTGTAACCCGGACACAAACATTTTAGAGCAATTATTGCATGTACCAATTGTGCGTGGGGGCGTCCATTAAGTGGGATTCTCCTTCAAAGGCTAATTTTTGCTTAGTCCTTCTCGTGTAAGTACACCAACTTCCACCCCCCCTCTCCCCCCCCCCTCCCCCCCAAAACCATGTCATACAAACTATAAATCGCTAGGAGCGTGCATATGCTCCTAGCATAATTCATATGGGGCGGTTCCCATCTCAGAACTGTGAATTACCCGCTATAGGACCGATTCCAAAAATTAGAATTAAGAACTGCCAGTTGATTTCATGGACCCGTCCGAGAACCGGAACGCCAGTCAGGTTTAGTTCTTGGGCGAATCCATGGAACCGGTCTCAACAAGTTTTCCTAGACAAATAAAAAAAAATCTGTGGATCAATATCGGATCAATAGAACAAAAGGAAAAGAACATAACATTTCATACAATTCCTACACTATGATCGATTATATTAACCACATTATCCATAAATCAAGTGGGTGCCTATTAATTATTAAGAAAAATGACCAAGGTATCCCAACTACACAAGAGCTTCAACATGATAACAAATTTTCTTTTTTTTTATTTTATTTTTTTATCAGATTTTTTAATTAAAAATTTTAAAAATAAAATATATTATTATTATATTACCAGTCCAGTCCGGATGGGCGGGTGGGCAGTCTCATACCTGGAATCGAAAATCGGCCCAAACAGTACCAGTTCCAAAAATTTGGAACCAGGAATCGGACCGGTTCCCTTGGGAACCACCGGTTCCTGTCCAGTTCCGAGCGGTCCGGGCGAGTTCCGGTTCTTTTGCACACCCCTATAAATCATCTCAAACTCCTTCGTCTCCACTCATTCGTGGAGCTGAGACACTTAGGCCAATAATTAATATCTAATGCTCTATTAATTACACTCAAAGTAAGAAAGATAATTAGGTAGAACGTGATTTCATTCGGTTGCATCTTCATTGATTCTCTTATTTAAGACCTGTCCACATGGATTATATATCCCAAAGAAGAACACATTTGTTCAAGAAGTTGCGTAATAGACATCATTCACATTTATCTTTAATGCAGTTTGCACGTGACTTTGCCCGTACTTGAAATCCACCGATCAGAAGACTGATTGAAGAAACCAGTGATGGGGTAAAATATGACCTCACCAGTTTTTGCGTGCCTCGATCAAGTATCACCTCCCACCAAACCGAGCGCCAGACCAGCCAACAAAGTATGATTCAATTGCCTTTGAAAATCGCATTTTTGATCGAAAACCGCGCGGAAGGTTGGGGAATGGAGGGGATGACACTGTGAAGTCTAACTAGGTTAGGTCCACTCAGCTTATTTACCTTAAACGAAATTGGGAAAGATTTGAACATCAATGCAAGAAATAAATGCTCCCGATTATGATAAAGTCATTCCCTCTCATAATCTTAGTTCCATGGTTTCGACAATTACCTGGGCCTTTTTGAGCCGACCAGTTAATCTTTACGCGGATTTCTCTTTCTGAACTACTATCCTTTGTTAGGAGGATAGTCGCAATCAAACTAAAGAATTATGGGATGTTCAATCTAATTATAAAATATCAATGAAGAAAATCGAGATGGGTCTAAGTATTGGTACATCACTTTGATAGGATCCGAAATGCTAATACACAATGGGGCATTGGTCGAGTGTACTTTATTTGGAATAATTTAATTGTCAAGATACTAATCGTACGACATAAGAATTGCAATGCATTGGAAACTCTAAAATTTCCTTAATTGGTTGCCTGTGGCAATTATTAACAACATTGTATTAACATAAATGGATAAGAGATTACCACTGGAGATGTAGCTAAGACAGATTCATAAACTTCTATGGTGCCTTTAATTTCACATAACCTTTTTTTCCTTTTCATTGATAATAATTTTCCGGTCGGATATTTTTATTTCTTCCAAATGCTGGAGATCGTCATCGATGAATGACGTTGCTTGTTGACCCTGATTTTTGTTAGGCTCAATTGCCTAGAGATAGGAGGTCTGTTTTTGTTGCAAATAAAATAAAATAAAAAACGATTTGGGTCCGAGACATAACTGGAGAATCAGGAAAAGAAAAAAGGGAAAGATGCGCATAGAACAAAACGAAAATGTCATCAATATTCCTAATAGACAGAGAGAACGAAAAGAGTGAGCTCGCGAAAGCCGTTATTTGCGACAGAGAACGGAAACCATCCAAATTGTCACTTCCGATCGCCATCAGCGTCGAGCTTCGTTCTTCTTCGCAAACCATCCTCTCCATCCTCCATTTGCATGCTCGTGTCGTACTGTATAATTGCATTGCGCATTCAACCTCTGTGCTTCTATGACCTGATCGAGCTTTGAAACTCTATGTGACGCTCTCGGCGTAGCATAGGTCTCTAGGTCGAAGACTTTCCCAGGGTTGCGGGAGTTTGATGGCAGAGGAGGCATTGATTGAGCGCGTAACCTCATCGCACAGAATCCAAGTCAATTCGCCAGTAGCATGGATTTTTGGCGGATGTCCCCAATCCGAGTCCATCCTCACCGGATCTCGTAGGGTTTCGCGTTCACAACTCAATGCAATTCTCATCGTCGCTCGTTTTCTCTCCAAGTCTGAAGTTATGTTCGATAAATGGCCATATTTAGGCCCATTTAATTCAGCATTGG
The DNA here is from genome assembly GCA_031216185.1 of Syzygium aqueum. Taxonomy (NCBI): domain Eukaryota; kingdom Viridiplantae; phylum Streptophyta; class Magnoliopsida; order Myrtales; family Myrtaceae; genus Syzygium; species Syzygium aqueum. Next base: position 1,170,031 of record CM062237.1, read on the forward strand.
GAATCTTCATTTGGCCTTAAATGAGCGTTCCCAAAATACTGATCCAAACTGTTCAATATTGGAGTTTCAAATACTCATTTGGTAGCATTTGGAATGCTGACTGTTCCCAAAAAAAAAAAAAATTCTTCTTCCGCAAAGCGTGGCCGGCAAGGTCGCGTGGGGCGCCGTCGCCTGGGCTGCACGACCCCGGGCAGCTACGGCCTGGTTCGAGTGACCCCAAGCGATGGTTGCCTAGGGTCGCTCGACCCAGGTCGTAGCCTCCCGGGGTCGCGCGCCCCAGGCAACGGCCACCTTGGGTCACGCGATCACCTAGGTGCCAACGCTTGGGTCGCACGACCGCCCAAGCGCCATCACCTGGGTCGCGCGACTGCCCAGGCGCTGTCGCCTACGTCGTGCAACCCTAGGCGGCGAGCGACCCTAGGCGACAGCTGCCTGGGGTCACATGACCCTCGCCACTTGGGTCAAGCGACTTAGGCCATCGCCGCCTGGAGTCGCACAACCTCAGGTCTCCTCGGGCGATGGCCGCCGGAGCCAGATCTGGCTCGCCGGTGACCGTAGCTCTTCGTCGGAGCTGGCAAAGGGTACTTTTAAAAATAATAATAAAAAACCTCCTAAAGCCCATTTATAAAAAGAAATAACCAAACATAATTGCATTTCCCCAAGTGGCTTTCAAATAATTTTTTACCAAACACCATTTGCATTTTTTCAAGTGGCTTTCACCTGAAAATATTTACATTCCCTAAATGAGCATTCTAAAAGCTGAACCAAATGGCCCTTAGTCATTATTGAGCTCCTGCACTTGATTCCCTCCTCTTTCGACCTCTTGTTTCGGCTGCAATCCTTCAACAATGAGGCCATTGCTTCGTTCTTCACCGATTTCTTTATTACCTCTCCAAAGCTACTGAGTTGTCGCCAGATTTCGCCGCCAAGAACGTTGCCTTTGCTAGAGACAATGTGGTCACACCCGTTCTGTAGTCAGATAAGTATTTCTTTAGGGTTTTATTCCCTCAGCCGCTTTAGACCCCACGCCTATCTATACAGTTTTGTCCCCTTTTGCTGTACATAGGTTCTTAGCCCCGAGGCATTTCTTGAGGGTTTTATGCCCTCGGTCTCTCATAGGTTTTAGCCCCTAGGCCGTTCTATAGGGTGTTATCTTCTTTGCCGTTTATCACGTTTTAGTCCGTAGGCATTTCTTCGGGGTTTTAGTCCCTTCGCCTATGAGCTATAAATCTTCTTTTACCTCTTAGGTAACGTTAGATAAGTATTCAATTCTTTCTAGTTTTCCTTAAAAAAAATCAATAAAAAAAATCAATTCCACCCAAAAAATAAGAATAGGCCTCATAATAGACCCAGATGCTCAAAGCTTGAAGTAAAGTTTAGAGGTATATCTTCACGCAAAATTCAAGTGTCGCTTTGTCTTTAAAAGGAACCTCTCCTTGAGTTCTCTTTCAAGGAAAGACGGCTGTTGACACTTGAATGTTAGTTAATAATAATTCAAATTTTCGTTCTTGTAAAAGCACTAAAATAAGAAAAATAATAACAAAAATAGATAATAATAAGTAAAAAGACAGCCCAATTGATCAATTTCTGTATTTGCATTGGCCCAATTCATGGAAACCAATTTGCATCACTTTTTGCCCATAAGCCCGGTTTAATTTGAAATTCATTTCAGTCCATGAACTTGGATCCAATTTGTAAAAGCCCGATTCGTAAAGAGCCCATCAATCCGCGAGCCCAGTTTATCTCCCTATTATTCTCCCTATCCAGTTTTCTGGAAAAAGGTTAAAAAAGAAATGAAAAAGAAAACCCAAAAGTTCATGCGCATACGAACAAGGTTACTCGCACAATTGCTTCTAGAACCTGCTGAGCAGAATCAGTTTTCATCGTCAAAGGGATATACACGTAAAGGAGAGCTTTTTTGGGTCCTTGGACGAAGCTATCATCCTTCCTCTTTGCCGCGCTAAAAACATTTTGGATTGGAGCGATCGGATGAGTTGAGCTGTGGAGTTTCGAAGCTTTTTCGCGCTGTAATACTCGTATCGGAGATCCGACATCTGTGCTTGTTCAATCGAGATTCAAAAGCGGCTCTGTTTTTGGCTGAACAGGTACAAAGAGTCCTCTCATTCAAGACATCTTTCTCCGCCTCAAACACTTGTTGCAATCTTCACATCGCCGATAAACCAGGGTAATGTTTATCCCTCTTCTTGCTTTGAGCGTAATACTATGTTGAGTTGCGCAAACGTTGCTTGCGTGAGAATCTGAGTTGATCTGAGTCTTCTCTTAATGACTTGTGACGACGACCTTATCGTTCTAATTCTCTGATTTAAGGTGAGAAATTTTCATTGTACACTAGCTGTTCGTTGATATGAGCTTGTTACTGTTTTAAATGAGTTTGGGCTTGATTTATTTAATAGGGGTTTTGGCCGAGTTCGAATTTTAATAAATTTTGTTTGGGTTGAGAGGGGCTGATATAATGGCCCAATTTTGTTTCCATGGCCCAGACCGTAAGACTTGACCAGTTCATATCTAATTGGGCTTAAAGGCCCGGCCCGAGTCCCTGTTTTCCAGATAATAAAAAATTAAAACATAAATTTCATAAAAAAAATCCGCAAAAAAAACTGAAAATTGGTTCGAAAATAAGCCTTGATTAGGTTTTTAGGCTTTAGTATCATATTTAGCTTAGTTTCTTTTTTGTTAATCTTCACATGGCTTTCGGTTTTAGTGGACAGCTCTGATTTAATCTAGTTTTAGATGGTTAAATCGTTTAGAAAAGAAATTGAACTCAATTTGAACTAACGTCATCGGGTTACTATCCCGAGGCTTAATAACAAGGCCATTTTACTTTAGTGCACTCTATCTTTTTTTACTCGTTCTTCATTACTATTTTTGATGTGTTTGGTGTGATTGCTTCTATATCATTTTTTGTGTTGTGATTTATTTTCATAGTTGAGTGGTTAGGTTTCATTCTAGGATCGGAAATTCGATGTTGGCAGAGTAGTGCATAGTTTTTGAAGTCCTATTTTGTCTCTTGTAGAATTCACAAAGATTCAATGGATCCTGCAAAGCTTCAAGCTATATTGACTGATGAGTCTATGATTGAGACTTGTGACTTGAGGAGGGCACTTGAGTGAGATAGTAGCACTACTAGAAGCACAACTCAAGGAAATAAGTCCAAATCTCGATAAATCTCAAAGTAGGAACATTTTCTCCTTACTGTCAATATCGTCTGCACCTTAAGATGCATCTTTCTATATAAATTATCTATGTATGTACAGGTACAGGAAAAAAGTTGCATTATATAGTGAACAAGTTGATGATCTTAATCATATCACTCAACAACGAGATGACATAAAAAAACAGTATGATGAGTGGAGAAAGAAGAGGTAAGAATAATTATCTTTTATCTTGCATATTGACATGGAAATAGTTCTAACTGGTATTTTCGTATTAGGCTAGATGAGTTCATGGTAGAATTCAATACAATATTTTTGAAATTAAAAGAGATGTATCAGGTTCTTATTTTTCTCCCCTATTTGAGTAATTGTATATCGACACAACTTGTCTACCTACACATGTCTGCATAGGTTCATGACAATATACTCGACTCTCTTTGTTAACAAATGGTAAAAAGGTGTTAGTGGATGAAAATGGTAAAAACAAATGCATGACATCTTAAATAACAATCATGTTAAGTTTAGTGATACCAAAAAGATGTCAGTGGAAATATTAACGTAAACTAGTTCATGAATCTTTGATATCTCGTTTTCGTAGAAATCGAAATGAAATTCCCACATTTTGATGGGAAATCTAGCCGACTCCTGACATAGGCTAATGGCGACTCCTATTTGTTAAAAAAGATAAAATCAATCCGTTGTCACGTGTAGTATAGATTTAGGGAGAATCCGCGTTCATGATTAATAGACCTTGTGGATGAACAAAAGATCGATACTTTGATAAGCCATCTTTTATAATATGTCATTCAGACCATTTTATGAACACTTACCTCTAAACCCACTTCTCGAGTTTGGCCCTCGTGGTGGGTAAGTCGCGACATAGCGTAGAGAGGGCCCATGTTATATTTTCCTTTCTTTGTGGCAGAAAAAAAGCATGCTAAAATGGGACTTGCAAGGGATAATGTAATCCATCCAATGTAGTAAGGATAATCTGTAGTAAAAAAGTGGTCGAAAAAGCATGATTTAGAATGCTCGTACTGGGTTTATAAGGTTAGAAAATTTGGTAGATCATTGGATTATGATTTTGAGCATTCTTAGTTTTTTTATTTAAAAAGCTTTGCTTCATCTCGAAAGTTTTTTTAAGAACAACGGTTGTTGCTAAGCGGAATAAGGATGGAAGCTCATTGTTTGATCGAACTGGTTTACTATCATAAAATAAAAAAAACAATTCTCCATTGAGTAAAGAGAAATCAACATTTACAAAATATGGGTTCTATATCTAAAAAAAATCGGATGCTGAAATTGCGGAGCTAAAGTTTTACTTTTTTATTTGTCGAAGAAAGCTTTATTGTGATTCTATACATCTGGATGTACAGAACAACTAATCTGATTTATAAACTTTGTTTCTATTGAATAAACAATGAAAGGTCATCGGCAAAGAATAAAGAATAAAATACAAAACTAAATAAAAGTACCATTAAATATGTGAAAATAATACACACAAAAAACTGCTATTGTTTCTAAACTTGAGTGAGGAAACTAGATAAGCAAGTTCAATAAATTTTTGGCTAGATATTTATGTTATTGAAGGTCATTTTAGTCAGTTTGCTTAAAAGAATGTGAGTTCAGTTAAATAGGGTATGAAAATAGTCTCACCCCTTAAAAAAAAAAAAGGATACGCATATTAAAAGTTCTAAAACTTGTCATAAAAGTGCAATTAATTCCTAAAAACTTTCAAAAAGTGCAATCAAGTCCTAAAATTTATCAAATTAATGCAATCAAGTCTTTCCGTTTATTACACTATTTGAAAGTTTTAAGACTTTATTGCACTTTCGTGAAAAGTTTTAGGACTTGATTGCACTTTTTGAAAATTGCAGGAGTCAATTGCATTTTCACGACTACTTTTACGATAAGTTTTAGGACTTTTAATATACTTATCTAAAAAAAATGTCCTCGATCTTCTTTTTTTCTTTTTTTTTTATCTATTTCACAGGGGAATTTATGTCAAAGAAAACGACCCCACAGCCCGTAGTCACACAAAATTGCACCTTACTTGGTTCAATCACACGAAGCTTTACATTGGCGTTAGATTTATTTTCATTAATCAAGTCAAGCTGAGTTTTTTTCTTTGTTTTTGGTCGAAAAGTCAAGCTGAGTTAATCAAGCCCAACCTTATCGAATATTTGGTCAAGCGAAGCTCGAGCTTGATTTTTGAAGCGAGGAAAGGGAGGAAGTGCACTCCTGGATCATTTATATATTCTCATGACAAAATGTGGCACATAAACCTGTACTCATTACTACTCTAAAAATGCCTAACAAAGGTACACGCAAAGTGGTTTATCATACATTTCTACATTAAATCGATTGGTTCTTTACACCACTTAAGAAATGGAAAGAATCTACATAATTAGTTAAATCACCATTTAGAATTTCGTAGGGCTATGTCTATCCTTCTATGACTAAATCCATCCTAATTTTTACTTCATAGACAAAATCGGACCCGATGGTTTCCATTTTTGCACAGTTTCCTTCAATTTAGTTATATGTCAGATGTAGATTTCCTTCAAATTGAAATTTAGAACTTTTTAGAATATAAAAATTAGTCAATTTTTCACCATTTCTTCGTCACTTCAACCTCAAATGCTCAATTTTATAGTAAATATGTTAGTTATTATTTGATTAGTCTCAGAAATAAAACATCAAGTCTCTTCGTTAAGGGAAAATAAAGAAAAAAAAAACATTCTCACATTTCATCCAATGACCACGAACATGCCTCTACTTTTGGAACTGCCAAATACATACCCGAATTTTATCTTTGGAATCCCTGTAGAGAACCCAAAAGGTGAGGAGCTTTGGCATAAGTATACTAGAGTTGAGGAAGTTGTTGTTAAAAGAAATGTCGGTGTTGGCTCTGAAACGAACTGTATTAGTCACTAAGTCAAGAAGTAAAATTTGTTTCTTTTGCCCCGTGTAGTGCTCACCCTGGGAATCAATGAAGTTAAAATTTTCAAATGTGACTTCCACAATTCTCTTGACCATCTCAGCTAAAACCCACCCCATTCGAAGAAGAGCAGATGTTGCAGCTTGATGTGGAATCTGGACTTGTACATTTGAAGCCGCAACTGAACTGCAAAAGATGAATATGCTCCAGTTCTAGGTTCCGAACTGGTTCCAACCATTTGATTGGATGTCGGTTATGATTGCTGAAGCCCAGTTGTCTGCTTCCACACAGGTCAACAAAAATAAAATCAGAATATAGTAACCAATGATGCTTGTGAAATGACTAATCTTAGGCGAAAAACTCACGGTTCCTGCATTCAATCTCTTGTTATCCCGTCCATGCAAAACATCTTCAGACGCTAATCGCTTCATTCCAAGGGCTTTCCACAAAAACCAAGCAAAGGGTAGCGATATATCAGACATCGATTCAGAACTAGCGGAAACTTTTCAAGGAAAATTATGAAGATTTGGGATATAAGGCTACTGTCCACAGGGAAAGAGAACTACATGCAACAATTTAGAATAACCACGAATTCACCAAAAGGGCAATCTCGATGTTTACATGATAAAGTTAGTAGCTAAAACAAAGTGTGGATTTGACAAACTGATATTAAGAGCATTGAAAATCACAAGGAGCAGAACGATGTGGCCGACAGGAAGCCAACCGAAGTGTGAGGTACCTGGTCTCTTCGAAGCATTACACTTGTTACACTGCACAGAAAATTGAGATCAATTCACACTTGTCCCCAAAAATGAAATCTTCCTTCAGTCAAATTCAGCGGAAATGAGTATGTTTAGGAGACATATACATGGCACAATAATAGCTAACAAGGAGATGAGTAATTCTGAAAGCCACGGTGGCATATTCACTTGCCAATGCTTTTCTCATCCATTCCATGCTCTCCATTGACTTCGTACTGCAATGGCTTAATATTCTGCTAATCAGGGTCTGGAACATAATCTTTGGGCCTTTTAGATTCATCCATTCTCTTAAACGTGATGGATATCCTGGGAAGGTAGTTAAGAAAGAAGTAAAATAATCAAGCCAACAAATCAAAAGCAGACAAAAACGGAATCTTTTATACCTCTTCCTAGGGACTGCAGGTACACAATGCTTCGACACATCAGCCCCATTTCCATTTAAGACGAGAACAGATCTGGATGACAAGGTAGATTATAATATTGCAGAGAACAACAATTAAGTGAGAAATACCCTACAAAAACTGTATGGCAGGTAACATGGAGCAAATAATGTAGAATGTAACCGGAATCACATGAAACAGATAAGGCTCTTAATACTTACCCCACTGGGAGGGGAACTGCAAAGGACCCAGCAAACTCACCAGCAGCAATAACCTTCAGCTTTGATCCAAAAACAATGTCACACTCACTAAGAAATGATACAGTGCAGAATGGCTGAACGAGGCCGTCTATGTGAGGAGGTATGCAGTCCCCTTCTTCATAAATGTTGATAATGCAACTGTCAGGTACGCTCTTTGGAGGTAATACGTGCCAACGAATCAATCTCTTTATCATAACCTTAAAAAGGTGAGGCAAGGGATCAACCATCTCATTCTGAAGAATTCCTGGTGGATTTCCATTTCTATCCTGCAATGAGTAAATATCGATAACTAGGCCTTTCCGTCTTAATTAATCATGACAACAGTAGAACTTCTTTAAGGAAAAGTAAACTTCTATGTAGTTCCTTAAATATTTGCCGTTGCATAATTGTAACAGCAACCAAATTGAATAGTTACGCGTCCCTTTCCCCTCATCCATTTTGTGGTGCTGTGTATGTCAGTTCTGAAAGAGGACAACAAAGAAGACGATCAATCATGCCGATCAGTGGCATCAGTCCTGACATAAATAAAGGGAGCCGGAAAAAGAAATACCGCAAACAAATAAAGGAATGATGAGGAACATTTCAAAAGTTTCCATTACCAAATTCGCAACTCATCAAGGTACCATTTGGTCAAGGTCTTTACTCAGGAGTGAAACTGGAAACAGAATCAATTCTATGCCAAACAGAATGAATTATACCAAATTTCGTTAGACGATCTAAAGATCATGCAGTGAGATGCTGGGCTTGTTAGCGGAAAGAAACTGCAACTCTTATATGGTACTTTATTGTCATCACAGACAAGACAACCTATAGTGATTTCAAAGTGTTTTCCCTGCTAGTACTGACATGTGACCATTGGCATGTTTGTCAAGGCATAAATACTTCAGAGTCCTAAGTGAAGGGTTAAAAAGGATCCTTTAAAATCTGGTGATTGGTCCAACCATGGTTAGAATAATCCTACCGTTTAACACTTAAGAAACAATCTGCGTCTTAAGCAGGACCTTAATTTGTTGGGATTTTTATATGGTTTTGATCTTAAGCGAAAAAAAAAATAGATTGATTCGATCCTATAGATCTTACCAATCTATTTTTGACTAATACTAACATTGCAATCTGCCAAACTACATGTCAGGTTATAAAAATATTGACTTGTAACTCTAGTATAGAGACGACATGATCTTTATAGTCACACGTTTTGAAGTTCTAATGTTACACAATTTCCACCATTAGTAAATTTTGCACTGCCATTCAAGATTTTTATATTATTGTTGAATTTTGAAGAATTTACGATCCTTACAACCTTAGGTCTAACACCATAGAGAACGAAACATAGGTCGATCACAGAACATTCATATATTAAATATCGGGATTTTTATGAAAGGTACATCAGCTGAACGATTCAGAAGTTTATAATAATTCACTCAAACAGGTGGTATAAACCTGTCCAAGTCCACACATATCAGAAGTTAGTTACTGTAGTAGAAAAGGAATAACAAGCGAAAAATTTTAATGACCTGAAGATACTTCTCAAGTTACTGAACCGCATTTAGTGCTTGAATTGATCTTTGTGTTGAGGCAGCATCGTCCCTGATTCTAGAACCGAAGTATTGCTCTAATGGGAATGACTTGACCGACTAATTACTTCATCCCATAGAATAGTCAATAGTATCAATAGTACAATCTCTAGACCAATTAAATAAGGATGGTATAAGAAGGGTCGCTGGACCCCATCCAAGCCAGTGTGAACGTGATGCGCTGGTATTTGATTATTAGCGTTTGAAAACCATCTCAGTCTCAGTTTAATGTTCAGGTTTGATTTATGGAGTTTGCCAATGTACAGTTTCTCCTCGAATAATGGCATGACCATTGGCTCATTATGACATTTCTCTCTTGAGCAAGACCAACGAGAACACATTCACCATGGCACACAGGAAAACGGTATTCGATTTGGAGCAAGATTTCATGCGGAGTCTGGTTCACAAGTGAGTAGCAACGAATTATACGCTTGATAAGAATGAAAAGTTGAAACCAAGCCAATGCAATGGCAATGTGCACTTGAGAGTACGAAGAAGGTTGATGGAAATGACAGAAAACAAAGAAAATGGAGGAAATTCTGTATTGTATTGATCTGCTGTGAATACATGTACATTGGTCTATTTATAATGCTAGAATGAAGAAAAAAAGGAAATATTATACAAGATTACAATTCCCCATTTTACTAAGCTAATCACGGATTGACTAAATTAATTGAGTCCTCAATTAGGATCAATGTTTCAATCAGAATCATCCAACTCTTCAATAGTATCAAATCTCATCTCCAACACTCGCCCTCAAGCTGGTGGCCGATATATATCAAGGATGCCTAGCTTGCTCAATAGGTATGTGTGTTGTCTTTGATACATTGGTTTGGTGAATATGTCTGCAAGTTGTTCTACAGTTCCAATTCCTCTCGTTAGAATGATCCCTTCTCAAATCTTATCTTGAGTGAAATGACAATCCACCTCTACATGTTTCGTTCTCTCATGAAAGACTAGATTTGCCGCTAATTTGAGATTAGCATCATTATCACAAAATAATTCACTTGGCCATCAATTTGTATCCCAAGATTCGAGGGTCGACCTTGTATCCAAACTATTTTGCATACCGTTTTTGCCATAGCTCGATACTCCGATTTAGCTGATGATAGTGAAACAATTGACTGTTTCTTTGTCTTCCATGAAATCAGTGATTCTCCAAACTTGATGCAAAGTCCAGTAATGGATCTTCTGGTCATTGAGTAAGTAGCATAGTCTGTGTCGCAGTAGGCTGTCATCTTCATGTTGCAATCACGAGACAAGAATATACCGAGTCCTAGGCATCCTTTTAAATACTTCATAACCTTCAGTGCTGCATTCATGTGAGACTACTTTGGATTGTGCATGAATTGGCTAAGTATTTGCACTAAATAGCATATATCAGGTTTTGTCATGGTGAGATATATTAATTTCCCAACGAGCCACTGATATGGCAATGGATCTTTAAGCAATGGATCTTTGATAGATGAAGATTATCCCACATCATAGTCTTGTGTGACATTCCGAAATTTTCGCCAATTGAAAATTATGAAATAACTGAATTTTATGAAATGTACTCGTAGTAAATTTCTCATCCGGAACTGATCATTTCTGGGAATGCTAATCATTAGGGAAAGGTTAATAGGGGAATTAAATTCGCGCGACTAAAAGAAAATTCGATCGTGAATGGACTTCGACCATTAAATCGCGGAAGTGATATTTTGAGTCACTATTGGTCGATCCAAGGATAATTAGGGGTCAGTTCTCCACTGTCCTAGTAGTGGATCGCAGGTGATTCCGTTGGATCACGAAACGACTTGACGAATGATTCTGAAATTATACCGAATGATCGTACCCCTCGGATCACATGATTGATCTTCGCAATTTTAATGACAACTGAGGTTGTCACGCACTGAACAGACTTGCACGTGACACGATTCAGTATCAGTCATGAGTCGATTTTGCGAATTTCCCCAGCAAGCCACCCGTTAGCTTGAGAAACGCTCGAGTTACGTTTAATAAAATTTAATTATTGAAATTTTGCTCAAATTAGATACCGAAAAATTAGGAAGTCGCGACGAAACGCTAGGATGACGCTGATGTGACACGTGTCAATTTTTGGTGCACTTAAATCCTTCGAAAAAATTCGATTTGGGCAAGAAACGGATAAAGTGACCAAAATACCTGTTGACACCTAAATTTTACCGACCATTTAGTGTAATTTGCATAGAAAATTAGGGATTAGATTTTAACCCCTAAACAAAAACATTTAAATTGCATAGCATATAGTTTAGGCTCATTTTAATTTAATCGCATATTTTGCATCAAATTGACGTCGGCGAATGAGCTTAAATTTCATCGGACGAAACTCGGCTCGCTCGGAATTCAAGGGCCGGGAATTTCAAGACGAACGGGCTCGATCGTTTTAATTTGAGCTTAATTCAACCCAAGTTAATTCAGCCCATTTAATTTGATTAGAGCCTAAGCCCAAGTCTAAGCCCATTAGGATTAGAGCCCATCCTAATTGACCTAGGATTAGAACTATATAAGAATGTTTTAGGTCAGAAATAGGAGACAACACAATTTTCAGATCAGTTTTTTTTAGAGTGAGAGAGAGGGAGAAGACTGGTGAACCGTCGCCGCCGCTCGCGCGCGTCCGCCGTCGCATCGCTTGTTGCCGCCACCACTTGCCGCGCCCCCCACGATGCCGCTGTCCCGAAGGAGAACATCTCCGCCGCTTTCGCCGCTTTAAACCGAGAATTGTTACTGCCGTCGCTGCTTCTTCATCCCAACGCCAAGCTACTGATTTGTTGCTTCTCGTCCACTTCCTCCCAGAATCGCTCACTCCACAGAGCTTATTTGTGGAAACTCAAAACACGAAAGTTGTAGATCTACGAGTCCTTGATCTGTGGCTTTTGGAATCGGGTCAATCCGACGTGTATTGAGGAAGTTACGCCCATTTTTCTAGAATCGTGCAGTCTTGAAATTTTCTGTTCGGAGTCACTCGCCCACGCACGCATCAAATCCACCGAACAGCCTTGCCGGTGTTGCTGTGCATCGTCGGTGTCGTCGTCGCCGTCCCGCCGTCGCCGGTCGTCCCATTCCCGATCCGCAAGCCGATCCCAATCCAATTCGAAATTTGGAAGTATTTTCAAATTAGGTAAGTGGATATATGTTGAATTTTTCCTTGAAATATTTAATTTCCTGTTTTGAATTGTTTGGAATATTGCATGAATATTTAGTGGATAATTAGATACATTAAGATGATGTGCTAGATATCCGCAATATTTTGAGAATATTCAAAATTAGGAAATTTTCCTAATTCGGCAACGTATCTGGACGACTATCCGACTTTAACCCTAAAGTCCGATACGCGGCGATACGGAAAATTATTATCCTATTCATAACCACTTGAATACGATAATGATTTTGATTAGCTTTCCAAATTCGAATGATCAATTATCCGTTAATATCTATAACCCTATAGATATGACCGATAATTTGATTTTTGTGCCTAATCCGAGTTTGAAACGAATTTGGCGGATCGCGTGGTTGATTTGAATCGGTTGTTATCTTCACTTGTTTGATTATCTTTTTTTTTTCAAATAAAACAGAAAATTCAAAAAATATTGGTTAGAGTTAGAGGATAGAATAATTATTTAATTTAAATTAGGACTTGAGACGATCTAGTTCCTAGTTTAAATTAAGTAATATTCTAATCCTAATAGATTATTTCAGCAATTTAATAATTCCGAATTTTACATAAAAAATCCCAAAAAGAAATCATTCTAGAGTAGATTAAGCCATCATAAATTGCATGTTAACTTAGGTATTTTTGAATTTCGAATTTTAAACAGAAAATACCAAAAATAGAAGTCATTAGCTTGCATGATAATTTAGGCATGTTTTTTATTCCGAATTTCAATGAGAAAATACCAAAAATAAATCATTCGCACGTCATTAGAATTAGGTTACGTCGTCGCGTGTCATATAGTTTGCATGCTAGGTTACATTAATTCGCATGTCATATTTTTGCACGTCATTGCATATAGGTTAGATTTCATTTTAAATAAAGTGAAAATCCAAAAAAAAAAATTGAACGAGTTGCTTTGTTAATTAGAAATCATATTAGGATTGTTAATATGATTTTCTAGCTAACAATGCAGATGCTTGCTGGATTCGAGGTAAGTTGTTCTCCTAAACTTGCAATTTATTTAATGTTTTCTCGGTGTTAAATTGATGGTTTGCGCACCTGCATGAACACCTCACATGTTAGTAATTAAGTTAAAATGGATCCAAACTGCCTGCCAAAATATTTTTGAAAAGAAAAAGTACCGAAAGGGCGTTAGACTAGATCTAGCGTAATCAAGTCACCGGGCTTAGAATCTCTGGTTCGTAGGAATAAAACATATTTCCCTATGTTTTATTTAGGTTTTTAATCAGCCTACCGTAAATTGATTAGTGGCGACTCCAAGTATGAAAACATTTGCATGTTAAGAACTTAAATCCTAAGTTGCGAATTGGTAGGGCTTGGGAGGGCCCGAGTTAAGTTCAATCTTAATAATCCATTACCCCGAAAAAAATAAAAATATTTTTAGTGTCGCGACAATACCCCTAGGATTTATTAAAGGACAAGCTTTAAGGATAAAGGGCATTTTGGTAATTTTTCCCTAAAATTTTGATTGGACAATTTTACCCTTGGATATTTGGGAAATTACAAGTATGCCCTTGGATATTTTTGTGCAAGAATCGATCTCGGCTGTCGGATCAAGATAAGATCGAATCGGGACCGTCGGATTAAAATTTTCAGACAAGGGTAATAAGGTCATTTTCCACTTGGGTCAATGGTCACTATTTGAGTCAAAAATATTGTCTTCCTTCCCATTCTCTCCTCTTCTTCTTCACGTTCAGCCCCCCCCCCCCATTTAGTATTTTTTTCCTTCTTTCCCCCACCGTGAGCTTCCCTTTGGCCGTTCCTCCCTCCACCGCCGGCACCACCGCTTGCCGCCGCACGCCCGGACCACCCCCAAGCTGCCGTCCACGCCACCGTACACCACCACCACCAACCTCAAACCTCACCATCTCTCTCTCTCTTTCTCTCTCTCTCTCTCTCTCTCAAGTGGCCGTAAGCTCCAAATCAAGAGGGCGGACCACCGCTACAAGCCGATTGCCATTGCCGAGCTTCGTCGCCATCCCTGCCGTGTCCGTTTATGTGCCGCCGCTTCCCGTTCTAGTCGATTAAGTCTAGAACTTTGTAAGTCACACTCTAATTCCGATTTAGGATATTGGGTATAGACGGATAGTTTGAATTTGGGATGAAATCGGAGTTATTAGGGTGAGAAATGTTGGGGTTTTAGATCGGAAATGTTGTGGCGGGCCTTAAGGATTATTTTTGGAATTTTTGGAGGACAATTTGAGTTGAATTATAAGCTGTGATTTACTATTCACAAGCTGCGAATTATTGTTCACGGGGCTGTGATGATTTGTTCAGGATGCAAGTTGGGTTTTTAGAACCGGTATTTTATAGCGAGAAAGTTCCGTGAAGGATCGGAATTAATCCGACGCCGTTTGGTAGGAGAAAAATGAGAATTTATGTGTCGTATATGTACTTAAATTATAAATAAATTGTGGTGATTAAATTGAGTATGTTGTTGGCCAATTGGGTGATTGTATATGCTTGTTAGGTGCACATGTGAGTTAAATTGAATTAATTATTGGTATTGCTATGTCCTATGCTGAATGTGCATAAGCTACGTGTAAAATAATGCGTATGCAAGCCACGTGTGAATGGCCAGTTGCGTGTGATAAATGCATGTGGAGCGTGGGCGTGAGTGAGAAGGAGATTGTAGTGTGGCAAGTGATGGTGGGAAAGTGCGAAAGTGCGAAAGTGCGAGTTTGGGATCGGGCCGAGTATCATAAACTTGGGCCGCGATCACGTAGGTTTGTTGCATTTGGCACAGGCTGAGGCTTGAAAAAACAAGAATGAGAATCAGTCCGAAGCACGATTAGCTCTGGTGAGACCGGGATTGGATCGAGGCATTATAAGCCCAGGTTCCAATCATGTATGCCTGTCCATTTTGTGCGGGCTAAGTTGTGATCAGGCCTGGGGCGTGTGATGCTCAGGTCAAGATAGGGGCCTGAGGCGTGAACGGGTACGCGGACTGGATGTGGTGAATGATCGTAGTGTGCCTGAGGTGTGTACGTTTACGTGGGTCACTAGCAAGGAATGTGGAAAGTGATGATAAGAACGAAAGGAACGCACAACGTGGGAAATTGTATATGCTTGTGATTGTATGTAATATACATGTTGTTTGAAGATTTGGCGCGTGTGAATGTGCTTTGTAATTGTCTGGAGGTACGTGATAGCTTATATTGGGTTTAGGGATGTACTTGCTGAGATATAATCTCATGGTTGTGTAAACCAACAATTTTCAGAACCCCAACCTGAGCAATGAATCCTCTACTACGGCCACTAGTATGTTTTGGAGTACCAGTGCATACGGAGTATGAGGTAGCTGAGTTTCCAATGGGTGACGGGATGACCTGGATAAGACACACAACAACCGTGTTTGTAGAAGTGGGAAAGCTTGCCTTGGATGAGAACTATTTTTGAGGTTGAACGTCAGGTCATCGACTCCTTTTTGATTTTGGTAGTTTCAGTAAAGTGTGCACTGGTAGTCAGAGGTTTGTTTTATTATATATATGATGGAACAAGTTGAACAAGAAATGGAAATGTATATTCTCTCAATTCTCTCTTGTTTAAGTTTGTCCGGGTGTTTTATGGTTTCCGTTTGTGTGATTAAATCTCTGATGTTTAGTTGAGGTCGGCGATAACCTGGGACGTTGCAACTGTTCGACCGGAGGCGGGATGTTGCGGGCTCGACGGGGGTTCGGGGCGTGACATCTTGTGTCGTCAATTTTATATTCTGCTCCATCAGTATAACAGCAGGTTTACACCCTGTCACTCCCGCTTCTGAAACAATTTCCAAGATGAATTTCCGTTGACTAATGCTGATTCCTTTGTCAGATCGAGCGATTTCTATGCCAAGAAAATATTTGGGAGATCCCAAATTTTTGATGTGGAAAGTGGAGTACAGATATTCTTTGAACTTCTTAATATGGGAGCCATTATTTCCCATAATAAGTATGTCATCAACATATATTAACAAATAAATTGATGAAGTACCTGCAGTCCATGTGAATAGGGCGTAATCATGTTTGGAATGTTGAAAACCTATATTTGTTAGTGTAGCAGTGAAGTTGGCATACCATTGCCTAGAGACTTGTTTAAGCCCATACAAGGATTTACGGAGACGATACATATGAGAATCCCCTGGCTTCATAAATCCTGTGGAAGTTTCATATAAATTTCTTCTTTCAGATCCTCATGAAGAAAAGCATTGTGGATATCCATATGATGCGGTTGCCAATTACGAACAATAGCAATTGATAGAAAGGAACGGACAATTACCTCTTTGGTGACTGGAGAAAAAGTTTCACGATAATCAAAACTTTCTTGTCGTGTGAATCTTTTAGCAACTAAACGAGCTTTGTATCATTTGACCCAGCCATCTACCTTGAATTTAATCTTGTATACTGATTTACACCCAATGGGTTTCCGATTAGGTGGTAATGAGGCAATATCCCAAGTGTGATTCTCTATGAGGGCAGTAAGTTCTGTCTCCATCGCTTTTTGCCATCAAGGATCACTGGCTGCTTCATTGTATGAAGACGGTTCTTGTTCCTTGGAAATACGACTAATACAACACATATGTTCTGTTGATAGTCGACTAAATTAGACAAATGAGGAAACAGGATATTGTGTACCTAGGGAACTCAAGGTAGAACAAATGTATTCCTTTGTCCAAGTTGGAGGGCGAACATGCCATTGAGAACGTCAAAGTTGCTCAATTATTGTTTGTTCAGGAACTGGTGAAGATTGCGCTTGAGTAAATTGTGGTAAAGATTCTACTGATGAATCGGGCAAATGAATATCCTCAGATGATAACTCTAGTGAATCAGCCACTTTATTCAAGTTATCCCTCATAACTGGTACAGAAGGCTTCAGTACTATGAGAATATGTTGGGAAGTCATAGATAAATCTTAATGTCCCATTAGATCCTCCAGTAGAGTTGGTAGTCATAGTAATAGTAAAATCTAGAGAAATGAAAAGGAAATTATATAAGCTCGATAGGGTTGAGCGGATGATGATTTTCAGTTTTACATCATATGCCTTCCCTGCAAATAGAACCTTCTTAAAGAAGTATATAATGACTTAATTAGGAGACCACCATGTATTTAAGCAAATACATGACTTGCTAAGCGCCAATGAGAAATTATATACCAGCGAGAGAGCTCCTTAAATTTCTTAATCAAATAAGTCTGCTTATCGATAAGAAGACAACAAAGAGGCGATCTTAATTGTAACTTGGTAATTTGCAAGTCCTAAGTACTAGCACTTATCAATTACCGGGGACGATTATGCACGAAAGTGCATAGTTAAATGCTTATGCACGGAAGTGGTAAGGACTTTGCGCCTGCGAGTGATTGATCCCAAGTTCAAGTCCCTTTGCCCTCTACCTTATAATATCATTGACTTACATGAAGGTTAGTTTGTGGGTTTGGCTAGTTCTCCTCTGGTTAGTGCCTGATTGGTCGAACCCTTGCAATGCGGCCGGTGCGGAAGTCCGGATCATAAAAAAAAAATGCTTATGTGCAAAAGTGACGCAATTGGATTTATGGTACATATATTTTTTATTTGATTATTCCAATTAAATTTTTTTTAAATATTATTGCAAATTGAGTGTGTTATTTTATACCTAATACCTATGTTAGATGCAATTTGGGAAGGCCTACTTAATTTTAATTTGGGTTACTTACTTTTATAAAGACTATTCTATCCCAAAACATTTTTTTTCCTTATTCAAGAGTTTATGTAGATAGTAAGAATCAAATTTTTTTCCCCCTTCTGAAATGTTTCTTTTGTACGGACCTTTCTGAAAATAAAAAAGTGGGATTTCGTAACTTTTTTTTCTCACAAATATTAATAAACATACTAAAACTTTCACGCCAGTCGGGGCCATTCAAGATCCGCCATGTGAAGCCCGAATTTTCAGCCCGGCCTGAACAGAAAACAAAAAAAAAAGCCCAAAGACTGGGTTGACCATTTCAAGCTTTTGAATTCCGGATCGGGCCGGTCCGAATTTTTGGTCATTCTCCGTTAGTTGTTTAGAAGTAGCTAAGGGTGCGAATAAGAACTATTCTAATTTTCCTATATTTTATATCGTTTGTTCCAGAGAACAATTTTGGAATAGAAATTCATTTGATAAATTAATTTCATTTTTTCATTTCCGGAAGAAATTTTTAGCCTAGAAATAGGTTTGGAACAAAAATAACAATTCTTTTTATTACTTGCCCTCATCGCCCGTTGCCATTCGCCCGCCGCCACCTGCCTACTGGCCGTCTGTTGACGCCTGCCCGTTGCCGCTCGTTAACTTCCCATCACTGCCACTCACCGTCATTTGCTGGCCATCCACCTCCGCCCACCCAATCCGCCGCGCCTTTGAGAATAGAAATTTAGGATCTATTTTAGGAACATAAATTTTGTGTCATCATCAAATGTTGCTTTTTACTTAGAAACTCGTTTGGAGAATAAAAATAGATTTTTCTATTTCTAGCCAGAAATAGGGCCATACTCAAGTTCAGGCAACCCAAATTTCACCTAGTTAAGAGGGATAAAGCCATTATGAATTCTTAAACTTTTTTTTCACCTGTGCAATATCCCTAGACTTTCTTTTAGCACTATCATATCCTTGAATTATTTGTTTGGTTGTTCATATTAATCCTTTAGTCAAATATTCGGATTGTTAACTTGGTCACCCACGTCAGTGCCACGTAAATACTCTTTTTTCTATCCAACGTTGACACGGAAAAAAAACAAGTAATATACCAACATGCTTGAAAAGAAAAATTTTAGAAACCACAAACCTAGAGAGAGAGAGAGAGAGAGAGAGAGAGAGAGAGAGAGAGAGAGAGAGAGAGAGAGAGAGAGAGAGAGAGAGAGAGAGAGAGAGAAGGAGGGGGAGGGGAAGCTCAGCCTTGGTATAGGCAAGGTTACGATCCTTGCCGCCGTGTGCCAGGCACCTTTCGTTCATCTCAAGGACTTTGGCTTTCCCCCAAAAAAGTGGCAAATGGCCAAAACTTTGGCTTTTCCACAAAAGTCACATTTGGGACACAATGTTCGAGACTATCGTTCATCTCAAGGACTTGAAAGGGGCTTTCCCTCCTTCTTGTGTGTTTGTATATTCTCAGGGATAGCTCCTTCTCGAGAATAGAAGATGAAGATGGTGTTGAATATAGGGAAGAAGCCCTAGAATGTCGAGTAGAAGAAGAGAAGCTTAATATACAAAAATAGTAGCAGCAATTAGTGGCCTAAGCTCGACAGGGGTCTGACCACCCTCTCCGGTGACTAGACGGCGGCCAACTGCTCTACGCTTACAATGTTGGTGGACCATATTGAATTGCACCTTAGGGCTTGGTGTAGCTAATGCTTAATCGTATTCTATCTTGCTTGATATTCCATCATCATCATCATATTTAGTTTTAGAAAGTGAGCATTCATTAGCTTAGGGCGACTGCATGTTTAACTTTAGACATAGCTCATGGGGTCCTATTCTCGGGCTTAACAATAATGCCATGTTATATTTTTTTTCCCAATATGGTTATAGTTTTATTTATTGCTCTTTATTTATGTTAATATTGTCGTATTTTATTTGGGTATTTCTTTGATTGATTTTTCGTGGTATTGAGTATCTTTGCATGACCACCAATATAGGCGGCAGGGGAGCTCGAGCTCGAGCAAGCTGAAGCCGTGGGGGAAGGCGGAGCTGGAGGCGAGGCTGGAGGGGATATCGAGCAGCGAGACGACGCGACGCCCAAGTCCGCGAGCGGGCGCATACGCATTAGCGCTGCCGGCCGCCGCACCCCAAAGTTGAGGAACGGCAGCGGGAGCTCGATATTCTCATTGACACGCAAGTCAAACTTTGACCAGCGGAGAAGACCGTAATAAAGGGTTTACAAGAAAGACAAAAATCCCACAGCTCAGCACACTCATTATAAATGGCGGTTGAATTTCGGATTTTTTTAAGGAGCTTCTAAAAGTAACTTTGTTGACTTACTATTAGTACGTCCAACAAGAGTCCAAAACTTTAACGAGGGGGCGAAATTGACCGATGAACCTTTGAAAATGAGAAAATGTCATATGATAAATTCATGTTACATCGTTCTTGTATTTTCTTGTAACAACGTCGTCGTGTTGATATTTCTTATAAGGATAATCGATTTACGAAA
Organism: Syzygium aqueum; assembly: GCA_031216185.1. Lineage (NCBI taxonomy): Eukaryota > Viridiplantae > Streptophyta > Magnoliopsida > Myrtales > Myrtaceae > Syzygium > Syzygium aqueum. The sequence goes on from CM062237.1 coordinate 1,190,449, forward strand.
TAAGAAATTAACTCCCAGCTCGATCTTTCATAGTCAAATTTGCTTTCGGGGTCATTGTGTTCTGTTTATTCTATGATTCTCATGGTGTGAATCTCGTAGAAACTGATCTTGTTTAGACACGTGTGGCTGTAATATAATTATTTTTATTGTTATTGTGGACATGGTCAACATGGTGAAAATAGATGAATGAAAATTGGCGATATGTGCTCTACGAAGGGTAAATCGGGTGACGTGTCGGATAAATAGTTGCAATATTCTAAGAGATCCTAATTGATCCGGCTATACTGTTGATTCATGTTAATTAAAATCAAAACACGGGAAATCTAAAGAAAGGGGATTTGATGTGCCGCAAAAGGACCCAAAGATAGGGAGAAGGCCAACAGGTCCGTGAGGATAGTCGACGTTGAGGACAAAAACGACATCGAATGGGCAAAATTATCAAGTGCATCATGGGCCTAACGCGTGTGATTTGTCAGATTTGATGGCCATGGGAGACTCACATGGTCTAACGGATGATTTACATTGGACCAACTACACCGAGTGCGCCTGATAGCTTCTTCCCAAACGGATCCTGAAACTCTATGCGAATATGCACGAGCTTGCTCGGATGTCACGGCCTCTCCAGATACTCTTCGACTTAGAGTACATATTGTCTAGATAAAATTGAAATTAACTAGCTAAAGAACAAAAAAGAACAAAGAAAAAAAACTTTTATCGAAGTTTTCCTTTTTGTGGACGCTGCTATGGGAAAAGAATTGCTGCGCTATCTTTTTTCTTTTCCTTTTTTTTTATGTTTCCATATTATATTTTATATTCTTTCCTTTTTTCTCCGGTAAAAGAGTTGCCATTTCTTCTTCTCTTACTTTTAGATAAGCATTGCCAATTAATTCTACAAATCAAGTATAATATCTCTTAATTAAAGGAGAGAAAACGAAAACAACTTTGTGATAGCTATTGTCTAGTGTTTTTTTCTCATTAACATCTTTGGGTTTGTTTGGAACGATGTCCACTTTTAACTTTTTACAGTTTTTTTTTTCAAATTTTATGCCTCGTGCAATTCGAATTTTATTCAACTCAGAACAAAACTGTTAAAACATGCAATGCAATGTAAATTAGCATAAAATTCTTCTTCTAAACTTTTAAAGGAAAGGGCATAATTGTCAGTTCTTTCTAATAATTGAATAGCCTTTTGTTTCTTGTGAAACTTACTTACATCCTCAGGCTTTAATTAGATGTAGTCCACTTATGTTTCCATCTCCAACTTGATTTGTATCTGTTATGTTTGGAAGTCTTTTGGCCTGTATAGGTGTGGAGGTGAGATTTTTCGTGCATCGAGCTTGAACGCCTTTTGTGATACATCATCTATCAAAACGGCTGATTATGCCATTTTCTGTTTATGATAACCTCAAATTGTTACAGATCTTTTTAAACTAGAACAAAAGAAGTACCTCTCTTTTGCATTCATGATCTTCTTCGGTGGTTGCAATTCTCTATTCTGTTTTCCTAGCACCAAGGCTACATTTTCCAGTTCATCAATACATAAGGACTATGTTCTCATTCTCATATAGTGAATAGTACTCATAAAGGAGCCCCAAAGCATCTGCCTAGAGATGATATATGGGTAAACGGGATTTTCTGTTTCTACCATTGATACTTTGTGCTTCTGTGATACTCTTATTGATTAATAATTGAGTGGAATGATGTGAGAGTCATCCATAGTGATGGCAATGGGGAGGGGCAGCAGTAGGGCTTGCATTCCCCATCCCCTCCTTGCAATAATTGAGGAGGCCTGATATCCGCCCGCGTGGTAGGCCCCATTCCCACCCCCACGGAACATTCAGGTTTAGCTGTCCTCTTTTGATATCACCCCACATTTATTTTAAACTTAATTCAAACATTTATTTAGATATAACTATCGTCCAATTACTCTAATCCTTGAAAAGGTAAAAAAATTGATTGTCAAGTAGTAGTGGGATGACAATTTTTTGGGGCAGGCAATGCGGACATATGCTGGCTGAGTTAAATTGCCGTACCTAGTCACCCAAAGGACTTTGGAAGTTTGGTGCTTCTTCCTAGGAGGCTGTGAGTCTCCTGTTTCTGTGGGTTTGAAGTGCTCTCGTGTGCCTCCTACTTACAACTCAAAATTCATGAGATGATCCCAAATGTTTGAAGGTTTGAGAGTTTGTTGGAAGTGGTGGTCTCATTGCCATCCCTATCAATGGCAATGCAGGTAGAAAGGGGTAATTCCAATGCGTATGGCCGGCCTTATTCCAGAGTTTGTTGGAAGGTTACCTATTTTGATTAGCTTGTCAGCTCTGAGTGAAGACAAACTAGTTCAGGTGCACGGTCACCGATGAAAATACTCAAACTGCCCCCGCAATAAATTGATTTCTCCTTTCACTGAAGTTCTTCACTTTTGCATTTCTTTTACGGGAAAGATTACGATATCTTTTTCCTTGATCTACATTACGTCTCGAAGCTGAAAAATGCTCTTGGTAAACAGTACAAGAAGATTTCCGGATGAATAATGTATGCTGATCTATATTAGTAGTCTACATGATAATATTTCGTTGAAAACATTCATTCGAGTGAGTGACATGTGGCTCCATCGTTGTATAGTGTGCCTTGGGACGTTTACTGCTGCGTTTTATGGTCTACAAAATTTGCTAGCTAAGAAACGAGGAGTTCATGATGTTTTTAATGTAGCTGGAACTGCTTCGGCCACTGCTGCAGCCTTTGGTTCGATCTGTAAGGCGTTACTTCACAAAATTGAGATATTGTCCATTAACCGTTATGCTGTAGCTTACGAAATCAATGTATCACAATTTTATATTCCGTTAATAACTCACGCTTAACGGAAAAAGAGTTTCTTTTCTGAACTTTAGTTTGTGTTAGTACCAGGATCACTAAAGTGGCGTGCAAGGAATGTCGCTCCCGGTGCAGCTCTTGGAGCTGCAGTTTGCTTTCCTCTTGGTAAGTATGAGATTAACACTGGGTCAAAAAAACTCCAATAAAAGCTTGCTTGTATTCTGAGTTTCTTTATAGTCAACGCGATTTCCTGATCAAGAGTGAGATTAGTTAGCCAAGAAGCAAGACGTCGGAAGGGGGACAATAAAATATCTTAGCTGAATGATCTCAGAATTTTGCTGCTTTTCACAAGGCTCAAACTGAAACTTGACATGAAAATGTGTAACACTACTTTGTTGTGTGACTAGACATTCTATTTTGGGGTACCGTGTTCTTGTTTGCAGGCTGGCCCCATTTGAAGCTAATGGAGAAAGCAAATGGAGTTTGGCTACTTCCCATGGCATGGATCAAAGGGGAGAGGCAAGGACTGGTGGGGGTGCTACAATCGAGAGGCTTGAAGAGAACTGGAGTAAATAAACTGACCACTGCCACTCGAGTTCGCCAATAGCTTCTTTCCAAACAATGTATGTGATCATAGAGTTCGAATGAGAAAAAACCAGAACATACAAACAGCCTTGGAATTTTCGACAATATGTGCAACATTTGCATTCCATGAGAACTCACATTTACGTCATAATTGGTCCAAATATAAGATAATATGATTAGTTGATGTCTAAATATGTGATTTTCGGCAAAATAAATGGATTTCAATAATTATAATTTTTCAAGTGCACCGCAAATTCCCGAGAATCACTGAAAATTCACCTAGTTAGGTGAATAGGCTAAAATTCATGCAATGTCTTCAAATCCATCACCTGGTCAGTTGAAGCTAGCAATGAAGAGAAGGTTGATCATTCTTGGGAAATAACACGGACCAATGAAAAATCGAAGTACTTAACCATTTGACCAAAAAGGGGCCAATCGAAATCTAGGTTGAGTGTTTTGACTCTCCAAATTGTGTTCCTAAGGCACAAAAATACAAATCGTTAGCTGCTAACTATTGGCAAGATCCAAAATGAATATATAATTTGTAAAGAAACGGAAGGGGTTGTATAGTATCTACGAACTCTCTGAACCTACCAATCGTACAGTATCTATACGTATCTAATGTCTATCTAAAAGTAGTGCATGAGGTCTATGCCTTGGCAAAAGTTGTCATGTCCCTTTCAGCGCCATGTCCTAAGGTTTACGTGCATCAAATCACAGTGTAACCTATGAAAAACACTCATTAAATACAATGACAAATGTTCCTTTACCTCTTCCTCCTCTATTTGCTCCCTTGTTTTCTACCGCTATCAACTGCCGATGAAGCTCCGACCAAAAAATAAAGAAAAACTGCCGATGAAGTAGCCTTGCCTACAACTGATGAAAAGTCTCTCCCCCTTCGGAGCTTCTCTCTCTATCCCCCTGGTGGTAGCTTCTGCATTAAGCCCTAACTCTCCCTGTTTCCACCTTCAATCCACCTTAATCCCCAACCCTTCGCAAAGCTGAGCCAAATCTCTTCCCTGACCCCTCCCTCTCTTTCGCCCATTCGTCCAGCACTTCAAGCCCTAACCCAAGGATGCCCTGTTCTGATGGATAAAGCGATTCTTGGGTAGCTCGTTGACTGTCGCAGCTGGCTTCAAGGTAACCTCTCCGTGGTCTCCATTTCGCTATGGGACCCTCCTTTGTGGGTCAGGCTGCACTCACTCTCACACCTTGGAAAACCCCCTCAATTCTTAGCCCGTAAACCCTCACTTTCCACGTTACCCACACCCTGCCCCAACACACATACCATCCCACCCTCCCTTCCACTTCTATCTCCCATGTCTCTGGAAGTAATAGGCGACCACAAAACATGATGCACCAGCTGTGTGTTCGCGAATCCAAAGGTGTGGTCCATCCAATGAGATAGTCCTCATTGGCTCCCAACAGGTGCGATGGAACGAGAGGCAGTCGATGATGCTCGCTTGGCTGCCCTGTGTAAGGAATTGGGGGATCTCTGGTCTGCTGATGATATAGTAGTGCTAAAAGGTGACATCCCTGCAGAAAAACGGAGAGAATGTGAGCTTTCTTTGTATGGGAAGATGATTTCGAAACCAAACGTGAACTTTCAAGCGTTTGTTAACACGATGAAGAGAGCGTGGAAAACTGATAAGGTAGAATGCAAGATGATTGAGCCGGGGTTCTTCTCATTTTATTTTTCCTCTCTAGAGGAAAAGCAAAGGGTATGGGAATCGGGCCCGTGGTCATTCTCAAGTAACCTACTTGTTCTCCAACCAGGTGACCCGGATACTCCCGACCATTGTTACGATTTTACTCATTGCGCTTTTTGTGTACACTTGGTAGGTATACCTCGAGGGCGGTTATCAGAAGAAGTGATACGGGAGGTGACAGGAAAAATTGGGGATGTGATGGAGGTGAAGTTTGATTCGAAAGCTGGTGCCTCCCACAAAAGCTGCAAAGTTAGGGTCAAACTGCACCTTACAAACCCGTTGAAAACGGGAACCATCATAGACCTAGAGTATAAAAAACTTTGGGTGGACTTTAGATATGAAAGGCTCCCACATTTCTGCTATTCTTGTGGGCGAATAGGGCATTACGCTACCTATTGTAAAGAAGTCCCTTATGAGGAATCGGGCCTCAATGAAAACAAAAGGGGCAAGTTTGGACAGTGGCTGAGATCGGAAGTTCGCGAACCCAGCCCCTTTTGGAAGATATACTATGGGAACAACAGTCCTTTGGCTGAAGTGGATGAGATTATTCCAGAAACACCAAGGGATTTGATTACAAGGGTAGAGAATATGGCTAGTACTAAGGGCAAGGAAGTTGCAGGGCTACTGGGAGAAAAGCCACATGATGCAATTACAAAGGATAAGAACTTACATACTGTAGGAGGTGGAGAAAAACAGAAGGACATCACATTGCACGACAACCAATTGTCCCTTATGGATTCGGCAATTAAGGGCAAGTCCGTCAAGACATCAAGGAAAGAGAAGATAGGGTTGAAATCCTTCAAGAAAGTTGCAGCCATAAAGAAACAGAAAAAACTAAATCAACCTGGTCTGAGTGAGCTTCTCAACCAATCCTTTAACGAGGAGAAGCTCCATGATGCGCCGATTCTTTTGGTGGATGACAGGACAGAATGGGCTTTGGTGGCTAGCCCTAATAAGCCACCGGGGGTTAAATGAAACTTCTGAGTTGGAATTGCCAGGGGCTGGGCAATCCCCTGACAGTTCAGCATCTTGGAGCTCTAGTGGCTCAAGAAAGGCCCGACTTAGTCTTCCTGATGGAAACTAAGAATAAAAGACCAGCTGTTGACAGAATTAGAAGGCGTATCCAATTTCAATACTCTGAGATAGTGGACCCTATAGGGATTGCAGGAGGCTTGGCAGTGTTGTGGAACGATAGTGTGACTGTGGTAGTGGATTTCAGTGATAACGAGTTCATTGATTTATCATGTAGAGACCAAGAGAGTGGAACCCTAATGCGCATAACTTTCCTTCACGCCTCCACAAATTTTCAAGAAAGGATCCAGCTATGGAACCATATTCACTCTCGATACTCAGCTAATATCCTTCCATGGATTTGTGTGGGTGATTTCAATGAAATCCTATACCATTGGGAGAAAAGGGGAGGTAGAGGTGCGGAGCATTACTGGTTAGTTGCGTTCCAGGAGTTCTTAAACAGGTGCTCTCTTATGGATATCGAAAGTAAGGGCTGTGCATTTACTTGGGCGAACAACAGGGAAGGGGCAGCTCTAGTGCGGAAAAGGTTAGACAGAGTACTGTGCAACATCAACTGGAGAGTGTGTTTCCCTAATGCAGAAGCTGTCGCATTACCGGCTATTGGCTCAGACCACAGCCCAATTCTATTGTCCCTCTCCCCCAGAGTGTTGAAGCGGAAAAAGGAATTCAAGTTCGAGGCATATTGGATGATGGAACCGGAGTGTAAGAAGCTGGTCAAGGACAGTTGGACCAGTAAGGAAGACAACTCGGTAGCTTTCATGTGCAAACTGAAAAAGACCACTGAAGCTTTGATACTGTGGAGCAAGAAGAAATTTCCCAAGGCTTTCAACCAGATCGAACCTTTAAAAAGAAGACTTACATCCCTCACAAATTCGGACATAGACGAATCTACTAGTGAAGAAATGCAGCAAATCAGAGGGCAAATTGAAATATTGTGGAGGCAGGAAGAATTATATTGGGGTATGAGATCTAGGATAAACTGGATCAAGTGGGGCGACAAAAATACGAAATACTTCCACGCAGCTACAGTGCAACGCAGACAGAGGAACAAAATATCAATGCTGAAAATAGATGAGCTCTGGTGCCGCGAACGAAATCGGCTCAAGCAACACATAGCAGAATTTTACGAGTCCTTGTATGAATCGGTAGGCACCAGGAACTTCGAGCCGGTACTAGAGCAATGCACATTTCCAACCCTAGAGGGGATGAACGAGGCACTTATGGAGTCGGTGACAATGGAGGAGGTAAGACAAGCGACCTTTCAATTAGGGGCAGCTAAGGCTCCAGGACCGGACGGGATGAATGGTCAATTTTACTAGCATCATTGGGAAATTATCCAGCATGACTTACTTCGGCTAGTCGGCAATTTTTTCCAATCGGGTTTTTTCGAACCAGAACTCAACAAAACACACATCGTTCTCATCCCTAAAGTGTCTAGCCCAGAAAGCATCACACAATTCCGACCCATTAGCCTATGCAACTTCAGCTATAAGATCATATCGAAAGTAATGGCAAACCGACTGAAGCCTTGGCTCCCTGATCTCATCGCAATAGAACAAAGCGCCTTCGTTTGTGGGAGGCAGATTCAAAATAATATCCTTATAGTCCAGGAGGTCCTTCACCAACTGAGAACAAGGGAACGAAAACGGAAGTTCCAGGCGATTCTCAAGCTAGACATGCAAAAAGCATATGATAGAGTGGAATGGGACTTCCTCTGTGCCTGTATGCTGCAAATGGGGTTCTGTGAGGCATGGGTGTCTTTGGTGAAGCGGTGCATCTCTTCTATATCCTTTAGTGTAAAAATAAATGGGGAGCCGTCAGTGTTTTTCCAGCCTTCCCGGGGAATTAGACAAGGCGATCCACTTTCTCCCTACCTATTCATAATCATGGCCAATGTGCTCTCTTCCCTCCTATCAAAGGCAATGCAGGATGGAAGTTTAAAAGGGATCAGAATGAATAGGAATTGCCCTACGCTGTCACATCTACTCTTTGCCGATGACGCGATATTTTTCCTGGATGGTACCATTGGGGAGTGTCAAAATCTGGCCAACATCTTAAATCAATATTGTTATGCTTCGGGACAACATGTCAATCTGAACAAATCTGGGATCTTATTTAGTGCAGGATGTCCTCAAAACCTCAGAAGGAATTTGGCGGCTGAACTAAGAGTACCAATTCTGGAGAAAACCGGGAAATATCTTGGCATCCCATCAGACTGGGGTCAAACCAAAAAACAAATGTTCGCATGGATTCTAGCAAGGGTAAACATGAAGATGGAGGGCTGGAAGGAGAAACTACTATCCAAGGCGAGGAAGGAAACCTTGATAAAAACAGTGGTTCAAGCACTACCCCAATATGCCATGTCAATCTTTAAAATCCCCATTTCAGTTTGTAAGGCAATTTGAGCAGAAAATAGCATCCTTCTGGTGGAAACAAAACGCTTTAAGATCGGGTATCCATTGGAAAAGATGGGAAATTCTAAAGAAGAGGAAGATAGACGGAGGCTTGGGCTTCAAGGACCTAATTACATTCAACAAGGCTATGCTAGGAAAGAGTGCATGGAGGCTTGCTCAGAATCCTTCTGCTCTATGGAGCCAACTCCTAAAAGGACTATATTTTCCCAATGGAAACTTATGGAAAGCAAGAAAGGGCTCCCGGCCTTCGTGGGGGTGGCAAAGTCTGCTGATGGGTAGGGATGCGATAAGCTTAGAAATCAAATGGCAGGTGGGAAATGGAGAAAGCATCAACATTAGAGAGGATCACTGGCTGGAACTGGGGGTGATAGGGGGCCCAGCTAACCGAGAAGACCCCCAGAAAGTAAGCGACCTGATCGTTCAAGGGACAAACACCTGGAATGCAAGCCGGCTGCATGAGCTTTTCCAAGAGGAATATGTGAACGAAATTCTTGCAACAAGGCTTATGATAAACCCAGGCAAGGATAAACAGATATGGATTGGGAACACAACAGGGGAGTACACGGTAGGCAAGGGGTATACTAGACTTAGAGAAGCTACACCAACTAAAACAGATCAGCCATCATCATCATATCAACCACCCCGATCCCTGTGGACTAAAATATGGAAACTACACACTGAACCAAAAATTCGTTTCTTCCTGTGGAGTGTGTGTAGCAATGCTTTACCCACTTCAGACAATTTGCAGAAGAGAAGGGCCATACCTGACTCGTTGTGCCCAATCTGCCGAAAGTCCCCAGAAACTACGGAACATCTACTCCTACTGTGCGATTGGACAAAGGAAATTTGGAGTGATCCGAGGGTAAAGGTGGATGTCTCTCCGTTATCAGTTACAAGATTGGACAAATGGGTTGATGAAACACTCACCAGAGCATCAAATCTGACCTCTCGGGAGGGTCTCGCGGGTACCTGTGGCTGATCTGGAAGGCGAGGAACTCCTTCGT